>OW386288.2:130440616-131053614 GCA_936432065.2 Rutpela maculata
GTCATAATTCATTTCGAAGACACTTTTTTCTTTGGTAGAATTTACAGCCAGAAGATCGAGATCATGACAAAGCCCATATGCATTGCAAAGTGGTGGGGAGTTTTTTTTCGCCCAGTAGGGGGTCGGTAAGACTTTTAACAAAAATGTTATGAATTTTTCCCATAATAAGCCCATTGCATTTATTTTTTAAAATATATTTTGACGCTAAATATTCTCTCCGGTACATTAGGGGCTGCTCCAATGCTTCCACTAAAGCCGCTTGATTAGGGGATGAACTCATGACTCCCAAACATATTTTAATAGCTTTAAACTGAATTCTGTCGATTTTTTTGAGATGTGAGTTACAGGACGTGCCATATAATATACTGCCATAGTCGATTATAGATCTTATAAAGGATCTGTTTATATGTTTTCTTCTCACCTTTATGAATAACGCAAAATATTAGAATTGTGACTAATAGTCAAGTACTCCTGTTCTGCGGTGTATGTCTGCAACGTTGAAAGAGAATCTGAACAGACGTTCTTCTTGTTACTTTTACCCGCGCGAGGGGCGTAAAAGGGAACGGCTCAGAGTAACTGCTCCACTTATTTTTGAGATGTAGTACTTATCTGAGTGGTTCCATCACTTTTTTGGCAGAAAAATACCGCTATGTAGAGGTAAGAGCAATTTTCATTCCCCGGGGGTGGAAAAGCGTTATGGGGTAGCTCATAATTGCTACACCGTTTTTTGAGGCTTGCTGCTCAATTGAGCAGTTCCATAACTTTTTTCCAGAAAGATGCCACTGTGCAGCAGTGAAAGTAATTGCCACCCCACAGATGGATTGGAAAATGATCAGGGACTAGCTCAGTCATTGCTGCACCTTTGTTTGGGGTATACTACTCATCTGAGTGGTTCCGTAATTTTTTTGCAATAAAGACTGCTGTGCAGCCGTTTTATTGAGTGGAAAAGCATTAGAGTGATTTTTCCACCGGCCTTTTAAAGTTTTCTGTTCAACTGAGCAGTTTCATAATTTTTTTGGAACAAAGATACCGCGATTTTCACCTCCAGGAAGGGGTGGAAAGGTGTCTAAATGTAAGTTAGATCCTTCTTTTCTTCTTTGTCGTTCTGAAAGATTCAAATTTTTTAAGAGAAAGGTATTTGTTAAATATATACGATGTAGAAGGAAAAACAGAAGAACATTTCATTTGTGGTGTGCGAGGTCCTTTGACCTGGCATCCATCATTTTCGTATTCAGTAGGGTCGAAATAGGGGAAAAATGCCAGAATTGTTACATTTCATGATTCCCAAATGCCCGATATTAAAGAATGCTCCTAAAAATAAATACAAGTTGAAACTTAAAGAATTTACCTGTGTGGTTCCTGACTTTCAAATATTTTCTTGTAATGTTCCACATTCGAAGCAAAGGTGCCAATAAAAGTGTCAAATACTGGTAAGGAGTCTAATGCTAAAATCTCCCCCCATGATTTAGTAGATAACCAATTGGGTGCAGGGTTCGGCAAAGTCTAATCGAACAAAATTACAATAGAGTTATACAGAAAATCTAGCAACAAACGATACAATACGATACCTTGTGCTAAAATAAATTGAAAATTTCATATGAACACGTACAGTGAAGATCAGCGTTATACGAATTCACAGAATCATATCTTTTAGTATTCGTATGTAACTTTGGGACGACGTAATGATGCAATAAAAAATGCATATTACGTTGAAAAATGAGAAAGTATATTTGCCAAAAGGGCACTAAACCTCATCTGATCTGCACCAAAATCACCAATATTACACGCGTGCCAAATTTCACCAAAATTGGTTTGCTAGTTTCAGTATTGTCTACATACATACGCACGAGAGAGTTCTTAAAAGTAACTTCGTTCTTGGGACCTCAAAACGTAAAGACCTGGTCTTAACTCAATTTTCGATTTTGGATCTTTGTTTTTTTTTGTGGGGAGAGGTTAAACGGGAGTTTTCTAAGGCTATGAAAGCTATCCTACTGTTGAACTGTTCAGTAACATTCATCCTGTTTTGACAAATTTTGATGCAATCCTTTAAGATAATGGAAAAAATTGTCAATGAAATTAAACAACATCCGGAATTGTGAGATTTATAGATGTTTATATGAACTTTTCGCCTTATTTTTGCATGAAGAATCTACTGTGTCATTTGTGCTCAGAGTGCCTTAGATAGCTGTGTATACATTATATATACATTAACACTATTATCATCATAACTTGTAGTAATATTTATAGACCAGTTCACAAGTTCAGAGCCGTGTTAATGCTTGATAAAGCTCGTAAAAATATGAGTGAGGGCTCATTGGATTCGGAATGACGTCTATAAAAATGTGCAAAAGTTTCAAACCCGCACATAAACACTTGCAAAAGTTATAAACAAATGAAGTTTCGTTTTTTGCAAATAACTCGATTATTATTAATATTTAAGAAATTTTGAAGAAAGATTCTTAAAGATGAAGAAATTCCCAATAAGAAAGTTCGAACTCCCGAAACTCTATCTCTATTGTTAATAATTTTAATTTAATGTTGAAAATAGAGTTCCGCGCGGCAAACACTAAGCCGTTACGATGCTCTGAAACCGGCCATAATAAGTAAAAATTTTTTTTTTTTTTAATAAATATTAATTTAAAAATTTTAAAAAATTATGATATTATTTAGACACTTAAAGGAACAATATCCCGTTAGAAAAAAATTGTTTCACCGATTTTTTATAAAATGAGCCTATTATTAATTAACAAATTTTTTTTGGAATTTGCGTTTATATTTTAAGTCGGATAATTGTTAAACAAAAGCCACTAAAATTATTTCGCTTCGTGGAGACTCTATGTCAACTATACTTTATGGTTTATAGAATTATGACATTGTGATGTTTTTAATTGTTATAGTCTATTAGTTATTAATCATTTAACCTAACAAAAAACTAAAAAATGAAAAAGAGAGGTTGAGAATTTTCTTTAATTAATTTTAATTACTATTACTGTTTTTATATTCAAAAATACTATAAGATTACATAAACTTTAAATTTTTATTGTTATTTGTTTAAACAAATTTTAAAAACAGATAAATTACGTATTTTTGAAAAAAAAATTGCCATTATATTTGTTACAATGTATTATGATTAAAAAAATTTTTTTAAATTGTTTATAATCATTTTTTCCTTTTTTCATTATTTAAATAAATTAATAAGAAAAAAAATTATTCTTAAAATTTATTATTTGCAATTCTCTACAAGATAGAAAAAAGAAAAAAAAATTGTTGTTAATTTATTTGTTTATTTAATAAACAATTTGTTATTAACAATCACCGAATGTGTTTATATATTTATTTTAGATAGAAAAAAAAAATAACAAAAATAACCGTGTACATAAACATTAAACATGTCAAAAAATATTTTTTGATATTTTTTATAGAATTTTAAATTTAATTTTTTTTTTTGACATGTTTATGTATACGGTTGTTTTTGATATATTTTTTTCTATCTAAAAAGAATATAAACACATTCGGCGATTGTAAATAACCAATTGTTTATTAAATAAACAAATAAATTAACAATAAAAAAAATTTCCTTTTTTCCATCAATTGCAAATAATAAATTTTAAAAATAAAACTTTTTCTTAATAATTTGTTTAAATAATGAAAAAAGGAAAAAAATGATTATAAGCAATTAAAAAAAATTTTCTTAAGAAAAAAATTTTTTTTTAATCAATATTTTGTAACAAATATAATGGCAAATTTTTTTTTCAAAAGTACGTAATTTATCTACTTATAAAATTTGTTTAAACAAATAACAATAAAAATTTAAAGTTTATGTAATCTTATAGTATTTTTGAATATAAAAACAGTAATAGTATAAGTAAAATTAGTAGTAAATAGTAATAACATTTTCAGCCTCTCTTCTTCATTTTCTAGTTTTTTGTTAGGTTAAATAATTAATAACTAATAGACACTATTACAATTAAAAAATCCGCAATGTCATAATTACATAAAGTATAGTTGACCTGAGGTATCCACGAAGCGAAATAATTTTAGTGGCTTTTGTTTAACAATTATCCGACTTGAAATATAAACGCAAACTCCAAAAAAATTTGTTAATTAACAATAGGCTCATTTTATGAAAAATTGGTGAAACAGTTTTTTCCCAACGGAATATTGTTCCTTTAAGTGTCTAAATAATACCATAATTTTTAAAAAATTTTAAATTAATATTTATTAACAAAAAAAAAATTTTTACTTATTACGGCCGGTTTCAGAGCATCGTAACGGCTTAGTGTTCGCTGCGCGAAAATTATTAACAATAGAGTTTCGGGATTTGGGACTTTCTTATTGGAAATTTCTTCCTTTTTAAGAATCTATCTTTAAAATTTCTTAAAAATATTAATAGTTTTCGAGTTATTTGCAAAAAACGAAACTCGTTATTTTTTCAATCTTCATTTGTTTATAACTCTTGCAATTGTTTATGTGCGGGTTTGAAACTTCTGCACATTTTTCTAGACGTCATTCCGAATCCAATGAGCCCTGACTCATATTTTTATGAGCTTTATCAAGGATTAACACGGCTTTGAACTTGTGAACTGGTCTATTAATAGACAATACGAATTAAATACTTTTTACTAAATTAGCGTAAAAAAAGATACATACTAAATGGTACAGGTAATTAGAAAAGCTTTCAGTTCAAAATTATTCGGGGCTTTTCTAAATAGAAATACCAATAAGCTTTGATATTTATTTTTAGATATAAGTATATGGTGAGTCTTAAATGCTTGGATATATTTAAACCACCGATTTCTTGACATACACAAGAAGCAGCAATTGAAGGACGGGATGGGCCGGGATAAGATTGTTTTATGGACCAGTTGTATAACTCAACGAGTTTAAGAAGTTAATATTGTAATATTTAATATGTTTAATATTAATATTACTTTAACATTAAATGAAATATATACCCCTTTCTGTTCCTGTAGATCAAGGGAATATAGCCCTTATAAACTGCAATCAGTCATTGGACACAATTCGAATAAGATAAATGTTTGTTTTGTTACAGTAAGTACAGGGAACTTGACATATTTACTTGTCATATGACAGAATCAAATTCTATAGTTTGGTATCAGGTTTTCTGTAGTCAAGAAGTCAAATTATACTATTATTTGGCCAACACAGTGACCATGACTACGCATTCTGTAATTGTAAGATTGTGCTGGAATCAAAATGCACGCACTAACTTATAACTACACGATCAAATTCTGTCGGCAATTGACGAAGTTGTAATTTCAAAGAGTTAAATTCACTCTCATTTTTATAAACTACTCTTTTCTTAAGTCAATCAGTCAGCCTTGTGGCTGTACTGGCTGAGAGCTTATACCCGACACTTGTTATTTATTTCCCCGCGCGAAGGCTAGCGACGGTTGGTTATGCGCGTTTGAATTCTAGTACTACAGTGTCGGACTTAAAATATTTTCAGGACGGAAAATATATAAAAAGTAATAGGTAATTTGAACCTAATAATTTCTAGAGGTCAAAAATGAACCGTTACAGCTCATTGGTTTCTTCTGAAGTTTCTTCTGAGTACTGAATTTTGGGGGTGTTTTACACCTTTAAGGTACGGTCAGACAAAGCTGCTTTTACTGCGGTGCAGTGTAAAAAACTGCGCAGTTTAAGTGAATCGTCATGTGAATACCTGTGCAACCTTAAAAGTAGCTCGCGCAGTTCGGTTGCGGGCAATATTTATTTGCTGCGTGCAGCTTCAAAAGTAGTGTGAATAGGATTTTAAAGAGCAGCGGTGGCTGCTAAAAATATATATTTGGTTGAAACATTGGCTACGGTAGTGAGTGCAGTATTTTTAAAGTTGGTGTCCACTTGTGTACTGAACATTTCGGGGTAGGTAATTGCTTAATTTTAAATAATATGTTTGCGAATAAGTTGCGACTTGACAAAACTATTAATGTTTTTAAATGAATTATTTTTGTTTGTGTATAGTTATAAAGAAATAATAAATATACTTAGAATAAATCTGCAGCTTGTAGGGATTTTTTTTTCAAATTTCTTCTTTAATAAGATACATGTTTGATCTTGGAGAGATCTTTAAGTATTTAATATTTATAGCTAAGAAACATTATTTTGATATTGTTTGCGTCCATTTGTATACTGAACATTTTCGGGGAGGTAATTGCTTAATTTCAAATAATATGTTTGTTAATAAGTTGCGTCTTGACAAAAATATTAACGTTTTCTCAAAAAGATATTCCACAAATTAACAAAGTACTGGATCTGATAGTTCCATTTTTGTGTGCTTCTGTAAACGTGGAAATAATGTTTTCTTCATATGGACTTTACACTCGCCTTTTGGGGAGGAACGCAACGGAACTAATAGAATAACGAGACAATGGGGTACAACAAGTGTAAGCTTCAGTAAGGCGGGGTTCTGGCACCGCAACCCGTAAGGAAAAAAAACATGTTTCCCTATCGGCCCTCCCTCCTGAATATCCCAATCTTAAAGGTTAAAATATAATTACCCATTTAACGCTCACCCTGTGTATAACGTAACAGCTATAAATAGGTATTTTAGAAATTGTTGTTGACATACGCTCGTAGAGGACCCTCCAGCTAAGAAGTGATGCCACTCGTGAGGATCTATATGACCACTATTCATTAGGATTCGGACACAAAGAAGAAAAGCAAACAGTAATTTATGCCTTTCAAATAAACTTCTGCACACGTTGCCATACAAGCTGAACGTAAAGTAATCATTAATGATTTTTACCCTTTCAGGAATATTCGCTGAAATTAAATGTGATTAGTATATACAAGCAACAGTTAATGATAAAATTACCTGATTTTTCAGTTTCCGCCATACTCGATACAAAAATGGCTATAAACCATTCGAGGGAATATTGATACATCGGATCGACGTTTGATAAATCAGCCAAACAGAAAAATAATATTTGCGCCCTGTTTGCCACTGGTATGTAGAGGGCCCTGGTATTGTCTATGTCAATTTGCGTTATCTCTGCTGCTTCGACTTTGTTCTAAAATAGTATATTATATTACTAGGAGTAGCACGCACTCTTTTTTTGTGTTGAGCCCAGGATTTGCGGCTGAGGCGAAGCCGAAACCGCAAACTGGGCGAAACACAAAAAAAGGCGTTCTACTCCGAGTAATATATACTATTTTTTCTTCAAGCGTATTAAAATGCAAAAATTCATTTATTTATCATAAATGTACAAATATTCAAACTACAGTCTTACATGTTGACATAATATGACAAGTGGCTAGTGGATAGCGCGCCACCGGTGGCTTTCGGTATTAACATTATGTTATTAGTAAAACAATACCCACTACGGCGGCGCTTTCGGAACTAACATTATGTTACTAGTAAAACAATGTCCACCACGGTGGCGTTCGGTACTAACATTTTGTTACTAGTAAAACAATGTCCTACTTCTACTTCTGTTTTTGGTGACATAATTTAAACATTTTAATACGCTTGAAGAAAAAATAATATATATAATATTTTCTTAATAATGATAATAATAAATTAAAATACATTATAAATCAATAAGAATTGGAGAAAAATGCTTGTTGACTACGTGGTCTGTAAGTGCTGGCAAAAACTACTAGTGTAGTGCAATAGGTAAAATCACTTGCATTAAATTCCCAGTAGTCAAAAAACTTATATTTTGGTGGTGTCATTCAACTTGAGAAATAGTTGAGTAATTTCAAGGCCTCCCAATTTGTTTAAACAAATAGAAAAAAATGTTGAAATTTTGAGGATGGTATTTCTTGATATTTCATCGCTTAGGTAATGAGAACATTGAGAGCGGTAATAGACACGACAAAAACTGGACCTTTTTTCTAGAGCATCGAATTTTCTACAAAAAATCCTCGACAGCATATTTTTATTTATTACAGTTTACGAGCTACAGACGCCCTGGCGTAAGTCTAAAAATGACCATTTTTGCGCTACTCTCCAAGCGGCCTGGGCCCGCCGACTTAATTAACAATCGAAAAAAAAAATGAAGGAAGTCTCTTCAAAAAATTAGAAAAAATTCAAGGAGCTTCTAAATCGCACGTATGATTTCTTTGGTGAGGTTTTTCAGTACGCGATGGGGCTTAAAAATACAAAATAAGTCCCCTCAACTATTTAAAAAAAAATAGTATATTGTGTATTTAGGTGTGAAAGCAATACATTCCCGGACGACGATGCAAATTGTTGGCCGAGGCGCTAGCCGAGGCCAACAAGCATCGTCCGGGAATGTGCTTTCACACCGAAGTACACATGCTATTTTTTCTGAAATCACAATCAATATTATTATAAATTAAGGAATTTGTATTAATGCATAACATTTCTTCATCACAATCTAACTGCTTACTAATAAATGCAATCTTAATGTGAGTTGGTTTGTCTGCGTGTATTTATTTACTGTCTAAAATATACATAAAAAACCGTACGGTAATGTTACTTTCCCGACCTAGGCCGGGAAAGTAACATTCCCGTACAGTTTTGTTGATTGTTGCTTGGCAACGGATCTTTTCCGGTCTGTTTTGTGATAGTTTCTTAGCAACGGACTAAAACACTGAAATTGTGCATTTTTCTATCTGAAATCGCCCCGAAAATATAGACATTCCCGATCCATTTCAGAAAAATTATTTTTTCTGAAATCGATCGGCAATGTCTACATTTTCGGTGCGATATCAGATCGAAAAATGCACAATTCCAATATTTTAGTCCGTTGCTAAGAAACTATCAGAAAACAGACCGGAAAAGATCCGTTGCCAAGCAACGATCAACAAAACCGTACGGGAATGTTACTTTCCCGGCCTAGGCTGAGAAAGTAACATTCCCGTACGGTTTTTTATGTATATTTTATTCAGTAAATAAATACACGCAGACACACCAGCTCACATTAAAATTGCATTTATTAGTAAGCAGTTAGATTGTAATGAAGAAATGTTATGCATTAATACAAATTCCTTAATTTATAATAATATTGATTGTGATTTCAGAAAAAATAGTATGTGTACTTGGGTGTGAAAGCACATTCCCGAACTTCGATGCTTGTTGGCCTCGGCTATCGCCTCGGCCAACAATTTGCATCGTCGTCCGGGAACGTATTATTTTCACACCTAAATACACTACACCATATTGTTAAAATTATTAATTTTTTTTTATTTGTAAAATATAAACAATTAATAAGACAAGTTCCTCAATTTGTTTATTTAAAATGACAAAAAATTTAAAACTTTTAGTAGCAGCATCAGAAGAAAGAGTATGTGAAATTATAAAAAAACCACAAACTTTTCGCTCCTTAATTGTTTATATTTCATAAAAAAAAATCAACAAAAAAATGAAATAAAAAAAATGGATGTGCCTAATTTTGTGAGCATGCGATTTAAAAGCTTCATGAATTTTTCCAAATTTTTCAGGGACGTAGGTTTAAATATTTTCTTTGGATTTTTGATGCATGCCCCTGCACCTTTCTACCGCCAAGCAGTTAGACGATTTCATTAAAAAATAGTTATTTTTTTTAAAATGGCGTAAGAAAACAGCTAGTAACAAAAATAATCAAATTTTAATTACATTTATGTCATCACTTTTCACTTTCGACGCTTCTAAAGTTATAATAAAATCTAAATCGTCTAGAGGCGACCCCTCAGAGGTGCTCAGTTTGTAAAGGATTCTATCTTGGATCTCTTTGAGTTCGTGTTTCATTGTAGCAACTCCCACAACAATTTGACTTCTTTGCTCTTCTAGATCTGGCCGTTCTTGCAATACAACCAAACCTAACAGCTGATCTTGTAAGCCACTAGAATGAGGAAACACTTATTGTATTAAGCTTAAAAATACAAGGTGATTAATATCTCACGCTCTGCTTCGTATTTTGGAAATGGGAATATGAGAGAAAAATTTAAGCAGGTACATATTTTAATAAGCTCTTTTACTATGGAGATGAATGGTGTTGCCATGTAAAATGACCTGAATTTGACATGTTTTAACCTTAATTAGAAAGTTCTATAGTTATCAAAACTGAATAATTTGCTGTCACCACGTGTCTTCATCCATTTTGCTCATGTGATTTTACAATTTAAAATTTTTTGTTACAATGTTGTAGAATAATAAAATGAAAATCTGCCAGTTGATCACTCATTTCTCTGTCTTCTTCAATTTTACCATTCAGTGTTTATTACAATTAAAGAAAAATCCACTAAACAGGTCGAATCCAAACCATTAAAGTGGAATGAAAGCAGCGCGTGGGATATTGATGACTCTGTACTACTTATTCACTTACCAAGAATATCGAAAAAGACCTAAGTCAGCTATGCATGCAAATAATATTCACTGTGCCGAAAAATTAAATTAACGCGTAATTAAGGTTTAATTAATTTTTGAGAGATTGTGGTAGGTTTTAAATATTTATTATTGTTGTTTTAAAACTTTTTTGCGGCAGTGGTCTAAAAATCTTCGAATAAATTCTTTTTCAGTAAATTATCCCTATTGATTTCGCGTTGCTATCATCTCATTCTAGTATTGTTTCTCTAAAATTAACCCTCATGGCCATATATACCAAAATATTTTCAGTGAGTGTGCTACTGCTACAGTACTTCTTGATGAAGAATGCAATGGTCAATGCTTGCAAATTACTGAATTGCAACATTGAGAACATTGGCATAGAAGACGTCTTCTGTGGTATTGGATAGATGTAGAGAAACTGGTAGTCATTGAAATATTACTAAAGGTCGCTCTCAAAATTTGGTAGATTGAAAACCAATCGGTCAAAATCGTATCAGGGCGTTGATTTGCTTTTTAAACTTCTGAAATGCTTTTTAAACACCTTGTATATGTAATAAATGTAATCCAGAAAGCTTTACGTGTTTCATTTGTTTTGTAACGTAAAAATATTTGTGAAATCTTCAGTATTATGCGTTAATCTTGTGGCACAGTGGGACGGTACGTTACGTAGGAATTACCTTGGGACTAGTGTAAAGTTAACCAGCAGAACTTTAATGGAAACCTCGGGGGTATAATGGGGATTTGGTAATTTAGTGGTTATATATAATCGGAAATTGTTATCGTAAGGTACCACCACATCTCCAAGTTTCAAAACAACTGTTCCGCTTTGAACGTAAACCTGACGAAGTAGGACGGGGTCCAGCGCTGGATCCAATTCGGTTCCCACGTTCTCTATCAAAACAGCTTTTCCAAAACGGATTGCAGACTCCATCGTTCTCATAAGATCCTTGTCAGCGAGTTTGCATATTGCTAGACCCATTTGTTTGCCCTTCAAAGAAAATGGTTAGTATAACACTAAATATAGCCTCACATAGAGAATGGGTTAGAAACTCCTTTATGCAGTGATATGCAACGCAATTGATTAAATACAGTTGTAACGGAATTATTATTGAATCCATTGTCTATTCCTTAGAGAGAAATAAATGTTCAATAATAACGTAAATGACAACCAATATTGATATATCTGTATATAATTTTATGTGGCTTCAAGTGATATAATTTTATGTGGCTTCAAATAATATTATTATAAGTCGTTTCATCACTGACAATAGTATAGGTTTAGTCTAGTATTAACATTGGTCTAGCAGAATAAGGGTCTACATTGGCGAGCATTTAAGAAATACAAATGAAATAATAAATAAAATGCATAGATACAACCAGGAACATTACGTTTGCCAGATAACAATTACTGAATCATACGAAATAATATCTAACATCCATCTAAGTTTTCCCAAGTAATTCTTGAAAAATCTACATTCATACCTGCATGGCGCTCAATGTGGGGCGTCATATATCATTATTTGTTTTTTAGTGAAATATTTTTTATTACTCTTTCTCAGTAAGAAACAGGTTATGGATCCACGAAATTTGGTTTCGGTATACAAAATGCAGTTCGGTCAATTCGGAATTTGTGAAATTATTGTTAATAACGAAAAGTGAACAGGGATATTTAGGAAACTTTGACAATGTCAATAAATGTCCACAGTTAGCAAGTAAGTGCTACTACTTACAAATTATCTTTCGACTTTCGACCTCTCTGTGGCACAAATTAACAAAAAAAATTCAATACGTATTTTTCTTCAAGTATTTATGAATAGTAGAATAATTCCTGATGGGTCACGCCACACTAGATTGAAAATTAAAATTGGTTTCAAAATGGCAGATATAGTCATGAAATTAGCACAGTCATATGCAGAATGACCTCTAGATTCCAAAAATATACAGGGTGTTCTATTTAAAAATCAAAAGCAAAGTCGTAGGAACTTCACAGTTGGATCAAAAAATGTCGCTTTGGTAACATATGACCAGAACTGGGCAAATATGTACTTACAAATACCTCATAAGTATTTAAATACTGGAAAGTATTTAAATACCGAGTATTTAAATACTTCTTGCAGCAAGTATTTGTATTTATACTTGCAAATACTTTATCTGAAATATTTACTACTTAGTATTTGTGAAAATGATCCTAAACGTATTTATAAATACTTAAAAAAAAGTATTTAAATCCTTTTCTGACAGTATTTAAATACTCTCAGAAATATTTGGATAGCCTCTAAGTATTTGAATTTCAAAAGTATTTAAATTAATACAACAAATATAACCAAATACATCAGGGAGACATGCAGATACTGGTAAAGAATCAGGACATGTACTATACTATGTACCATAACTCTAACTAACTAACTCTATAACTACCAGTCTCTGTTAACTGGTATTACTGTTTTGATTTTCATTTTGAAATATAACCAACACTGTGTCATGACTGCCTCCAATTCCAGAAAGATAGTTAATAGATACATTGCATCATTCAGTCTTCAGTAATTCACATCTTATTTCCCAGAAAGTTGGTTGAGAGCAGACATAGACAGTAAGTGTTAATTGTTAATGTATATATTTTTGTGATTGTGACAGAGAACAGTTGAACACAATAGTGATTTTCTAGTGCCATAGTCTCTGTGCTTTATTTGTGTATTTGCAAAAGACGTAGAGGATAAGTAAAAGTCCAATACCCAACTAGAACTGATTCAGTTTAGAGGTATTAAAATAATGTTATAGAAGATCATGAACGTCACGAGACCTAAAATTTTGACACCTCAAATAGTCAAATAGTATTTAATATAATAATAATAAAGATGATAATAATAATAAGTCTTTATTGGCTTCTGCAAAACTAGAAAATATAATTTGGCGAAGTTTAGCTATTAAAGGCTATTGTTACACTTATCTATGCTTCAAAATATTTCAGTGTTATCAAAATATTTAAATATTCAGAAAGTATTTAAATACTAAGTTTAAACTATTTAATTACTTTTGTTATTTATTATTTAAATACTGTTATCTTTTGAAAACACTTAATATTTAAATACTTTTATCTTTTGAAAACACTTAATATTTAAATACTTTCAATTTTCTGAAAGTATTTAGTATTTAATATTTAAATATGTTTTCAAAGTATTTGCCCAGCTCTGCATATGACACATACCTAGTTTCATGTTGATTCGTTAAAAAGTAAAAAATGGCGGCCGGAAAGTGATCTCGTTAACACCCGGTATGTAAGAAATTGGAAAGTGAGAGCGAAGAATAGGGACAAACCATTGAGTTAGAATGACGGGAGTAACAGTCACGTGATCAAAAACGGCATCACTTCGTCATCTTGTTACTACTCTTCCGTTAAATAGTGACAGTTTGTTTTCCGTGCGATTTATTGTGATTTTTACTGATAGTTTGTTAAATTTTGGACAATAAACATTAAAAGGACTATGGTGTCGTGTGCTAAAAGAAATTGCTCTTCTAGAGATGGCGCTGACATTAACGAGAATAAAATTTCATAGATTGTGTAAACAACAAACAGAGCCGTGAGCCGTATTAAAAAAAATAGCTAATTAAATGTTTTTTAAATATATTCTAATTATATATTTCGTAGAATAGAAGAAAATAGTTTATTTTAGGATAACATTGCACAAGTCAGAACCATATAGAACTGTTTTTTGGGACCGTCAGGTCTCATGGAGGCTATAATAATAATCCCACTGCTAGACAGTTTCAATCAGCATATAGAAAAAGTATATGTCACATAGAATTACGTGAAAGTTTTCGTGGAAATTGTACTCCATTAGAACAAATAAAATTTTTAAAATATAACCCTATAAAATAAATGAATAATTCTTGTAGAGACTACAGAATAACTAATTACAATACAGAGAGCATGCAGTATGCAGCTTTATTGGATCATGATTATTTACCTGATCAAATTTCAGAATTTTCCAAATATGTTATAGCATACCTATATTGTAGGATATGTCGTTTATATTTTAAAATGTGTAAATGCCTTAGTGAATAACAAAAAGAATTTAAATTTTTTTTCTTTTATAGATAAAAAAGAAAAAAATAAATCTACAATATCCTTCACAAAATGTATTAGATATACGTCTAAAATCGGAAAAAATTGTAATATGCAAATTTCTTTCAGGCCATGATTTTTCTGCAGAAGTTGTAGTGGGTTTTGTTTTAAGGGAATTACTGCATGAAAATTAATTTTTTAACTTATTGACGCACAGTTTTGATCAATCGCCTTTAGACAGCCATAGAGTGTTGTTAATAAAATCAATAGCCAATAAATATTAGACTGTATTATTTGGAGGTCAATAAATATATATTAATTTGTTTATTTTGTGTTTTATTTGAATATGTTTATTCTAATTCTTTTTGCCAAATATCTTGCATTTATTGAATTCAACATTTTTTTGCGTTATTCAGATAGGCCGTCTTGTCGGGTACAAAGTTCTTATAATTTTAAATAGTCCGGGTTTGGCAAAATCACCATATTGTCTACATTTAGCCACGCCTACTGGTGCCGTTTCTGTATTAAATTTGTACAGGATGACACCTTACCTTCTAACTCAATGGGACAAACGGAATTCGACTATTATTAGTGGAAGTAAGGAATCGGAAAGTATGCAAAATTGCGTTAAAGTTATGAAATCTATTTCTCCCCCCGTTTTCGAGGGTACTGAATACGAATAACAGAGTGAAAAAGTTTTTAGTCATGCGCACCTCCTGAAACCAAAAACCACCCCTTCTTGCTTATTTGCCATATAACAGCTGGCATCGACTATTTTTGCAGGGATTTTTTATTTTTTCATGGGAATATAACATATGGTGAAAGGTGATGTCAGGCAGTAGACCGCAACCGCGCTTGGAGATGAAATCTACCCTGTCAGGGAGTGTAACATTGCTTATTTTTTTGTTAAAAACGTTTACTTCCCGTTTTCGAGGATGCTGATCAAGGACAATGGTAAGAGTGTATTGTGATAACCTCGGGGGGTTGATCTTGTTGTAGAACTCTCCAATATCGTCCTAAGTTGAAGACAGAATCAAACTTCGACTTAGGCAAAAATTTCATTTAAAGACATTTTCAAGAGTCTGCAGAGGCACAGATCAGTCCATAAGGACCGTTTTGGGTTCTATAAGGCTTTGGAAATGACCAGGTGAAAATTCGAAGAAACACCGAATTTTCACTTAAGAAAAATGTTTTTGGTTCAGGATGTGAGAGCAAAAGTATATAATGACAAAGATTTATGAATAATATACTTTTTCAAAGGTGCCACAAATTGGACTTTGAAAAATAATATTTTTGAAAGGGCGTCGAAATTTGGCTCAAGAATCGATTTATCGAAGGTACGCCAAAATTTCACTTGCAGACTAATTTTTCAAAACTGCGTTGAAATTTGGCTTGAAAATCGATTTTTCAAAAGTACGCCAAAATTTCACTCGCAGATTAATTTTTCAAAACTACCTTGAAATGTGGCTTGAAAATCGATTTTTCAAAAGTACACCAAAATTTTACCCGCAGATTAATTTTTCAAAACTACCTTGAAATTTGGCTTGAAAATCGATTTTTCAAAAGTATGCCAAAATTTCACCCGCAGATTAATTTTTCAAAACTACCTTGAAATTTGGCTTGAAAATTGATTTTTCAAAAATACGCCGAAATTGGTCTTAAAATAGATTTTTCAAAAGTACCACAAAGTCAGTTTAAAAAGTACCACGAAAATATACTTTGAAATATTTTTTATTTTTTTTTTATTCCTCCACCAAAGACATTGACCGTTGATGTACGGTCATTGAAAGCCCAATTCTAAAGTATGAACATGAAAGTTTAGCGATGCACTGCATCCAAAAGGCAAAATAGAAGATTTTGATAAAGCCGGCGTAGTGCCGATAAGCAAAAATTGATAAAAATCAATGCACATGTACAAGGCCGGTTTCTCGCATAGAAAGAGTTGGGATTGATTCAGCGGCTCGCAGTTTGGTCGAGCGCGTTGAGTGGTCCAGACAAAGCAATGGTAGGAAAGCCAATAGCAGGGCTTTCCAAATGACAAAGTTATAGAGGAAAACGCCTTGTGCATAAAAATCCAAAAGTTCAATTTTGCCTAAAAGTCGCTCGAAGGTGGGTTGCTGCCATATCGATAATATTGAACAACTGCATAGGAGCAAGTAAATCGTGGACTGATCGAACGCCATTAAACTTATGCAGTTATAAGTCCTCATGGATGTGTTTGAGTACGTGATTCTCCACAATACAAGAACTTTAAAGCTAGGTAGTCTCTAGCGAAACTACATTCATTTAGTAAAACTTTTTTACGTTAAAATCAGTCAGTCGTAATTATGAATTACAAATACTCTCAGACTTCTCTAAAAAGCTCGCATTTTGATTCTGAGAAGGTATGCATGAATCTTTTCTACCTAATCGATCGTTAGCGTAAGCGCTCTCGTTTGTATGGTCTGAAAGCCATTACCTTGATTGGGGAAGGCACGATTCTTATTTGAGAATTTTATATAACTGCTTCTGTTAAATAAACGGATTCTTTGAACTATTGTTTCTTAATTGATCTTGAGGCCTGTTGACGGTCTATAATCCCTGGGACTTTCGTATCGAAAACCGGATGTGTCGAGTTAATTCACATTAACACTTGACCTTCTGGTTGCCCTACGGAAATTTGATAGGGATTTTTTTATGCGTTTTTTGAGAAACAGAGTCCGTTATTAGCAGCCCAAAACGTGGATTCCGCGTACCAAAACTAATCCCTCCGCAGAGAAATTCTTCGGTTGGGATTTTTTTATGCAAAAATTCAGGAAATTCCCCTAACGAGGGAATTCAGGTCCAGAGAGAGTCATTACCGATCTGTGGTGGTCCATTATCCGGCTATCGAAGTGCATCTGATCTCGAACCCGCCTGGGAGGTAGAAGAACGGGATAATACGCGACCGGCGCCCCCATAGAAATAAATTGGTGTCGCGTCATTTTGACGCCCGGTAGTGCGTTCTTCTACAATCTCACCCCCCAGGGGATGTTTTTTAAAATTTTCTAATTTGTATATTGAGGGAGTGGTTTCAAAGTCACCAAATGAACCTATCCTCTCAAGGATTTGAAATTCATGTTTCTTAAAGCGGGATATAAGGAAGAGAATACCTTGTTAAACATTTCTGGTTTTAATGAATTATATATATACAGGACACGATTTTTAGTACAATGTAATATTTTCTACAAGACATTAATATGACCTAGGGCGCTTACAAAGAGAATTACATGATTCATATTCCTCGAAATGAACATCACATTCAATGCTGTTGCCTCCTTCATCGCACGCATTGTCCGTTTCCGATTTATAATCGGAAATATATCCTTCAGGTATAAAATTTAGGACGTTTACAGCACTATCATAACTATTATCGAATTCGCCTGTTTCTATGCTTGGTTCATCGTCTTCATCCTCTGACTACGGATACCTTGAGGACACATGATTTACCCAGAAACAGAAAACTAATAAAATGATAGTACGAGTCCCTAATATCAGCCAAGTCACTATCTATTATGTCATGAAAGGGGTGGTTTCCGACAGTTTAAGGGTGAAGGAAGTGTCGAACCAGCGTATAACCATTTTTTTCTTGATCAACGTCCTCGAAAATGGGAAGTAAACGTCTTTAAGGTAGTACTGTCGATACTGCGTCAGAGTATACACTGTCTCGTTTGATTTGCGTAGTATTTAGACTAGGCAACGTCGCGATGAAGTGAGAGAGAATTGACAATGATTTATCAAAATCGTCGCTTCAACTGCCTTCGAAATAACTAAACGTCAAAAAATGCCACTTTCGATTCGTTCGTGCCGAGCCGAATTTTAGAATTACGATGTGCGATTTACGATCAAGTTTAACTAGAAGTCTTCCTCTTTACGTCGCGACATTATACGGCCGTCTTGCTGGTGTTTTTCCAAAAATATGAACGAGTCAAGATCGCATGTTTTTGCAATTTTTCCGGTTCCGAAATGCGAGCTGTTCTTTGCTATTTTTCGCAGATATCTCCAGAACCATTCGAGCTAGCTAATTTACATAGAATTAAATTTGCTTAAATTATATTTATGTTGCAAAAACCGAAGATAATATTGCATTTGAGCGGCACGAATTAGAAATTAAAACCGTATATAGCGCTCGCAGAGAAAAAAAATTTCATTGTGTCAGTGAACGAATTCTGAACAAATTTCAAAATGTCCGTCCGTCTGTTCATCTGTCTGTCCGTCCGTCCGTCTGTGCGCCCGTCACGTTTCTTGTAAGCACGATAACTTAAGAAAGAAAAGTCCGATTGTGTTAAAATTTGGAAAGAAAGTTAATGTTAATGTCCAAAGTTAGCCGGAGTAGGAGCATTTTGGAATGATTGCAAACTGGTTAACCAGATGATAGATGTAGTGATTAGTGTGTTGAATGAGGGCATCCTGTGTGGGCGGTAGACTTTGAATCATCTTTACTTTTGCTTGTGTGAAGAGATTCTCTCTGAGCTTGTTGATGCTGTCAAGCTCTATTGTGCCATCGTATAGAATGCATGTGAATCTCTCTATAAGTTCAAATGCCTTTATTTTAGCATCCACTTTCTGAAATTGATGTTTTGTAGAGAAGATAAATCCTTCAGTGCCTGGAGGGTATGCTTTCCATGTCTTCCATGTTGATTTTTTTCCCCTTACCAAAAAATTGTGATGTAGTGTCTGAACTCGTGAAAGCATGGAAATAGGGTAAGGACAATACTTGCGATATATTTTCTCCGAGCTCTTGGCAGATGGCGTTGATATGATAATATCGGCAGTGTTTACCCTTACCAAATGCAATCTAAAGATGAATATTAAGTAAGTTTGTAGCTCGAAAAAGATGCCTACTAGTACCATAGTAACATCTGTGACAACTGTACTTATGAGGATGTTGGTTGCCAAGATTTGTAGACTCTAAGGTTCTCTCGTATTCAGCTCTTAGGCGAGAAGTGGGTGCGGGGATGAATAGTCAGACTATCCTTGTTCTTCGAACGCGCAGTAACGGTGCAGTTATCTCTTTCTATAAGGACGGTCCGTACTGATCCGAAATATGGCGAAAAGTATACTATGACCTGTAGTGTTATATTCCACAACTTATCCTGATTACCACTATGCAAAGTGTTGACTCAAAATACGAGGTAATTACTCCCTACCTTAGGCGGGTTATTGCGAGCTCGTTCCAGTTACGAGTTCTTTGCTTAATTATTAACATTGCACAAATTCTTACATGGGGCGAGCGTAAAGGCGACTTCAATATGAATATCAGTCGATATTCCGTTGAAGCAACGTCGAGCGCGGTTAACCCACCTATCTTGGGAAATACAGCGTTCTCGTCCCACCTTCTAGAGGCTTGCATATCAGTGTATACTCGGAAGTTACGTAATTTCAGACGAGGATTACGTAGTGGATATACCATCCTTCGGAGGGGATGTAAAGCAGGCGGTCCCTTGTCTATTAAATGTTAGGCAAGTAAAAGATCCCTACTCTTCTTAAGGGAAGAGGTTCGGCAAAATTTCCAGGTTGGGGGTAGCTCGTCTCCTGGCGTCGGTGATAGGCCCTGGTAGCGGAAATAGGCCGACGTTAAATAGTTAAAAAAAAAATTCTTGCATTATTTTGAATCAGGCTCTGCTTCTGGTGTGATTTTACACCAGCTGCTAATTGGATAATGACATTTTTTGGTTACGAGGCCACCTTATACTCTACCAATCTTGGTTGGTAATGCATCCAATATATGAAGACACATTCTGGTACAAGCTTCTTCGTGGTCAGTTTCGGACATCGGTGCACTGCTATTTTTTGAAATAACAGATTTATATGATGTAAATTCCTTTACCTATTGCTATAAAAGGTTTAAATTTATTAAAATACTGTGTATCAATAGGTATTAGAAGAAAAATAGTTGCTGCAAACGTGACTTGCGAAATGGTTGAAGATGCATATAAAAAAAATAAATATAATGGTTTATTAAACATTTTACAGTCGACACTTGACAACCAGAGTGAGCGTGCGGTTTAAAGTGTTCAGTGAAATAAAACCAATTAAATATGAGCGAAAAGACGTTAAAAGGCGATCCTCCTGATAGAGGAAAAAGTGAAAATTTGGACGTGGAAATGGTGAGCGATGATCTTTATGTAACAGCCTTTGAGGAGATAATAGGAAGAAGAAAATCAATAAATACTATACCCAACAATAATACAACCACATTAGAGGCAGGTAAAGCGGGAAGCAGTCAAATAACAAAAACAAATATAATCAGTGATAAGGTAAGACCGACTCTTTTTTACGAAGCTGGTGATAAGGGACCGTTTATTGTTTATATAGAGAACAAAACAGGAAATATAGGCCGGGCGCATTTAATAACCGTAGGTAAAATTATAAATAAAGCCTTACCTAAAATGGAACATTACATAAAAAATATTAGTAGCATAGGTGTGAACAGAGTTAAGGTTGAAATGGCGTCAATTTTAAGTGCAAACAAATTAATAAATAACGACTATTTAAAAAACAATAGTTACGAAGCATACATTCCACAATTTTTTAAAAGAAGGCAAGGGGTAGTTAAATTTGTAGATGTAGAATTAAGTGAATCTGAACTAAAAGAAGTTATAAAACCGGTTTTAGGAGACAACTTTAACGTATTAGAAGTACGCAGATTGAATAGAAAAATTGTAGATAAGGAAGGACAAGCAAAATATGTCCCTTCTAGCACAATTAAGATAACATTTAGCGGACAAAATCTACCAAAGAAAATAGTTATTCACAGCGTTATAGTAGAAGTAGAACCATATATCCAGAAGGTAGTTCAGTGTATGAAATGTTTGCGTTATGGGCATTTAACTGGGCAATGTAAAGGGGGAGAAAGATGTGCAAAATGTGGAGAATCTCATATAACAACTGAATGTAATTCAACAAAAGAATATTGTGTATTCTGCAAACGTGAAGATCACAGGGCTAATAATTATAAGCTATGTCCAGAGTTTAAAAAACAAAAAAGCATAAAAAATATCATGGGAATGGAAAATCTAACTTATAGGGAAGCAGTGAAAAAATACGATTGTAGTTATGCTACAGTCACAAACAAAAATAACGATAGTAATTTAAAAATAGATAATCAAATTGCTTCTGGTGCACCGAAAAAAAGGCGAGTAGAGCAAGGAGGTAATCCTCTGTGGCAGGAGCATTTGAGTATTCTGAAAACTCCTATAGTAGAACATACATCTATTGAAAATTTTAGAAATATCCCCCATATCACAGAGAGGATAATAACAATAGTGATCATACAGTAAATAGTATAACTAATTTTTTAGTACAGTTGGTAAAAGATATTATAGAAAATAAAAACGAATTTAGTTTAAATGATAATTTATTGGTTAAAATAAAAGAACAAATAAATCACATTTTCACAAATCACAAATAATATAAACGTTTTACAATGGAATGGAAGGTCGGTAAGGTCTAATAAGGGTTTTTTAGAATTTTTCTTACACGAAAATAATATTGGAGTATCTCTTCTATCTGAAACTTGGTTCAAACCAGGTTCAGTTATTTCATTCCAGGGCTATAATATATTTAGAAATGACAGAGATGATGGAAAGGGTGGTGTGGCCATAGTGTTAAAAAAATATATACCTTATTCTATTAACAAAGTAGTAACTAACATCCCAGGAGTTATGGTAATCTCAGTAACAATAAATCCTAAACCTAATAAACACGTAAATGTATATTCAATTTACGTAAAACCTCAAAGCAAAATAACTTCCACGCAGTGGGAGCTATTTTTTAAAGAATTAAAAAAACCCTTTATAGTGGGAGGGGATTTCAATATGCACCATAACGCATGGGGATGTTCGTGGTCAGATACTAATGGAATAAACCTCCTATCCGCCATGGATGAATGCGGTATAAGCTTTTTGAATAATGGTTCAGAGACTTTAATTAAAAAAATTAATCAAACCAACACTTCTGCTGTGGATCTAACCTTGTGTAACGCAGAAATAGCTGCGGATTTTAATTGGCAAGTAACGGATAATACTTTGGGTTCAGACCAGTATGGAGTATTAAAATAATTTAGCAGTTAGTAATCAACAGAAACTTTGGAATTTAAATAAGGCTGATTGGAAACTTTTTTCGGATCTGGTAGAGAATTATGCAAATAATGAAACAGAACAACAGATTACATATGAAAATTTTTTAACAAATCTTAATAAAATCAATGAAGAAACTATACCAGAAAAGAAAAAAGTATACAATAAAAAATTCTGTAAAGTATGGTGGAACAGTGAATGTGACGCAGCCATCCGAGAGCAGCGGGAAGCTTTGAAAAAGTACAAAAATAATGCAACATTCGATAATATGATAAGTTATAAAAAAAGCTTCAGCAAAAACAAAAAAAATTATAATACAGAGTAAAAAAAAATCATGGAAAAAATTCTGTCAAGATTTAAATCGAAATACAAAAATTAAAGATATATGGATTCAAATAAAAAAAATAAAAAACTGTGTCAAGGAACAAAGCTCTCCGCTGGTCGAGGATGACTGGCTAGAAATATTTATAAACACTCTTACTCCCTTAATTCCACAAGAATATATAGAAGAACCTTTAGACATTGAGCCAGAACATGAATTAACCAAAAAATTTACTCTTATAGAATTAGAAAGATGTTTAAAAAAAAATTATAATTCTTCACCTGGACTAGATAAAATTCATTACCCAATGTTAAGTAACTTACCATCAATAGGCAAGCAAATGCTTCTAAAAATTTATAATCAAATTTGGGTAACTGGAAAAATACCGGAGGACTGGAAAAAGTATATTATTGTTCCAATTTTGAAACCTCATAAAGACCCTAAAATAGCGAAATCATACAGAGTGATTTCCTTAGCGTCCTGTATATTAAAAACGTATGAAAGAATGGTAAAAAACAGGTTGGAAAGGTGGCTTGAAATAAATAAAAAAATACCTGTCAGTCAATATGGCTTTAGAAAGAATTGCAGTACATATGAAAATATATCTCATCTGATTCTTGACATTAACAAATCGTTTGCCAACAAAAAATCACTCATTGCCGTATTCATAGATATCGAGGGCGCCTATGATAACGTGAATATTAAAATATTATATCAAAAAATGATATACTTAGGAATACCCAAGAAATTGGCTTTTCATGTAACCAGTTTGTACACCAACAGAGAGATTTATGTAAAAATAAATGGAAATTTAAAAGGGCCCAGATTATGTAATATAGGTCTCCCACAAGGTGGAATTTTAAGTCCATTACTTTATATTATATATACCTTCGATTTGGAAAATATAACAAAAAACAAAAAAATAATCCAATATGCAGATGATGTGTGTATATATGACGATAATTGTGAAATAGATGAAGGTATAGAAGCATTAAACAATACCATAAAAAGACTTGATGTTTGGATGCAAGAAAATGGAATTTCAATAAATCATAATAAAACCCAAGTATGCATATTCACAAAAAAGAGGACAAATTGTCCTTCAAAAGTTACCTTAAATAATAAGGAATACGAAGTTAAAGACACAGTTAATTTTTTGGGATTAACATTAGATAAAAAATTACTATGGAAAAACCACATAGAAAAAATATTATCAAAATGCGAAAAGGCACTGAACATATTAAAAATGGTAACGCATTTATCTTGGGGCGCAGATCCAAATATTAGTTTAATGATATACAAGTCATTCATCAGATCAATCTTGGACTATGGATCCATTTTTTACGACCAAGCCGCATTGTGTCACCTAAATAAATTAGACAGAACACAAAATAAAGCATTAAGGCTATGTTTGGGATTAATGAAAAGTACTCCAGTTCATAATTTATTAGCAGAAAGTCAGGAAATTCCATTAAAGCACAGAAGACACATTTTATGCAGTAAATATGTACTCAAATTATACACCAAAAACAGCGAAGTAATAAATAAGATACATAGCTAATATGTTATGGACCTAACACACACATATTGGGAGAGAAAAAAAAGTGTTTTACTAACTCAGTGTTATGGCGAAATAATAAAATTTAAGCATGTAGATATAAACGATACGTTACCCATTTTTAAAATGAATTTAGAAATTATACCTAAAACAATTTTCTTTAGAAATTATGAAAAATATCCCCGAAGCCTAATAAATCAAATGCTTTCGTCAGACCTAAAAATGTATAACGAGAATTTCTATTGCTTATATACTGATGGTTCAAAAACACTAGAAACCACTTCGTGTGCATTCTATGATCCTCAAACAAATGCAGGTTCATCGTATAAATTATACGGGGAGCATTCGATATATAATGCTGAACTAATAGCCATTTTAGAAGCTTTAAGTTATATAAATAGCATACAGTTTAGCAATCATTTCATAATATTAACGGACAGTAAAAGTGCAGTAGAAAAAATATCGAATATCTTATACAGCTCTACAATTAATTATATTTTATTAAGCATAATAAACGAAATAGAAGCTTTACATAACAAAGCAAAGTATATCACCATTGCGTGGATAAAAGGTCACTGTGGAATAAAAAATAATGAGATTGTTGATCAAATGGCAAAGGCGGCTTCATCTTATGATATAATTGAAAAATATCCAATTACCTCAGAGGACGTGTTCATATGTTTAAAAAATAACATATTGAAACAGTGGCAGGATAATTATCTAGAAGATAGTAGAGGTGCACACTATAAAAATATCAATTTAAATCCAAACAGCCCACCTTGGTACAAAAAAATAAATGATTCGAACAAACATTTCCTAAAAACAATATGTCGTTTAAGAATTAATCATGGAACTTTTCCCAGTCATTTATATAAAATCAATTTGTCAGAAACACCAAACTGTAGCTGCGGATTACAGGGAACGGCACAACACATAATCTTAGAATGCACGAACAAAGAAATGTCTATTAAGTCTTTATTGGATGAACTGTATAAATTAGGTATCAAAACACCATTCAATCTGCAATCATTATTATCAGAACAGTTATATAGTGTATATCTGGCTATTTATAAATATATTCTAAAGGAAAATATTAAAATCTAAAAACTCTCAGTTATTACACAATTTAATCAAACAAGAAAGTCACATTCAAAAAACTGTGACCTACTAATTATAATAGTTTTAGTTTTAGAATAATTTTACTTAAGTTTCAATCAGAATGTACACACTATTAAAAAAAAAACAATATATAAAATTATGTAGTATAGTTATAAGAATCCTACTGTTTGTCTTAATGTTTACCCCCAATATCCGTGGTTCAGTGGTCTTTGTCAAAAATCGCCATGACGAACCCCTTGGCGTAATTATGTCCCTGTGAATCTCCCTTTAAAACTGTTAGAAAAAAAAATGAAAAAAAAAATAAAAAAATAGAAGAAAAAATAAATTAAAAAAATACATTTCAAAAACAAAAAAATGAAAAAAAAATAAACAAAATACAAAAGTAGATATGTATATATGTAGAAGGAATAGGAAACTGATTATATAAGAAAGTTAAAATAAATATTATAGTTATTGGGCAATAATCCAGTAAGGAATACAATCAACATATATAAGCAGTCTGATATTTCAGCGGTTTTTTAAGGTTTGGATATACAGTAAACTTCTCCTTTTTTCTGGATATGTGTACTTATATATAATTATATCTCAACATGGCACTGTGCGAATGGTCACGCTACCCTAGCCATTTCTCTTATTATAGATAGATAGATTAAACATTTTAGGGAAAGATGAGAACGGTATTGTTACAAAACACAAAAAAATATTGCAGAGAATTTTTAATTTTTTAGAAAATAAAGAAAAAAAATAACCAAGAAATCGTTATTCTAAGATTAATTATAAAAAAAATGAAATAATATTATCTGTTACATTATTAGTCATTCATATTTTATTACATTTAATAAATATGTGCTAATATACTACGATATAAAAAGTAGACTTTTATTGGCTAATTTCTACTATCACATTCTCTGAAGCTGTACTTTTTAGAGTCTAAAATGTTCTGTATATTATTTTCTCTCGTTTTCTCCTTTTTCATTGAAATCTGAACGGTACTTTTTGTAAAATATGATGAAACCTGTGATTTCTCATAAGGATCAATGCTTATTCGCTAATAATTACTACTATCACATGCTTTAAAGCTGTACTTTTAAGTATCTAAAATGTTTTGTATATTATTATCTCTTGTTTTCTCCTTTTTAATTGAAATCTGAATGGTACTTTTTGTAAAATGTGATAAAACCTGTGATTTCTCAATGTTAAAAGCATCAAATTTCAAATGTCAATATTTTTTTACTGGCTCTCTGTAGCTCTTCAAAAATTTAATTGGATCATTATCTTACCATAATCTACTAATATGCCGAATTTTATTAATTTCTGAACATTAATTCTAAGACCGACAGTACTACCTTAACAAAAAAAGAAGCAATTTTACACCCCCTGACAGGGTAGATTTCACCAAGGGCGGTTGCGGTCTACTACCTGACATCACCTTCCACCATCTGATATATCCCCATGAAAAAATAAAGACGTATTCCCTGCAAAAATAGTCGATGCCAAGCTGTTATATGAGAAATAAGCAAGAAGGGGTGGTTTTTGGCCGCCTCAGGGGGTGCGCATGAATAAAAACTTTTTTCACTCTGTTATTCGTATTCAGCACCCTCGAAAACGTGGGGGAAATAGGTTTCATAACTTTAGCACAATTTTGCACTTTTTAGGGAAAATCCCGACTCCTTACTTCCACTATTTGGCAGGCCATGGCCCATCGAGAGTTGTGGAGCCGATTCTGATGATGATGAATAATACCTCTCTTTTTTGGAAATCTTAGAAAATGTAAAAATTAGTATAAATAGTGACAATGGTCCTAGTCCAAATAGTCTGCTCTATAGATTGATAGGCAATTATTTTATTTTCCGCAATAGAAAAAACTAAAACCAATTACCATATTTTTGACCCATTTATTTGCCTGTGTTTGGGGATCAATAAAGAGCGGCCATCTTCTTGAGCACGAAACAAGAACAGCATTTTCCGTAGACAGGTAATCTCGGGGCAAGCCGTCCAACTGCCACAGTCTTATTTGAACCGGTTCACCAAGTGTATTCACTGGATTGCAACCTTGCGAAGACGGGATATTCCTTTCCATCATTAGATCCAACCAGCTGTCAAATAATCTTCTTCTGTACTGATCCGTAAAAGGAGTCAAATATGCGACACAGCCCGAACAAATAAGAATATCCCCTGTGACGTTTATAACATTTGCCTCTATGTTAGCAATAGTTTGTATCCACCTAATGCGTTCGCCGGCTAGACCATTTATAAGTCTTACAGCTCTGTTCATCCTTTCCTCGCACACGGCAATGCTTTGTTCTTTTTCCTCTTTAAAAGCTATTTTGGAGGCCAGTTGTTTTTGCAGTACTGCCAAGCCGTCCATTACTTGTTTCATTTTTGCTCTTGCTATGGCTAATGCTCTTTCGGTTATGGCAAGGTCTTCTTTTGCTTGAGCCAAGGCGGCTTTCTTCGGCGCCACGACTTTATTTACGAAGTAAAATTTGTACATCGCGTGAACCCACATGCACAGTGAAGTACAGGCTTTTGATATCTAAAAGAAAAGCATAAGCGGTTATTTAGGTTTAGAATACTACGTTAACCTAATAGGCTGTCACATTTTGCTTGGAACCACCCCCCCCATAAAAAGTTAATTTTCGGCAGATTTAGTTCGGGTTTGTTTTTAAAACGTAGACCTCTGAAAAGTGCACTGTTGCGGCATATTAGATTTTATAAAATATGAAAGCTCGGCCTACTGCGGTTTTTTTTCGGGACGGAAAATGAAGAAATCTTACTAATGATTTCAAATTTGAGGACGCCACTGGATTTGGGTTGGGATGGGTTTGTGCCAGATTTCGTGAAAAATGTCTTATTTTTTGATTTTTCTTGAGAGACACCAGTGTGTCCCATTTTGCTTGGAACAACCCCCATAAAAAGGTTATTTTAAATTAGATATAGATAGATTTTTTTTAAACGTAGATGCGCATGCTTGTGATACATTAAATTTTATAAAACATAAAAGCTCGGTCTATTGCGGTCTTTGTTCGGGATGGAAAATTAAGAAATATTGTTATTGATTTTTTTAATTTGAAATCTGAGTACTCCACTGGATTCGGCAACTCTTCAAATGGGTTTGTTTTAATTTCGTGAAAAAATACCTATTTTTTAATTTTTCCCGTAGGAAATAAGAATTCTGAAATTGCCAACATTGCCTACATTGTTGCACGAGATTGTGTATTTAAGAGAATATCTTGACTCAAAACTGACAAAAGAATGTTTCTTTGTCAATTTGTGTAGGTTTTATTTGTTTATCCACGACCACTATATTAGGAAGGTATAATACGTCTATTTTCCGTGAATTAAAGGCCCTTTAATACACTAGTGGATTAGAATTCATAATACCACGCTTCAATTTTATAGAATTTTATTTAAAATTATTAATACTATTTACATTAACATTTATATCAAGAACGATCTTCTTGTCATTTTGACCGGTATTAAAAAACTCATGTCATAGAAACGATTCAAAGACCTTCTATTTTTTTGATAAAAATCAAAAGATTCTTAGTCAAAATAAGCTTGTCAAATCTGACGTTTTTCAAAATCAGTTTTTTCACCTGCTCTCGTACGGCTTTCACGCTCCTAATTTGGCCGTGGTCGTGGATAAAACGTTGAATTACATTCGAGGATTAACGGCCTTTCAATCTACTTGAAAAAATGTGACTCTCGGCTGCGCCTTGAGTGCGCATTTTTTCTCATAGATTAAAGGCTTGTTAATCCCCTTATATAATTAATAACAACTATTGTGTTCTGTTGTAATAATGATTATTACGGCGCAAAGGTTGAGTTATCTAGATATTATTAAAATCAGCTCGAGCTCGAGCATTGATTATCCAAATCGCCCGCCGATTAATGTCAGCACCTTTAGATAAATTAATGTTTTAATGCACACATACACAACCCTCCAGCGCCATAATTATTATTACAAGCAGAAGTTTAAATAAGTAAACCTACATAAACTAACAATTAAACATTCCTTTCTCCTTTGTAAGTTGTTTGAGTCAAGGCACTCTTTTAAATACACAATCCCGTGTAACAGTGGTTTTAATTGGCAATTTCAGATTTCTTATTTCTTACGGAAAAAATCCAAAAGTAGATATTTTTTCATGAAATTTGGTACAAACCCATTTGAAATAATAAAAAAAAATCGCTAATAATATTTCTTCATTTTCTACCCCGAAAAAATACCGCAGCAGGCCGAGCTTTTATGTTTTATAAAATTTAATGTATCGCAAAAATGCAGTTTTCAGAGATCTACGTTTAAAAAAAGAACGGTTTAAATCGGACTCAAAATAAACTTTTCATGGTGGGTGGTTCCAAGCAAAATGGGACACAATGTCTTTCAAGAAAAGTCAAAAAATAAGATTTTTTTCACAAAATTTGGTACAATTTCATTTGAGAAGTTGGCGCATCCAGTGGCGTCCTCAAATTTGAAATAATAAAAATCTCTAATAAGATTTCTTAATTTTCCGCCCCGAAAAAAGACCGCAGTAGGCCGAGCTTTTCAGTTTCATAAAATGTAATGTACCACAAGAATGCATTTTTCAGAGGTCTACGCTTTAAAAAAACCGATCTAAATCGTTCTCAAAATAAACTTTATATGGGGGTGGTTCCAAGCAAAATGGGACACACTGTATAAGAATATTTTAGCTAAGATCAAAAAAAAATAGTATATGTATGTTATTATTATATAATATGCCTGTCATATTCTGTCATATTTTCAACTTTGCCATACATAAAGGAGTTTACCCTCCCATATGAAAAAAATATCGAATAATTCCTCTGCCTAAGGTTACTAATCCAGAAGATCTAAAGGATTTACGTCCCATCAATATTCTCTGTTGTTTCTCAAAAGTTTTTGAAAAAATTATTAATAATCAAATAAGAGTGCACCTTACATTAGTCCGGCTTTAGATCTGGCCATAGTTGCACAACTGCACTGCTTAAAGAAACTGATGATATATTCACGGCCATAGATAAAAACAATTTGTGTTTGCTTATACCACCATAGTCTAAAGCATAGAATAAAGCATCAGTTACTTTTAGCAATCTCACTATATAGGATTCACTGAACAAGCCAAGTTTCTAATCAAGAATTATTTAACGTTTTCAGTCTGTTGCCTTTAGAGGATTAGAGTCTGAATTTATAATAGTAGAGAATGGAGTCCCACAAGGTTCCATTTTGGGTCCTTTAATGTTTACTTTATACACATTTTAATTTTATCAACACCTAAAATATTCATACTCGCACTTTTATGCGGACGACACACTTCCTTAGTGACAATTTCCTCAAAATTTTGTCTTCAGATAAATCCTTCTAAATCTAAGGTAATTTTATTCGGGAGAGATGCCGCGCGCAAGAGGTGTTCAAACTTAATTAATATACAAGTAAATAATCAAATATTATCACATTCAGATCATAAAAAAATGAGTTTAGAAATAGACAATCGTCTCAGGTTTTCGTAGCATATCACAATGATCAGGAAAAGAGCATTTTGTAATTTAAAATTAATTTACAAAAATAAGAGCATCCTTAATAAAAAATGTAAAATTCTTGTATGTGATTCACTGGTACTATCATATCTCAATTTTGCTGATAGTGTATATGGCCCAGCTCTTACTAAAACTGACACTCAACGTCTCCAACTAATTCAAAATTGTCGTATTAGGTTAATCTGTGGTTTAGGGAGACGAAACCATGTTACAAGCCATTTAAAAGAGATTGGTTGGCTGAATATAGAACAGAAGAATAAAACTACACAGTTGTGTTCTTTTTCATTAAATTACAACCCAAAAAAAAACTCATACCTCTACAATAACATCAAGTTTCGTACAGACGTTCACAATATAAATGTACGTCGACGAAGTCATATCACAATTCCCCAGCATCACACAGCTCTCTTCCAATCGTCATACTCCTATAACGTTGCTAAGCTGTATATAGGTTTCAGATGACATAAAACGGCTACCCGCTCTCTCGTTAAAAAAAAACTGAAGAAGGTATTTTTTAATTTTAAAATTTGAATTTAAATTAGCTTTTGTTAAATTTAATTTGGTGTTAGGTTAGTCGTTCAATTCCGGTTTTGTTTTTTCCCATATCTGTTTCGCGTATATGTGAGCATGTATATAATGTGTGTGTATGTATGTACACAAAACTTTCGGATGGTGACAGCCCTCCAAATTAATTTCAAATAATTCCGCCAATAGAAAAACTTTCGGATCATCGTATCATCGGATATTGGATTCCTGTGAATTTAACTTTATACGTTCCAGCATTCCATTAAACATAAACAATGCATTTTTATTAGACCTGGAAAATATTTCCAAGGGTTCACACATACTTTTGCAATTTTAGCTGGTGTAAAACTTGGGTCTTGAACATATCTCTTCAACTTGTCAATCATCTCTTCTGTAATAGATTCCTTATCGAAATTCATTAGTGATGACAAGAAAGCTCCAGGATCTGACAGCATGTTACGCCCAGGTTCCCAGTAATCCAATATTTTTTCACCAGGTTTTTCACCCGGGACCTAAAATTACATTTTAATGTTAATAATTAATAATAATAATACTGTACGTACTATGGTGTAAGAAACTATGGTGTGCCAATGCGTAGATGTCTCTTTCCCATCCAGTGACGTCTGTTTTATATAATTACTGGTATTTTTTATATTTTTTTGGTACACATGCCAACGCTTTTTGAAATATTTTTAAATAAACGTCTGTATACCATTGGACTAGATAGTAACAGTCGAATTGGTCTGATTCAATTTTTTTCAGCGACAACATTCCACAAGAAGTTTTATTGTTGATCCTTATGTCTTAGGACCTGATTACGAAAAAAGTATTTGCGACAAAAGTTATATGCACTTTTTGACGCGCTTTCACGGAGTTTTTACTTATCTGCTTAATATATCTTGTACTAGTAATCGAATGGGAATTTTAAAAATACAATGCCTCCTTGATATTTGACGAAGAATTAAAAAAATATATTTCGTCCGCCATCTTTGAGTGTTCTATTTGAGCGTCCGGGTTTGGTTCATTTTATTTGACCATATATGACTTTTTATCGGAGATGGGTCGAGGAAACTTTCCTTTGATATAAGTCTGTAAAAGTCATATAAATAATATAATTGTATGCACTTATTTGGTATTAAAATGAAGCTTGCATCATCACGAATCCGATTTCACCATAAAATAGCCTATCAATATACCCAATGGAAAGTTAGAAGGAAAACTTCCTGGAAACTTTCCGTCGGATAATAAATATATTTCGTATATTAATAATAATCTGAAAATTCGGCATTCAAAGAGTGTTGCCTTTAACAACCCGTCATTTATTCTGATGTGATTTGACTGAAAAAGTACCTTTTGTCAAATTACATCAAAATAAACTCAAGCAGTTTTCTAGGCAACACGTTTTCATGCGCTGAATTTTCGATAATTTTTTAATCACGGAATATATCATTACAGAAAATTTAAGAATTCGGTACACATTTGTGAAAAGTTAACTGACACGCCATATTTTCTTATGGTCATTATTAGATTTTCATACGATCCTCCATTACCTATAATTACCTTTATTGGCTTAATATTTTTGACAATACATATTGATTCTATTACAAAGACCACTCCAGCAGGAGGGCGCTTCATGGAGCGTACTTCTGTGATGTCATTTTTGTTTAATGACTGCAAACTCTTCTCGGCGGCCAAAAGAGCAGGCATTGCTTCATCTGAAAAATGTAAAATTTGATATATAACATGTTTTTGGAAAATGTGGATGATCAACATCAACATTAACACCGCCAAAAACCGGAAATGGCGGGATAAGCTGGAAGCGCTCAATCCTCAAGACAACTCGCTGTGAAAGCTGTCGAGAGCCATGAGAAATACGCGGGAGGCCATACCCGCGCTGACTAACGCCAACGGACGGACGGCTATGACAGACGCCCAGAAAGCGGAAGACTTAGCGAACCATTTTGCGGACATACATAACGCACGAATACCGAACAATCCGGGACTCGAACGCATCGAAAACGACGTTAACGAACTAATTGGTCATGACATCCAATTGACGAGACGAGAATTTTCAAAAGTCATGACCAAGCCCTCGGAAGTTGCGGGCATTGTCGGGACTTTACCCAATGACAAGGCCCCGGGGGCAGACTGTATCGAATACAGGATGCTCAAATATCTTCCGCGGAAAGGCATTGTACAACTGACGTACATTGTCAACGCGATCCTACGGCTACAACACTGGCCCAGCCAGTGGAAATGCGCCGTGGTCGTGCCGATCCTGAAACCGAACAAGGACGCCAAACTCGCCGGCAGCTATCGACCGATCTCGTTGCTGTCGGCGATCTCCAAGTTGGTGGAGAAGGTCATCCTGGTCAGACTAGACGCTGCCCAGGATGAACTCCACATCGATGATGAATGTCAGTTTGGTTTCAGGAAAGGCAGGGGCACTGTGCACCAGGTCATCAGGATCGTGAATGACGACAAAGTACAGTGCAACCGCGGAAAAAGCACCATCATGGTGTTGCTCGATATTGAGAAAGCTTTCGATACAGTATGGATCCCGGGCTTACTCCACAAACTCAACTCATAGAACTTCCCTACGCATATCACAAAACTAATTCACTCTTTCCTGACAGACAGATCACTGCAGGTCAGGGTGAATAACAAACTTTCAACTCGGCGGGACATTCGCGCTGGTGTCCCCCAGGGCTCGTGCCTGTCACCCAAGTTATACAACTTATACGTCTCCGACTTTCCGAAGTTTCCGAATACGAACCTTGCCAAGTACGCCGACGACACGGCCATGTACGCGCATTCGCACAAAAGGTGCGTGAAATATTTGGGGGTGAACTTGGACAGAAGACTGACATTCAACACTCACGTTAACGAGACTATACTCCATGTCCAGGAGTCTGTATCCGCTCCTGGCATGGAGTAGCGGACTAAACAGGACTAATAAAAAATTGTTGTATACGATGGTGATCAGGCCGGCCATCACATACGCGGCGTCGGTGTGGTGCAGCATCCCGGTCACGACAATGCGGAAACTTAGAGTTTTAGAACATAAATTTATGCGCCTCATTTCAGACTCCGGTAGGTACACCTCCCTCAGAGATCTCTACGCACGTTGCCACGACATAACCCCATTAGCGGATTTCGTCCAGAATATATCGCAAAAATTCTATCAATTCAAACTGGGCGATAGTCCGCTAACCCGCGACATTACACGAATCAGCCAGCATAATGCCATACTTTTCAACTTGAAACACCCATTACCATACCAGGCGTTGCCTATCTTTCGACAACTTCCTTAGCCCCACTTTCCTAAACCACAATTTCCCTTTCACCATCTTTTACTTTTCACCACCTTTTACCTTCAAACCCCTTTCTATTCTCTCTATTCGTCTCATTTTTGTTAATTATGTTAATTTTTGTTCCTTTGTCCTTTTTGTCTCTTTTCTAAATCCCCTCTCGACCAATAACTTCTTGCAAACCAAAACCGTTTAAATCATAACTTCCCTTCCACCCTACCTTTCCGAAGGCAGACAGACCATCGGATGAATGTCGTCATTGGTTCGAACGGGTTTTTTCGTTGAGTTTTTCCCCGTACCAGCAACCCGATCTTTTTAAAAAAACAGTGCGCGTGTGCGCACCCTAATAAGAACTCAGTTTTAACTTTGAGTAGTCTTAAGTATTTTAAAACTTTTTCATGGTTATATTTACAAATTGTTAGGTTTAAGTTTTTATATTTTAAACAGGAGCCCTAACTTCCATTTGATCCGTTGTCATAGCCGAGACCAGACCCGCTTCATCCGACTGCATATTAACCACGACGCTACGCTACGTGGTTGTGCGGTCGGCTCTGAACCGAGATCTGGCCCAGGCGCATTATTGTAATCCCTAATACTAATAAATTTGTTTTGATTTGATTGATTTTTGATTTGATCGTTTTGCAATCCAAGGGTCCCGGGTTCGATCCCTCACACCGTGATTTTTTTTTCATATATTTTTTTTCACAACAAAGTTGGTATCACAAAATTTAGAATGTCCAAAAACTAACATTATTTACAAGAGAAATGCGAAGAGAATCCTATAGAATGTGTAACAATTATATAAAAAGCTCAGTAAATCGGCGAAGAGTATAATGCTTCCACTAGTATTCAAAATTGCGGAAATGTCCAAAGGGGTATGTGGAGCGTTATTAATGACAATGTAAATAAGCAAAATAAAAATATAAAAACTACCCTTAATGCAACCGATTTGAATAATTATTATGTAGAGGTTGCAGAAAATATTATTAAACAGCTACCTGATATAAATCATTCATCACAACACTACCTAACCATACAAAACAGACAGATGAACACATTTAAATTCAGAGAAGTAGGATTTATTGAGGTAAGAGAAACTTTAAATGAGCTGAGAAATAATGGTAGCAAAGATGTTTATGATATGAACTATAAAATAATTAAGTACGTCAAGGATATCCTAATTATACCCTTAACAAAATTATTTAACATATGCATTAGAGAGGGTACATATCCAGACTGCTTTAAAATTGCTAAAATAATACCAGTATATAAAAAAGGTTCAGCAGACGACCCAGTAAACTACCGACCAATATAGTTGCTACCAGTAATTTCAAAAATATTCGAAATTCTTCTGAAGAAACAAATCTGTGAATACTTTGAAGAAAACGCCCTGTTAATTGATAGTCAGTTTGGTTTCAGGAAGAGTCGCTCAACTTCTCTAGCTGTTTTAAAATTAATAGATAATATCGTAGAAGGATTCGAAAGTAAAAACTATGTAGGATCCATTTTTTGCGACTTAAGTAATGCTTTCGATTGTATTTCCCACGATATCCTCTTAGATAAATTACATTTCTATGGCTTCAATGAGGTTAGCTTAAAGTTGATAAAATCCTACTTGTCAAATAGAAGACATAGTACATTTTTTAATAAAGAAATTTCCGAATCTTACCAATCAATCACGGTGTACCACAGGGATCGGTATTGGGACCGGTGTTGTTCATTATTTATATTAACAACTTAATTTACGCAAATGTAAATTGCAGTACTATATTATATGCCGATGACACCACAATAATCACTAAAGATAATAACTTAAAGTGTTTACTGCATGATATGGCCAATAAAGCAGTAGATTTTCAAAACTGGTTTACAGCAAATAAACTACTACTAAATAATGAAAAAACAACAAACATGGTATTTTCATAACGTAATTTAGACGGCGTAAAAAACCCGGACTGTACTAAATTTCTTGGAGTGTACTTAGATCCCCTCCTTACCTGGAAGCACCAAATAGATTTTATGGTTAAAAAATTTAATAAGACTTTATACTTAATAAGAAATCTTGTACATGTCGTACCAATGCAAGTAGTAAAAACAGCCTACTTCAGTCTTTTTCATTGGATAATCAGTTATGCTATCATCACTTGGGGTCATTCGGCACATACTGGTCGAATATTTTCTATACAGCGCCATGCCATTCGATCGATGTGTTTTATGGGTTTTAGAGAGGATGTTAGAGAGAAAGTTAAGGATTTAAAAATTTTAACTTTGCCCTCTGTGTATATTTATGAATGTCTTTTGTTTGTTAAAATGAACTTAAATCAATATAGTCTTGTAAGTGATATACATTCCCATAATATCAGAAATAATGGTCACATTAAAATAAATTATATAAGACTAAACCACAGTCGAGGTGCCAAAAATTATTACGTATATTTTTTGTTTGTAATTATGCACTTGTTTTGTAGATTTTATGTTTTATATTAAATTTTATATATATCTCAATGTATGTATGTACCAATTTTTTTAATTTTTAAACATTGTATATTATATTGACGTGTTGTGTAATTACACTGAAAAGGCAAATAAAGAATTTGAATTTGAATTTGAATTTGAAATATGTATGATTGTCGAAAGATATAGGTATATCACAGACAATCAATTTTCGTAGCAATATGTGGTGGCGCAGCGGCTAAAGCTTTGAGACAGTACGTAAGGTCTACTCCATGTCCAGGAGTCTGTACCCGCTCCTGGCCAGGGGTAGCGGACTAAACAGACAAAATAAAAAAATGTTGTACACAATGGTGATTAGGCCGGCAATCACATACGCGGCGCCGGTATGGTGCAGCATCCCGGCCACGACAATGAGAAAACTTCGAGTTCTTGAACATAAATTTATGCGCCTCATCTCTGGTTTGGACAGGTACACATCCCTCAGAGATCTATACGCAAATTGCCACGACATAACCCCACTAGCGGACTACGTCCAAGAAATTTCACAAAAATTCTATCAATTCAAACTGGGCGATAGTCCGCTAATCTGCAACATAACTCGAATCAGACAGCTTAATGCAATACTTTTCGATATCAGACACCCTCTACCATACCAGGCGTAGCCTATTTTCCGGCAACTCCCTTAGCCTAACTTTCCTCTACCATAACTTATCTCTACCCTACTCTTTACCTTTCCTCAACTTTACAACCCTCTCTTTATCTCTGTTCACTTTTGTTCAGTTTTGTTCTTGTCCTTTTTGTTTTTAAATTCCGTCTGGCCCAAAAATTGTCTAAAAATCCAAATATTTTAAACCACACCTTTTATCCACCACACTTTCCTGGCAGGAAGACCAGGGTGGAATTGCTTCGAATGGGCTTTTTCGTTGAGTTCTGTTTTCCCGTGTCAGCAATCAAAATTCCAAAGTGTTCGTCTGTGCACGAAACCGCTAGTTTTTTAAAGTGCTAATTTTAAGTATTTTTGTGTACTATTATTGATCCAAATTGTTAATTTTAAGCTTTATTCTTAGGCAGTTTTAACCTTTTACATTCAACTGTAGCCAAACCGGACCTGCCCCGCCCAGCCCGACACTGGCTGTCTCCGGGCCAGATTCCGGGAAGGCACATACATGTACCTCTAATTTTAATAAACTTGTTATTGCTTGCTTGGTTGCTTGCTTGCTTTGCGTTGCAATCCAAAGGTCCCGTGTTCGAATCCCACACAGGTTGGGTATTTTTTTTCATTTTTTTTTATATAATTTTTTTCACAACAAAAATGGTATCACAAAATTTAGGATGTCCAAAAACTAACATTATTTACAAGAAAACTGCGAAGAGTATCCTATAGAATGTGTAACAATTATATATAAAAAGCTCAGTAAATAGGCGAAGGGTACGTTTTTAGCTTGTTTAATTATGTTTACGCGGTAAAATTGAACGGCTCATGCATAAAGCAAAATGCCAGCAAGAAAGATTTTCTAGAGAATTTTGTCGTCTTCATTTTTGTATATAAACTTTTTTACCCGAAAGAGAAGTATGTTTTTCTACACCAGGCGTAAATGTGACGATATTTGTCAGTTAAGTATGCACCAGTTACTTCTGTTGGCGTTGAGAGGTTTTTATCACAATATCTATAAAAAATTAAACGTTTTATGATGAATATAAATAATAATAATAATAATACTAATTAAAAAAAACAGTGCTATAAAAAATGATATTTTTGTTATTCGAAATCATCCTATTTATTCAGAGCTATTAAAATAATATGACGCCTTAAATTAATTTTATTAACGGTAGCCATGGATATTTTCATTTACTATTTGCTTAGCCAATATGAAATCTTATTCAAATAATTAAAGTTTTCCACTAGTTTTTCTAGTTTAATGATTGGGTATGTCGAAAAATATAGTATGCATCGCGGGTCGTACAGTGCAATTTTTTGGTCTCGAATATTTGCAAACCTCGGCCTTACGGGCCTAGGATTGCGACTAAAAAAGTGCACTTACGACCCTTGGTACATAAATAACTATTATTAACTATTATTCTTGCAATTAGTAGTGAAAAGTACATGTACGTGTGTTGGTTTAGTATTACATTCCCCAGTATCTCCAGTTTTTTCGAGTAAGTGTTTATAATAATTTCACCTTCTTAACTTTGGATGTTATGGAATTCTTTAAAAAAACTGCAAGATAAAATATCTTACAGGCAAGAAAATCTTTACGCGCCCACACCAGTTATAGTCCGGGAGATAGCGTCAAATTTAATTACATCATTTCAACAAAGCTAATTTTTTCAGTATAGGTTGTTTCTTCATTGCTTATCGAAGAATCTTCTTCAATCGCGGAGATGAAGGGCGTGGGAGGCTGCGCATCCGGTAAAATAATTTCGTTTTTCTCGTCAATCCAACAAGGCTATTAAACTATAAATAGTTTATTTATGTAATATAAATGAAAAAAAAATGTGTCAGCTGCATAGGATAAGGAGCGAAGGTTGTCAGCTGCCCTAGTCAATATGTATGAAAAACACGTGAAAATTCGTTATTTCAACAAAGTTGAAATTTATTTATATGACAGTTTACGATACAAAAAAACAATTAAAAAGTGTCAGCTGATAATACCATGAGACATAACCTGTCAGCTAGGCCTTTTAGGTGTACCGCAGCGTCCAGGCGCTCAACATTCACGTAAACGAGACAATACGCAAGGTCTACTCCTTGTCCAGGAGTCTGTATCCGCTCCTGGCAAGGAGTAGCGGACTCAACAGGACGAAGAAAAAATTGTTGTATATGATGGTGATCAGGCCGGCCATCACATACGCGGCGCCGGTGTGGTGCAGCATACCGACCATTACCATTACCATTACCATTAAAATCTTTTTATTACCTTTGTGTGTACATTTCATTTGAAAGTGTATATTATATATCTCACAATGTGTATAAATTACAATAAATTGTTTCTGCAAGCGTTACACGCGCGGAGACGTGATGCGTCTACAGGAATGGGCTGGAGGTGACCCGGGGATATATGCACACAGTCTTGATATTTAGTTACGTTAAAATGCATTCTTTCAAGTGTTAAAATGCGTTTATGTAAATCTGCCTGAGCTTAGGGTAATAGGATAGCATAAATTATAACGGATAGAATGTACTGTCAATCATGCAGGAAAACACAAATAAAAACCTGCTTCAAATAGATAGTCGGACCATAAAATAAAAACATTATAATAAATGATAAATTGTTTCCCAAAGAAGTAGGGAAACAGAGAGTGACTAAAATAAATTAAAAACCTTTTCTAAGTTCTGCGTTCCTGATGCAGGATTCCTAAAAGGGGGATTGTTTAAAGGGAAGAATGATGGGGGGGATGGATGTTGCATGGGTTATATAATGGTTATTGCCTCCTAAGAGAGTATAATTCTAGTTTTTGGTGGATAAGCTTGTGAGTATGACGTGTGTTATCATAGTCTCTTAGGTGAGGGATATCTCTTGTTATCTCCGAGACGCCGACCTTTAACATGAAAAATTTCTGGGCAGTCTCCCTTATATAGTCGGTGGTGCGTTGCATAGCGGTTAACCTATGGAGCTCCTCAATAGTAATATATCTTGAAGAGTTAGTCAGCAGGCGAAGTATTTTGTTTTGTGTAGTTTGCACCCTGTTGAGCTGCGTGTCTGAAGCTCCATTCCAGGCCACGCAGCCATATAGCAAGATGGGTCTAAAAATTACCTTGTACAAGATGAGCTTGTTTGCTGTTGTTAATTTGCTTCGCCTGTTGACTAACGGATAGAGCCTACTGAGGGCCCCATAGGTTAAATTTATTGCCCTAGTGATATGCGGGCCGAAACATAAGCGTTTATCGAGGGTGACCCCCAGAAATTTAACTGTTTTATGTTCTGTAACTTCCTGCCCTTCGATTTTGAGTTTATTAAAAATGTTGATATTTGTAAATTTTCTATTGAAATTAATGCATTCAGTTTTTTGTGGATTTATTTTAATTTTCCAGGTGTTGTAAAATGAAATTAGTTTATCTAGGTGATATTTTATTTTTTGAACTGCCGTTTGGGCATGGAAGCTACTTGCATATATGGTGACGTCATCGGCATATAACAAGATAGAGGTAGTGGGGTGGGACGGGATATCAGCGGTGAATAGGTTATATAGGACTGGAGAGAGGGATGACCCTTGAGGAACTCCTGCGGAGAGCCTTGTTTTTATGGATAATGAATTGTTCACTCGAACCAGGATGTATCTATCTGAGAGAAAGGATGTTATTAGGGTAGTGAGGTACTTGGGGAACTTGTGTATCTCGTCGAGTTTGTAAATGAGTCCGTTCCGCCACGTGGAATCAAAGGCCTTCTGTATATCAATGAGCAGGACAACGTTGCATTGTTTTTTGTTGTAACTATGCAACGTGTCCTGCACCAGTTTACAAATTGCGTGAGTTGTTGTATGTTCCGATCTGAAACCGAACTGCTGGCTGGGAATTAACCGTTTTTTCCCGACGAACCTGTTAACATGTCCCAAAATAACCTTTTCGGCTAATTTCGACAGGGTATTTAGTAAAGAAATTGGGCGATAACTACCCGGTTCGTGAGGCGGCTTATTCGGTTTCAGAATCGGAACCACAATAGCTATTTTCCATTTTGGGGGAAAATATTGCAGTCTGATGATGGCATTTATTATATATACAATTTGTACGACCGCTTTTTGTGGGAGATTTTTTAAGACAATATTCGGGATAGTGTCTATTCCCGGAGCTTTGTTATTAGGAAAATGCTTAATAAGTTTGGACACTTCGGAGGGAGTTGTGAGGAGTTTAGGGAGTTTGTGGGGAGGGATGGGGTATCTGGAACGCAGGCCACGAACGTGTGCCGTGACCTGCTCCTGGAAGGGGGTGGAGTTAGGAGGGGTAGTATTAGTTGACTGAAGATACCCAGCAATAACGTCAGCTTTTTCTACGTCTAGGCTGTAATTTTGCCCATCTTTTATCAATGTGGGCATTGGAGGAAATTTTTTGTTAAATAACTTAGACATTTTCCAAAGAGAGTTATCTTTGACTGTAAGATTCTGGATTTTATTATTCCAGGCATCTTCTCTAAATTTAGCGAGTTTAATTTTTATATTATTTTGAAGGTCATTTAGACGAGCTCTGTCAAGCGGCCTTCTAAAACGTTGCCATTTTCTTTTGACTCTGTTTTTGACAGTGATGAGGTCTACTATCTCATGGGGGATGACTTCCTCTCTGGGTTGTAATTTAATCTGTTTTGCAACACGATTTCTCGCATTTACAATCACCCCCGTGAGATGATCGAGCTCATCGTCTAGTTGTTCAATGGTGTTTATATTGTTATTAATTATTAGAGATTCATTAATTAAAGTTTTAAATTTCCTCCAATTACAATTTTTATAATTATAGATTTGTCTGCTGACGTCATTTGTCTGGGTATCTCGAATCTCAAATTGGACGGGATTGTGATCAGAAGATAGGAGAGGTAATGAAAAAGGTTGGATGGGATGGGGATAGTTTTTATTTAGGATAATGTCTATGACAGATGGGGATGTTAAATTTGTAGGAATATGTGTCGCCGTCTCCGGCGCTATGACTGCAATGTTTTCCCCCATTGCGTAATCGTATATCGTAAGGCCATTTCTATTGCTACGCCTGTTATTCCACGTGGGGTGTCTAGCGTTCAAGTCCCCAAGTACAAGCACCCTGGGACGAGCGAACAATTCATTAAGTTGGTTTTCAGTAATTCTGTTTGTGGGTGGGTTATAAGCAGCGGTAATAACCGTCCCATCTAATAGTTTAATCGAGCAGTTTTCAATCTCGATATTAATTGCAGGAAGAGTGAGGTGCGGTATCCCCTTTTTTACGAGGAGAGCCACACCTCCCCCCCTTCTGCCTACCCGATCATTTCTGTGAATAACAAAATTACTAATATTTATTTTGTGAGCATCTTTTAAGAAAGTTTCTGAAATGACTGCGATATCTATATTTTCGTTTCGCAAATATTGTTTATATTCATTTAATTTATTTCTTAGTCCGTTTGCATTCCAAATAGAGACTCTAAACATATCTTAAGTTAAATTTAGGCAGGACTTTAGAGGCGAATTCCTGCATGACAGACAGGACATCCATGTCATTACCTACATTCTCTAACATGCTGTTTAAATGGTTTATGGCCTTAATTGTTTCCTTAATGTTAATTAGGGTGTTTAATTTATTAGTGGCAGAAATGAGCTGTGCAAATTCCCCGGTGGCACCAGTAGTACTGGTTTGATCTTCTGGTCTCGCTGTACTAAGTTGGGATTGTGCGCTTCTGCGTGTTGGTGGTTCCTCTCTCGAAGGCTGGAGTTGACGGCTTGGGCCAGCCTGGGCGCTAGCGTCCGCGATGGCGGGGCCGGCTTTATTCCTCGCACGCTCCTCCCATGCGTTTTTAGTTGGTATTGGAGCCGGTACATATTGTGCTTCTCGGGTTTCTGAATTTCTGTTCATATAGTTTACTTTGGCCTGATATACTTTGCATGCAATGTTGGATGCAGTATGTTCTTGCATGCAGTTTGCACATTTAGGGGGGTCCGCTGGTGCCTTAGTGCAGTCCCTAGTCCAGTGGTCACCTGCACATTTAACGCATCTGGGGTCACGATGGCAGTTACTGGTTGCGTGACCCCATAATTGACATCTCCTACATTGTGAGATGAGCCGCTCATTTTTTCGTCTCTCCCACTCGACTTTGGTGTACATTAAAAATTTGATGCGTTGTTGCAGCTCTCGTAGCGTTACATTATTATCTGTAACCACAAGATATAATGGCGAGAATTTAGTTTTCATCTTAAAAATCTCTCTAACTGGAAGATCGTGATTATCTTCCAGTTCGTCCTTAATATCCTCGATTTTTGGGTCGCCGTATAAGCCCCTGAGTACAAATGCATGTGATTTATCTTCTTTGGCGGTATACGTGTGAAATTTGACATCTTGCTGGCTGATTAATTTAGCTTTGTAAGATTTATACTCTTCGTTGTCTGCGATATAGAGCAAGGTGGTCTTAGGTGCGTATTTAATATAGAACCCTTTGTGTATGTGTACTTTAAACTCCCTAGTAATTTCTGCATGAGATTTTGTGGTGCCTTGAAGCACGATAGGAGGGTTTTTGTACTGGATGTCTGGCTTTTTAGGGGTAGTTTTTGGCTTCGTGATTGTCTTTTGCGTAGAGGTCGCAGCTTTGTCCTTAATTTCGGCAGCGGCTGAATTTAGTGGGTCAAATTTATTTTTGGTGGTTACTTGTTTATCAGAGGGTACTTTGAGAAGTTGGGCGATTCTTGTTGTTTTCCTCGGTGTGACAAATCCAGAGGTATGGGGTGATGTAATCATCTCAGTTGTACCCGGTGAAATTACTGCTGCTGCATTTGGTTGGCTTAGGTTGATTTTCTGCTCCCCAAATATTAAATTGTTTTCATCAATTGAGATCTGTCCATTTTTAATTAATTGTGAGATAAGGTTTTCCGTTGCTTGTTGTTGTTTGAGTTTTTCTCGTTGTTCTGCAATTGTAGATGTGTGAATATTATAGTCTTTGGGAAGTTCCAGGTTTATGCGAGTGGGTGAATTCTCAGGGGGAATTAATCTGATTATTGGTTCCTTGTGCAGTTCCGTGTTTGCGGCTGTCATGAGTTGTACAGGTGGTGAGTTAGGGGGTGGCGGGTCCTCAGGCTTTTCTTTTTCGGTGTCCTCGGTTTCCATATTAGTTATTAAGTCTGCGTACGAAATATTTTCTGTTTGATTCAGGAGGTCTTGTTGTAATTCAAAAAATGTATTAATTAATTGTCTCTCTTTAATGCGATTTGCAACGGCAGGTACGGGAGGTGACACTTGCTCGCTTTCGTATTTGCTGCGGAATTCTTCGGATTGTTCGAATTCTTTAAATTCTTTAGCTATCTTGATGGATTTCTTGTCGATCGTTTTTGCGAATTGTATTAGTGTTGGGTGTAAGTTAGTCCACTTAGAATGCTTACTCTTTTTGATTTTAATTGACTGTACGTCAATACGTCTATCCTGCCTAGACTTCTTTGCAGTCTGGGTATTATCTAGGTCCTCTTCGTCGCTGTCCGATTGCACAGTTTTAATTGTATGGGGAGTATCCAATAATTTTGTGTCTATCTCACTTTGATTTAAATAACTAGTAGTGTCTGTTTCACTATTCTTATTGACTAAATGTGTGTCTTTATCACTGTCTCTATCACTATTTAGCTTATGTTTATGTATATTTGTGTCTAGCATACCGACCACGACAATGAGAAAACTCCTAGTTCTCGAACACAAATTTATGCGTCTCATCTCTGATTCTGGCAGATACACCTCCCTCAGAGATCTATATAATCGTTGCCACGACATAACGCCACTAGCGGACTATGTACAAGAAATCTCCCGAAAATTGTAGCAATTCAAACTGGGCGATAGTCCGCTAACCCGCAACATAACACGAATCAGACAGCATAATGCGATCCTTTTCGATATCCGACACCGCCTACCATACCAGGCGTTGCCTATCTTTCGGCAGCCTCTCTAGCCACACTTTCCTCTACGACAACTTCTCCTTTCCCCACCTTTAATCTTCACCAAAACCTACAACCAACCCCTTTCTATTCCCTCTCTTTGTTTTTACTTTTTTTGTTCCTTGTCCATTTCAGTCTCGACCAATGAATTCTTAATAAACCAAAATTTCACATAACATTACACATTTTTAACTATCCACGACACTTTCCTGGCGTCAGGAAGACTACCAGGGTGGAATTGTCTCAAACGGGTTTTTTCGTTGAGTTTTGTTTTCCCCTGCCAGAAATCAAAATTTTTAAGTGTTCGCGTGTGCACGAAATCGATAGTTTTTCAGTTTTAATTTTAATTATTTTTAAGTACCTACCCTCGTGTACTACGTTGCACGATATTGTTAAATTTAAGCTTTTTTCCATTTGGCAGGAGTTTTAACTCACCAAGTAATTTTCTTCACCGCCAAACCGGACCCTCTCCGCCCAGCCTCACACCCACCTCGGCGATGTTTGTCGTGGTTGTTTGGCTGGCTTCGGGACGGACTCCGGAATGGCGCATATTGTATCATGTAACATTAATAAATGCTTGTTGTTGTTGTTGTTGTCTAGGCGCTCTCCGCGCGCGGTATCTTTAATTTTTATATTGATTCTCATTATTTAATTCTCACTATTCTCAATCAGTGATTGCAATTTCTAAGTATTCTCTAATATGTATGTCTAATATTTCATACAAATATGATTTTCTTTCAAGTCTCATACGTTACCCAGGCAGCAAGGTGACGTCATTATGACGTCGTTTTTTCGGCATTAATTACGTCAATTTCACCGTCAGCATGACGTAAAAATAACGTGAAAAAGACGGCACAATGTCACAGCCCAATGACGTCATACATATGACGCCAATATGACGTATTGGTAATCAATTTCAATTTTGCGATAAGGGATGCAAACCTCATTATAATATTTTTCCACAATTATTAATAAAGTTTTTGACGAAAAAAAAAATCGAATATGCAGGGATCGAACCGAAAATAGTAAAACAAAATTATTATTACTATGTGGAACTAGTCACTAAATACTTCTATTTATTTTTATTTTATAATGATTTATTTAAATTAAAATTTCAGGTTGCAAAATATATTCGGCAACCATGTCAAAACATACTGATGTTTCTATATGTACGTTTTTATTGTAATAATATATTGCTATTATGATTGGTCAAAGATCTCTCTCTATATATATAGTGAATATATGAATATATATAATGAACCAAATGGCCAATTTTGACGTCAGAATGACGTCATTTTAATGACGTCAAAATAATGACCTAAAAGAAACGCGTATTTGACGTCTTCATGATGACGTCAGAAGTACGTTTTAAATATCACGTCTCTGGTACGTCATTTATTGGGACAATGACGTCGGCGACCAAAAATCACCTTTAAAAGACGTCATAATGACGTCACTCTGCTACCTGGGTAACTGAGGCATTAAAGATACCGCGCGCGGTGAGCACCTGGACGCTGAGGTACACTCCCATGATATTATCAGCTGACACTTTTTAATTGTTTTTTTATATCGCAAACTATCATATAAATGAATTTCCGCTTTGTTGAAATAACGAATTTTCACGTGCTTTTCATACACATATTGACTAGGGCAGCTGACAACCTTCGCTCCCTAACCTAAGCAGCTGACACATTTTTGTGTTTCATTTATATTACATAAATAAACTATTTATAGTTTTGTAGCTTTGTTGGATTGACGCAAAAAACAAAATTATTATACCAAATGCGCAGCCTCCCTCGCTCTTCATTTCCACGGTCGCGTCAGCTGACACTTATTTTAGTTGTTTTTCGAACGAAAATTAACATTAAAAAAACAAAGAAGTCGTGTTGAAATGACGCATAAAATATCTCCCGGACTATTAGAGTCAATCTTGGTTTCAAAACGTTATGAAAAGGTGAAATCCGAACTCTACTCTGATTAAGCTAAGCTATGTATAAATTAGCTTAACTTATTCGTTCATTTAACTGAAGTAATTAAATATATTTGGAATGCTTTCTTAAACTCGTAAGAAATATATCAATTTGTCTTACCTAAATCTCTTTGAGCATCTTCTGCTATGGATTGAGTCTCGAGTGCTTTCTTATTAGCCTCAAATTCTTCACGTTCTACACTTTCTTTGATTTCTTCGGCTATTAACTGTAAAAAAAAAATAATTTGGTTTTGAACGTTTCTTCCCTCTTTACCTAGGTAATGTAATTGTGAAAGAATAATGGTCCGAGATTTCATCGGATCATCACGTTTCAAATGATAGAGATAATTAAGATCTTATAATTATGTCGATATGTTTGTCTGTCTCTTCGTGCGAACAAGCTAATGGACGGATCATGAAGCCCTACTATGGCGATCATTACATGAATAATAATAGATTTATGATATAGAGATAAAGTGTTTACCTTATTCTAGAATGTAAAAAATTAGCCAGCATTTAGGAATTTCAGGAATGAAATTTGGTGCAAGCGGTACATTTTTCATGAAAAATCTTACGGTGTTATCAAAAGATTGTAGAGAACCACAGGCATCAAAATCGAGTAAACTCGGCAAAACAAAAATGTTTTTCTTATCATAGAAATATATATTTTTAGAACAGAGGATGAAGAAACAGTTGCTTATCAGAAGTAGCCATGAATTAAATATGTATGTCGTCATAGCTTAATAGATTGAAAATTTTTTTGGGAAACCACATGGCTGAGATCTTCAAAAACATTGTCAACGACATATATTTTTTTTATTAACGACTTCTTTATATTAACGTCCTGGAGGAGTTTAGCTGTAGTTAATCCACCACTTAACCGGAACCACTACACAACAACCATTCTCTGCGACATTTCCATCTGCTGCAGCTGATATACGAACTCAGGAGAGATAACAGCGACTAACTGTGTTATCTCACTCAACCGTGGTCTATCTCACTGCTATCGTTTCGGTAATACATTAAAAACTCGGCTAAATACCCATGCTTTAGTCAAAAATCAAACCCGGGATAACTTGGTTTCAAGCTTAATACCTAAGCACTGAGTAACTGAATCGAATTTCACACCCTGAGCTACAGAATGGGTTCGAACGCGCACTCTTTTTCCTTCTGTTTAGGTCAGTGTCCTGAAAATTTGGGAGCAGCTAACGAGCAACAAGGTGAGAGGTTCAATCAAGGATATAAAAGATGTTATCAAATCCGATGGAATGTGTCAACAATGCCAGACTACTGTCGAATGTTGTAGCGTGATCTACCTCTAAAAAGCTTGGTGGAAAACCAATTAAACACAGGGCTTTCTATCAAGAGCATCTTTTTTACTTAATTCTGTGCAAAGAATCTAATATCAGTGCCAAGAACAGTGGCGTAGCTAGGCCACATGGGGCCCTGAGACGTCATACATTTTGGGGCCCCTACAGACAATAGTGCGAAGCTCTGGAAGGGACACCTAAAATAAAATAATTTCTAGTTCTAAAATTCCGTGTTATAACTGGAAATTTTACGTCAAAATTCCGATTTACATCTCGAAATTTCATTTCAAAATTCCGAGTTCTAACTAATAATTTTAATATTTCGAATTATAAGTCGGAATTTTAAAATTTTGAGTTATATGTAGGAGATGTAAATCGGAAAATTCCCAATTTAGAAATAGAAATTATTTTATTTTAGGTGTCTCTTCCAGAGCTTCGTTCAATAGTGATACGCAAAAAAAAAAAACAAAAGATATAAAAACGAAAATATTTTATTTTTAAGCGAACATTAATAAACATTGATCCACATCGACCATGTCCTGCGATGCACTCGAGAAGCTCGCGTTCACTCGGGAAAGACAGGAAGTGTCTTGTTGGTATATACAGTAGAAACCACACCTCTGCGAATGCGAATGGACATGATATTATTATTAATATTTCCATATTACTGACAATATATTTTTACTTCCACATCCAGTGGAAGTATAGTAACGACAAAAAAATTTTTAAAAATTTTTATTGTTCAAATAGGCTTAGAATGTCACGAAACGTCGAGATTTTAAATTTGAGCGAAAAAAAAATGTCTGTCTGTCGGTCTGTCGGCCTGTCTGTCTGTAACTTTTCTTGTGCGCACATTTACTCTGGAACCGTTTGAGATATTGACTTGAAATTTGGTACACATATGTACTTTAACGAGATCTAGAACTAGATTATATTTTCATCTTGTTCCGTCGAAGGGTTGGGGGGTAAATTGGGGTAAATTTCGGGTAAATGGGTAAATCAAGCAAGTAAGAGTCCATAAAATGGGTATTTAGTATACAAAAGAGAAGCTAAGGTCTAAAAAAAATTTTGGCATTACCACCCCCTCCCCCTTATTAAATGGGATGAAAAAAAAATTGTGATTTAGTGTGTGTACAAGAACCAAAAGCTTCAAAATATTTTTTTACTTCATCCACCCCCACTACCAACCCTCTACCACCACCACCACCCCCACTACCGATGTAGCATATCGTTTCATATGTTTTTGGGGTAAACGATTTCAAATATTATGTTGTTAAGTTACCTTGAGTAGTATGGATGCGCAGTGGCTTTCCTCGACTACTATGGATGCGCAGTAGGTTTCCCCGAGTATTATGGATGCGCAGTGGCTTTCCTCGAATATTTGGATACTCAGTGACTTTTTTCGGGTATTATAGTAGGTTACCTCAAGTAGTATGGATGCGCAGTGGGTTACTTTAAGTAGTATGGATGCGCAGTGGCTTTCCTCGAGTACAATGGATGCGCAGTAGGTTATCACGAGTAGTGTGGATGCGCAGTGGCTTTTCTCGAGTGCCATAGATGCGCAGTATGTTACCTCAAGTGATATGGATGCGCAGTGGGTTTCCTCGAGTAAAATGGATGCGAGTGGGTTACTTCAAGAAGTATGAATGCGCAGTGGCTTTACTCGAGTAAATTGGATGCACAGTGGGTTACCTTGAGTAGTATGGATGCGTAGTAGGTTTCCTCGAAGAAAATGCTTGTAGTAGAGGCTTTACTTCTATCGTGTAGTTTACGGCACACAACGATTTTTTATATCTTTGTCTTGACATTTTCTGCGAAGTATATTAACGCAAAAAAATTTTTTGGAAATTATCATTGTTTAAATATAATATCAAGAAACGTCAATATTTTAAGTCTGAGCAAAATAAATTTGTCTGTTGCGTCGGTGTGTATATTAGTCTTGTATCGTTTTGGTGCTCACGATTACTCTGGAACTTAAAATATGGCACACGTATGTTTTTTAACGAGATCTGGAACTAGATTATATTTTCATCTTATTCCGTTGCAGAGTTGAAGGGTAAATTGAGGTAAATGGGGGTAAATAGGTAGATCAAGCAAGTAAGAGTCCATGAAATTGGTATTTAGTAAATATAAGAGGAGCTAAGGCCTCAAAAAAAATGGCATTAGCCATCCCTATTACCGCCCCCACCCTATTATTAAAGGTGGTGAAAAAATAGTGTGATTTAGTGTGTGCACAAGAGTCAAAGTCATCAAGAATTTTTTTCACTTCATTCACCCCCACCTTTATTACAGATGTGGCATATAATTTTATGGAGTTTTGGGGTACATGATTTCAAATATTATACCATTAAAGTGCCATAAACAATTATTTCCACATAGTGGAGTGCAAATATAGTATTTTGTTGTAAGAGACTTGGATGTGGAAGTAGTGATTCCTTGGGCAGCGGTTTTTGCGATCATAAAACCCCTGTAAAAACTTGTAAATGAAACGCAGTTACGTTATTCATCTCTGTCAGTAGGCGGAGAGAAAATAAATGATCTTAAGGAGCCTGATTCAAACAGGAGTAATGTTGCTTTAGGTCGGAAACTTTTCTCTGGGCACGACTGTACCGAAGATACCACTATCCACTGGAATTGTGGTACTAAACTAAAATAATAAATCGTTTCTTATCAAAGTTACGTCGAGGCATGAATTTTCCTTATTTTTTATAAGTATTTTTCTGTACTGAAGTACGTTTATTTTTAATGTAATATCATCATTGATTGTCGAAATGTTCTCACTGAAAAGAGCAGATTTCAGCAAAAATTCATAAAACAATTGAAGATTGATCGTAATTTTTTAACGAATCTCGAATTTCCCCATTTTATCATCAAATATAAGTAGAAAACTATTTCAAAGAGTTTACCTTTGGTATTATAACATAATGAGAAAAAGTAGATTTGGTGTTTTCTAAGTCGGTATAACTCGGTATAAAATGGCCGGTGTTGTCAGATCTGATAACAGAACCGTAAATTTAAGGCTTTTTGGTAATTCTTGGCAAAAACTGTATTGCATAATGTTGTTCCATTAGTTTTAGTGCTCACAAAGTTGAATGTTAGTACTATATATGGGAGGGGGGGGGGGGGGCATTTTTGTGTCAAAATCGACAAAAACTGAAAAAAAACAAAAATCTCGCAGTTTTTTGGATTTTTGACCAAGATCCGGAGGTCTGCCGAGGTCGTAAACTTGGATTTAATATTAATTTTTAATCATATGCAATATATTAAAAAAACATAGTTACCTACCTGATTTGACGTCAGGTAGGATGTATAAAGTTACTGGTACTGTATTAATTGCTTTAACGAATACAACTATTTTTTTTTATTGCAAATTTCTGTTGAACTTGTGTAATGTAGTTTGTCACTGAAAATAGTTCCTAATTTCATTGTTAGAACATGACATTTAACTATATACAAAATTTATGATAAAACTGTATAAATGGTTGTATTCCTTAGAGTATTGAGAAGTATGTCAAACTATTTTAAAGATTTTTTAAATATTTATAATAAACCGAAAATAATCGCATATTTCCGTCTCACTCTGCAAAATCCTATCCTCAAAAGGAGAATTCAAATATGTAATAACATAACAAGTGTTCCATTTAAAAACGAACCAAGTTTATGAGATCACGCTTAAAAGGGCCAACTTGTATTGTGCTCTCTACCTCCGAGTTTTTGCAAATTTTCGATATTTTTTATGAGAGACTCAAAATACTTGCACAACGCGAGGCTGAGACACTCTGTATACAGTAATTTCATTGATTAATTATGGCTATATTATGCCTTAGAAAACCTAAAATTTGCAGAAAATATTATTTTTAGAGATTGAAAAAGCTTTAAGCTTCTGATATTGCAGTACACTTCAGATAAATTGTGAAAAAAACATCTTTATGAGATTTACAAAAAATGACACGTCAAAAGTTAATTAAGACTTCAGATTCGTATTCAGCGCGACAAAATATGTGAAAGTGTGATGGTCTGGGTTATGGTACAATATACTTTTTTGTGTGGCTGTGTAAAATTAATGAATAATGAGGTAATGAATTTCAATCTTTAATACTAACAGTGTCCGCAGCTATTTGAGTTATCATAATATCTGCATCTCTGGCGGCGATTTCTAGCGCTGGCTTCATTACTGTCAAATTATCTTGGAGAACTTTCACTTCCTCAGAAGTAATTGCGAGTTTCCCCAGTCCTAAAGAATGAAAAAAAAAATGCATTTTTAACTCAAATTGATTAGCAAATGTATCTAAATACATACCAATGGTAAGTCTGCCCACACCTTCTGTTAGCGAACCCTTTTTCTTGTTCATCAACTCAGTGTAGCTGGATAGAAGTTCCAGATATGAGGTTGGAGTAACGTAATTATGTCGGGAGAGCTCCTCTTCGAACTGCACACTAGCCTCGACGACGCTGGCGTGCATGTATTGGAAAACGATTACAATACCTTGTAAAATCTCCTCGGAAACGTTTAAGTCTTCCACGTCATTGAGAAATTGAAGTGCAACTGACTAAAATCAAGATAGATATCTTTTATCTAAGAAAATCAATTTGATTTGATCTAGGTAAACCCTTATAGGATTATCTATATGATGTGGATTTATAACTTTTATTAAGAATAATGAAAAGGAAAAGCAATTTTTCTTTGCTACAAAGCAGAACAAAATAAAACCTATATATTAACTACTCAAACGAACAAAAATATAAAGGATAAAGAATTTTACTAAATATTTCTAAAGAGGGAATTTCGCATTATTATTATTATTTACTACTCTGAGAATTAAAATTTCTAAAATGTTTACTTGTCATTATTGCCAAATATGTTGATACTGTATTATAAAGAGTTGTTCTGAAAAATGTACAGAATATGTTAAAATATATGGAACCAGTAATTTTTATAGAATATATTATTTATAGTGCACCTAAGTTGTTAAAGCGATTCATAGAAGAAAGGTGTCTAATAGTTCAACCATGCTAGACAAATTTAGGCGGCTCGGCGGCTGGTGCTCCAATTAGTCCCGATAGTTCAGTAATATAACGATTTATATCGGCCAAAACTCAGAAAGTTTTGAAAATTAGTGGAAATGTTAAGGATAGCATAAGAATTAGTAACCTGAAAAGTTCCCACCGCTTCGTCCCCTAGGAGGTCGTTTCCACTCCCATTTTGAGGTTCTCTAGATTATCTCGGGAACGGTGCCTTTTTTGATAAAAATACTTATATACAAAATTATTCCTTATAAAATTCTTTATGAAAAACGTATCTACACTTTTTTTACTAAAATTAATAGTACCGTGGGAAATAAGGCGCACACGTTAAGGGTTGGTTCCAGTTAACACAAGAAATTGTAATCTTTACCATAATCTACTTTAAAGTTCAATGCTTAACGTAAAAGCAGTAGCTACTAAACTCCACTTAAAATTAATAATAAATTTAGCGCTTCCACCCTCTCACCTCTAAAAAATATCGCAATTTTTAAAGAAGCGAGAGAGAACATTGTATATTGTACTTGTTGCCACGCCACCACGGAGGTAAAGTAATTGGCGCGTTTTTTTACGTGGTGTCCTCTGTATACCTAATCCACTAATTATCAGAAGATTACCTGCGTTAATTAATCTTCGTCGTCTTCCATACATTCGACATTCATGCATGCTTGTCCGTGGCAATGGTAACACATTGTGGAGCAACGTAAGCCTGCTCTTCTGCAACTGCACCTGTTTTCGCACCCTAATTTGCATCAACAAGAAATTAATTTCAAAACAGATTTGGGAGCTGGTTCTTCTGTTGTCATAGTTGCGGTTAATATACCGCCGACTTTTTTTCATCCCCAATCAGTAGCTTCTAGCGTAACGTTTTTCCATGTTTGAATTTGGTAAAAAACGCGATAATTAGTGTTGCTGAGCAGCAGCTAAAGTTGGAGGTAGTTTTGAACATTACAGTATTGTTCGCTTTACCAACAAGTTTGTTAAAAGACATAAATCTGTATACATCTAGACTTTTTCTGCGGAGGTAGAGTTGTATAAAGCTAGAACAAATCGTTCTCCTACGTCTACAATTTCATCATGACTAGCTTTTTCATTATTAAAAGTTTGCACGATGTCTTGTAAGTCATCTCTTTTATTAAGCACATTGATTGCATTAACGTTTCCTTTGGAAAAAAATGCTGAGGTTGTGTCATAACGGCTAATAGCGTGCGCAAATAATATTGTTTCTTTATAGTTTTTTAAAAAAGTAGAGGATTGTAAATCTCTTGAACTGTAAATCCTTTTGCTGGTATTACCTTGTTTTTCTTTTAAAAATGTAATGTCTCTGTCGGAGGGAGAAAGAGCAATAAGAAGGACTAGCAGATCAATATCTTTTGGGGCGAGCGTAGAGGCGACTTCAATGTGAATACCAATCGATATTCCGTTGAAGCAACGTCGAGCGCGGTTAGTACTTGGATGGGCTCCCATCTTGGGAAATACAGTGTTCTCGTCCCACCTTGTCTATTAAATGTTAGGCAAGTAAAAGATCCCTACTCTTCTTAAGGGAAGAGGTTCGGCAAAATTTCCAGGTTGGGGGTAGCTCGTCTCCTGGCGTCGGTGATAGGCCCTGATAGCGGAAATAGGCCGACGTTAAACAGTTAAAAAAAAAAGATCAATATCTTGCCCTACGACAACAGCTGTGTCGCACTTATAACATTTTCGATAGCAGTTTGTACTATTAATAAATCGGTGTTATCCGCAGCAACAAACACCTCGATTCCTTCATTACTAAATTTTTACACTAGTTTTGCAATTAAACGTTCTTTGTTAAACAGATTGCTAAGGAACTTCTGCTGAGTTTCAGAAACAACAGTGTTTTCGTCAAATATAATTTCAGGATAGGTTCTTTGCAGTACCCGCCTTTGTCGTTTTAGGCTCTTTGTACTGTTTGCATTATCCAAATAACCACAGTTACTCTATTACCATAATGCTTTTTTATGTAACTAACGTAAGCGTTGTAAACGTTATTAAATTCTCCTTTTCTTGGCCATATTACGTGGCGAAGCATCAATCACATACCTACTCACTAATTTCGAAAATATGGTCTCGTTCTGGAACAGGATTAATCATCTGGTATAAAGTTACCTTGTTAGTTTTTCTCATTACGCCTTTGTCATCGAAAAGGGAAAGAGCCAGGTTAAAACTAAAACACGTTTTTTAACCCCAGACTCGAATGAATTGTGCAAATAATTCTTTAAAAATTTCGATATATTTTAGGTGAGAGGGTGGAAGCGCTACATTTATTATAATTTTAAGTGGAGTTTAGTAGCTACTGCTTTTGCGTTAAGCATTGAAGTAGACTATAGTAAAGATTACAATTTGTGTTAACTGGAACCAACCCTTAATGTGTGCGCCTTATTTCCCACGGTACTATTCATTTTAGGAAAAAAAATGTAGATACGTTTTTGATAGAGAATTCAAAAAGTCCACCGTCCCCGAGGTAATCTAGAATACCTCAAAATGGGGGTGGAAACGACCTCCTAGGGGGGAAGCACACTATTTGGGGGTGGGAACTTTTCGGTTTACTAATTCTTATGTTATCCGTAACATTTCCACCAATTTTCAAAACTTTCTGAATTTTGTCCGATATATTACAATATTAACTGTTTTACTGGACTACAAGTGGTGCACAGCAGTTGGGAAAAATTAGTCAACCGGATTTAGATCCGAAATATATATATATATATATATATATATATACAAAAACTAAAAACTGGTAAATATTCTGGAGTCATCAACATCACGGAAGAGGCGCTTAATAGGACTCGTAACGGAGAATCTTCGTTACACAGACGAAGTGTGACCGAAATCGGTGTGGAAGCCATTACTTTTATGGCAAACAAATCGTCAACACCAAGGCGACTTTTTTGCGAAATATAAGTGGTTCTAAGGTGACAGACAAAATAGTGGCTTCTGTGAGTCGGACAGATATGTCACAAATTTATAGCCTAACGAGACTATGTCCCCCCCCCCCCGTTTTCGAGGATGCTGAACACGATGGCGGTGGTTTAAACCCTTTCTGAGTTAACCCCACCCCCCAAACGGCCAAGAACCACCCCCCAAAGGGGATAATGTCTCATGCCGACAAAACCTCCGTCATCCCCCGTTTTCGAGGATGCTGAACACGATGGAGATGCTGGATCTTCTCCCCGAAGCAAACTAACCCCTCAAACGGACAAAAACTACCCCTTTGATACCCGGTTTTATGAAGTGCACCGGATAAGAGAAAATGAATCATATACCTACTGTTTGTTTAAATATTTATGTGTATATTATGTTAATCCCTAATTATAAAGTGTACAGTTTCTTGGGAATAAAGTTAGGTTATATTCACAGATCATTGAATACACACCGGATGCTGATTCCAGGTTTCTTGATTGACTGTTCAACTGAAAAAACCGCTGCCCAAGGAATCACTACTTCCACATCCAGATTTTCTATCCCGAGTCACTCACAACGAAAAAATTTTGTATGTGGAAATAATTATTTATGGAACTTTAGTAATATAATCTTTGAAATCCTCTACCCCAAAAACCCATAAAACGATACCCCACATCGGTAGTGGGGCGTGGGTGGCGATAGGGGGTGGTAGTGGGGGTAGATGAAGTAAAAAAATATTTTGAGGTTTCTGGTTCTTGTACACACACTAAATCACATTTTTTTTTCACCCCCTTTACTAATGGGGTGGGGTGGTAATGGGGGTGGCTAATGTCAAAATTTTTTTTGAGACCTTAGCTTCTCTTATATATACTAAATACCAATTTTATTTTATTTACCCCAAATTTACCCCAATTTACTCCCCAACCCTTCGACGGAACAAGATGAAAATATAATCTAATTCTAGATCTCGCTAAAGTACATATGTGTACCAAATTTCAAGTCAATATCTCAAACGGTTTCTGAGTAAACGTGCGCACACAAAAAAGTTACAGACAGACAGACAGACCGACAGACAGAATTTTTTTTCGCTCAAACTTAAAATCTCGACGTTTCATGACATTCTAAGCCTATTTGAACAATAAAAATTTTTTAAAATTTTTTTGTCGTTACTATACTTCCACTGGATGTGGAAGTAAAATAGGCGCATACTTTGTGTCTAGTTTTTAGGTGGGAAAATCAGGTATATGGAATCACTGGTACAATTTCATTTATTTTATTATACTAAATAATGAACCTTTTTATTGACGCATACTTATTTACTATATTATAGGAATTTTTTTTAAAATAATGTCCAAGTCCAAAAATATCATTTAAATGGGTTTTTAACCTCCCCACAATAAAATTGTGGGAGGTTACTGAAATTGGTCCAAAATCGAAAATTGAGATAACATCAAATCTTTACGTTTTGAGGTAACAGGAACCCAAAAAAGTGGTTTTTGAAAAATGTCTGTATGTGTGTATGTATGTATGTATGCATGTATATTAGCACGATAGCGGCGAAACTACTAAACGGATTTGGATGAAACTTTGCATGAAGGTCTCTTTAGTGGTCCAGAAGATCTGAAAAGGTTTTGATTGAGATCGGACACTTAGGGTGGGCTCCCGTAGTATTGGGCTTAAGGTTTTTGGACAATTCTGAACAACTTTCATTAATAAGATTTTCCGGTAAAAAAATGTCGAGCACCGGAAACTCGGAAGAAGGGGTGGTTTTTTCGGTCTAGGGGTAGCGGTTGGAGGGTAGGTCGGAAAAATATTGTCATCATCGTGTTCCCCGCCCTCGAAAACGGGGGGATACATGTCTTGCGGTCCGGTCGCAAAATTTTTGGGGTAAAAGCTTTACCTCAAGGGACTATTATCCCATCTTGCTTACTTTTCAAGGTATTTAAGAAAACCCATAAAAATTGTATTTTCTGTTTACACAATTTAAAAAGTATTTGTTTATTTATTTAATCGTCTTATTTGGTTTTAACGTTCTAGTAGACTTTAGCTAGAGCCTTTCACCGCTCAACCAGGACACGCGCACACGGAGACAATGCATTGTCATTTGCCGCAGCTGAGACTTGAACTCGGGAAAGTAACAACAACTAAGCCGTGTTGTTTCATTCAATCGCGGTCTAACCTACTGATATCTAGGTAACACGTTAAAAAACGTCAGAAAACATCCATACTTTAGCCAGGATTCGAACGTAGGACTCTCTGGTCTTAAAATGCGTAAGAATTGAGGCAATGAATCGAAAAATTGTCAATAATTATTTTTATTTCTGATAAATTAACTCCTTATAAAAAAGTCCATTTGACAGTCACATTTTTGTCACTATCACAGCGATAAAAAAAGGTGCATCGTTTTTTATCACCGATAAAAATGCCTATTCCTCAAAAGCAGAGTACATCTAGTAGTCGCACGTCACTTTAAAATCTGTACTGTTAGCTATAAGTATTGTGGAAACTATACTGTACAATATGAGTCGTTTTGGGAAAATTTCGACTGAACAAGTTACAAAAAACAGAAAAACCTCATTAATTTATCTTGCCAAAAAACACTTGAGCTTTTCTTTTCAAAAATTTGCCAATCAGTAATTTTGCTCGAAAAACTGACATTTGACAAAATCGCTCGACCTCCGGTCTCGCGATTTTTTTATGTCAGTTTTTCTTATAAAATCACTGAGTGGTAAAATTATTTCGTTACTAAGAGAAATTTATCCGATAAAAAAAAGCTCGTGATTTTACTGTTGATAAAAAATTCGGTATACTTATTTTTTCAATTATTGTGCACCGGATCTGACTTATTCATAATGATAGCGGCCTATTGGGAGTATTTGGAGGTACGAATGTCTAATACGGTTGAACCATGAATACAGGAATTTAATGGAAGATTTTCATGTTAGCGATGTCTCTGAGGAGATATTTGACGGGAACTGGAGCGCTTATTTCACTGTACTATTAGTTATTTTAGGATTGTCTTATTAATGTTTATAAAATGCTTTTGATTGTCAACTTAAATTGAGCAACTTACCTGCAACGCCGAATCAGGCCAAGGACTAAACCAATCAATTGTACAGCAATTTACTAATGCTGGAAATTGTCTCAATCGGGCTCTGAATATCTCCCCTATGGGGCTGAAACAGTAATTTGTTGAGTATGGCGTGGGGATGACTAGATTGGGAATAATTAATTAGAGAAGGTCGATGTGATCGTTTACGTCCATTATGGTCAACTAACGGAAAACATTTGTAGCGCAGTAACTATTGCCACCAATACAAGGCTATTTATAAACTCTATGGTAAGCAGGAATATGGTACTGGATGGCCACGAAAGTATTGCCTACGGAACAACTCGGTTATTTTGAAAGATGCCATTTTGAATTTTTGGATGTTCATTACAAGTGACTAAAGCTAGAATTCCATGCCATCTTCAACTAAACTTCCGGTATAACCGGAAGTCGTCGCAACTTTCTTATTTCAAATGGCAATACCCAAATTTTTCAGACTGTCATAGTTAGCTTTTTTAATATATTTGTATTTGATTCTCAATTCTCTGTCCAGCAGGCATATTATTTCTGGACTTGCACAGTTGCATTGCCATACTATTCTGCTTTTTCCGAAAAGGAAAAATACATTTGGAGCGGCTAAACGTAAAATCTGCAAAAACGTATTTTGACAAATTAGACCTTTGCTTGTTTCACTTTTAGTACGAGAGCCCAGGACCAAAACCATGTCTCATAGCATCCTGGCTAAAACCATATGAAATAGATAGATTAGATGACCCTAGACCCGACTAGGTGGGCAGTAACGATAGAAAAAAAAATGATTGACGGTATTATCACATTAGCCCAGTCACTTTATACATCTAAAAAAATCCAACTGAAGATTTTCCAGCGGGATTCTCTTTATTTTGGCATCACAAACAATTTCTCAAAAGTCCATAAAGCCAACTAGACGACCACAAAAGTTATAGAAGGTCAAAGGTCACGAATATCAGTTTTTCTCAAATATCTCGTAAATTATTATCGGTTTTACGTTAATTTGGTTATTATAATATATAAATTTGTTCGCGAGATAAATCTGCATAAAAAACGTCCTATACAAAATTTACGTAGAACCAAGAGTTTTTGAGACATAGGGTTATAAAAACTCGGACATTGCACTGCGTTCGTTTCCGCACCACTTTTGAGGTAGAATGCAAGGCGCGATTTTTTTACATGGTGTCCCCTGTAGGCCTAATCCATGGGTTACAAGTTATATTATATAATTTTGTTGATTATTGTTCGTCTTTGCTGGCTTCTTCTTCTTCATCTCCGCCTATCTCTTCTACTTCCACTTCTTCAATATTCTCATCTTTATCAACAATCATCTCAGCGGAAAATAACGAAATGAGGTCGGCTTCATCATCGTTGAACTCAGTTTCAACGGTTGTATCCTCGGACATCGTATTAAGACACGACTGGCCCCGATAAGAGCCACACCCTACGGAACATAGCAATTCTATTTTTCTGCATCCACAATTGATGCTAAAACCTTTTGTGCAATTGCAGAAAATAGAATTGAGAAGTTCATCTGGTGCAGGAGGAATCAGAGTAGTTGTTGGTTCTAATAAATTATTGTTTAGAGTCCAACCCAATTGCCGAGGGTCTAAATCTTTTCCCAGCCAAGTTTGAACCTGGCAATATACCTGAATAGATGTTGTTGAGTAGCTGCTGCTGTGGGTGGAAGTAACGACAATGGCACAGGCTTATTTAATTTAGTGCAGTTTGCAAAACTAAAATATCTATAATTATCAATTGAAGTCTCTTTTTTTTTGAAGCTCCGTACATAGCTAAAATAAACAATGTGCCACTATTTATTAGCAAATTTTTCGAACAGTTTTCTATTTTGAATGCCACTAATGCTTCCTGTAAATCTGGCCTTTTTTGTAATGTTTTAAATGCGTTTATTTTTCCTTTTCGAAATAAAGCACTAGTGGTATCGCAACCACTAACGGCATGTGAAAATAGAATATGTCCTCTACAATCTGCATACTTTTGTATTGCCCAGCAATTGTAGATCTTCGATTGACGTTTCATTTTTCGGGTTTAAGAAAATAGATATTATGAGTAATCGGAGTGCGTCCTATTAAAAGTATGAAGAGATCAATATCTTCTCCAAAAACAACTGTAGTTCGCTCATTTCAAAGTTCTTTCTATGATTAAAACATCAGGGGCTTCTATGCTATTAATTTTAAACATTTCTAATTTGGTCATTAGTAAAGAAATAAATCTATTATTATTCAATTTATTTTAATTATTATGGTTTATGGTTAAAAGTTTTGCTTAGCATTATGTTTTGTTAAAAATGTTATTAATGATTAAGTTTTTAATATCAGAATCGGTTTTGTTTTTTTTTGTGTGCTAGTTTTAAGATATATACATAGTAGTCTAGCTGCCCGCGTACATAAATGCAATTTATACATATCCTCGTATAACTTCTTGTACGGCATAATTGCGCCTAGTCTATCACTTTTTTCGAAAATTTTCGTAAACGCGGCGTTCTTCCTCGGCATGAAAAAGACGATTTCCACGTGTTGGACTGGAAAATCGGCAAATATACTTTGTCGGACAGTTTGAGAATTAATATAACGTAAAACCGATAATTTATGAGATATTTGAGAAAAACCGATTTTCGTGACCTTTGATCTTCTGTAACTTTTGTAGCCCAGTTGGCTTTATGGACTTTTGAGAAATTAATTGGGACGCTAAAATAAAGAGAATCCCGCTGGAAAATCTTCGGTTGGATTTTTTTTAGAGGTTTGGCATTTTTTTTTATAAAGTGACTGGGTTACATCCCGTCTGATATTGATTAATTTGTTATTTTATTACTAAAATTTTTGTTTTCAGACATCTTGCACAGCATCTGATCCGAGCGTATTTTAAAAAATGTCAATAAATTTGACCTAACTGTATCCTAGCAGTCCGGTTTATTTTTTAAAAATCTCTTTTATGGATGCCGAGATTATCAAAATACTGCTTACGGCGAGGATTATGTGGCAACATTTCTTGCGTGCCGCCAGCTGACATTTCTTGTCACAATACAAGTGAAAGAGATATATTGGTTAGATTTATTTGTTGTTTCCCACCAAGTTCTTCGAATATCAATTTTTTCGGAATAGTTACAAAAATTTTTTTTCGAAGCACTTATATTTGTGTTTCCATAACTTTTATAAAATACATGACATTATTCTACTATTTGTAAATTATAGCAAATACCTCGATGAAAGAAACAGAAATGCTTCAAATAAACACGACGTCATTTGACTAGCCGTTGACATTGTTGTCATGTTTTGCTAAATATGTTTTTAAAAATCTAATCGGCATTAAAAATTATTTAAAATATTTAATAATTCACGCCTATTGTTTTTTACATAAGAAAATTAAATTTCGTGGATAAATATATTAAAATTGATTTAATAAGTAAGCTTTATACTGTTTTCTTCAATTATTTTTGCTAGAACTAGAGAAGGAATCTCAACTTGGCAACACCACTATGTTTTGTATAAAACCATTCTATCAACAAATCCAAACAGTCCAGCTACGTCATCGGCCAAAGTACCTACGTCACCAATTTAAAACACCTGTTGCTCCACTAATTTTAACTTCTGTTTTCTTAAAAAATTGATAATTATTTTCGCGGAAATCTGTATTGGAAGGCTTGTTTGTACATATTCTATGATATTATTACAAAATACCCCATTCCCAAAAGGAAAAAAACGTTCCGGAGTTGCTCGGCAAACTCCCCGGCGCACAGTGGGGCAGAATGCAATTCTAGCCAGACAAAAGTCAAGAAATTGAATAACACAAATAAGTTTCAAAGCCTACTAGTTTGCTATAAGAGCATCTCCTCTACCGAATTTGGGTACATTCAAAGCCATAACATTGCTTTTTCAGTTGTGATTTAAATGGGCGCGTTATTACGTTATTACGCCTTTCTGTCTAGACAGAATCTGCGTGAAATTAATGTTGTGTTGTTGGATCCGGGCGCTTGTTAAGCATTGATTATTATTTTTTTCTGAAGAGGGGACATATTGAAAGTTGTGTTACAGGTAATTTTCTATATTTCAATTGTGCGTGTCTTGTTTAAATTGAAATTTAAAATTACATATATTTCCACTCATTATCAACGGTTTTTAATCGAAAAGAAAAACCTGCCGGCTTATGCTGATGAACTGCCTTAACAATTTGAAAGTCTGAGAGTACATTCATATATGAAATTACATTTCAGAGCAGGGAACAGCCGGTAAATAAACATAAATTGGTAATTAGTCTGAAAAATTCTAAGTAGGAATCTAAGTAACTTTCTAAATAAGTGACATTCATAAAAAAATTTACATTCCGGAAATCAGACGTTTGGTCAAAGTTAACATTTTTGAAAATACGCTCAGGTCAGACGCTGATCGTAAAATGTCTGAAATTCGTATTTTTGGGTCCAGTTTCATCTAATCTATCGATTTTATACGGTTTTGGCCGGGATGCTGAGATAAAAATTTTGGTCGTAGGCTCTCGTACTAGTTGAATGTTAATCAAGACCATGTACTAATTTCCAGACCTCTCAGAATTGAACTCAATTCTTCAGTGTTATACAAGATGCTTCAGACTTTTACATTTTTAATATGCCAACTCAATTTCTTTAAATAGAAGACCCCATATATTTTCATACAAAATATTTCAGAAATCAATTACATACACTTCTGTGCAATGAAAATATTTTTCGGTATATTAAATCATTCTTTATTTATTTGTCAGTCATATTTTCGCAATGCCAAAATTACCTGAACATGAAAAAATTTTAATTCTCTCTAAAACTGAAGAGGGATGGTCAGTTGCTAACCACTTAAATAAAAGTACCGTTAGGAGAAAAGGTGGGTAGAAGAAGGTAGCGTAAAGAGAAAAGACGATTCAGGCCGATCGAGAAGTTCAAATCTCGTTCAAGATAAAGCGCTCCTTGGCTATTTGAGGGAAGATACGTTTCTAACAGCAGGAGACGCTGTGTTCATGACAAATTTGCCAGCACTGAGGTCAACAGCTAGCCGAAGGATAAGAAAATCGGAATTAAAAAACTGTACTAGTGCCAAGAAGACCATATTAACAGAAGAACGGGGGCAAGCCCGCGTTCTGTTTTGTTTAAATTATTTTAAATTATGTCTATCGCCCGTTGGAGTTTTAGAACAATGTTGTGCAACAACAACGTAAGAGAGCCGATTTTGGAATTATGTTTACCAAAATTATTGAGTTTAGCCAAATGGCCATTTTTTATTTAAATCTTAATAAAACTTACAAAAAAAAACTTTTTTCTTGTCCAATTTACATAAATCTTGTTACGCGTGGGTTTTTGAGGTCGCTGATTACGAATCTGATATCCAAATTGTCATAAACCAACCTGCAAGATGACGGAATCAATGGCGACTATAAAATGCTAAAAAATAATGAATATTGAAATATTTTTGTTAGTTTATGCCAAGAAGTTTTGAATATTTCTGATAAGTACTTTTATGTTAAAATAGACTAAATTTTAAGTTCCAGGAAGAAACTCAAGGTGGCAGATCTAATATGGCGGCAATAAGATGATAAAACTAAATTAAAAATAAATTAAATGCATTAAACTAAATAGGCTATTCCTAAGAATTATTAAAAAATTTGAAAAGGAACAAATTTTCTGAAATTTTTAAGTATATTTGATATGGCTGCCATACAATAATTATCAATCATAATTGTGCGATTCAGTTCTCCATTACTTTTGAACATAATCTTAAGTAGGTCATAGTAATATTTCTTTTTATCTGCTAATGATATAATAAATACCTAACACCAAAAACTTTAAAACAAGAATATTAAACCTACGTAACCTAAGCCTAATAGAACCTTAAACTAAGAAATCTAAGGCAAGAGTTTTACACCATGAACTTAGGTTATGCTAGCTTTAGGGTTTATACTGTAAAGTTCTTTGTGTAATGGTATTGTCTCAGGTTATATTATGTTAAAGTTTTTGGTGTACAGTTCTTGCCTTAGGTTGTGTTAGGTTTATAGTTCTTAGTATATAAATTTCTTGCCTTAGGTTATGTTAGGTATAGAGTTCTTGGTTTAAGGTTCTATTAGGCTTAGGTTATGTTAGGTTTAATATTCTTTTTTTAAAGTTCTTGGTGTTAGGTATTTAATATATTATTAGCAGATAAAATAGAAATATTAATATGACCTACTTAAGGTTATGTTCAAAATTAATGGAGGACTAAATCGCATATTTATGATTGCTAATTATTGTATGGCAGCCGTATTGGATATATTTGAAAATTTCAGAAAATTTAATAATAATAATAACTTTATTCCCAAGAAACTATGATTAGGGATTAACATAATATACACATAAATATTCAAACAAACAGTATATGATAAATATGACAAACAATACTTATAGATAAAACAAATGACAAACAAAACAAAATATGTATATATACACTTACATACACATACATATACATATTTAAATAAAATAACTTACTTAAATTTGTTTTTTTAAATTTTTTAATAATTCTTAGGAATAGCCTATTTAGTTTAATGCATTTAATTTATTTTTACGTTAGTTTTATCATTTTATTGTCGCCATTTTGGATCCGCTATCTTGAATTTCTTCCTGGAACTTAAAATTTAGTCTATTTTAATTTAAAAGTACTTATCAGAAATATTCAAAACTTCTCGCCATAAGCTTTAACAAAAATATTTCATTTTTCATCATTTTTTAGCATTTTATAAACGCCATTGATTCCGCCATCTTGCAGGTTGGTTTGTGACAATTTGAATCAGATTCGTTTATGTAAATTGGAAGAAAAAAGTTGTTTTTTTAAAGTTTTATTAGGATTTAAATAAAAAGTGGCCATTTTGGTTGCGCTCAATAATTTTGGATAGCACAATTCAAAAATCGGCACTCTTACGTTTTTTGGAAATTAAATAAGGGGTATTTAAAAAAAAATTATCCCAATCGGTTGCGAAACAAGTGCTCTAGATAATTTTGAACGAAAAATATGTGACTTGTGCCATTGTGGCCTTGGCTAAAATGCGGCATTATTGCGTGGTGAAGTGCTGTGAAAGAGCTTGTTGGAGCCCCTTCCTGGTAATTGGGCCCTTTCGGCGAAATTGGTGATGCCAGTTCCAACAGCTCAGATTTTATTATTATTATTATCATTATTATTATAACAACGTTCGTACTCGTAAAATTAAAAAGAACGGAGGTATTCGCGAAAATACCCTTTGACGCAGCGTAAAAAATTGTACGTAGAATGGATCACCGGGGGACTTTTGAGATGTTCTTTAGAACGACAAAATTAAGGTGTAAAAAAATGCAGTTTCTTGGACTTTTTCTTTAACGGTTACTAAAAGCACTGGACTATTAAGATACTATAGGCAACTTTTCTTTCATTTTTAAACACCTTGGCCGCGCTGTAAAAAATGTAATAAAGGTCATAAATGGACGAATGGAATTTTAAAGGAAGCCATTCATAAACACGTATATATAGATTACCCGTTACCTCGTTGTTAAGAACTTCAGGCACTCCTGGAGCGAAAACCACTCATAGGATAGACTCAGTGCAATGGGAATTTTTGATTAGCATGACTTTAACTACAAAATAGCAAAGTTTCAACCAATCCCACCGAAGCATGCCGGAATATGACATATACATATATATTTTACCTAACCTAAAAATTGATAAAAAAAATTCTGAAAAAAATTATAGAGCTTTATTGGACTTGAATAAAAATATTTCGACCCTAGCAACTTTTTGCTAAAGTTAATAGTTTAAGAGTAAAAAGTTCTTGAATGTCTAAAATGACGCAAATTACCTAACTTTGACAAGCTCTATCTCAAAAACTGTCCATAGGATTGGCTCGATGTGATATGAACTTTTGATCAGCATGACTTGAACTATAAAATATCAAAATTTCAGCCGATTCCACCGAATCAATATTTTCATGGGTTTTGTTCGTAATTCAGGTAGATCAAACAAATGATCAGCTTGTTAGCAAGTAGCTGATTGCTCGCAATTTGTGAAAACTTCCTTTTCTATTTTAACAGCTTACTGTCGTTGTTTAAATTAAATTTTAAGTCTTACCCACCTCATCGTGATTACGTTGTGTAGATTAGAGCGGACTTGTTTTTGATAAACAGCAAATAAATTGGATTTTGTCGCAGCCAACCCAAGCTCTTGCACAGCTCCTTTCATTGCCTGATAAATTTTGTCCAGTTCCTCAGGTTGATAAATATTCGGAACATCTCCCGAGTTTAAAACATTATTCAAATCTTCTAGAAACGATTCAGATTTTATCTAAAACAGAATAGGTATGTTTTATACAAAATTACATTCTAAGGATTATACTGAAATAAATCAGATAGCTATTTTACTTCCACATTCACGTAGTGTGGTGGTAACAGCAAACAAAAAATTTGAAATTTTTTTTGTCAGATAGCTTAGAATGTTATGAAAGGAAAGGAGGTAAAAAGTAAAATTGTGATTTAGTGTGTGTACAAGAACCAAAGACCTCAAAATTTTCCTTGACACCGGCCACCTAATGCCACCTAATGCCACTTCCACCCTCACTATCACCCCCACTACCGTGTGAAATATCATTTTATGGATACATGGTTTCAAATATTATATTATTAATGCTCTATGAACAATAACACAGGTCAACATTGATCTAAGAACAATCACCTGACTTTACCAGGGTATACATAGGTTTTTTGGGTCGCTGATTCCGAATCCGAGGTTGGTTAAGCTTCATCACGTCAGGTTCTTGGTCATTTGAAGTTCAAACTGAGAAAAAGTGTTGTAAAAAATTTGAAAAAATTTATGTTTATGTTTCTGAGGTCGATGAATTCAAATCCGCTGTTATTTTTACCCTTCAAGAACATCAGAACATCTAGAGGTCATTTCAAGGCAATTTGAGATCATTTTGATCAAATTGAGAAAGAGCGGCTAACAAATCTGGAAAAATGCTTACATGGGTTTTTTGGGTCGCTGAGCTCGAATCCGTGGTTAAATTTATACCTAAAATTTTTCAGTTTCTTGGTTTTCAACATTCTTGTTTTAATTTGATCATGATATGGCCTTAAAGAAACTTTGAGATCAAATAACGACAAAATTGAACTGTGATCCCAAAAACATAAACATAAATTTTTTCAAGTTTTTTACACCATTTTTTCTCAGTTTGACCTTCAAATGACCTTGAATCCGATGATAGAGTCCAGCCAACAACGGATTCGACCTCAGCGACTCAAAAAACCCATGTAAGCATTTTTCCAGATTTTTTAGCAGCTTTTTCTCAATTTGACCTCGAAATGATCTCAAAATGCCTTGAAATGACCTCTAGATGTTCTTGAGGGTAAAAATAACAGCGAATTTGAATTTAGCGACCTCAGAAAACTAAACAACTATTTTTTCAAATTTTCTACAACACGTTTTCTCAGTTTGACCTTCAAATGATCAAGAACCTGACGTGATGAAGCTTAACCAACCTCGGATTCGGAATCAGCGACCCAAAAAACCTACGTATACTCTGGTGAAGTCTGGTGATTGTTTTTAGATCAAATGTTGACCTGTGCAATTTTCATATAACGGAGTGCAAATATGGTATCAAAATTTTTTTGTCGTAAAAAATTTGGATACTTATGTCTGGATGTGGAAATAGTGATTTCTTATACAGGGATTTTTGTAAAATTTTTGAAAAATCTTTCTTTTTTAAATAACTATTACATTATTTGTGTTAAAAGCAATAATGTCATTTCGGTTTTGAACATACAATAACAATACAAAGTACATTTTTCTATCGCATTTCTGAAAAACTATTAGCGGATTCGGAAAGTACAGAAAAAATGCTATCAGACTAGCGATTCAATTTTGACGGCACACCGTTTCGGCAAAAAAATCACAAAACAATTCAGCACATCACGACTAACATTTTGACTAAGCATTATCTATGGAACGGTTTCATAGAGTCTATTCAAATGCTTCAAATCCATATCCCTTTTAAGACTTCACATAATACATAGCAAAAAATCTTCCTACCTAGTCGATATGAACAAGAAAAAACAATATTAATATCTTATAAGCTAAATGATTGTTTTGATTAACAAAGATACCTACACAGTTTGATTTTGAAGTTGAAAAGAAGAGTAACCTATGGATTTTAACCACCTAGCATTTTTTTTAACAAATGTCTGAGCAACGGGTCGTTTCCGACAGTGGAAAGATGATAATATTATCCCTGTTCCCAAGGTATCTAATCCTTCCCTGGAAAGTTACTTTCATCCTATAAGTATTCTGCCAACTCTCTCTAAAATTTTAGAAAAAGTGGTTTCAGAGCAGGTAATTACACATCTTAATAATTTTAACATTTTACCTGCTGCACAATATGGTTTTCGTGCACAATATAGTACTAGTACTGCTCTTCTAAAAGTAACAGATGACATTTTTAAGGAAATTGTTGGTAATAATCACGTTTGCTTAATTCTTGTAGATTACAGTAAGGCTTTTGATACCTTAGATTGCGCTACCTTGTGTATTAAATTGAAATATTTTTCTAATACAGTAATTGCTTTTTTTGAAAATTATATTTCTGCGCGGCGAGTTATTTTAAGACTGAGGTTCAAAATCATTAATATTGCTAAAGGTGTCCCGCAGGGTTGTATTCTAGGATCCTTACTGTTTTCCATTTACACAGCAGATTTTAACAAGAATCTTCAGTACTGTCAGTGCCACCAGTATGCTGATGATACACAGTTTTATTTTTCTTTTAATTTTCAAAATATCTCAACAGCGCTATCTAAAGTTAATGATGATTTACGAGTTATATCTGAGGATTCGTCAACTCACAGTCTTATATTAAATGAGTCGAAAACTGAATTGTTGGTATTTGGAGGTAGAAAGGAAAGTATTTTAAATGATTTAGATTTTAAGATTAATTTGAAAGGCCAAATTTTGTATCAATAACACAGGCACAGAAAAAAAATGTCGAGTGCTAGAAGGCATTTCGACCCGCTGAATACGAATCCGATGTCAGTTTTGCCGGATTGGCTCTTGCATTTTTCCTAACCCCAAAACACACCCTAAGACTGCCCGAAAAATCTCAAACAAGTAAATAGAAAGCTTAAATGAGCTGACCACCATTTCCATACGTATTTTGGGGCGCTGAAACCGAATCTGGGGGTCAGAATTGGTCGATCAGTTAGGAATTTTGACATAACCTCAAAGAACACCTAAAAAATGGCCGAAAAATCCCAAACAAGTAAATAAAAAACTTAAATGAACTGATCACTATATCTATACGTAATTCGTGGTGCTGAAACTGAATATGAGGTCAGAATTGGCCGATCAGTTAGGAATTTTTACATAACCTCAAAAAACACCTAAAAAACGCCAGAAAAAAAAATCCCAAATGAGTAAATAAAAAGCTTACATGAACTGATCACTATATCTATACGTAATTTGGGGCACTGAAACCGAACCCAAGGTCAGAATTTATATGCGATGATCGAATATCTTTTAAAATCCATATTTAGGATGAAAACGTGCCCAAAAATGACTGAATCATAGCCCAAAATTGACTGAATCATAGCCCAAAATTGACTTTGCTCTACATATCTGAGCTTATAATTTCCGACGTATTTTCACAAGCTGAACACAATACCGTAGTCAGAATTAAGGCACAATCTGCAAACTTCATAGAGAAATATCATTTCAGCATATATTCTCATCAACCCTAGTAAGCAGAAATAGGTAACTTTTAAATTTTTAAAAAAGGAAAATATTACTCAATAGTGACATTTTTAGGAAACTTTTTTCGGACAAAGTTTGCTCTGTTGTGAGAGGAATATCATTTGGATTTAACATTTACCTACACCCCACCTCCCTCGATGATTTTTTACTCTTTTTTCTTAGAGCTGTTTAGAATTGTACAGTTTTCTTTATTCTGTTTGATTGTTATCATATGCCATTTGTTTCTTTTCTATTTTTGCTACTAGGACACCTCCATGTGGTGTGTGGTGACGGCGGGCAACGATTTATTTCGGCTAAGTTAATAGGTAAAAAAATGCCGTCATGGCAAAAGTAGAGAAAGATTTACGATGCAGGGAAGAGAATTCCCAGTATCGGCGGCCGGTCAGGTTGGGAAAGAGGGACCGCGGGCATCGTCATCATGCAATCGCAGCTCTAGCGAAGTAGAAAACTTGGCTATGAGTATAGGGCTACAAGAAATTTGCACAACTGTGTAAATAATGGGAATTCCTTTTGTTTTGTTTGTAGTAAATTAAATGGTATATGACAATCAAACAGAATAAAGAAAACTATACAATTCTAAACAGCTATAGGAAAAAAAAGTAAAAAATCATCAAGGGAGGGTGTAGGTAAATGTTTAGTCCAAACGATATTCCTCTCTCAGCAGAGCAAACTTTGTCCGAAAAATTGTTCCTAAAAATGTCACTGTTCAGTAATATTTTCCTTTAGATACTTGAAAATTTAAAAGTTACCCATCTCCACTTACTAGGGTTGATGAGAATATATGCTGTAATGATATATCTCTATGAAGTTTGCAGATTGCGCTTTAATTCTGACTACGGTATTGTGTCCAGCTCCTGAAAATACGTCGGAAATTATATGTTCAGATATTATGTAGAGCAAAGTCAATTTCGGGCTATGATTCAGTCATTTTTGGGTACGTTTTCATCCTAAATATGCATTTTACAAGATATTCGATCGTCGCACATAAATTCTGACCTTGGATTCAGTTTCAGTGCCACAAATTACGTATAGATAGAGTGATCAGTTCATGTAAGCTTTTTATTTACTCGTTTGGGATTTTTCGGGCGTTTTTTAGGTTTTTTGAGGTTATGTCAAAATTCCTAAATGAGCAACCTATTCTGACCTCATATTCAGTTTCAGCGCCCCAAATTACGTATAGATATAGTGATCAGCTCATTTAAGCTTTTTATTTACTTGTTTGGGATTTTTCGGGCATTTTTTAGGTGTTTTTTGAGGTTATGTCAAAATTCCCAACTGATCGACCAATTCTGACCTCAGATTCGGTCTCAGCGCCCCAAAATACGTATGGAAACAGTGGTCATCTCATGTAAGCTTTTTATTTACTTGTTTGAGATTTTTCGTTCAGTCTTAGGGTGTTTTTTGGGGTTAGGAAAAATGCAAGAGCCAATCCGGCAAAATGGACATCGGATTCATGTTCAGCGGGTCAAAATGCATGCCTTCTAGCACTCGACATTTTTTTTGTGTGCCTGTGTAATCTTATACTAAGCTTATACTGTTATATATTCAAAAAGGAATCCTTAGTACCGATGTAAAATAGAAGTTATGCGATTCTCTTATCTTATCATCCTTGACCTACTGTAATATTGTGTATTGGCCCGCCTTGCTTTGTAAATATAAGGAAAATTTACAGAGGATTCAGAATGCGTGTTTGAGGTTTAGTTACAATTTGCGCAAAGGCCACGGCAGGTTAAGATAAGTGTCCTTGCCTTTGCAACCTCTTTGCGTGTGGTTTCTTCCAGTGATGTATCTTTGGGTAAGATATTACTACAAAAAGTTTCGACCTCAAAAACTTCATATCTGTGAAATTTTGTTTTTTTTCGAAAATCCGAAAAAAAATTTTTTTTAATTAAACGAACCAATTTGTGTGTATTTTCACATATATTGTAAATCTACTCGTGACAGTTTATTAATGATATTTTCAGGAAATCTTTTCATGAAAAAAAAAAAAAAATTGATTCTATTGGATTCTTTTAAAAATTTAAATACGTAGTTACTCGTTAGAGACATTCACCATTTTTTTAAATAATTATGTACCATAAGCTACAACGTATATTTTTCACAAAACTCTGTCGAATTGGAAAAGATAATGTCAGGAACAAAAAAGGATTTTAATTCCATGGGCGTATGAAGAACTTTATGAAGCTTTTAGCTTTAACTCAGTTTCTAAGCCCTCAAAGGATACTTTGACGTTTTAATTTGTTCAATTTTCTGACATTAATTTATTTTTTAATATTACACAATAGAAATTTATGAAACTGATAATTCGAAGTTTTGCCGGAGACGCTGCGTGTAAACATGTCTTTAATTTTCATATTTTGAAGTTTATGATATATAAACTAGTTCACAAGTTCAAAGCCGTGTTAATTTTTGATAAGTTCGTAAAAATATGAGTGAGGGCTCATTGGATTCGGAATGACGTCTAGAAAAACGTGTTTCAAACCCACACATAAACAATTGCAAAAGTTATAAACAAATGAAACTTGAAAAAAAAATAACTAGTTTCGTTTTTGCAAATAACTCGAAAACTATTAATATTTAAGAAATTTTAAAGAAGGATTCTTAAAAAGGATGAAATTTCCAATAAAAAAAGTCCCGACTCCTGAAACTATATCTCCATTATTAATAATTTTAATTTAATGTTGAAAATAGAACTCCGTGCGGCGAACGCCAAGCCGCGCGGCGAACGCGAGATGCTCTGAAACCTGCCGAAATAGGTGAAAACAATTTTTTATGTTATTAAATATTAATTTAAAAATTAAAAAAAATTATGGTATTATTTAGACACTTAATAAAGGAACAATCGCTGGAAAAAAATTTTTTCACCGGTTTTTCATAAAATGAGCCTATTAGTCTAGGTGCCCGCGTATGTGCCTTTTTTCCTCTGCGAAAATTTTCGTAAATGCGGCGTTCCTCCTCGGCATGAAATTCCATACGTCGGACTGGAAAATCGGCAAATATATTTTGTCCGACAATTCGCGAAAATCAAACAAATGAACCCAGTAGGGATTTACCTTCGATACACACAAATTCACCAATATGTGACAGCGATTTATATATCATGACAAATTTCCGCTGTTACTTTACTATATAAACTTTTCCTTATACGTGAATTCCTTTGTATCGAAGGTAAATCCCTACTGGGTTCATTTGTTTGATTTTCGCGAATTCAAAAATTGGATTCTACATTTTATTATTAAGCAATCTTGAAAAAATCAGCTGGTTATCAATAAATGTTTTAAAGTTATGTTATGTTATGTTTAGGCAAAATTTTTGTCGGAAAGTTTGTAGAAATATATAGAATATATAATATGTAGAATCCAATTCTCAAATTGTCCGACAAAATATATTTTCCGATTTTCCAGTCCGACGCGTGGAAATCGTCTTTTTCATGCCGAGGAGGAACGCCGCGTTTACGAAAATTTTCGCAGAGGAAAAAAGTGATAAGACTAGGCGCAATTATGCCGTACAATAAGTTATACGAGGATATGTATAAATTGCATTTATGTACTCGGGCACCTAGACTATATTGTTAATTAACAATTTTTTTTAGAGTTTGCGTTTATATTTCAAGTCGGTTAAACAAAGGCCAGTAAAATTATTTCGCTTCGTGGATACCTTATGTCAACTATACTTTATGGGATTATGACATTGCAATGTTTTTAATTGTTATAGTCTATTAGTTATTAATTTATTTAAGCTAATAAAAAACTGTAAATGAAAAAGAGAGTTTGAAATTTTTTTTTTATTAATTTTAATTATTATTACGATTTTCATATTCGAAAATACTACAAGATTACATAAACTTTAAATTTTTATTACTATGTGTTTAAACAAATTTTTATAAACAAATAGATAGATTACGTATTTTTGAAAAAAAAATTTTTGCCATTTTATTTATTAAATATTACGATTAAAACATTTTTTTTATTGTTTCATTCTTTTCCTTTTTTCAATTTATTATTTGCATTTTTCTACAAGGTGGAAAAAAGAATATTTTAGTTTGTGGTTAATTTATTTGTTTACTTAATAAACAATTTGTTATTAACAACCGCCGATTATTTTTAGATAGAAAAAAGAATAACAAAAACAACGATATACATAAACATGTCAAATTTTAAAAATTTAAAATTATATAAAAAATATTAAAAATTTTTTTTTTCATGTTTATGTATACGATTGTTTTTGTAATTTTTTTTCTATCTAAAAAAAAATATAAACTCATTCGGCGATTGTTAATTACAAATTGTTTATTAAGTAAACAAATAAATTAATAACAAATAAAAATTTTCTTTTTTCACCTTGTAGAGAATTGCAAATAATAAATTTTAAGAATAAAATTTTTTCGTAATAATTTGTTTAAATAATGAAAAAAGGAAAAAATTGAATACAAACAATTAAACCATTTTTTTAAGAAAGAATTTTTTTAACCATAATATTTAACAAGCTAAAAATGTACTCTTCGCCTCTTCACTGAACTTTTTATATAATTGTTACATATTCTATAGGATACTTCTTCACAGTTTTTTGTAAATAGTGTTAGTTTTAGAAATTTTTAATTTTATAGTACGAACTTAGTTGGTAAAAGACTCAGCGTAAAAATAAAGTAAAAATAAAAAAACATACCAAACCGCATTTGGGTTTCGAACCCGGGACCCTTGGATTCCGAGTCAAAAGCGTAAGAACTACATCACCACCTTACACGTAAAGAAATGTACATTTATACATTATTAGATACGAGCTAAAATCATATTTTCACGGTTGAATATTACATTATGAAATGTATATTTGTAAAATATATAAATATGTAGATATTAAAGTGAATTATCATTCCGCCAGATTTATTTTCAATTACAAAAACATAAAAATCAAAAAATTATTTTTTCAAATTTAAATCATTAATAACATTTTTATTTACCGATCGATTTTGTTAAAAAACAATAGGGTTCTTCCTTTAGCTAACACTAACTTACTGTCCAAATTTCAATATAATTCGATTTTTCTTTCTTGAGTTATCGTGCTTACAAGAAACGTGACGTGACATTTTGGAAGTTGTTCAGAATTCGTTCGCTAACAAAATGATATGAAAATTTTTTGTCTGCGAGCGATATTTACGGTTTTAGAAATGTACCGATCAAATGCAATATACTCTTCGTTTTCGTGTTTAGTCCAATCAATGAATGCTCAAAAGGGGATTGTAGAGAACATTTTGGAGGGGAGAATTTTTCTCTCTAGGGATGTGTTGGGTAGTCAGGAGGTAAACATACTAAAAGTCCCCGTCCCTAGACCCGCCGCTTCAGGACGGGAGCGGGGTGGAAAGGTTTCATTTTTCGATTCTTCGCTTATAACTCGGAAACGATGCGTCGTATGGGAAAAGGCAATCTATGCAAAATTAAACGTAATTAAATTTTCCACAAGAATGTTTATATTCATTTTCTTCCTATGTGTTATAGTTTACGAGATGTTCGCCAGCGAAAACCGATAATTAATAAAAAGAAAAATCAATTATGTACCTTGTATATTTCTATCAAAGCGGTTTACCGTGGTCTGATAATAAATCACAGTCACAAAACAATCTTTATTTTACAACACTGGACGTATTCACTAACGTAATTTTTGCCGAAATCTATAAATTTCCTTAAATATACAGTGTGACTCACTTAAAATGAAGATACCCTTATAACTTTTTCATTTTTATTCCGATTTGAATCAAATTTTACTCAAGTATAGAACAAATTAGGATCTACTTATGGCCAGAAAATCATTCATCTGCTATAAAGGCAAAGCCACCTGCGGTACCAAAATGTGCTGAAAAAAATAAAACATTTTGAATGTTGGAAATTCTAAAAAATGCATTCGATCGGCGCCACAAACGTACATACACTAAAATTTGATTTTGTTATTAAAGGGAGATATCTCATAGATAAGCTCATCGGGCAAAGGGGGTCCTCAGTTTCCGCAATTTGTGGTGGCTCCGTAAAATTCGTCGTTCGTAAGATTAAAAAATCAATATGATTTTTTTTCTTTTTCCTCAAATTTTGGTACCGCAGGTAGCTTTTCCTTTATAGCAGGTGAATGGTGAATGTTTTTCTGGTTATAAGTAGATCCTAATTTGTTCTATACTTGAGTAAAATTTGATTCAAATCGGAAACAAAATGAAAAATTTATAAGGGTATCTTCATTTTAAGTGAGTCACACAGTGAGTCATATTTAAGGAAATGTCTAGATTTCGACAAAATATTGTGTTAGTAAATACGTCCAGTGTTGTAAAATAAAGATTGTTTTGTGACTGTGATTTATTAGCAGACCACGGTAAACCGTTTTGATAGAAATATTCAAGGTACACAATTGATTTTTTTTTTATTAATTATCGATTTTCGCTGGCGAATATCTCGTAAAATATAACACATAGGAAGAAAATGAATATAAACATTCTTGTGGGAAATTTAATTACGTTTAATTTTGCATAAATTACCTTTTTTCGTACGACGCATCGTTTCCGAGTTATAAGCGAACAATCGAAAAAATGAACCTTTCCACCCGGGGGACTTTTAGTATGTTTACCTCCTGACTACCCCCAACACATTCCTGAAGAGAAAAATTCTCCCCTCCAAAATGTTCTCTACAACTCTTTCATTGACTGGACTAATTTGCGAAGAGTATAATAACAGATAAAATGCCAAAAAATACGTAATTTATCTATTTGTTTATAAATTTTTTTTAAACAAATAGCAATAAAAATTTTAAGTTTATGTAATCTTATAGTATTTTTGAATATAAAAACAGTAATAATAAATAAAATTAAAAAAAAAACAACAATTTTTAACCTCTCCTTTTCATTTTTTAGTTTTTTGTTAGCTTAAATAATTAATAACTAATAGACTTTAACGATTAAACACTATAAAGTATAGTTGACATAAGGTCTCCACGAAGCGAAATAATTTTAGTGGCTTTTGTTTAACAATTATCCGACTTGAAATATAAACGCAAACTCTAAAAAAAATTATTAACAATAGGCTCATTTTATGAAAAATCGGTAAAAATTTTTTTCCCACGGGATATTGTTCCTGTAAGTGTCTAAATAATACCATAATTAAAAAAAAAATTTAAATTAATATTTAAAAACATAAAGAAATGTTTTTACTTATTTCGGCCGGTTTCAGAGCATCATAACGGCTTGGCGTTCGCCTCACGGAGCTCTATTTTCAACATTAAATTAAACTGATTAATAATAGAGTTTCGGGAGTCAGGACTTTTTTATTAGAGATTTCTTTCTCTTTAAGAATCATTCTTTAAAATTTCTTAAATGTTAATAATTTTCGAGTTATTTGCAAAAAACGAAACACGTTATTTTATCAATCTTCATTTGTTTATAACTTTTGCAATTGTTTATGTGCGGGTTTGAAACTTTTGCTGATTTTTCTAGACGTCATTCCGAATCCTCGTTCATATTTTTACGAGCTTTATCAAGAATTAACACGGCTTTGAACTTGTGACCTAGTTTAATAATATGGGGCCATTCAAAAAGTACGTTCGCTTTCAGAGGGGAGGGGAAAATATGACAAAATGTGACAATATGAAAAGATCTCACAAAAAAATGAAAAATAACTTATATTTAGTATTTCAATTTCGTTCTCTCGTGGCAATCTATTCAACAGAATTTATTTTTAAATTTAATCGGAGGGGAAAGGTTTGCAGACGAACGTTCGTTTAATGAGGTGTTTCACAAATGTTACAAGCGTAAGTAATACTGGCCGATTTTAACATTGTTTTTAAGCTCAAAATGAAAAATCATATTTAACGTGCCTTTTATTTATCATAATTTTTGTTTGCCTATTCGACTGTGGCGTTAAAGCCAGTGCCATGTCACCAAAACCAATTTTACATTGTTTTTGATTAATTTTTAGTTTTTTATTTTTTTTTCAAATGAACCAACTTGTTTGTATTTCACATATATTGTAAATCTACTCGTGACAATTTATTAATATTTTCAGGAAATCTTTTCATGAAGAAAAAAAAATTTGATGCTTTTGAATTTTTTGAAAAATTTAAATACGTACTACACACTTATTACTCTTGTAAAAAATGTCGGCGTCTTTGTTGGTGCGGTAAAGATCAAAGGCGTCGACATTTCTTGAGTGCGTAGTAAATCTGAAGACAACTATACACGTTATTTATTTTAGTTATTTTTCATTTTTTTGTGAGAACTTCATATACTCTCTTATCGTTCATTTTGTCACATTTTCCCCTCCCCTCTGAAAGTGAACGTATTTTTTGAATGGCCCCAAGATATATCATCAACTTCAAAATATGAAAATTAAAGACATGTTATTACACGCGGCGCCTCCGGCAAAACCTCGAATTATCAGTTCCCTAAATTCATTTTGTGCATTAATTAATTAATTAATTCAGAGCAGAAAATTGAACAAAATAAAACGTCAAAATATCTTTTAAGGGCTTAGTAACTGAATAAAAGCTAAATTCTTCAAAAAGTTCTTCATGCGCCCATGGCCTTAAAATCCTTTTATGTTCCTGGCATTATCTTTTTTAACTTGACTATGATAGAGTTTTGTGAAAAATATATGTTGCAGCTTATTGTAAGGTATATAATTAATAATAAAATGGTGGGTGTCTAACGTGTAAGTACGTGTTTATATTTTTCAAAAAATTCGAAAGCATCAATTTTTTTTTCTTCCTGAAAAGATTTCCTGAAAATATCTATAATAAATTGTCACGAGTAGATTTACGATAAATGTGAAATTCAAATAAATCGGTTCACTTCATTAAGAAAAAAAAAATCCCAAATATTCCCAGTTTTTGAGGTCAAAACTTTTTGTGGTAGTATCTTACGCAAATATACATCGCTGGAAGGAACCACACGCAAAAAGGTTGCAAAGGCAATCTGCCATGGCCTTTGATCATATTTCGGCCAGTTTTTGGCATCTAAATGGCTTAACCTTAGCGGAAGATTCAGTCTATATTTATCTTGAACGATAATAATATATAATAATATTTGGATACAAAATTAGTGAAAAATAGTGGTTTGCATGCATGTTCTACTCGTCAGCGTGATCTATTTAGTGTTCCTAAACATAGCGTTCTTTTGCTAAAAGAATTAAAATAGTTCATATTAGCGAACGTATTTGTTGAATGGTATCTTACTAACCCAGTCGATGAAGGTATTTACTTACAAAAATTTGCAAACTAAATAATTTTTTTTAATGAATTCGTGAAAGCGTATAGAATAAATAATATCCTGAAAAGTTTACATTTCGCTCGGATGCAGAACATAAAAAAAAGTGAAAAATTTTTTTTCATCCATTTTTTCAAAATTTTGAAATTAAATCAAGCTAGAAAAATATATACAATACAGATGGATACGTATTTATGAACAAAAAATGCCCTAACAAAATTTACCGTTAAAGCCAGGGTTTTTCCGGAAAAAATAGTCAAGTGTAATGTTATAACTAGGAGCGACATTCATGCGCGCGCGCGCTTGAATACGCATGACTGTAACACTGACGCGACGCACTGAATTACATGTCACTAAATCAGAATTTGTTCAATCTATATGAGTGTTGGTTCATTTAATAGATGGAAATTGTAGCTTTCTGATGCTTTTTTGTTTAAAACAAAATAAGCAAAGAATGGGAAAAATATACTTATATATTATTACGCCTGAACTCAATCGTCGTTCATTGAGAACTGTTAAAAAGTATGTACACTTCATGATTATTATGCTTTATTAAGTTGTAGTAAAAAAAAAGTACATCTCAAATCATTTTAACTTCCTTGCTTGCGATTTTTTTGATAAATATAAATATATAATGGAGGCTGTAACTTGTCGAGAAATTGACCCATTGGAAGAAATAAAATATCACTATTTCGGAAAAAATTTACACTTCGAATGTTCAAACAGAAAATCGTTTTCGAAAATATGATCAATCAGATCATGATAAGAAATTATGATTTTCACGATCTTATCCTTATAACTATGAAAATATCTTTGATTGTTTTAAATATAAATTCTAGAACATTTCCAACACATTAACAAATGTATAATGAATCTGTTGTATATAACTGAAATGTGGATAGGTATACCTGTAATAAACACAATATAGTAAAGGTACGTAAACATTCATGCGAGCGATTCAGCGGCTATGTGTAGTGTCTGTGTATGCGTTCATAATTATATATTTTCCCTCCATACTCACTATTTATCATCCTATTCGCTAAGAAATATGTTAAAAATGGATAATCAGAAAGAGAAGAAAGCTTTATTTTACTCGATAGAACAGCTAAGAATTTTTAGAGGTTCCATAGTATGCATTTAACCGTGCGCTGGCCTCGCAGAGTGGCAAAGTTATTTTACTTTTTTTTTCCAGGAATACCGTGACTTTAGCGATAAACTTTATTAAAATATTTTTTTTTCAGAAACACGTGTTCTATCCACCTGTATTTTTTTATTTTTTCCTACCCTGACAACTTCAAAATTTGGTTAAAAAAATTTTTTTTTTCACCTTTTTTTATGTTCTGCATCCGAGCGAAACGTAAACTTTTCAGGATATTATTCTATACGCTTTCACGAACTCATTAAAAAAATATATATTCAGTTTGGAAGTTTTTGTGGGTTTCAGTATAAAATGTTCTCTGTCGTTTGGGCTATACGGCTTTTACTGAATCCCTATTTTAAAAAATATATATCCCGGATTCACACAAACTCCTCTTGGCTTCCCAACTAAATGTAGTAATTATTATTTACATCATTTTATTTACTTCCTTCATAATTACGTGAATATTTTGTAGATTGATTAATAATATAATAATACACAACGCTCTGTAGGAGATTTGTTTACTACATAATTAACTTTTGATATTAGTGCTTCACGTGTTTGTACTTGTTTGTCTAAATTTATAATCATTGCTAAAACTAAGTTACTAGAGAACTATTACAATGCATTTTGAGGATTATCTGATAATTATAATACTAATGATGTTCTTGTTCTGATGTTTATTTTAAAATGTCACTAAATATAAAACATTAATAAATAAAAAGAAAGATAATAACACAGCCACACAAAAAAAAGTATATTGAACCAGAAACCAGACCATCATGTCCCCACGTATTTTGGCGCGCTGAATCTGAGGTTCAAATTGACCTTCATCGTGTTATTTTTTTGTAAATCGCAAAACGCGTTTTTTTCGCATCTTATCTGGAGTTGCAGTCTCTAAAAATAACTTTTAAGCTAACTTTACATGTTCTAAGGCCGATACAGGCATAATTAATCGAAAAAAAATACTGTATACAGGGTGTTTCAGTCTCGCTTCGTGCAAATATTCTGGCTCTCCTATAAAAGATATCCTTGCCGTCTTATACAAGATATCGAACATTTTCAAAAATCAGGTGGTGCAATTTTAAAATATTTTGAAATATACAGGGTGATCAATTTAAGCGTGACGTCATAAACTTATGTTTTTTTAAATGGAACATAAAACGTAAACTATACAACGTAACGTAAAATATACATATTTAAATTCTCCTTTTAAAGATTATTCAATCGATATACCATTTGAAGGGTCTGCGATACGTGAGGATCATGGATGAATTTGTACCAAAAACGAGTCAACTTTGTGAGCTCACTGTTATCCAATGATACAACATTTTGCAATCAAGTTTATGCCAAAAATGGTCAAAAATCCTTAAGTGAGTTAGGAAACGCCAAATCTACTTTTTCTCATCTTTTTTCAAACGGTATCTGTATGTTATGGTACTAAAAATACCACTATCTACTAGAATTTTGGTTCTAACTAAAATAATAAATCATTTCGCATCAAAGTTACGTCCAGGCATGAATTTTACACGCACTTCAGAGAATACTTAATATTTTATCAAGTATTTTATAAGTACTTTTCTGCACAAAAGTACATTTTCTTCTCTAAATATAAATATTATTATTTTCGAAATGTTCTCATTGAAAAGAGCCGATTTTACCAAAAATCCATAAAACAATTGAAAATTGCCTTAATTTCTTAATGAATCTCAAATTGTCCCACTTTGTCATCAAACATCTCTTTATTACAGATAGATCCACGGAATCTTGATAGCAATAGAAAGCTCTTTTAAAGGTCTTTCCTTTGGTACCACAACATTCCTTTTGAAAAATATGAGAAAAACTCAAACGGTATAAAATTGGCGATGTTAAATCTGATAACAGAACCGTAACTTGAGGTTTTTTGAGAATATTTGTCACAAATTACAAATGTTGTTCCATCACGTCACACAGTGGTCCAAAAGTGACCTTTTTTTTTCAATTCAGTCTGCATGTCTTAATACTTAAGCAATCGGAAAGTTTTTTAATCTTCGTTTTTTATTAATTGCCTCTCGATCAGATTTTCGATTTTTGTCCCTGATTTTTCAAAATTTTTGATGAAAATTTAAACTTCTTTGGAAAATTTTGAAAGACCAGGGGAAAAAATCGAAAATCTGGCTTGACAGATCGATTTGAAAAAAAAAGGTCACTTTGGGGCTACTGTGCTTTGGTACAAATTCACCCATATCATGGCGGCCACCGATCGCAGACACTTCAAATGGCATATCGTTTGAGTCATTTTTAAAAGGAGAATTCAAATATGTAATGATTTACTGAGTATTTCATTTAAAAAAAAAGTTTAAGACGTCACGCTCAAATAGGTTACATTGTATATTTCAAAATATTTTAAAACTGTACACCATTGCACAGTGATTTCACCCGTGTGACAAAAAAAAGCTACAATTTTTTTTAACAATTTATAACTCGTCATATAGTAGAGGATCGTTACGGAAAAATAGACTGGTGGTGCATGACCAGTCAGGTGCAACGTTTTTAAAATGCATGCCAATCATATATATGAATGAAATTACCATGAATATGCCAGAAATGCAAATTTTGGGCAGTCGTCGCGTGCAAAAGGGGGTGCAAATCGGTTTTTTTTGTTTCTTTTTTTTTTGGGTTTTATTATTATTATTTTTTTAATGGATGCTAATAGTACCAAACGAAAAGCCTTGAAAAAGAATCCAAAATCAAAATCATCCAAAATCAAGAACACCAAAAAATTTTACGATTTAATGTGCACATTAACAGTTATTTTGAGCGCGGACACTGCATGCCAATGAATTTCCGCTGGATTCTTTTTCACGGCTTTTCGTTTGGCACTATTTGAATCCATTAAAAATAATAATAAAACCCAAAAAAAAGAAACAAAAAAAACCGATTTGCACCCCCTTGTGCACGTGACGACTGCCTAAAATTTGCATTTCTGGCATATTCATGGTAATTTCATTCATATATATGATTGGCATGCATTTTAAAAACGTTGCACCTGACTGGTCATGTACCGCCAGTCTAAAAAGTGCGTTATTTGGGAATAGGTCACTATGGCACGGATTTAGCTGATTTTTTTTTACAGGTTCCTAATATTAAATGTTAAAACCCCTACAATTGAGAAATTGACGTAATTGCCCAGAAAACTGTAGGAAAATTCGGAAATATCCATAAAATCGGAAAAAAATTAAAATGCGAAGAAACTGATTTTTTTAAATATACCAGATTAAAGTGGTAAAGATTTCTGTGGCTTCAAAAACTATAATATTTAATAGAAAAATAACAAAATTTTGAAAAAAATTAGTGATCATTTAAAATTTTAAAGATAAAATTCTTAAAAAGGAAAAAATGAATCAAGTACAAAATAATTTAACCCTTAAAATATTTGATTCTTTTTGTGCATATGATATATCTATTATAACTATATTTTCATCAAAATAATCTTCATCAATTAGGGCAGTAGGTGCACACGTCTCCGAGCTGCACCCCGTGCAGTCTGAGTTCTCAAACCAAAGATAATCAAATATATTTTAAAAAGTTATATTTGATGAAGTTCTTTTTATAAGATACAAACAAGTTTCTTACAGTTTTTTTGTATTTATTATATAATACAGCGGTGAGAGCAGAAAACATGGGGTTTAGTCCGAATAAGTGCGGGAGTTTTGAAACTTTGGGAATTTGTAGATTTCAATACCTTGAATGAAATAAGAAAAAATGCAAAATGTGATCTCAGCCGCCGGCGCCGCCATATTGAAAAAATGGCGCACAAAAACAGTTTCTTTGAAATATCTCGCTTCGGGTGCCTCATACGGCAAAAAATATTCTTATGAAAATAAAAGAGCATTAAGTTTTCTACAAAATATGTCTTATATATATTTTTTCGTTAAACTGAATAGTTTCTGTGCAGCAGTCGATCGAAGTCAAGCATTCTTGACAAAATTATGATTTTTGTAATTTCCCAATTTAGTGCGACTTTTGAAGGAGTATTTTTGTGTTGAGGCAAAATTTGTTTTCATACCTGAAAATCCTCAAATATAGTTGATTTTACTTGTCTGCTACGCATAGCTCAATGTTCAATACTCATTTCCACACCACCTTAAGGTAGAGTATATGGCGCATTTTTTTTTACGTGGTTGTCCCCTATAGGCTTAATCCACGACTAGCCTGCTTCTTGAGGCGGTTTAGGTGCTTGATGTGGAAAGTCCAAGTTCGCAGTGGCGTAACAAACACCCCCGCAGACCCCGCACCGCGGGGGGCCGGCCAGCTGGGGGGCCCACATTGACGAATGGCCAAAACTCTGCGGCCAGCTTTGCTTTTCACAGATATGTATTTCATTTCATAATTAAATTATCACACGATTAACTAATTCAAAATTTCATTAAACCTGAACCTAACAGTAATTAAGATAAAAATTACAATTTTCCACTCGTTATAGAGAGGGGGCCCCTGAAAACTTTGGGGGGGGGGGGGCGGGTGGCACTCAGTTTTTGTTACGCCACTGCAGGTTAGTTGTAATCTTCAACAATACTTTCTTCGGAAATTGCTTCCATTGCGCTGTCCACTGATTCTACATATTGATTGTTCTCCATGCTTGCGAGAAATGGTTCGATTGGAGAGTCGACTTCTTCGTCGTCATGAAGCTCGTCGACTGTTGCTGGTGCATTGTCGCAGCTTTGTCCGTTACAACATTTGCAAATTACAGAGCATTTTAACCCTGCCTTTCTACAACCACATGCTGCACTTTCTTGCATTTATAGGAAAGAAATTTAAGTAGCTTTTCTGAAGCAGGATCTTTTAGCATTGTTACTGGTGTAAGCCTAGTTTTGCTCTGTTTCCAGCCCCATTCTTCAACATTTTTTACAAACCCTCTGCCACTCCTGGACTCGATAATATAAGGGTGCAGTGCAGCATGTAGTTGTAGAAAGGCAGGATTAAAATGATCTTTAATTTGCAAATTTTATAACAGACAAAGGTGCGACAATGCACCAGCAACAGTAAAAAAAAAACGCGCCATATAACTCTACCTCAGCGTGGTGTGGAAACGAGTATTGAACATTGAGCTATGCGTAGCAGACAAGTAAAATCAACTATATTTGAGGATTTTCAGGTATGAAAACAAATTTTGTTAGCAATAGCAATAGAAAGCTCTTTTAAAGGGCTTTCCTTTGCTACCACATAAAAGTCGCACTAAATCGAGCAATTTCAAAATATTATAATTTTTTCAAGAATGCTCGACTTCGATCGGCTGCTGCAAAGAAACTATTCAGTTTAACGAAAACATATATAGGACATATTTTGTAGAAAATTTAATGCTCTTATTTTCATAAGAACATTTTTTGCCGTATGAAGCGAGATATTTCAAAGAAACTGTTTTTGTGCGCTATTTTTCCAATATGGTGGCGTCGCCGGCGGCTGAGATCACATTTTGCATTTTTTCTTATTTCATTCAGGGCATCGAAATCTACAAATTCCCAAAGTTTTAAAACTCCCGCACTTATTCGGACTAAGTATCTATCTATCGATTATACCAATAGCTTCAAAGTTCTAAAAAAGTATTATTAAAAAAATTGCAACTTAAAAAATTATAAAAAAATATTGATTAAATAAAAAGCGGCAATTTTTGAATTCTAGGGGTTTCAGTATTTTGGATTTCCAACTTAAAAAAAAAGAACAGTAAAATCGGTATTTTACTGACAGATTCACAAATAAAACTGTATCGGTCTTTCACTAATAATACACCGATAATAGGGCTTTGTAATCGTATAAATATTTCTTCATTATTGAAACCGTGCGATTCCCTATTAATAGAGTAAAATTAATAGTTGACCCGGAACAAATTTGTAACAAGCTGATTTCTTAGGAATTGTATTCTATGGCTATTCAGGACTCTCTGACTGAAAATCCAAAAAAATCTGCAGTGCAGAAATGAAGAAATAATGCGCCACCATGTTGAAATTGGGCACTTTTTTCCATTAATCCGTAATAACCCACACGGATGACGCTTTAAGAAAATAAGTAAAGAGGCAAAATATTCTCAGAAAGAGCTAAGTTTTAATGTGGTTTAAATTTTTTTGCAATCGTTTAAATATTAGCAAAGTTACGGTTGTCAAAATGACAGATTTATATAAAAATAGATTACTTTTTGTATGTTAATATCCAGTTCTCTAGATTAAGATTGTTACCTAACTAGACTTGAATTTGCCAATACACTCTATAAATATGATATTTAGTGGCATCGGATGTTGCCGGAAGAACTGCTAGATCGAAGTGTTGGAAAATATTTTGCCTAGCAGAAATCTGATTACACCTAACGAACTTATAATCATTTAAACTATTAGTTTTTTTACTGCCATACCATCTTAAAATAAATTCTTACCCAGTTACTGCAAGCTGATTTGCTTCAGCAAATTTACTATTGAAAATTAATAGGCTATTACTTAGTTCAATATTATTTTGTAAAACTGAAAATACTGCTTTTGATCTTTTTATAAAATGCACTTAGTTCTGAACGTAACTTACAGATATTCGTTATTTTATCAGATTTACCTTCATCACCGGGTCTCATCATGTACACATTTTTTGTTTTGCAATGTTCAATGGGTAACGTTATTAAGTCTGTATCTTGACCCACAACTATAACAGGGCTTTCATATAACAGGGTTACACATATCAGATGAGCAATCAATAGCAGTTTTTACAATTAAATAATCAGCATCTGAATCCGTACATTTGACTGTGATATTGTTTTGGGAAACATTTTATGTTAGAAGTTTAATTAACTGATCTTTATTTGACGCTGATGCTAGAAATTCGTTTTGAGATATCTTTAACCATGTTTAATTAGTATTACCAACAAAAGTTTTAGCTGAGTGTTACATTTTTATGGTGTTAAAATACAAAAAAATACCCTTTTTTATAAGAATCTGTCATTTTGACAACCATACCTGTGTTAATATTTAACCGATTTATGCCATACTGAAGCTTAAACTCTTTCTCTCAAAATTTTGCCTCTTTACTTTTTTTCATAAGTGTCATCCGTGTGAGCTATTACCGATTAAACGAGAAAAGTGCCTAATTTCAACATGGCGGCGCATTTTTTCTTCATTTCTGCACGGCGGATTTTTTGGAATTCCTGGATCCCGAAGAAATTATCTTGTTACAAATTTGTTCCGGGTTTGGTCCAAATTTAATTCTATTTTACTAAAGTATATTTGTAGTTGGAAGTGAGCGCATTACAGAGCGTTAATTACGTGTTATCGATGAGTCTCTGTTTCCCACTCTATTTGTCGTGCCAATTTCTGGTATAGTGATACTTCTGAATGTTTTTTGCAATAGAATTTCAAGATCAAAAGGTATGCTGATCAATTTTATGTTATATTCTTACAATGTTTTGATTTGGTTTTGCAATATTAGCCCAACTAAGTACTGCATTTTTAGACAATATTGTTTGTTGTTCTGTAACTTCACATAGATTTTTGCTAATGATGTTAATGAGCCTCACAATTAAATTTGCTACCGTAATATAAAATTAATCTTTAACTTATAGAGATAAAGAGAATTAGCTGCGTATCTCTGCATTTGTGGTCACGTCTACGCCATCATAAACTTTGCGTGGAGTGCGTCTTCGACCACCTATTTTTTTTGTTTCAGAGACTTCTCCACGATTCAAGTTGTAGGTAGACTAAATAAGTACTAATTTCATAACAATTTGTATTCAAAGAAGAAGCTTTATTACGAGATGGGAGAATCCGGTGGGGTGGATCAGCCAATTCAGAAACATGAAAGGGAAAACGTTCTCATAATATATCGCTCGAAATAGAATATGGTTAACCCCCTGCGACATTGCTATATTATGCAATTCCATTTTATTGATTGTAATTACTTTAAAAAACACAAGAACACAAGAAATATTCAGTGCGGATAGCCAAGTAAGCAGATTACTCGCATTCTGCACGTTAGAAATAAGCTCGGTAGGGTAAAACCTAATTGTGGCGTGCTTCATTTCGAACCCGTGCATCAGTTGAGAGCCGACTCCGACGCACAGTGGGCCACATAATTAATTTAATATCCAAAAATGGAAAAATACATTTAGTCACTTTGCTGATAACGCTTCTGTATGTCATTCATTTACCAGAAATTCACCCATTTGGGTATTGTTGGTAATCATGTAGTGATTGAAAAAATATTGGGTGATGGTCTGTACGAGTAGCCATTTTGAAGAATCGACGCCATCTTTGATGCTTATTGAGAATGCATTGCATAAGCATGTGAGGTATCATTTTACATGTTTTTAAGGTGGCTGAACACGTTGAAGATATTAAAAAAACATTTTAACAAAGTAATAATTTAGTAAGTTTAATTCTAGAATCTCAGAACTTGTGGTTCGGCAACATATTGTTGGCTTCTTACCCTTAATTCCAAATCCAGTAATAGATTTTTCAACTGTGTACTTAGTTTTGTGTAACTTCAAAAATGTGCTCAGTCAACTTCAGCAAAATGTTTTACCTATTGCATGTGATGAGAGTGTGTACAAAATTGCACAGCGGATTATTCTACATCGCTCCGAAGAATTTCAAAATATATTTTTGCTTCTTGGAACATTTCATATGACTGAAATTTTCCTTGCTTGTATAGGGAAATATATCAAAGGCTCTGGTGTTGAGAACATCTTTATTGAAATTTCAGTATTTGGTGTAAATGTCACTGAGGCTGTTCATAATGGTACAAATTATGTACGATCGTTTAAAGGGATCAGCGGCGGCTGGTGAAATTTCAATATTTTTTTTCTCGTCTGTGGCGCATGGGACCCATACGAAATTTGGGAAATAACATCTAGAGAAGCACTTCTCTAATGACCCCTAAAAAATTTTGAAAAAGCAGTTTGCGAAAAAATTTTTGAAAATTTGCTAGCCTCCCCTGGGTCTAGGGACCCCTGTTTACTTTTATTTTTTTTTGTCATATGCATTTGACTTTTCATAAAAATGCATCGACAGATTTTAGAGTTTGTGAAAATATTTTCATTACTAACTGAAATACAATGAACTGAAATTTTGTAATTTACAATTTAACAAATTACAATATTTCAATTCGTTGTATCTCAGTTAGTAATGAAAATATTTTCACAAACTCCAAAATCTGTCGATGCATTTTTATGAAAAGTCAAATGCATATGACAAAAAAAAATAAAAGTAAACAGGGGTAATTTTTTAGGGGTCATTAGAGAAGTGCTTCTCTAGATGTTATTTCCCAAGTTTCGTATGGGTCCCATGCGCCACAGACGAGAAAAAAAATATTGAAATTTCACCAGCCGCCACTGAAAGGGATGCTCCTACTTGGTGAAGCAATGTTGAGGCTGCAGCTAAACGAGTTTTTTAACGAAAATCCTCTCCACAATTATGATGTTAATGCGGCACTTCATGGTTTGAGAAAATGCTTCCAAGACAATATTGATGCTACTGAGACCATGAATGGTGTTTTGGATTCAATGCCTACATTGCTTTCTGACTACGAAAAATTCGTGCGCCGTTCGTCTGAATCGGAATTGGGTTGTTGACGAATTTTCAAAAATAGTGAAATATGGTAGTGGAGGACTTAATTTAGTTATATATTTAATTTGCAAGAAAAATTCTTAGCGCAACATATTTTAAAAAATTGTTAAACTTCGACTATTTGAATGTGCCGCGAAAACGGTAGTGACATCATAACGGCAGTTAGATGTGAACTTATAAGCAGAACAGATGAAGACGAATAAGTTGACATCGCTGACAAGAAAGAAAATAACCCCATATGTCAAAAGTTAATTTGACGTTTAGCTAGCAGTGATTGATGTTTGCAGTTATTGTTAATATTTTTTTACAAACCGACTAAGGCAGTATATCTGTAATAGCTAATTCTGACATTCTACTTGCGGTAGATATATTTATGGTCAGCGAATTTTTAAAAAGAGACGATCGTTTTGACATTGCAATGGTTGGAAGTGCAAAAGCTGCAAGGTACTTACGTTACAGCTGCTATAGACAGTACAAACTATTGTAATTTCTGCAAGAACTTCCTTTATCTTATCTTATTAATATTACATAATATGTCTAATATGTATTTTATTATTTAATTTAGATGAATTTGTTAACTATACTTTGTATTTTATTAAATATTTCCTTTTCATTGTTTTATTTCCTATTAACTATATACATGCGTATCTAACTGAAAACAACAAAATAAGTTTATCTACTAAAGAAATTATTTATTATCCATTGATACGCACTTCTAAGAAGAGTCAGAATGAGACTTACGAAGATATCAAGAAAGGTCTGTATTATAACAAAAAATAATAAATAGGTAAGTACTTTATGCTAGTATCTATCCAAGCAATAAACAATGATATGTATTTATAACACACATAATTCAAAGGGCATTTATAACTACAATCCAACGCATTCGTAGCCATTTCCGACTGATTGTGTTCACCGACTTTAGACGACTTTCACAGATTGTTTCATTAGTTTTTCAACGGCGAGTTTTTAAATTTCCTTAATTTATTGATCATCCTAGTATTATGGGGCGTCTAGGAAGCTTCATAAATAATTAATAGCTAACAAAAACAACTGCACTTTATTCCAACATAAACTAGATAAAATACATAAAAGCAGATTAAAGCCATTTCCCTCCTTTTAGGAAGTCAAAGTATGAATAACATTCTAATCTAGAGCCGTTAAGAATACAGTAATACACCCTGTTTTATCCACCAGTTTGGCGGGTAATTTAAATTTGTAACAGCTAGAACGCCACACAAGTCTTGTAATGCGGCCGTCTTTCCTACAACATAAACCCATATTAAAAATCAAATTCCTACATTAAGATACAACTTACCACAAATAAAACGCTTAGAATACATTGTAATTTGTTACTTTACTTGACATTGAAATGGTCTCCACAATAAGAAGACTTGGTCCTTCTCTGGTGGCTTTGAATCGTTCATTATTACGTTCAGCGTTTATTATTGGAACACAACAGTTTTTCTGGTGAATTGGTGGTATTATTTACACAGTACGGCAGAAAACACTATCTGTACTTATATTTATCCATAACTAGATGCTGTTATAAACTATACCGAATTGTAACCTATGAACGTCAGTTGAATTTGACGTTAACGCTATCAGCGAGTTTTTAAATTAGTACCCATTTCTCGTCGTTTTATAACTAACTTCTCTACAGACTGCCGTTATTATGTCATCTCCGTTTTAAATGCATGTATTTTTGTAAATAATATAATATTATAAAACTTTCTTTTCAACTTCTACATGTTTCTAATGATTTTTTATGAATAATTGTTATTGTTTAACATAGATTCTCCTCAAATTTTAACTTAGTGCAACAACTCAATTGTTCCGGTACTGGAATAATGTTTTGAAGATGCTTACTCTACTTAGAGACCTTGTTCGGAGTGACCGCGAAGGAGATTGCATACTCTCCAAAAATTTTTACTACTACTCGTAGCTTTCGTCGATCGCATTAATTATTTGCGCTGGAGATCAGTATATTTAGAAAATGCAAGAGAGTTAAAAGAAAAATCACCAGAAGTGTAAGAAGAGTTTATGGAAGGGGCTTTTACAGCTCAAAGATCTACAAATAGATTCACGGCAGTCGCTGCCGATATGTGCCTAGAGCAAACAATAAATAGATCCAAGAAGAGTGTTTCTGGTGTTATTGGAATGACTCAAAAAAAAAAACAACAGTGACAGAATGGGAATTAATACACCACGAAATCGTTGCCATAAGTAATATGTACAAGAATGTTACCAACGTTTATTCAGAGAATTATGAACTAAGAGCACACCGTGAGTCATCATCAAATAATATGGAAAGTAAGATTACAACGATGATGAATTTCATTACAGATCTCATTTTCTCCAAGAACTTAGAAACATTATTACGGAACAGACAGTTGAAGATGCTGTGAAAATAAGTTACTTCAGGTTTTCACTATAAAAAATAAAACGTATGAAACATTTACGAAAGACAGATTCATTGATAAGTAAGCTAATATTTCGTCAAAGGACGAATTTACCACCAATTAATAGTATCCTCACAGAGAAACAGACTGTAAAAACCAAGACACCTAGAAAAAAAAAGGTATGGCTCAACGCAATATTCAACTAGCTAGAGAGTTAGGTTACCCTATTAATGAACTGTTAAAATATGAAATCGTTGACAATTTTTTCCTTTTGGATGAAAACGAGTTCTTTACAGAGACAAACAAGAGCACACTATCCTCAGAACTTAAAAAAGTATTAACCGAAACAGATGGCAGTTCATCAAACTTATCAAATCTTGCAAATTGTTATATTGTGGATTTCATGGCTTCACTAGGAAGATTTCTCTGAAAGATTTGAGAACATTTGGAGATTTCTGCGGCGCTGTCTGTTCATATGTGAAAACTATTATAGCAAATACAGCAGCAAGAATTAACTTCATATTTGATTCTTACTTCGATAAGTCACCAAAGAGTTTCGAACAAATTCGTCGTGGCATATGTGGATCAATCAACCTTCACTCCATTAAAAATACAAGACCTATTCCTGTACAAAAAGAATAATTTTGGTCTTCTAGTTCAAACAAAGTCAAACTTCAAGACTGTTTCAAATCGTATCTACTAGAAAAATGCAGCAATATATGGCCAAATATGCAGGACTTCTGTAGTGCAACATCTTTTCCTAACCCAACAACATGCATATCCATACAGCAAGCCAATTTAAGACAATCCCACAAAGAACTACAGTTTGTCATGTTAGGGGAGGCAGATCTCTCCGTATTATGCCCCATATTAAACATGCAACAAACAGAGGGTATCAGAGAGTGATGGTATTATCGAATGATACAGACGTTCTGGTTCTTCAGTTATAACATTGGACTACCTTCAAGAAACTTGGATTGAAGGAATTATGGAATCGTCTAGGTGTTGGAGCTACGACGCGCCAAGTTTCCGTTCATTTAATGGCTGAACGAATTGCAATATGCCATGTGTTTCCTGCTTTACACTTTAGAATTGGGAAAGACTGCACCAGCAAAGTAGGTACAAAACATGCTGGAATGGCAAGTACACCCGAAGCGTTTCTCACAAACTTCGGAATTCCTATCATGTATTGTTTTTTGCTATATACACTTCTCCAAGAAATTAACGCACCACCAAAAAGTAACCAAAAGTTTGAAGTTAATTTTTGTCCAGGCCTCTTGTCCGATTTCGATGATTTTTTTTTGTATGATAGCCTCTTTATTCAAGAATGTGAATGTTTTATTGTTTTTCCAAAGAAATTTTGTTTTAGTCATTACAGGGTGTAACAATTGCGACGTGTTTTTTTCATTAAATTTTGTAACACCATGTGGAGTTCAACAGTTACACCGGCAAGTTAGAATTTAAATCGTACTCTACTACTCTTTTCTTAACATTCTCTTTTTTGATTCAGTTTATTATCTTCATTAGTACCAGAAATACACAATTTTAAAGCATAACATGTTTTTACTTAAAGATGATATCGAAACAAAAAATTAAATGGAAATGAATAAGATGCAATGAAGGAATGTCAATAGCGCGTATTTCCGGCTCTACCACGATTGACTTCTTGGCAACGCCGATTCATACTTAAAATAAGCGACCTTATTTCATTTTAGTCCAATTCTTCCCAAATTTGAACCAATTTCCGCCCAACGTCTTCTAAGGTGTCTAATTGATTACGTATCTCTTGTAATTTTTTTTTTCCTAGAGGTTTTCCATTAGATTTAAGTAAGGGCTATTAGCTGGCCATGCCATGGTGTCAATTCCGACTTCTGCCATATAATTTTGCACAACTCGAGCAACATGAGGTCTGGCATTATCATGCATTAACGTAAAGCCTTGTCCCATATATAGCGCATATGGAACCACGTGGTTGTCTAAAATGTCTTGTATGTACCGTGCAGCTGTAAGGCTTCCATTAATGACGACAAGTTCCGTGCGACCGGTTAAAGAAATTCCTGCTCACACCGTCACAGAACCGCCCCAAAATAATGTTGTATTGGAGAAATTGCACTGAGCATATCGTTCATTGGGACGGACGTCTATATACACGGAGACGCCTATCATTATTATAAAGACGGAATCGGGACTAATCCGTAAATAACACACGTTCCCATTGAGCCACGGTCCAGTTAACATGCTCCGAGGCAAAATTAAGCATCCCTCCGGTGATTTCTATTTAAAGCTGGACCTCGAGCAGCAACTCTTGGTCTCAAATTACATGCTCTAAGGGCCGGTTTTTCAATGCAAGTACTTTATCCAACAGATAAATTAACTAGAAGTTCAGAATGAGCTTCTATTAAACATTTCAATATTGCAACTTCACATTCTAAACTTCTAGTTAATTTATCTGTAGGATAAAGTGCTTAACCTTGCATTGAAAAACCGGCCCTAAGTCGCTGTCTAATGGTTTCCACGCTAATTTGTAAACCACTTACTTCTCGAAGCTGTATTTGCAAACTTCGCGCTGTTACAAAACGTTGTCGCACCGTTGAGAGTGTCAAATATCGGTCATTAGTTAGGGTTGTTACTCGATTTCTTCCTTTTTCCGGTCTGCGAATATGACTTCCAGTCTCTCTATATCTTTGTATCACTCTTGAAACAGTTGTATGCGCAACATTAAATCGCTGTCCAATTCTTCGATAACTCCAACATAGTTCAACCAATATTAATGCTTGAGTACATTCTTCACCACTAAGATTTCGTGCTTCACGTTCCACATTGACAAAAAAATACGGCTACTACCACAATAAACACACTCCTTTCAAATGCTTTTTGACATTTAATCCACACGTCTCTTCTTTCTTCCTACTTACTTCTGTTTTTCCAAAATGAAATGAATAAAAACATGTTATGCTTTAAAATTGTGTATTTCTGGTATTAATGAAGATAATAAACTGAATCAAAAAAGAGGATGTTAAGAAAAGATAAGGCTAGGGTACGATTTAAATTCTAACTTGCTGGTGTAACTGTTGAACTCCACAGGGTGTTACAAAATTTAATGAAAAAAACACGTGGCAATTGTTACACACTGTAATGAATAAAACAAAATTTCTTTGAAAAAACCATAGAACATTCACATTCTTGAATAAAGAGGCAATCATACAAAAAAAATCATCGAAATCGGACAAGAGGTCTAGACAAAAATTAACTTCAAACTTTTGGTTATTTTTTGGTGGTGCGTTAATTTCTTGGAGAAGTGTATTAGTCGTGTCATATACTTAAACTAGTGATGTCATTGACTTATTCATTTTGTGTTAGTTCGTGTTTTATAAAACGATGTAAGTCTATTTAGTATAGAAATAAAAGATGTTGATTCGTCTCTGTCTTACTAAATAATGATTAGTAACTACCTTTCAGTATTTATACTATCGGAAACGAGTTCAGCACCCTAAAAAACATATAAAATGCCACCTCACATGCTTATGCAATGCATTTTCAATAAGAATCAACGATGGCGTCGATTCTCCAAAATGGCCAGTTGCACAGACCATCACCCAATTCTTTTTTAATCACTGGACAATTACCAACAATATCCAAATGGGTGTATCTCTGGTAAATGAATGACATACAGAAGTGTGCTTAGCGATTGTATTGAGCCAATCTCAATTTTGTAGCTTTTTCTGTATTCTAGGATTAATTTTCTAACAGTTAGTTCTGAGGAAAAGCCAGGTAGAGGATTCAACTAGTGGGAGTTTTATGACTACCTAATCCTAACGGTTGGTTGATGGTAACGGTAGCACTATCCGAATTTAATGTCACCCCTAAAATGTGGTTTATTTATTTCACTATTTTTTTTCGCAAATCCACAGGTTTAGTACTGTTATATTCAGAAAATTACATAGTTTTTTAGCCACACTTTCCTTTGCGAACTTATTACTACCCTACTCTTTATCTTTCTCAACTTCATAATTTTCTACTCCTCTCTTTCTTCATTATGTTTGTTTAATTTTGTTCTTTTTTATTCTTTTTATTATGTTTGTCCCTAAATTCTCTCTCGACCAATAAATTCTCGAAAATTTGGTGGTGTGTTTATGTTTATAATTGTTTCACTGTTTCAAATATACCTTCATTATTCAGGGTACATAATTCTATCTTTTGGTGCAAGATTCATATATCTATATATTTAAAGCTAGATATGTGAGTCTTGCACCAAAACATAGAATTTTGTACCCTGAATAAAGGTATATTTTATTTTTTTCGCAAAAATAGTATTTAACGAGATATTTCTAAAAGGCCAAAAAATTCAAGATGACGCCCCTATTTTTCTTGTCATCTTTTTATTTTTCATTTTAGGAAAAACATATGCCAGTAAAAAATATTTGTTCTTCAATTCCCCACAAAAAAGATCTCTTGATATTTTTTTTCATAAAATCCATATTTACTAAAATAATTCAAAAACACACAAAAACCAAAATGGCGGCTATTTTTTTCGAACTTCAGTCATTGCATTGAGAGCGACTGGGACTTTTGTCAGTTTCAAAAGGACCTTTACTGTCTAAATACTCCCGCTGAGATCAGTCTGCTACTAATTCCTTCTACCTCACCCGCTATATTCAGCCACATAATATACTATACTATATACCAAGATTTCATTATGTAGTCTGAAATTATGGTGATCTGATTTTATAGTCGAATTACTGGTAAGAAGTGGAAGATATTAAAGTATGAACCGCTGCCCAAGGAATCACTACTTCCACATCCAGATTTTTCATCCAAGTCACTCACAACGAAAAAATTTTGTATGTGGAAATAATTGTTTATGGAACTTTAATAATATAATATTTGAAATCGTCTACCCCAAAAACCCATAAAACGATATTCCACATCGGTAGTGGGGGAGGTGGCGGTGATAGGGGGTGGTAGTGGAGGTGGATGAAGTAAAAAATATTTTGAGCCTTTTGGTTCTTGTACATACACTAAATCATATTTTCTTTCACCCCCTCTAATAATGGGGTGGGGGTGGCTAATGCCAAACAATTTTTTGAGACCTTATAGCTTCTGTTGTATATACTAAATACCAATTTTATGGACTCTTACCTATTTGATTTATATACTTACCCCCATTTACCCCAATTTAACCCCCAAACCTTCAACGGAAACTGTAATCTAGTTCCAGATCACGTTAAAATATATGTGTACCAAATTTCAAAAAAAGTTACAGGCGGACCGACGGACAGATTTTTTTTCTCAAACTTAAAAACTCGACGTTTCATGACATTCTAAGCCTATTTGAACAATAAAAATTTTCAAAAATTTGTTTGTCGTTACTATACTTCCACTGGATGTGGAAATAATATTACTACTTACTTGGGTATCAGAAAACAGGAACACTGTCTCCCGTTTTTGTAATCCAGCTGTCAACATTAAACCTTTCACGTCATCTTTCCACTCAGTTGGACCATAAACTTTGCTTAGTACTATTTGGAAGCAATTGAATTCTGCCATGAAAGCAGCAAGCCTGGTCAGACTTTGTCGACCTAGAACAAATCTATTTTAATTTTATGCTATTTTGCTGGAGAGTGATGTTTGATCTGTAGATTAAAAGTAAAATATTTCATTCATATTTTCGAACGACATCCCTTCAGAACTAAAGCTAAATTATTTCAGTAATAACTATTTAATATTTTCAAAAAAAAAAAAAATGTTAAATTACCAATTTAAGGAAAACCATTGAAAAAATTTGCCATCTATCCGCATAAACTTAACATTTAAGTAATATTTTAAAAATGACTGCTTGGTCGAGAGGCAATCACACTTTTAATATCTCCAACTCACATTTATCCACTGTCAATACTTTTCGCTAGAGGTAATTGGCGTAATTTCAGCATTTTTATTTGGTAGGCAGGGATTTTGCCTAATTGTATTGAAAACCTTTGACTTGATTGGCGTAATTCTCATACTTATTATTTTTCTGGAAGAATTTCGGAATTCACCAGATTTGCCTTAAACAATTTAATGCTCTTTCAAAATATTGTATGATTGTACAAATGGAACCTATCGATAAAATAAATTAGGCTATTGACTAGGTACAAAAAAAAGGGGAAGTAAGGAACAATTGCGTTAAATGGTTTCTATTGTTTCATCCGTTTGTTGGCCACCTAAATATGGGTGCATTTTTGAGAACGGGGTGGAAGGGGTGGTTTTTTGTTTTTCAATATAACTCAAAAACTAAGCGGAATAAAAAAAAATACAAGTGCACTTTTTTGTAGAAAATTGAATTTTCCATAGCAACCTAAAAAAAACTATTTTTTATAAACAAATCTGCAAAATATGCGAAAGCGAACATTTTTTTTACACTTTCGCTTATAACATTTTCTGAGCAAAGATAGCTATAGAAATTGCTTCAGGGAAAAGAAATTAGAGATTCCAATCGTTAAAAAGTCAGATATCGTATGTCCTGTCGACGATGTGCCCATGCTAATCTGGCAGGCTTCTAACCCGACAAAAATTGTGGGGGGTGCTCGTGGGATTTCAGGGGAAGCTAGTTACAATATCAGTCGTCTTTTTTCTCTTCTTTGACTGGTGCGGGTGCTTAAATTTTATCAGGAGATGCCAGGCACCCCGTGGCTACAGGTCTCTGTACTGGTCGATCAGATGCATGTATGATTTATCCTGTTATTTCAATTCAAACAGCTCTGCATGTTGGATAACTATGAACTTTACTGTCGTGGTTATCTGTTACGCGCACGACTTCACCAAAGTTCTTTTCCATCAGCTCCTTGCTGACATCAGCCCAATGTATTGGAGGGCGTTCCCTTAGCGTCTTGCCGTTTGATTTTCCCTGAACTATCTGGGAACCGATTGGAAAAGCATTGATTTTAATGTTCTTTTAACCGTTAAAATTCAAAATTAAAACCCCTACAATTAAAAAACCGCTGCCCAAGAAATCACTACTTCCACATCGAGATTCTCTATCCAAGTCACTCACAACGAAAAAACTTTGTATGTGAAAATAATTGTTTATGGAACTTTAATAATATAATATTTGAAATCTTCTACCCCAAAAACCCATGAAACGATACCCCACATCGGTAGTGGGGTGGGGGTGGTGATAGGGGGGTGGTAGTGGGGGTGGATCAATTAAACAAATATTTTGAGGTTTCTGGTTCCTGTACATACACTAAATCACATTTTTTTTATTCCCTTTAATAAGGGGGTGGGGGTGGTAATGGGGGTTGCTAATGCCAAATTTTTTTTTGAGACCTTAGCTTCTCTTGTATATACTAAATACCAATTTCGTGGACTCTTACCTGCTTGATTTACCCATTTACCCCAAATTTACACCCCAACCCTTCGACGGAACAAAATGAAAATATAATCTAGTTCTAGATCTCGTTAAACTACATATGTGTACCAAATTTCAAGTCAATATCTTAAACGGTTCCAGAGTAAACGTGCGCACAAAACAAGTTACAGACAGACAGACCGACGGACAGAATTTTTTTTTCGCTCAAACTTAATATCTCGACGTTTCATGACATTTTAAGCCTATTTGGACAATAAAACTTTTTAAAAATTTTTTTGTCGTTACTATACTTCCACTGGACGTGGAAGTAAAATGCCGATTTGTGTTTATATGCTTATTATTACAGTTTTTTGAAATTACAATTTAATTTTTTAAATAATATTTATTATTGTACGTTTATGGTTCATCTGAAATCAATTTTATGAACACTACGAAAGAAAGAGAACATGGTAGAATGTACCCATGGCCGAATGTACTTATAGTACGGGAGCCATTAACCAAAATTTCTCGTCATCCCGACGTGGACAAAACATTTTCCGTGGGTAAAGAAAATCGCGTAATTTTTTTTATAGCACCTCGTCCGTTTTTAATGGAATTCCATTTAAAATATGAAAACAAACACCAATCTGTGAAGAACGTAAGGCCATCACGCGCTATAGAGAGAGATAAAAAAAGATCCAAACGACGTCCGAGATCTTCGAGATCCGTAAATTTGTCTTCTTTCTTTCTCACTCCCGTGGTCTAGCTGCACGCGTGTCTTCCGCCCTCTTTATACCTCTATGTCTACGCCTCCACCTCGGGTTATGTTCCCTGCGTTAGGTAGATTTGCCTCTTTGATTTCCCTCCCTATCGACCTTTCCCTCCGTAGAGTTTGGTACGTTTGGCTCTTCAATTTCCTCTCCCCTGCTAGTTACATTTGCCTCTGTATTTTTCCTCCCTTCTATGTGTGAGTGTGAATATGTGTGTGTATATGAGTCTATCCACGCACCCGAGTTACATTTGCAAGATTCCGACAAATTACAGAACATGAAAACATGAGACGCCCATCTTGCGACTTTCTAACGCGACGGAAAATGGATTTTCTGGGAACAACAACGCAGAAAACGTCCGTTCCAATTTTTTTTACGTATGCCTAAATCCTACCAATGATTTAATCAAGGAAACGGACGGGTCGCGGGAACCGCAAAAAATTGCATTTTACAAATATAGTTGTCCTTATAAAATATTGAATTTTTGCATATAAAATAATAAAAAATAACGAAAAATATTATCAAAACATACAAGAAACCTCTGCTTTTGAAGATTTGTGAAATATTACATGGTTTAGAAAGATTCTTTGGAAATTTAAAAAATTACAAAGTCAGTGACAAATTGGAGTGAAAATGAAGATATTATAAGGGATCTAAACTTTACAGAAATAAATTATAAAGAAAAACAAATTGCAAATAAAATGACATAAATATCTCCAGCCAATTAAGAGAAGAAAATTTTTTACTTAGAGAGATAATCAAAGATAAAGAAATCATCATTTTTGACAAAGAGAGAATAGACTTCTAAACCAAAAAATAGAAATGCTGCAGGAGAAACATCATAATTTAGCCAAAGAAAAATCAGAACCTTGCACAGGAAAAAATTATAAAGACGTAATGACAAATTTAAATAAAATCTCTGAAAAAATTAATGTTGTGGAAAATAAAAAAGCTGATATGCAGAAATAACATCTAAAAAAATTATGTCTCCCCCTAAAAATACTGCAGGTCAAACAGTTTTGATCAAACCAAAACATCAATAAGAAATTTCAGAAACAACAAAGGACCTTCAAGAAAATATAAATATATCAAAATTAAAAATTGGCATAAATTCAGTAAAAAATGTAAAGGATGGAGGAATTGAAATAAAATGTAAAAATAAAGAAGATGTGCAAAAACTGCAAGAAGAAATAAAAAAAGAAAACTAAAAATTATGACGTGGAAATTAAACAGTTGTTAAATCCAAAAATCAAGGTGAGCGGCTTAAAATTAGAAAAGGGAATATCTAAGAAAGACCTACAAAATATGGTTCGTCAATAAAATGACTTTATAGAGAAGAAGATGATATATTTTTAATCAATCATTTGAGATATATTGAAAAGAAAAAAAAATACGTTTTATTTGCTGAAATAAGTGCCAAATTATATAAAAAAATTTTTGACCAAAACAACAGAAAATTATTTCTAGCATGGCAGCATATAAATGTATATGATGATAATCATGTCACACGTTGCTTGAACTGTTGGGGATATAATCACACAAAATTAAAAATTGTCGAAATAAAACAGTGTGCCCACATTGTGCCGGTGAACATTTAGTTCATAAGTGTAAAAAGAGAGATAAAAAAAAGTGCTAATTGTGAATTTACAAACGAAAGATATAAAATACAACATTGTATGAAACATATGGCAAACGACGATGAATGCCCCACATTCAAATATTACCAAAATAGACTAATGTCCAGTGCCGGTTTTGGATATAAATTGCCCCTGGCCCAGGTCAATTTTACACCACCACCCCCCCCCCCCCGGAATAGGAACAAGTTAAATGTCTTGTTATTATAATCTCTAGGCTTGCTATCAGTTTATGGACACTAACCACTAGGGTGCCCCTTATTTTTGAAGTTTTAATTTTTGGGGAGTGCCGGGCGGAATTTTGTTCCATTATGTTTAAAAAAAATCCCCACCAATTTTTAGCTTAATGGAATATAAGTAACACGTCGCGCTTGTGGCCTAAAATTTTCAAAACTCAAAAATAATTTTTCATCGATTTTATTTTATTTTTAGCCCTACATCGTCTTTTAAAATAGTTTACTTTTTGGAAATCATATATACGTGTTAAGTTATTAATTTATTTATTGTTTGATTCGAGAATATAAAGTTTTAAAACTAGTCCATAATCTAAAGTTCTACATTTCGAAAGTTTTCTGCAATATTTTTTTGGTTGTCTGAGGATATTTACGGCGGTAATCTTGGACAGTCCAAAAAGAAAACCAAATACATTAAGAAAACGAATCTTGTAGAAAGTTTGGAAATATCAATGAAAAAATGACCCACCTGCAATACAAATTCTTTTTTATCTTGGGATTTTGTAACTTTTCGTTAATCTTGAATTCATTTTATTCTCCGTTCGACGGAGTCATTTACTAATTTTAATTCTCCAATGACTAGCTGTCCTTGTTTATACTCATTAGAATTTTTCTATTCGGATGGATGCAAATGTAAAAAATTGTCTATTTTAAATTGGTGAAATAAATTTATTATAAGTAATTTTATTAAAATTTCATCATCAGAGAGTTTTAAGAATTCGAAAATGTCTTCTTTCCTTTTGGCAATTTCTTAAGATTACGTATCTTCTGTATAATCTTCAATTTCATTTTCATCTTCTACATTTACTGCTTCTTCTAAAATTTTTGGTGCCATCTTTAATTTTGTATTTTCTGTAATCGAGTCATCAAGCGACACATTCATCAGTCAAATAATACAAATTTCCCAACAGCTACTTCAGCGATATTTTTATCAATTTCTTGATACTGATCTAATTCTCGCAAGAATCTAATATCCATTAGTGAAGCAGATATTGATTCTGACGCATAAATCCAGTATTTTACGTAGCATTTTACAATGAAGCATGTTGTTTGACAAAGTGATTTTCCTCGCCTTTTGTTAAATCGAATTCTGTTCAAAATAAAATGATTTTTAAGAAATATATGCGGCCATATGGTAAGCACCCGGCTTTCTAAATTCTACGCTAGCCTCCTAGGAATATTATTACGAGAATCAGATAGTCTCGTGGAAGCTTTTTAGAAATCGTATCATTTATACTTTCTAGAATAGTTTCAGTATGATCGCTAACAATTTGTTTAATTTCAGAGTTTACCACAGTTGGAACGAAATTTTGAACGTTGATTCTAGACCAATAATTTTTAAATCTTTAAAATAATGGAATATCTGGTCCTGAAATAGTAAATTTGCTTTTTTCAAAAACTGTTGCCAAAATAATTTCGAAAACATGGTAGGTGCCGGCAACCAAAAAATAATATATTTCTTTCAAGTTTTTGTTCTAACAGCGCACAAGCGCCTTTAATTATACCTGTATTTGAAGCAGTGGTGTCAAAACTAAATTCTTGTCGCTTTTCTATTAAATTCCAAAATTCGCATTGAGGGTAAGTGGTGCAAATATTTCTTTAAATTATTTTTCACAGTGATTATTATTTGTCTAAATCTTACTGAATATAAGTGGGAATAATTATTTTAAGAAATACGTAGCCACATGAATGCATACATAATAATCGATGCCATTTATTAATTTCTTGTTTAATTTCAACTAAGAAAATTCTGTAATCGTTTTCTCCAGTCACTCCTAGCTACCCGGGTGATGTCATTTGTCGGGTTTCATTGATAATTTTGTATACCTCTTTTATTCCTTCGATATTATCGATATACTACAAAATCATAGCTAATTAGAAGGTTCTGTGGATTCTGCGATAGAAAAGCATTACGAATACACTTGCGCATAGATTCTCATTACGTTAGACGCCAAGCGCGACGGGTTAACAGTGTTCGATCGAGCTAAAATTTGGTAAGACTTATTTTTAGATCCATTGGAATAAAATTATGCCCGGCACTCTCCAAAATCTGAGAAAAAAATGTTGGTTATATAATGATAAGGGGCACCCTACTAACCACTAAGATGAAAGGCAAAGGCGCCCCTAGGACCGGGCCTATGAGGCCTAGTCAGAAAACCGGCCCTGCTAATGGCACAAACTAATTATGCCTGAGGATAATAATACAAATTTGAAAAATTTTGTTTAAAATTCTGTAAATGATCTCGCATATAAATAAACTCCTCACAACATTACTTAAAAATCTTATATCTGAATGCCAGATCTATGAAATATAAATGTGATCAATTAGAAGTCCTTTTTTTCTGACCTAAAAGTAGATATTGTAATCATAACAGAAACTTGGATACAAACAAATGAAAAAATATATTATAATTTCAAAAATTACTCGTCAATTTATTCAAGCAGAAGTAATCGCCGAGGTGGTGGTGTAGGAATTTTTATTAAAATGGATTTAGAATACAATATACTGAAGATAGTGGAGGAAAAAAAATGTCATATATTACAATTAAACTCGTAAAACCGGAATTATTAATATGTGGTATTTATAGACCATCAGATCAAAATTTAGAAACTTTTCAATTTCTTCGACAAACAGCTTCAAGATATCTGCAAAATGAAATGTAACAGTTTAGTTTTTGGTGATATTAATGTTAATATTCTTAAAAACAATATAGCCACAAAACAATTATGTGATATATATGTCTCCAATGGTTTTGAAATATGTTTTACAAGAGAATGCAATAACAAGTTCTCATTTATTGATCATATTCTTAGAAATGGAAGTCAGCTAATGGAACTATCTATAATAAAAAAATGCACTAAGTGCAGTTAGCAATTATAGAAACTAAACCTATTGAAATAAAAAAGAAATATACTTACAAATTTTTTAAGAAGTTTGATGTGCATAGAATTAATTAAGAATTAAGCACTTTAAACTATGAGGATAAATTGCCAAATGAAATATATGAATTAATTTTACAAATTTTTAACTCGTGCGCCTTTCAGAAGAAGATTAAAGTTAAAGTATTTTCAAAGCCTTGGTTTAATGAACACATTGCGAAATTAATTAAACTGAGAGATTCCTATTTTTATAAAAAGAAACAAAATATAAATTCTAATTATTACGTGAATTTATATGATAACTATAATAAATTAGTAAAGAAGACAATAAAAGAGACAAAACGAAAATACTATGAAAGAGGATTCTAAAATGCAACACCAAGAACAATATGGAAAACTATTAATAATATTTTATATAATAAATCACCCATCAGAGGAACCAACCAAAACTTGAATATTGACGACAAAAATATTGAAAATCGAGAAGAAATATGTGAATATTTAAATAATCATTTTGTAAATGTTGGTGCAGAATTAGCCGCTAAAATCCATCAAGTGAATGAAGACAAACTTCATCTATGTTTTTGTTTCTAACAACGGTCGAAGAAGTTGAAAAAATTATTTCTTAACTAGACAGTAAAAAAGCAACTGGTTATGACAACATAAGTGTGAATATAGTGAAGATGGTTAAACCTTGTTTGGCTCCAGTATTATGTAAATTGATAAATAAATCTTTTGAAACCGGTCTTGTTCCAACTAAAATGAAAATTGCCAAATTCACAGCAGTATTTAAAAATGAAAAAAAAAATATGGTATGAATAACTATAGACCTATATCGGTATTACCAGTTTTGTCTAAAATAATAGAAAACATTATGAATGAAAGATTATTCGATTATTTGAAAAAAATAAATTTCTTGTATGATGGACAATATGGTTTTCGTAGATGTTGTGATACAGAATCAGCGATTTAATATCTAAAATTCAATTAGAAATTGATACAAATCATAAATGTGGAATTATGTCTTTGGATTTGTGTAAAGCGTTTGATACTGTGGATCACAATATTCTTCTGAAAAAACTTTCTCAAATTGGACTTAGGCGAAACGCGTACGAATGATTTAAAAACTTTCTTACAGAGAGAAAACAGTTTGTATATGTATTGAGGAAACTATTATTTCTGTACAGAATATAACATGTGGAGTTCCTCAAGGAGCAATTTTAGCACCTGTACTATCTCTAATATACATAAATTCTATTGCTAAGTTGAATATACAGGGTAGTATAGTATTATATGCTGATGATACAACACTTATATTTTGGAAAAGATTATGATGAAATAACTAGTAATATAAAATATGACTTAAGGCAAATATCACTTTGGTTGCAGATTAATAAATTAGCACTCAATTTTAGAAAATCATCATTTATGTTTGTCTAAAAGTCAAATTCCAAATTCAGTTCCATCCATTACATTTAATAATGATACAATTAAATATTCGCTATTAACAAAATTTTTAGGACTTCATATTGATGAAAAAATTGTCATGGAGTCATCATGACGTTACGGAAAAAAATTTCTCCCGTTATTAGAATTCTTTTTACAATACGAACTTTTATATCTAGAAAATATTTAAAAAATATATATTATTGCCTCTTATATTCACACTTACAATATTTAACTTCTATTTGGGCCACAGTCAATAAATCTGTTATGAAACCTTTAAAAACTTTACAAAATAAAGCTATAAAATGTATCTACAATCTTCCATACTTGGAACCTACAATTAATTTATATAAACCAAATAATCTATTTGATATTGACGCGATATATGCACTAAAAATTTGTGTTTTTATTCACTCTGTGCTTAAAAAGTATAAGCATTCAAATATAACATTCATTCAAAGTAACGAACCATTAACATAATACTAGGTAAGTGAAAAATATAATGACAACCTCTTTTAAAACAAAATTTGGAAAAAACTCAATTTTTACAAAGGAATAATTTTATACAATAATGCCAAAGAAAATTAAAAATATAGAAAATTTAAATAAATTTAAAATAAATGTAAAAAATATGTTATTAACTTGAAGCTATTTGTAATATACAAATATAGTCCAGTCAATGAATATATTGTAGAATGCATGGAATATGCGAGACTTTTTGACTTCAGAACTTTGTTAGGAGTAGTTAGTAGGTAAACATACTAAAAGTCCCCGCCCCTGGGAGGTGAGCTTATGGTGGGAGGGAGGGAGGAAGCTACCATTTTTGGATTTTTCGATATCTCGACAACGGTGGACTCTAGATAAATATGTTCTGAATAAAAATGAAAGCTAATTAAATTTCCTATAAAATTGTTTCCATATATATTTGTAGAATTTCCAACGGTTTTCGAGATATACATTATTGAAAATCGATAATAGTCGAAAAAATTATTTTTTAAGTGTATATCGAATTAAAGGAAATTTAATGATCTACAACTTCGTTTCTGACATTTTTTCTGAGAAGCGATCGTGGGAGGCACTAGAAGCAATTGTTTGACAAGAGTTAGGTAAAAATGATTTTTTCGAAAAGTATCGATTTTCAATAACGTATATCTCGAAAACCGTTGGAAATTCGACAAATATGTATGGAAACAATTTTATAGGAAACCTTAATTAGCTTTCATTTTTATTTAAAACATATTTTTTCTAGAGTCCACCGTTTCCGAGATATAATCGAAAAACCCAAAAATTGGACCTTCCCCCCCTCATCCCACCGTAAGCTCACCTCCCAGGGACGGGGACTATTAGTATGTTTACCTGCTAACTACTCCTAACGAAGTCCTTCATTGACTGGATAAATAGCTTGTAAATTGTACTGTGTATTTTCATTGTAAGTTATTTTATTTAAATGTGTATGTGTATATATGTATATATACATATTTTGTTTTGTTTGTCGTTTGTTTGTCACATTTATCATATACTGTTTGAATATTTAAGTGTATATTATGTTAATCCCTAATCATAAACTGTATAGTTTCTTGGGAATAAAAAGTTATTATTAAAGTTAAATTCATTCACTCCCACGAGCAATGTTCAAATCGTCCGTTTAAAATTTTTCATGATTGTTTTGAGCGGAAATTTTCAAATTATACTGAAAACGGACGGATCGTGATGACAAAATTTTCTGCTTTCTAATTTATTGGGAAATATTCCAATTTTCTCTTCATTAGCCGCTTGCACAAGGCGGAAAATGTCCGTTCAAATTTTTATTACTTCAACACAAAAACCAGGAAACGGACGTGTCGCGATGACTATTTTAGTCCATTTTTTTTACATGTTTATTATTGTTTTTCGATCTTTTAGCAACATTGAAGACTTCCGCCATAAAGGACTTTTTTCTTTATTTGAGTATAAACTGTCCGAAAAAGTTTGAAATTCTCATGTCGCGATGAGGCTGAAAATCCTGGTCGAAGGATCCCGTACTATTATATTATACAAACTTGATTTTAGTTTCTGGAAAATGTAGAAAGAGACAGATGATCTGTGCTTTGAATAATGGAACTGTCAGAAGATAGAGATTGCGCAGAGTAACATCAGCGAGGCAATCTACTTTGTTTGTATGAGACAAATGACTGATATTTTTTTAAAAGTCACAAGAAGACTACCTACCCTAATTAATGTTTCCTCTGAAAGAGAATATGGATTTTTAGATTTCTTACAAAAGTTAGAATTTGTCTACGTATAGTTGTATTCATTAAAAAAGCGTACAAGTACTAGAAGAGTACATGTAATCGGTTATCAAAAATGCAAAACTGTCATCTGCGTTGTTATTTTTTAAAGTTTGACAAACTTTGGTAGAAAAAAAAATATTCCTCGTCATCTATCTGAAATTAAAAAGGCTCCAAATATTATCCAGAATTGAAGATGGATGGACAATTCGTGCTATGGCGCAGTTATGTAATAAAATAGATTGGCTTAAGTAATAGAAAAAGAGTATCAGATATTAGATTCTATATTTTAAGTATTCTTGTTCTTATTTTCTGTTTTGTTTGTATTTATTAAATTGTTAAATATAGATTTAATTAAATATACACGATTCAATTTTAATTCCACATCAGTGAAAGTAGTAGGTAATGCAAAAAAAAAACTGAAAATTTTTATTGTTCAAATAGGCTTTAGTCCTGTCAATGCATGGTTTCTAGAGGGAACTGCCGAGATCACATTTTTTTCCTTGAGGACTGTGTTTGGACTATTTAGAAGGTAAACATACCAAAAGTCCCCGAACGTAGGAGGTGGGGGGGCTTCAGGGGGACACGAAGAAGGTCCCGGTTTTTGGTTTTTCGCTCATATCTCGAAAACGGTTAGCCCTAATCAAAAAGGCTATATGCAAAATTAAAGCTGACTAAATTTTCTACAATAATGTTTCTATTAATTTTTTTTGTATCTGTTATGGTTCAGTAATGAATTGTATATCTTTTGACTGTATTCTAACTTTATTGTAAATTTATTATACATTGAAAAAAAATTTTAATAATCATCGTGGAAAAAAATTTCTTGTACAGATATCCGTTTCACAGCAGACTGAACTCAAATATCGAATAAAAAATGTCTTTGCTTCTGTAAGTGTGTGTGTGTGTGTGTGTGCGCGTGTATACCGTTTCTTGTAAACACGATAACTTCTGTTAGACTTAAAATATTTAATTACAATTTGGAACATATGTAAAACAGCATATAACAATAATCCCTATTAAAGTTGGGCCATATCTGTAATACATGGTGATAACCGGAGACCTACAAACTCTCACTGCATAATAATCTTATTAAAAATATCATGTTCCATATTTTAGGATAACATTGATATATCATGTTAATTTAAATAAATTTGGTTTGCCTAACATACACCCGGCACATTGCAGTTTATAAATCTTATACATCTTCTTATTTTTGTATGCTTAATCAAAAACCTTAGTAATATTTTGCACTGAAATTAAAACCTATTTTACGTAGAGTTTATAGGCTTCTGGTTATCACCATGTATTACAGATATGGCCCAATTTCAATACGGATTATTGTAATATACTGTTTTACATATTTTCCAAATTGTAATTAAATATTTTAAGCATAACAGAAGTTATTGTGTTTACAAGAAACGGTTTACACGCACACATACATATACACGCACACACACACACACACACTTACAGAGATGCAAAGACATTTTTTATTCGATATTCGAATTCAGTCTGCTGTGAAACGGATATCTGTACAAGAATTATTTTTCTGCGATGATTATTAATTTTTTTTTCAATTTAAAATAAATTTATAATAAAGTTAGAATGCAGTAAAAAAATATACCTACAATTCATTATTGAACCATAACAGATACGAAAAAAATTAATAGAGACATTATTGCAGAAAACTTAGTCAGCTTTAATATTGCATCTAGCCTTTTTGATTAGGGCTTACCGTTTTCGAGATATGAGCGAAAAACCAAAAACCGGGACCTTCTTCGTGCCCCTCTGCGGCCTCCCCAACCTCCTACGTTCGGGAACTTTTGGTATGTTTACCTCCTAAATAGTCCAGACACAGCCTTTCAAGTCAAAAATTGTGATCTCGGCATTTCCCTCTAGACCCCCTTATTGAACGTTCATGCATGAAACGTCCAGATTATAAATTTGAGTAAATAAACTTCTGTCTGTCTATAGATCTGCCTGTAACTTTTGTTGAGGGCACGATTACTCTGGATCCGTTTAAGATATTGACTTGAAATTTGGTACATATATGTATTTTAATGAGATGAGATTATATTTTGATCTTATTCGGTTGAAGTGTTGGGGAGTAAATTGGTGCAAATGGGGGTAAATCAAGCAAGTAAGAGTCCGCAAAATTGGTATTTAGTATATATAAGAGAAGCTAAGGTCTCAAAAAATTTTTCGGCATTAGCCACCCCCCATTACCACCCCACTCCATTACCAAAGGGGGTGAAAAAGAAATTGTGATTTAGTGTGTGCCGCAAAATATTTTCTTACTTCACCCCCTCCCCCACTGCCAATGTGGCATATCGTTTTATTGGTTTTTCGGGTAGACGATTTCAAATATTATATTATTAAACTTAAACTTTCTCTTGAAAAAATAAATTGGAACATATTCAACGATCCCAGTTACGATCTAAATTTTCTATCGAGTTTCTTAATAAATAACTATAAGGCTCTAATACATAAACATTTTCCATTGAAAAAATGTTTTTCGGGAGAGAAGGCACCAGTTCAATGGTTTAACAACGAGTTACGTAATATGAGAGATACACTTACAGCCATTAAACAGGTCCATTGTACAACAAGGGATCCTAATGATAAAGCTGCTTATATCACTTATAAAAATTTATATAAAAATGAAATAATCAGAGCCAAAAAAACTGCTTACGATTTATTTATAAATAACTCGGATAATAAATCCAGGGATAGCTGGAAATTAATTCATTTTGAAAGTAATAGTGGCCGGAAAAGTAATAATACTGATACTAGTGTTGATCCTAACAGCTTTGTTGATTTTTTTTTCAACGGTGGCAGATAAAATCATAAACAATCTACCTTTAAATAACGTAAATGCTTCTAACTTTTTAGAATATGTTCCGACGCCTAATATTTCTATTTTTCTTGAACCTGTCACCACTTTAGAGGTCATAGACGCAATACATTCGCTGAAAAATTCAAATAGTTTAGATATTTATGATTTAAATAGTAAAATTGTTAAAGAAACAATAGATTTTCTAGTCCTCCCATTAACGCGGATAATAAATGAATGTTTTAGTCAGGGTTACTTTCCTGATATCTTTAAGGTAGCTCGAATTGTGCCTATTTTTAAGAAAGGTGACTCGAATAGCCCGGATAATTATCGACCAATTTCGATTATCCCCGTGTTTGGCAAGATAATTGAAATTATTTTAAAAAATCGTTTGTCGAAATATTTTGAAAAATATTCCTTGTTGCATGCTTGCCAATATGGTTTTAGACAAAAATGTTCCACAATAGATGCAATCTGTAAGGTTGTGGGTGACATAGTTGAAGACCTTGAAGAAGGTAAATACACTGCAATTACGCTGTGTGATCTCAGCAAGGCCTTCGACTGTCTCTCACACTCTCATTATCGAAAAACTTAAGTTTTTACGGAGTCAGAGGTATACCGTTGTCTCTATTAAAGTCATACCTGGAGAATAGACAACAATGCGTCTCACAAAACAATATGACATCTTATTTTAGAACAGTAAAACATGGAGTGCCTCCGGGATCTGTGCTGGGGCCTCTACTGTTCATAATTTATGTAAATGATTTATTTTATTACTTATTCCCTAGTAGTATTGTTATGTTTGCTGATGATGCAACTCTCACAGCTAGTGCGAAGAATATTAATAGTTTACAAGATGAATCTGAAAGTCGAGCGGAACTTTGGTATAATACTAATGCACTCAAACTAAATCGTGACAAAACACAAAAACAATTTTTTTCTACCAGATATGACGTAACGAAGGGAGAAAGTGTCAATTTACTCGGTATAGTTCTTGATGATACTTTAAGTTGGAACAATCATATTGAGCAACTCAGCAATAAGCTATCAAGCTATTTATTTCTTTTGCGAAGATTAAGAACTGTTCTACAACTATACACTTTGCTGTCAGTGTACTATTCATTAATCCACTCCCAAATAAGCTACGGGGTTATACTCTGGGGGAACTCGAGCAGCGCTATAAAAATATTTCGACAACAGAAAGAGTCTATAAGAATTATAACTAGAGCAGGTTTCAGAGAACACTGTCAACCATTGTTTATTAAATATGGTATAATGCCTATTCCTTGCCTATATATTTACTACTCTCTTTTAGAGATTCATAAAAATAAGAATGTGTATGTAACTCCATCTGAGCTACATAACTACAACACGAGGTCGGCCAATTTGTTAAAACCTCCTAAATACCGCTTAACAAAATCAATTAAAAACTCATTAAACTTGTATAATAAATTACCCGAAAATATAAAACAACAAAATTTTCAGAAATTTAAAATTATCATTAGAAACCATATTTTGAAATTTTGTTTCTATACAATTGAAGATTTTATGGCTACCCCCATGATTGTTATGTAATATACTGTGTAACTGACATCGTTTGTTTTAAGGCAGTTTTTTATTTATTATCCTTGTTTTTTACATTTTATGACTGTTTTTTAAACTTGTAATATATTTTACACTTCATTTTTAATGTTATATGTATATTATCTGTAGATAATAACAAAGTAATGACTTGCTACAAATGTATTTGTATATGTAAAGTAGTCAAATAAACGTGTATCTATCTATCTATCTATCTATCTATCTATCTATCTATCTATCTATCTATCTATCTATCTATCTATCTATTAAAATTCCATTAATAATTATTTCCATCTAGCAGAGTGCAAATAATATAGCACAATTTTTTTTTCATTGTGAGAGAATCTGAATGTGGAAGTGTTGATCCCTTGGGCAGCGGTTTTCTTATTTATTTCACTGTCGCCCGATGCTCGAATAATATGTATTTTTGACAACCTATGACATGTGTACGCCGGCCGGCTTTACACAAATACGATAAAGCTCACCTCTTATTCTAATACTTGTACTTTTTTTTATGAATACAACATGAAAGTTAAGAAATATGTTCATAAACAGTATATGAAAACAGAACGGGATTTGCAAAGCTCACCTGAAAGTCCTTTAAAAAAAATAAATGAAGAGGTTCGTTACAGGGTTTTAATTGGGTTGGTAATTACTGTTTGTGGAAATGAAGCTGACGAAAAAAAAAAATAAAGCACAGCGGCAGTCAATCCATCGATTAACAACGAATATGAACTTCATAATTTCGGATGTAGTAAAAAATCGTAGATGATTTCAGCGGAGACATTTCTGAAATAATCTCTGGTATAATAAATTTAGTTGCACGAAAAGTTCAATGCCATGGGAGTTCTGTTGTTGACGAATTTTCAAAAATAATCTATTAGTATAGTAGTGGAGTCGGAAATTTCGTCATATATTTAATTTGAAGCGTAACATATTAAAATAAATGGATGTAACTTCGACTATTTGACTGCACCGCGGAAACGGCAGTGACTTCATAAGGATAGTTAACCGTGAATTTATTTGCAGAAGAGAAGATTAGGCACATGTTGACAACAAAGTAATCTCATCTGTCAAAAGTTAAGTTGCATGGAGAATAACAGAGAGAGTAAGTACGCTGTACTTAACTGGGATCTGGTTTTGAAACGAAACCAACTTTTTAAATTTTTTTTTTACAATTCGGTTACACGCGTTCTCTTTTATCATGTTATCAAGTTAGTTCAGCTTAATCACACGGGGTGGGGAGGAATTCGCATTTAAAATTCGCAAAAACAGGTTTTTCACGATAACTTTGTTATTAATGGCCACGTTTAGGGAATGCAACCGCTGAGAATAATCACTCAACCTGATTACTTTTTGATTCTAGTCAATCGTTCCGAGTTCGCTAAACGGTGTAAAGCAAGTGTAAAACACCGTATTTGTTTTTTGTGTAGCCTCAACAGAAGCCGAGATACTTGAAAAACCGGTTCCTAACAATTTTTTCAAGATTGTATTTATGTATAAAAACACGCCACACCGAATATCAGCTTTTAAACCGCAGTACTTACTTTGCAATAAATAATTAAAGCTGAAATCCTCACGAAAAGCACTGTGACGTCACCGGGTGAAAACTGGTATCGCGTGGTGTCCAAGAGATGGCGAACTTTAGCCATTCATCCTAATTAATAGACTGGGCGGCGGTTGACTTTGAGACGTCCGCATATTCGATCATAAGTCTTTTGTTTTTTATGTTAGAGAAAAAATAAAAAAAAGTGTCGGAAAGCTTAGTTAATTCTCTTTACATAAGCTGTCTACAAATTTTTCGAAAAAAACGATAATTATCGAGATATTCGAGGAAATGTAGGAAATTACACGTTTTCCTATAGAGTGTATGTAAATCTTAAAAAAATAATTTTTCTCAGAAATCTTTGTTTCGAAGGGCTGAGATTAACGGAGCGTCAAAATAGTACATGATATTAAGTGAACGTCGTAAATGAGATCGATTTCAGTTAATTACCGATTAATTACGGTGACAAAATGGAGAAATTTTACCGAAAAAAAAAAAGTCCCAAATCCCGCCCCCTCTAATTTCTTAATTTTTGTCGAAATAAGAAAAATAAAAATAGTATATTATATTACTAGGAGTAGAACGCACTCTTTTTTTGTGTTGAGCCCAGGATTCGCAAACTGGGCGAAACACAAAAAAGGCGTTCTACTCCGTGTAATATATACTATTTTTTCTTCAAGCGTATTAAAATGCAAAAATTCATTTATTTATCATAAATGTACAAATATTCAAACTACAGTCTTACATGTTGACACAATATGACAAGTGGCTAGTGGATAGCGCGCCACCGGTGGCTTTCGGTATTAACATTATGTTACTAGTAAAACAATACCCACTGCGGTGGCGCTTTCGGAACTAACATTATGTTACTAGTAAAACAATGTCCACTACGGTGACGTTCGGTACTAACATTTTGTTACTAGTAAAACAATGTCCTAATTCTACTTCTGTTTTTGGTGACATAATTTAAACATTTTAATACGCTTGAAGAAAAAAATAATTTTAGCAAATCTAATTATTTTTAAATTAGCTAGAGTAGTGTTTTGGCGTAGGAGCAAAGATTAAAAAGTTGCCAACTGTAGAAACTCAAAATTAGCGATTTTTTGCCGTACGTGGCCGACATTTCTGTAGTTATCTCCGAAACGGAAAAAAAAATCAAAAGTCTGGTGATAGCAAAAGATTCGTAGTGGAAAATACTCGTTTCACCTTATTTTTTATTTCGAGCTAACTCCTACCGTTTTGGAGATATCTGCGAAAAATAGCAAAAAACAGCTTATTTTCGGAACCGAAAAAATTGCAAAAACATGCAATCTTGACACCTCCATATTTTTCGAAAAACACCATTGGGACGGCCGTACGATGTCGCGACGTAAAGAGGAAGTCTTTCAGATAAACCTGATCGTAAATTGCACGGCGAAATTCGAAAATTCGACTCGGCACGAACGAATCAAAAATAGCATTTTTAGACATTTCAGAATATTGAAGATGTTTTTCCAACTAATTTTAGGTTAGGTTGTGTCCACTGCTAGTTGTTTCTGACAAATGAGCATGCGAAAGCAGAATCGGTGTCGCTTGACGCCGTCATCCGACTTTCACCCTCTGACGTCACGTTTCAGGAGTGGGTAAAATCCGGCAGATTTTAATCGCTTATATTTCTGGAGGATTTGTTTCTTAAATTTTTTGTTGTCTATGGGGTTTTTAATGATGTTAGTTTACGATTTTGAGTATTTTAATTCAATTTTATTTTTTGGGCAAGTTCCCTAGTCCCCCCCACCAAGCCCAAAAGCTCACTGACGTCGGGTGACTGTCGACCTCTACTTAGTGATTTCATACATACTGACTGGACTAATTGTTATTTAAATTTTAATGTGTCAGTGGGAGGAAAAACCTACCTGATCCACCCATGCCTAGCAACAGGGCATTACCCATGGGCTGCCTAATTATTCGAGATATTTTGCAGACATGCGAAATGGCGTCCAAAAATAAAACCAGTTTCATCGGTTTAGTGCTTTGTAGATTATACTCAGAGAGGTAATAATCCAGTACTTCAGATAGTTGAGAAAAGTCTTTAATTTGAATATAAGGAGCTGAATCAAGTGACGGGTCCAAAAAGTCACCAAACATTATAGCGTTTTCGCCTAGTGCTTCATTAGCGTTTATATTAAAATATTCCTCGATTTTCTGCTTTAATAGAGAATCAAACCAGTCTCGATCTTCGTCATTTACCAGGCGGTCTTGGAAAACTCGACAGCACTCGTGGAACCAAAGACGAACCAATTCATCGACTTTCTAAAATAGAAATTAAATTTTCACAAATGAACATTATTTCTTATCTACATAAGAAAACAAGCATTTTTATTTAGTTGGCCGACCATGTCTTGTTATAAAAATATTCAAGCTCAATTTTGTTTTAGTAAATTAGGGTACAATCACAAAAAGCCACTGAAAATGGCCCTAGGAACCGGTAAGCAGCCTATTTGTTTATTTGCTGATTATCATGTATATGCAATTTATTTTCTCGTATGGATATTAAGTAATCATTATTATTTCTGAGACGTGCCTGTTTTTTGGATCTCTTTTGTGATTTCAAGGATAAACTACTGCTAATTTGAATTTTGTGTCACTACCAGGGCTCGGGAATTTTATCTCGGCACCAGAGACGGTTCTCATATAGACATAATATTATACAGGGTGTAATCAGTTTCATGTCATTAAAAAAACTGGTTATGCGGACCGACTAGACAAACAAAAAACCTTTATGACTTTCCCCCCTAGGGGCACTTTGAAAAAAACTGACCTAGGTCAACAGTTTGAATATTAGGGTAGGAAACATTTGAGAACCACTGCCTTTCTGGGTCAATGGACGTGTAGTAGTTCCCAATTATACAACTTTTAAATTGTCATAAAAAAGTGCAAAGATTACCGACCGACTCGTTCCGCCGGCCAGCGCGGCGCGGCGGTTCAAACAAAGGACTGCGGCACCTTTGATGAGTGCCTCAAATAAAAATGTAAATAATTCGTTAGCAGAACTGCAAAAGCAAATAGTGGGCGTAGAAGTTAAATACAGCAGTTCTTAAAATGTGTTTTTTAATTTAGAACAAAATATTGGAGCTTTTATTGTTGTTTATAATTTATCAGATTTAACTGTGGTTTATTAACATTTGTAACCTAAATGAGTGTTCTGGGTTAAAAGCTTAAAAAATGAATAATTATTGCATGACATTGGGAAATAAAGAGTTAGACGTATGAGATACACGATAACAGAAAACAATTATGTGTATTTTAAGTTAGGAAAAATCTGATTTATTTAACGAATTGCCGATCAGGTATCGAAAACTAAAATATTCGGTAAATTTAGAACTTACCAATAAAATTGACTTACATAAATTGTTAGAAATGGCTTCCGTCTGCATCAATACACTTTTCGGCACATACGCACTCCGTTCAACACATTTGGTAAATTAGGATCATCGTTTATGGTTTCTATGCACATTAAAATACCACACTTAACTATTAACTAACGTTGTCAATAAAGAAAATAAAAGTAAAAACTTGGTCCAAAATCCACAACAAACACAAAAAGAACGAACAAGTAGAATCCGTACGTAATCAAGAACTTGAACGGTAAGTCAATAAAATAAATCTTAACTGTAGATACGTCGTCCAAAATTCAAAAGAACAAAGTAACATACAAAACAACGAACGGCTTCTACATGTGTACTTAACGAAATGTCCACAGAAACTAAAATACCGCACCACTAAAGACCTTACCTTACCTAATTTTAAAAAGCCATAAAAAAGTGTGACTATCAACTCGTGTCCTCGTCGACGCGCGGCTTCTAACAAAGGAGCGCGAAGACTTAAAGAGCCGTATTAGCGTATTTGATGGTTAGAGGCGCCGACATACACGAATATAAAAGCCTATCCCAACATTCCAGCAGTTCTCAAACAATTTTACTGAAAATTTTCGAAATTTTTGTTTATTTTTTTTTCTAAAACTATGGGTTTTTGACCCCATGTTATATAAGATTTTTTTGTTCGTTTAGTCGTTCCCCACCACCAGTTTTTTTTAATGACATGAAACTGATTACAGCCTGTATTGCAAACACCTACTGAAAAACGACGAAATAGTGAACTATTCATCATTGCCAGCTACAATGTATTTTTGGTAACAAATTTAACTTAAAAAATACATCCGTGTGTGTGTTAGTTCAATATTACATCCCCCAATACTTCCTTTTAGAGTGAGTGTTCATAATAAACTGACCATATTAACTTTGGATATTACGGAATTCCCTAAAAAAAGTACAAGGTAAAATATATTGTATCATACCTGCATAAAAATCTATCCGCGCTGATCTGTTTTTGACGTTACAGAGATAAAATTCCCGAGTTCTGGTCACAATAGATGTTTTTTTTTTGCTTTTTTATACCGACCTTAAAAAGGTACACTGACTTTACTTCTCAAGTTTCAAGTTCATTTTGTCTTCATATCGGTCTGATGATAATCAGTTTCAGAGAAATAAATGCAATAATAAAATTATTTGGACATTCTTATTGATTCTCACTCCCGATATGTACTTGCAAGGGTTTTAAAAACTAGTTTTAAGGTAGTAGTACACGCAAATTAGATTAAAAAAACACTGAATAGGAGAAATAATTTATAATGTAATAATAATTGGGATGCGTAATCTAGATAGGGTCAGAAATAGATACCCGAAAAGTTCCCCCCAATTAGGGGTGGAATGTTCTTTTTTTTAAAACCACCCCCAACGGGGATTAACGCTGGTTTATCACTTTTATCTTGTAAACCGTTCGTCGGAAGAGAAAAAAGTAGGTATAGGAAATAAAAAAATTGTCGTTAAATTCTGCATAAAAAATGTCTTATTAACCTTGTAGCTTATGCTCATCTATTTCGCGCTAACAGCGTTCGAACAGAGAGGTAGTTTGGGGTGCAAAAGTAAAAATCGATCCTATTCACAGCGAATATCTTAAAACTGGTTACTTTAATGAGAAAAATGCTCAGGAATGAATTTATAGATCGGAATTTTGTCTATAAGATGCATATATAGCAGAGCTGCAATATAACGGGAGATTTAAATCATTTTTGTGATTTAAATCATTTTTTTTTATTTAAATCTTTTGAGTTAAAATATTTTCTTTGGTAATGATTTTTGGTTTATGATTTAAATCTTTTTAGAAAGTATCTTTGATTTTCTTTAATAAAAATAAAATTTAAATATTTTCAAAAATAATTAAATCTTTTTTAAAGATTTAAATATTTTCTTAATATTTAAATACTTCAAAAGTTGTTTAAATCACGCAAAAAGTAGTCTAAATCTTTTCTGGGCAAACAATAACGATTTTAATTCCTACCACACACTACAGAGGACAGAGGGTTTGTGTTGAGTTGTGATTTGCCCCGCCGCCGACTTGTCTAAGCCTGCTCTTTGGATTTTAGAATGGGTCATTAGCATTTCTTTTTATTACATTCTCCAAAAGATCTTTTAATTTTAGAGCGAAATGCAAAAACCTAGAATATTCTAGGATCTCTATAGGCTTTAAAATTTATCAAGAACATCGACGCTGCGTGACGTCATTCACTCCTACTTGCATTTTGATTCCTCTCTTTTCGGTACTAATATGCTGCATACTCTTGTGTTAAAATACTCGAATAGTGTCCAAATCACCATAATTAAGTACATCTCTGACAGTTTAGACAAGTAGTCGGGTTCTAACACTGTAAACGCAACTTCGAGACAGACTTCCGGATTCAAAGCCGTCAGCACTTTGAGCGCGTCGGTTCATATTTAAAGCAGTATATTTCTGAAACTACTTATCAGATCGATCTCAAATTTTCAGTGCTATAATTATTCAACGATTACTTCGCGTAAACATACTAAAAAATGAAATATGAAATTTTTTACTAAATGATCCCATACTAAATTTGATTTTTATGTAACCTAATGCACAATATATGCAACATATTTAGAAATAAAAAGTGAAAAGATTCGTTGTTGTAGTGAACGGTGATTGTGAATAGTTTCATCTTATAAAAGCTTTAGTCTATAGTTTCTATTTCTGTTAAATATTCTTATTTTGTTAGTTTAAAATAAACCTTTACTATATAATTTTACAATTTTTGTTTTATTTTATACATTTATTAATTTTACTAGTGTCATTTTTGTACCTACACGTTTCCTCAATATTGTAAAATTATTTAAATACTCGAAAAAGAAAAAAATCAATCTAAAAAAATCATTTAGATCATAATCTAAATGATTTTTTTGATTTTTTTGATTTAAAACAGCAAAAATAGTAAAAAATATTTAAACCTTTTGCAAAATGATTTTAAGTATTATAAAAGATTTAAATCTCAAAAATATTTATAATTTAAATACTTCTTTATATACAAAAGTATTTTTGATTTAAATCATTTGATAAAAGTAAAGTATCTTTGATCTTATATTTAAATCTTTTTTCAAATGATCCGTTGCAGCTCTGATATATAATATAGCGGGTTTTGACGCAAGTGATTTTTATGTATTTTCCCCTTTTTTTCCACAAAGCCGTGTTTTTCGACTCGCAATTATATCAGAAGATAATCTGTACTGTTCACTCAAAAGAAGATTTGGAGTCATGTTTCAACTTTGAGCTTGCTTCAATTCCTCTTCCTCTCTTCGATGAAAAAGGGTTAATGAGAAAAACTAAGAAATCATCTCTGAATGATATTTTCAATGCTGTACGAGAGAGGCCAATAGACTTTTCCGATTGCCAGTTCATTGTTGATGGGGGCAATTTGATTCATCGTGTAGTACGGCCGAAGCAGGGTACCTTTGACGACGTTTATACAGCCTACGTTCGCTTTACTCGTAATCATTACGGCCAAAAAGTGACTGCAGTGTTTGACGGATATGCTGACAATGCCTGCAGTACGAAGAGCATCGAAAGACAGCAGCGACTTTTAAAACGCATTTCACCGGAAATTATTTTCAATGAGAACACGCCACTGACTGAAACGCAAAATAAAATGATAAACAAACTCACAAGCAAGGAAGGGTTTATTTCGCAATTGGTGGAGAGATTTAAAAACGAGGGAATCAAAACAATTACTGCTGTAGACGACCCTCACGAACTCATAGTTCAAACCGCCTTAAATGAATCTCGTGAAAATAATACAGTGGTCATCGTCGGACAAGATAATGATCTTCTCGCATTGATTATCGCTCTCGCACCTGAAGATAAAGATATCCGTTTCTTAAGAGAGGCCCAGGGAAAAATAAAATATAAAGCTTATATTCTAGGAGCTGGTGTCGAAAAGTGAAAAATTTATCAAACCGAAGTGGTTTGATGATAGTATTCGTCCAAAAAAGCAAACTTGTCTCTTACGAATATGGGCCTTAATGGCCGGCAATTTATATTGCGGGCCTGTGAAAAATTGAACGTATTTCATCGTAATCAAACCACTAGGTTCTTCGGTTTGACTGTAGTTGCAGGTGAAAGGATTGCATTGATACAGTCGGCGAGAGTTTTCTCATTGAGCGTTGCGGTGCGCGCAACCTGGATTTTATGGTCATAATTGCCCCAATAACCGGCGCGGTAGCTCAATCGGTTAAGGCGTATTGAGTGGCGAATACGCTGATCGACTGCCTACCGCGCCCTGGGTTCGACCCCCAGCCCCGGTATTGACAACACCGGTGGGTGTGGATGTATGTCTGCGTTTTTCCAAATGTGAAACCCCCTTCCGCACAGCCTTGGATATGGATTTGGGGTTGTTTACTATCTGTGGTGTGTGTTTATGTTAAAAACTCTTCCTCCCCTCTTTAAATATTCCCGCCAATTGTATTTCTTTCATTTTTTGGACAATTGAAAACATTTACCACAAACTTTGGCCGGTTTGATTACAATGCGATTCGGGTTTTTTTCGCGCACCGCAACGCTCAATGAGAAAACTCTCGCCGACTGTATCAATACAATCTTTTCACCTACAACTACAGTCAAACCGAGGAACCTAGTGGTTTGATTACGATGAAATACATTCAATTTCTCACAGGCCCGCAATATACATTGCCGGCCCTTAAGGCCCATATTCACAAGAGACAAGTTTGCTTGTTTGGGCGATTACTATCATCAAACCACTTCGGTTAGCGGTTTGACAAATTTTTCATTTTTCAACACTAGCTCCTAGAATATTACAGTTCTCGTGACTTGCAGTCCTCGGAAGTTTTAAAAAGCTGTAAGGCGACAGTTTTATTTGCCCACGCGTTCAGTGAATGCAATATCACTTCAGCTTTCTTTGGTAAAGGAAAAGTGGAATGCGTCAGTAAAAGAAAAGATCTCGAAGAGGTTGTCCGTATATTCAACAACCGTAGCTCAACGAAAAAAGAAATTACAAGTGCTGGAGAGCAATTCGCGCTAGCAGTATACAAAGCCCCCAAAAAGAGACATCTTTGAATCATCAAAGATTCATTATCTTCAATAAGTTAGTCAGTCAATCTAGTACTGCCGGGATTCTATCAAGACTGCCACCAACATCTGAGGCATTACGTCAACATTCTTACAGAGTATTTCTTCAAATTCATGCTTAGCGAGGAGAAAACTTGGAACCAACGGAATGGGGTTGAAAGAAAGTAGGCAACATTTTAGTACTCATTTATACCACTGAGTTACCAGCCCCAATTTCCACCCTAAAGCTAATATCCTGCAGCTGCAAAAAAGGTTGCGAAAAACGATGCAGCTGTGTTAAGGTTGGATTGCGCTGCTCAACAATGTGCTCTAATTACCATGGGCAAGGATGTTTAAATTCTGAATTTGAAGAGGAATTCGTTGACGAGGAACCCCTTAATGAGTAAAATTGGAAAGAATTTTAGTGGAATAGGCCTAAAAAAAAACGCACCGAGGGCTGGTGTGGAAACGAGCTCAAATTGAAAAGCACAGCTTTGTGGAAAAAAAGGGGAAAATACATAAAAATCACTTGCGTCAAAACCCGCTATATATGCATCTTATAGAGAAAATTCCGCTCTATAGATTCATTCATTTCTGAGCATTTTTCTCGTTAAAGTAACCGGTATTAAGATATTCGCTGTGGGGTGATGTGCGATACCGGTCTACTCCATGTCCAGGAGTCTGTACCTGCTCCTGACACGGGGTAGCGGACTCAACAGGACTAATAAAAAGTTGTTGTACACGATGGTAATCAGACCGGCCATCACATACGCGGCGCCGGTGTGGTGTAGCATCCCGACCACGACAATGCGGAAGTTGAGAGTATTAGAACACAAAATGCGCCTCACTTCAGACTCTGGTAGGTACACCTCCCTCAGAGATCTCTATGCACGTTGCCACTAGCGGACTACGTCCAAGAAACATCGCAAAAATTCTATCAGTTTAAACTAGACGGTAGTCCGCTAACCCGCAACAGTACCCGAATCAGACAGCATAACGCAATACTTTTCGATATAAGACACCCCCTACCATACCAGGCGTTGCCAATCTTCCGGCAACTTCCTTAGCCACACTTCCCTCTACGAAAACTTAACCCTACTCTACTATTTATCTTTCCTCAACTTTAAGTTTCCAACCCGTTTCTTCCCCTCTTTTAACTACCATTTGCTTGAACGGATTTTTTCGTTTAATTCTGTTTTCCCGTATCAGCAACCAAAAATTTGTAAGTGCAGTGCAAGTGTTTTTAAGTTTTTTATCCATTAGTTTTAGGCTCGTGCGAGCACATTTCCTTATCATAACCTAGTTTTAAGTCTGCCTAGCTGTAACAAGCATTATCGTCAAACCAAATCGAACCCGCCTCGACCAACCACACATTTACCACGACGCTGCGCGCCGTGGTTGTCTGGTTGGCGCCGGGCCGGGATCCGATGAGGTGCATTCTTGTAACAAGAAATGTCTAATAAATTTGTTTCGTTGTTTGTTGTTGTTGTTGTTGTGACTGGACATCGATCGGCACAGTCAAGCACGCCGAGCGAGTCCCATCACTTGGATGGGTGACCGTAACTCATCTCGCCGTCCTGGTTAAGTGGTAGAGTAGCATTAGCTAAACTTCGCCAATAAGGCATTAAAAAAAAACTTGGTATAGGATCTATTTTTACCTCTGTGCCCCAAACTATCCCTCTATTCAGACCCTGTTAGCGCGAAATAGGTGAGGATAAGCTACAAGATTAATAGTGTCACGTGTTTCCACCCTTAGGAAACCACCCTCGCAAATTCCGTGGGTTCCAAAAATTATAACAAGAGATGTCCACTAACACACTTTATTAAATATTTACTGGATACTTCACAATACTATTATTAATTTAAATACACTTTACTGACTAAAATCACAATGTTTATCACTTTGTTTATCCTTGAAGTCTTAACCTCACTTTCTATACTTTTTGAACTTTCTGAACTACTCGCCGAGAATGCGGTCGGTCTTTTATACCTAAAAATGACAGATCTCGATTGTTCTGTGATGACGCCACCATTCTCTAGATAATTCCAGATGTCACTTTGGAATCGTCTGGTAGGTTCTTTTTCGAGTAGGTGCAAATACATCATTCTAGGGGTTGTAACACATTACAATAGGATATTTTTTATGCAGAATTTAACGACAAATTTTTCATTTCCTATACTTTTTTCTCTTCCGAACGGTTTCCAAGATAAAAGTGAAAAACCAGCGTTAAGTCCCCGTTGGGGGTGGTTTTTTGCAAAAAAAGGACGTTCCTAAATTGGGGGGGACTTTTCGGGTATCTATTTCTAACCCCATCTAGAGTACGCATCCCAAATATTATTATTTCATAAATTATTTCTTCTAAAATATCTAATTTAAGTGGACTATAGCTTTCTAGGTGTTTTCTAGAAATGCAGGAGGCTCATAAAAAAATCTGTCTTACTTTAAAATAGGTTTTAAGAAAGGTTCTTTAAATCGGTCAGGACAAAGTTTTCAAAAGTGACACTGTGCTGCTCTGATGGAATTTATCAGTGAATTTAAAAAAGACAACCTTCATACAGATGGATCTTCCTAGAAGCTGCTTTATGATGGCATTAAGAATGTTGCTAAAGCAAAATAGAGTTTTCGAGGTATTTTATATACAGTGTGTCCCAGGATAGATGTAACAAGAGGTGTAATGGACCAAAAATTTTGGAATTTTGGAATGGTATTTGGAGATTGAGTCCTGCTTGTTGTAAAACTAAAGTATACCAAAAATGACTTGATTTGGTGTTCTACAGGGTGTTTTATAAGCAAAGTTGTAAAAATCACCACTAATAAAGTACCTTTATTTTCAAAACATGAAAAAATTCCACTAAGAAAAGTTATTTAGAATGCAATTTTATACCTCCATACCAAATTTCAGGAATATAAAATTATTTTTTTGAAACTTCCCATTTTTTCAATAAATTAGTATTTTATTTTGAACCATTCAATTAAAACTGCATAGAAATTATTTTTTGTGAATTAATATTTAAAGTTATGTAGAAGCTAAAAGTAGGCTATGAGAAAAGCAGTGGATGATTAACATTTGCTCCAACTCAACTTTAAATATGAATTCAACTCTTAATTCGCAAAAAATGGGAAGTTTAAAAAAATAATTTTATATTCCTGAAATTTGGTATAAAGGTTTAAAATTGCATTCTAAATAACTTTTCTTAGTGGAATTTTTTCATATTTTGAAAAATAAAGGTACTTTATTAGTGGTGATTTTTACAACTTTGCTTATAAAACACCCTGTTAAACACCAAATCAAGTCATTTTTGGTATACTTTTACAACAAGTAGAACTCAATCCCCAAATACCATTCCAAAATTCCAAAATTTTTGGTCTATTACACCTCTTGTTACATCTATCCTGGGACACACTGTATATAAGAAACAAAAAATTGTTCCTTGGAATAGTATTAGAAACTCTCTTAATACACATATCGAATACGGCATTAACGTTTGGCCAAAAAATTTTAAAGCTAGTTACCGTAAGGTTATATATTTTTTTCTGCTCCCATACTTTATTTCGTTTGTTAGACATTCCTTATCTGTACTTTAATGAGACTCATTAAGATACAAATTTTCCATTAGATACAATTTTATAATCAATAGAAAAGGGACACATAGCAATATTCTGTCAATATCAACTATTGTCTTAAACATCTGATACATCTAAAATATATCAATTTTGACAAGTCATATTTACTATTTACCTAACCAAACTCTGTGATTCTTGCAATTAAAATCAGTGAACTAGTGTGATAGTGAAAGTGAAATTGACATAATAATCCATAGTATTTCCTGAGTTTAGATTTCATAATATTTCCGAAATTGTAATCTATAATAATTATTAATAAATTTCAAAAATAAACTGTTAATTTTCTATTTTATTATGACTGCTCGTAGAAAAAATAGTGCATGCAACTCACATTTAATGGCTATTAAGACACTTGCAGTCATTATGATATGAGTCGTAGGCGAATTCTCATGCTCGTGTCTTAATAGCCATCATTAAATGGTCGTTGCATAATATACTATTCAATACCTGTAACGTAGCAGGGTCGAACATCAGCATACCCTGAAACACTTTACTCAGATCTCTTAAGTTGAACGTATAGTGAGTTTTGGCAGGTGTCGGTAATAGTTCTGCCAAAATCGTAGTGTAGACATTAAGTGTGGACGATAATATAGGTTCAAATAAATCTATTAAATCACTATTTGCCGTTCTGAAGAGCCAAAACTTCAAAATGGTTCCAAAAATTTTTCGCTATAAAAATAAAAGTTAAAATTAAAAAACAGGTCACTTTAAGTCCTTATCAGAATATGCAATTCAGTTGCCGCGATTCGGTTACGGCAACAAAATTGCCGCATTTTTTCCAATCACACTATGCAATTCTGTCGCTGCAACCGAATTTCGCAAATCAGAACATGCTTCATTTATCTACAAGAAGAAATCGCCGCCACTTAGCGATTTGACTTCCACATCCAGTGGAAGTTAGCATAGTAACGACAAAGAAGTTTTTAAAAATTTTTATTGTTCAAATAGGCTTAGAATGTCATGAAACGTCGAGATTTTAAGTTTGAGCGAAAAAAAATTCTGTCTGTCTGTCGGTCTTGTCTGTAACTTTTTTTGTGTGCACGTTTACTCTGGAACCGTTTAAGATATTGACTTGAAATTTGGTACACATATATACTTTAACGAGATCTGGAACTAGATTATATTTTCATCTTGTTCCGTCGAAAGGTTGGGGGTAAATTGGGGTAAATTTGGGGTAAATCAAGCAGATATGAGTCCATAAAATTGGTATTTAGTATATACAGGAGAAGCTCAAAAAATTTTTTGGCATTAGCCACCCCCATTACCACCCCCACCCCATCATTAAAGGGGATGAAAAAAAATATGATTTAGTGTGTGTACAAGAACCAGAAACCTCAAAATATTTTTTTACTTCATCCACCCCCACTACCACCCCTCTATCACCACCCCCACCCTACTACCGATGTGGGGTATCGTTTTATGGGTTTTTGGGGTAGATGATTTCAAATATTATGTTGTTTATACATTTTTTCATTGCAAGTGACGGATAGAAAATCTGGATGTGGAAGTAGTGATACCTTGGGCAGCGGTTTTTATAGTAACTTTGGTGTTGCTAATATAGATTTTATTATTGGCATTCTTTTCGTAGTCTAACTGACATTTCTTCAGTACACTTCAGTCTAGTGATTAGTGAAATTATTTACTGTTCGGTTATGTTTAATGTTGCGTGGTTTGGCACAAAATACATTAATTTGTTTTAAATATTTTTGAAATATTAAAATGTCGGTCCAATGAGTATTTTGTTTAAAATGAAAGATAAAATCAGTCAGTCATGTACAAAAGTGATGAACCACGCCACTGATAATTTAACAAAAATTTAAAGGCATCATTAGAGGACAGAAATTAATTTTTCCACCATCTTATTGGTTTCACAGTCAAAAAGAAATAATAATCCCACTGCTATTATCAAATTACACAGCTCTTTTCTATGTCATTTATTATTTTAGACAGTTTTAAAGTCCACTAGCGTAATATTTTGTCGAAATCCTCTATATATTTCCTTAAATATACAAGGAATAATAAACTAGACTGCAACCAGCAGCTATTCTCCGGACTAATGCCCAACTGAACGCTGAATTAACGAATTACAAGCCTGGTCGCGTTATGTGCAATAACTATGTGTTGCCACAACACCAGCGGAAAGACTTACTCTTACTCAAAGAATCTCTCATGCCAGCCGCTCCACACCACCTGCAGATTGCAGGTTCGAGCTGTTGGCTCTCGTCAGGTCGGAGTAACTGGAACTGCATACTTCAGTATGCGCTTGGGAGTCGGCCTTTTACCCTTGGGTGCTTGCCTTGGGTTAAGTTACAGTTCTGTGGCTTTCTAGTTATTAGTTATAGGTTGGTATTTGGTGTTTTGTTGTTTTTGCTTATTTGTTTTATTTTTTTTTCTAGTGTTAAGATTGTTTTGTTTTTGGCTCGAGTGCGTGGGGTTGTTTGTTTTAGATGTTATGGCTCTTTTAGATGTTAATTTATTTGTATGGCTTTTTTATCTTTTGTTTTAAGTTATTAGTGCTCTCTTTTTTCCAGCTTGTTTTACAATATTCTGTTCAGTGACTCTATACAATTTAATTGTAGTGTTAGTAAGGTTGGGGGATGTGGCAAATAGATAATTAAGAGAAGGGTATTTGGGGGGAGTATGAAATTTGGCCACTAGCGGGTCTGTGAACGTCTGTGTAACGGTTTCTTGTCGGGTAGCTGGTTCGGAGATTAATCAGGGTCCAGATTAGTTAATAAGACAGCCCATTAAAAATATAAACAATTTATTTACTTCTTGAAACAGGCAGTGTTACATAACATACAGGTACAGGTTATATGTCCGTATCTTTTACGGTTCTTAGGACAACATTTTCTATTATCTGAGAGAGAGAGAGAGAGTGTAACGGTTGCGATGCGACGTCTCTGGCTTTGGCGGCAAAACGGCGCCGGGGAATGACTAACGACTCGAGGGGTCCCAGTTCAACACGCTGTAGGATTCCCAGGGTCAGATTGCATTCGTTCCGTCGTGTTTGCGTCGGGAGATGCACAAAACTGCAATATGTCCAGCTCAGCACGCTGTAGACAGATTGGCAGAATTATCCACTCTGAATTATGTTGATTTGCGGCCTGGCTTTTATATCCGAGAATCCTCGCTTACTGGTGACGTAGAACTGCGTATAGTTTAGTGTCGTGTGCAAATCCATGCCTCTAGACGGGAGATGGGTGGGTTTGCGTGCCGTGTGCACATTGGTGTCGTGTGTAAATCCGGAATCTTAGTAATGGAGCAGGAATTTAAAGAATGCTTCATTACACTCCCCTCTTTCTTTACAAAAAAAATTTTCAAAATTCTATCAAAGAAAAAATTTTTGCTAACTTAACATCAAAATACAGCAATGGGAAAACAAGTTACTAAACATCTTCAAACAAAATAAAGAAAGAATGGCCAATTCTTTCGTATACGCCTGGTATATATGTATGTGCATATGTAGAGAAAAACAAATTTTTAAATAACATAAACAGTATGTAAAACATCTTAGAGCCATGGTACAAGTAAAATAGTTAAAATAAATGAGCACAAAAAAATTGCAAGAAACGGGTATACAAATATAAATGTGGTTCTTCCGGACGTTTACTGCAGGGGCGATGGCGGACAGGGGGGACGGTGCCAGGGATCCTAGAAGCGGGGCCATCTTGGTTGTGGCGCCTGAACTGTCGCTTCCGTTGCGGAGCTGGGACCGGGAGGGCTGCGTCGTTGTCCTGGAAAAACACCTGGAGGCAGGCAATTGACCTACCTGGGGTCGGTGGCTTCGGGGGGCTGGGGCTGTCTCTGAACTGGAGACGGCATCGGGGACGGTACGTCTCGGACTAGGGACGGCATCGGGGACGATACGCCTCGGACTGGGGACGGCATCGGGGATGGTGCGTCTCGGACTAGGGGCGGCATCTGGGACGGTACGTCTCGGACTGGGGGCGGCATCGGGGTTGGCATCAGGGACGGCATCTGGGATGATACTTCTCGAACTGGGGACGGTACTTCTCGGACTGGGGACGGCATCAGGGTTGGCTGTTGCGTCTCGGACTGGGGCCGACCTTTTGGGTTCGGGTGTCGGAGGCAGAGGTGACAGCAGGTCTGGCACTTGGACTTCCGACTTCATCACTTATTTTGGATGACTCTGGTTTTACTGGAATTGTTTTCATTACGGTTGCGGGATACAGGGTTTCCATGGGTTGGAAAATTCGGGATCTATAAAATTATTACTGCTCCATATATGGCGGTACAGGATTCCGTCTATAATGCAGTAATCTGGAGTTTTTTCTGGACATCGGTTCGATTAACGTATTTTCGGGACTCTGGACATAAATTTAAATTATTTTACTGCTCCATATATGACAGTACAGCTATCGTCTATAATGCAGTAATCTGGATTTGTTTCTGGACATCGGTTCGTTTAACGTATTTTCGGGACTCTGGACATAAATTTAATTATATTACTGCTCCATATGTGACGGTACATCCATCATCTCTAATGCAGTCATCTGGATTTGTGTCTGGAATTTGGTTCGTTTAACGTACTTTCGGTACTATTCGGAATCGTGTCTCTTCTGGGGTTAAAATTGTAGTAGTCTGGATTGTCACCACAAAATCCTTTTCATTTTCGTTTTCTCTCTTGACTTGAAATATCTTTATATCTCTCTCTCATTCGTGAACGTCTCCTTTTGGGCTATCTGGAATAAACTAAAGTCTCAAAATCTGCTCGGGCGCCAAATTATGTAACGGTTTCTTGTCGGGTAGCTGGTTCGGAGATTAATCAGGGTCCAGATTAGTTAATAAGACAGCCCATTAAAAATATAAACAATTTATTTACTTCTTGAAACAGGCAGTGTTACATAACATACAGGTACAGGTTATATGTCCGTATCTTTTACGGTTCTTAGGACAACATTTTCTATTATCTGAGAGAGAGAGAGAGAGTGTAACGGTTGCGATGCGACGTCTCTGGCTTTGGCGGCAAAACGGCGCCGGGGAATGACTAACGACTCGAGGGGTCCCAGTTCAACACGCTGTAGGATTCCCAGGGTCAGATTGCATTCGTTCCGTCGTGTTTGCGTCGGGAGATGCACAAAACTGCAATATGTCCAGCTCAGCACGCTGTAGACAGATTGGCAGAATTATCCACTCTGAATTATGTTGATTTGCGGCCTGGCTTTTATATCCGAGAATCCTCGCTTACTGGTGACGTAGAACTGCGTATAGTTTAGTGTCGTGTGCAAATCCATGCCTCTAGACGGGAGATGGGTGGGTTTGCGTGCCGTGTGCACATTGGTGTCGTGTGTAAATCCGGAATCTTAGTAATGGAGCAGGAATTTAAAGAATGCTTCATTACAGCAGGGTTGCTTGACTGCACCATGGTGTTGGCGAAATTCGGGAGAAGCTTCTTGTAGATGAAGTTACTTAAAGTTGGAGTGCCTGTGGGGTCATGGAGCGTTTGAAAAGGAGTGGCTACTGGGAGTCGGCTAGCCGCCCTTATTTTTGACTGTTTGCAAACTTTTTTGCTCGGTTAAGGTTATTAATGGGTGCCAAACAGGGGCAGCATAGATTAGAATGGGTCTGATGTGTGTTTTATAAATTTTTGAGATGTAGGGTGGGGAATTCCAAATTTCAGGTTTCCAGGATTTATTCGTGATTTTTTTAAAATGGCTTTTGAAGGTAAACCTTCTATCAAGGATGACCCTCAGATAATCCATTTCCTCAGCTCAATCGGTGGCTTGCCCTTCTACCCTTATTGTGTTGAGATTAATTGGGTTCCTGCGTTTAGTAAAACAGACGCATTGGGTTTTGCTACCGTTAGCTCTGAGACCTCAGTCAGAGTAAAATCTCGTTATTAAGTCTGTTTGTGTTTGCGCTAGATTTACTAGTACATCAGAATTTTTTATTCGATACCGCTGTGTCGTCCGCGTAGAGGCACAGGGTGATATGGTGGTCTGTTGGTCTGGGTATATCGTTAATGTAGATGTTGAACAGGATGGGACCAAGGGACGACCCTTGGGAGACTCCGGACTGAATGGGGGCTAAAGAAGAGCGATCCTGTTTGACCATTGCTCTGAACTGACGATACGAGTCGGAAAACCCGCAACTTTGAGCTTATATAATAGTCTAGGATCCCAGACCTAGTCGAACGCTTTTTCGAGGTCTAAGGCGACAAACTCTGTTAGTAGACCTGGATTGTTGTTGGTTGTCACTACTTCACCTACCAAAAAATGCTGCTGGGAGGTAGAGTGACTGGCGCGGAAACCGAATTGATAATCGTTCATCAAGTTTTCAGAGTTTATGTGCTCCTGGATACGATTTAACATTAAAGTATTTAGCACTTTTGTCAGTGAAGAAACTAAGGCTTATTGGCCTGTAATGAGCCGGGTCTGTCCCTGGCTTGTTTGGTTTCGGTATATTAATAATGTGTGCAATTTTCCACGTATTTGGGTAGTACATTAATCTGTGGCAAGAGTTGTAAATTTTTGTAATCAGGTATGACATAACCGGCAAATGTTTGAGTGCGTATGCCGGGATTCCATCGTGACCAGGGTGTATTAAATAAATGCAACAAGGACCCGTTGAGTGGCTTCATAAGTGCTTACTTTGAATCAGGGTGTATTAAATAGGTGATGCGACAACAACCCTCACAGTGGCTTCATAAGTGCTTACTTTGTACATAATGTAATAGATGGCAAGACCAATAAGTTCTCTCATTACTTACGCATAGATAGATAATTTTACAGGTTTTGTGCATACGTGCATACAGTTTTGTATACATTCCCGGCCTTTTGTTTTTGTTTAGCGAAACGAGAGTCCAGTGACATCTGACATTAAGAGTAAAAACCTTAAAATTTGAGGTTATGTTAGTTATACGATGCACATGCCCAGGTAATTGTAGGAGCTTATTGCTCGCGCCATCTACTAAAGTAAATAGAAGAAACCATGCACTTTTGAAGCCATTATTATAATAGGAAAGTGCCGTACATCGGACCACCTATTTTAATAATAATAATAAAAATAATAATGTTTATTTGCTCAGAAGTTTTACAATATACAATCGGCACATGTATAATTATTACTCTTTATTTACAAATAAACGAAGACCACAAAGCCTAGGGCTGTCCGTGTTTTAGGATATTTTTTATTTATCGATAAATGTAATAATGATGTGAAACATAACTATATAAACCTACTGAAAATGGACCGTACTTTGAATATAATGTAATATATGGCAGGAGAAATAAGTTCTGTTGTTATTTATGCATAGAAAGAAAATTTTACATTTTCTGTGCATGCATGCATACAGTGTTGCATACATTCCCGGCATTTTGTTTGTGTTTAGTGAAACAAGAGTCCAGTGACATCTGACATTAAGTAGCTAAATTAAAAACATTGAAAGAATATATGCAGCACTACATGCGGCAAAGCAAATTCATCTATCTATATACAGAATTTTGTACTACCTTATAGCTCGCGCCATCTACTAAATTAAATAGAAAGTATGCACTTATGAAGCCATTAATATCATAGGAAAGTGCTGTATGTCGGACCGCCTATTTAATACACCCTGATCGTGACCAAGAGCTTTTCTGATCACTCTTGGGTACATGACGAGATTTATAAAACCACGACATGCAACAAAAACGGTAGGCTTCATCTAGCGGCCGATGTCCATTGCAGTCGAAGTAGCAGTAGCCCTGACGTGGGCATAGTTCATAGGTATGCTTTTGGAGGGCAGAATATTTACTAACGTAATATTTTGCCGAACTCCTCTATACATTTCCTTAAATATATAAGGAATAATAGACCAGACTGTTGTTCTTCGGATAATAACTGGTGGCTGCAGTCTTTTCTTATATATAATTTCAAAAAAATAATTTTATATTCCTGAAATTTGGTATAGAGGTATAAAATTGCATTCTAAATAATTTTTCTTAGTGGAATTTTTTCATATTTTGAAAAATAAAGGTACTTTATTAGTGGTGACTTTTACAACTTTGCTTATAAAACACCCTGCAGAACACCAAATCAAGTCATTTTTGGTATACTTTAGTTTTACAACAAGCAGGACTCAATCCCCAAATACCATTCCAAAATTCCAAAATTTTTGGTCCATTACACCTCTTGTTACATCTATCCTGGGACACACTGTATATTAACTAATATTTCTAATTTACTCGCAAAGCAAGGGAAAGTATTATGACAAACAGTTATTTCTCATTCATTGTTTTTTTATCATATACAGTATGTCCGCGGATGGGGTTTACAATAGGTGTAATCGCTAAATTTTTTAACTTTTCGAGAAAATGTTATTCTTTATAAAAGTTTTTGCTTGCCTAAAGGATAGTAATGACGTTGAGAAAAATCATATTTTTTGTACGGGGTGCTCAAAAATTACAAAAACTTAAAATTCCGTAAGAGTAAACTGGTTATATTTTTTATTTTGGAACAAAATGTAAAACAAAAAAGTTGTTTCAAATTATACAGGGTGTTTCGAACAGATTGGGACAACGCTTAGCCGTAAATAGTTGACATTAAAACAAGTCGATTTAACTCAAAAAGTAGTGGTATAACTCTTTTCGTTTTTAAGATACAGGGTGGCAAAGTAAAAAAATTATATTCGTAATTTGTCTCTATCTTGGAGGCTATCATACGTATCTACTTCAAAGTTGGTAACGACATATTTTTCAGGTCGCTAATTACAATGGTGATATTGCCGATGCCACATTTTATAGATGGCGCTAGTTACAGGACTTTTACGTGACACTTTAAGCCATAACTTTTTTGGGGTTGGGTTTTGGACATCGTCTTCTATTATAATCGAAACGCAATTTAGTTTCCTAAAGAAAAGGTGTACTTGTTTAAACGCGATAAAATGCACACTTTCAGAGAAATACGCAACTTACAATTTTGTCACACACCAGTTCGAAGAACTTCAACACCCCGGGTGTTTTGAAAAGATTGGCGTAGACTCTTGAGATCAAAACAAGTCGATTTAACCCAAAACGTAGCGGTCTAACTCTTTTCATTTTCAAGATACAGAATCGTATGATAAAAAAATTGTTTTCGTATTTTGTCTCTATCTTGAAGAATATTATACGTAACTACAACAAGCACTATTGACGATTTCAAGACATCATACTTGACGTACACATACTAGGAGGAACAGCTTTTAGGTACAATTGAATTTCCTCGAATTGGCGTGTGATAAAGTTGAAAATCGCGTATTTCTCTGAAAGCGTGCACTTTATCGCGTTTAAACAAGTATACCTTTTCTTTACGAAACCAAATTGCGTTTCGATTATACTAGAACACGATGTCCAAAACCTAACCTCAAAAAAGTTATGGTTTAAAGTGTCGCGTAAAAGTCCTGTAACTAGCGCCATCTATAGAATATGGCATCGGCAATATCATCATTGTAATTAGCGACCTGAAAAACACGTCGTTACTAACTTTGAAGTAGATACGTATAATAGTCTCCAAGATAGAGACCAATTACGAATACAATTTTTTTAGTTTGCCACCCTGTATCTTGAAAACGAAAAGAGTTAGACCACTACTTTTTGAGTTAAATCGACTTGTTTTGATGTCAAGAATTTACAGTTAAGCGTTGTCCCAATCTTTTCGAAACACCCTGTATGGTCTGTCCAAATTTCACTTGAATATTGCATGTTTCGAAATAAGTGAATTTTTATTAAAATGCTTTTTGGATTTCGTCAAATTTTTTTTTACTTTTATTTTATTTTGACAAATACTACAACCTGTAGAAATTTGGAATCCTATTTTAGGAACATCCTGTATAATTCCTGTAATGTTCTATTTGATTGTTAGGTGCGTTGTTATCTAGTTATGTCTACATATCATGGCATATCTGCATTAAAAAATTATTTTTAAAATGTTAACTATCGAGCAAAGAATTTTTTACATAGAGTACTATGGTTCAGTGCTTGACATAAAGTAAAAGAAAAAAATGCATGATCAAAATGACGCTTCCACAACATTAGTGTTGGCATCTGTTGTTGACAATCCCCAACTTTCGTTAAGAAATCGAGCCCAGCATTTGGAGAAGGTTTAAAAAACTTGCACCCAAAAAAGAGAATAAAATAATTTCATACAAACCTCATTTTAACCATAACTTAGAAGCAAAACGACTAGATTTCTGTTTATGGGTTGGAAATGAAATTTTAAGTGGCAACACGAATTTTTATAAAGGACCCCGGAACAATACCCATGAAAATGTTGATTCCGTGGAATCGGCTGAAATTTTGGTATTTTGTGGTTCAAGTCATGCTGATCAAAAGTTCTTATTACATCGAGCCAATCCCATGGACGGTTTTTGAGATACAGCTTGTCAAAGTTATGTGATTTGCGTCATTTTAGACATTCAAGAACTTTTTACTCCTAAACTATTGACTTCAGCAAAAAATTGCAAGGGTCGAAATATTTTTGTTCTAGCCCAATAAAGCTCAAGAATTTTTTCAGAATTTTTTTATCAATTTTTAGGTTAGGTAAGACATATATGTCATATTTCGGCATGCTTCGGCGGGATTGGCTGAAACTTTGCTATATTGTAGTTAAAATCATGCTGATCAAAAATTCCTATTGCATTGAGTCTATCCTATGAGTGGTTTTCGCTCCAGGAGTGCCCGAAGGTCTTAACAACGAGGTAACGGATAATCTATAAGTACGTGTGTATGAATGGCTTTCAGCGTGTTTGTGTACGTGCATGCATGTATGTGTGATTATTTTTCAAAGAACCTGCTCTTACCGGCACTATGTTTCTTATGAGAATGCTCTCATTGCCAACCAGGGTGATCCCATTTTTTGTTTGGTTTCACTTTCTATCTGTTTATTTTTACTTTCGTTGTTTTTTAATATATTTTTTTTTAGTTTTTAAGTATTGCGAACATCTATAGGATTTTCAGGAACAGGTCCTCTGTTTCTAGCATCATGTATCGTTCGAAGAAGAATCATTGATGGATATTTTATGTGATTTTCATGCCGTACGTACCCCGAAAACCATAATACGCTTGTGTTTTCAGCGGTTCTGCATCAAACTCATTAGAACGATTTTTCTCACAAAACTAAAATGAAAGAGAACATTTTTTGTGTATTTTTAATTAGGGAATTACAGACTTGTACCAAAGTGAAAAAAAAAAATAAATAAAAGACATAAGAAATTAATACAAAATATCGACAGCCCCCTCAATATCACCCACTTACGGTAGAAAATATTTTTAAGAATAGTGTAAAAATAAGCTTGTATTATTGTTCAGTATGCGTATAAAGTCGCGTTGTAAATCAAAAGGTTTCAGAAACATAAAATGATAATCAATTTTTGGGTGCCATTTTCAAAGGGCCGTAGCTCAAGGTCTTTGCGAACATATTTTTGCATATAGAATCTGCACCAGAAGTTTGTCATCGATATTTCCGGAGAACCCTGTAACACTGGCAGGTATATACACACAAACGCATGCTCGCAGTACACAAACACGCTGGAAGCCATTCATATAGATTACCCATTACCTTGTTGTTAAGACTTTCAGGCACTCCTGGAGCGAAAACCACTCATAGGATAGACCCAGTGCAATGGGGATTTTTGATCAGCTTGACTTTAACTACAAAATACCAAAGTTTCAGCTAATCCCACCGAAACATGCCAGAATGACATATATATATTTTACCTAACCTAGGAATTGATAAAAAAAATTCTAAAAAAAATTCTTGAGATTTATTGGACTTGAACAAAAATATTTCGACGAGTCAACGTTTTCAACAACAGGGACTGTAGCTTCACAACATGTTAGGTATTGGAGTGAGACCAACCCCGAATTTAGAATTTTTACTGAAAAGCAATATTTAAAAAATGTTCATGTTGGTGCATTTGCATTTATAAATTCAGAATTATTTATCTTATTTACTCGCCTTGTTCGAATGCAATTAGCTAAATAAAAATTTGACAAGACCGACAAGAATTTTACTAAGAATGCAATTGTTTCGAAACATTGCAATATTCAAATGAAATTTTGAATTTGGACAGACCATATAATTTGAAACAACTTTTTTATTTTACATTTTGTTCCAAAATAAAAATGTAACCAGTTTACTCTTACGGAATTTTAAGATTTTGTAATTTTTGAGCACCCCGTATAAAAAATATAATTTTTCTCAACGTCAGTACTATTTTTCAGGCAAGCAAAAACTTTTTCTCGAAAAGTTAAAAATTTTGACCATTACACCTATTGTAAACCATCCGCGGATATACTGTATATATTTTTTAAAATATTTAAAATAATATTTTTTATGCATTATATATGCACATTAATAATATATACATACAAGCAAAGGAACAAGAAAGTAATTTAAAAAAACATTAGAATATTTCTTGGGACTACCTAGATAGCAATAAAAGCTTTATAAAAATAACACACGCACACAAAAAAAAATGTCGAGTGCTAGAAAGCAGACCTATGTATTCCCATGCATTTCGACCCGTTGAACACGAATCCGGTGTCCGTTTTGTCGGATTGGCTCTTGCATTTTTCCTAACCCTAAAAAACACCCTAAGACACTCCGAAAAATCTCAAACAAGTAAATAAAAAGCTCAAATGAGCTGACCACCATTTCCATACGTATTTTGGGGCGCTGAGACCGAATCTGAGGTCAGAATTGGCCGATCAGTTAGGAATTTTGACATAACCTCAAAAAAATTCCCGAAAAATCCGAAACAAGTAAATAATAATATATTGTGTATTTAGGTGTGAAAGCAATACATTCCCGGACGACGATGCAAATTGTTGGCCGAGGCGCTAGCCGAGGCCAACAAGCATCGAAGTCCGGGAATGTGCTTTCACACCGAAGTACACATACTATTTTTTCTGAAATCTCAATCAATATTATTATAAATTAAGGAATTTGTATTAATGCATAATATTTCTTCATTACAATCTAACTGCTTACTAACAAATGCAATTTTAATGTGAGTTGGTTTGTCTGCGTGTATTTATTTAGTGTCTAAAATATACATAAAAACCGTACGGGAATGTTACTTTCCCGGCCTAGGCCGGGAAAGTAACATTCCCGTACGGTTTTGTTGATTGTTGCTTGGCAACGGATCTTTTCCAGTCTGTATTGCGATAGTTTCTTAGCAACGGACTAAAATACTGAAATTGTTCATTTTTCGTTCTGAAATCGCGCCGAAAATGTAGACATTGCCGATCGATTTCAGAAAAAAAGCTTAAATGAGCTGATCACTATAACTATACGTAATTTGGGGCGCTGAAACTGAATATGAGGTCAGAATTGACCGATAAGTTAGGAATTTTGACGTAACCTCAAAAAACACCTAAAAAATGCCCGAAAAATCCCAAGTAAATAAAAAGCTTACATGAACTGATCACTATATCTATATGTAATTTGGTGTACTGAAACCGAATCCAAGGTCAGAATTTATGCGCGACGATCGAATATCTTGTAAAATCCATATTTAGGATCAAAACGTACCCAAAAATGACTGAATCATAGCCCGAAATTGACTATGCTCTACTTAATATCTGAACATATAATTTCCGACGTATTTTCACGAGCTGAACACAATACCGTAGTCAGTATTAAAGCGCAATCTGCAAACTTCGTAGAGAAATATCATTTCAGCATATATTCTCATCAACCCTAGTACGCGGAGATGGGTAACTTTTAAATTTTCAGGTATTTAAAGAAAAATATTACTGAAGTGACATTTTTAGAAAAAAATTTTCGGACAAAGTTTGCTCTTTTTTTTTTTACTAGTGAAATATTTTGTCGAACTCCTCTATATGTTTCCTTAAATATATAAGGAATAAGAAACCAGACTGCAACCAACAGCTATTCTCCGGACTAATGCCCCGCCGAGCGCTGAATTACGAGTTACAAGCCTGGCCGCGTTAAGTACAATAACTATGTATTGCCACAAAACGCTAAGTTTCGATTGTAATAGACACCAGCCGAAAGACTTATTCCCATTCAAAGGAGCTCTCGTCTCAGACCTACCTTGCACTGACGAGAGCCAATAGCTCGAAACTGCAGTCTGCAAGTGGTATGGGGTGGCTGGCACGAGAGCTCCTTTGAATGGGAATAAGTCTTTCGGCTGGTGTCTATTACAATCGAAACTTAGCGTTTTGTGGCAATACATAGTTATTGTACTTAACGCGGCCAGGCTTGTAACTCGTAATTCAGCGCTCGGCGGGGCATTAGTCCGGAGAATAGCTGTTGGTTGCAGTCTGGTTTCTTATTCCTTATATATTTAAGGAAACATATAGAGGAGTTCGACAAAATATTTCACTAGTAAATATTCTGCCCTCTAGAAGCATATCTACTAAAGTTTGCTCTGTTGAGAGAGGAATATCGTTTGGACTTAACATTTACCTACACCCTCCCTTTATGATTTTTTACTTTTTTTTCTTAGAGCTGTTTAGAATTGTATAGTTTTCTTTATTCTGTTTGATTGTCATATGCCATTTAATTTACTACAAACAAAACAGACGGATTTCGCATTATTTACACAGTTGTGCAAATTTCTTGTAGCCCTATACTCATAGGAAGCCAAGTTTCCCACTTCACTAGAGCTGCGGTTGCATGATGCCGACGCCCGCAGTCCCGCTTTCCCAACCTGACCGGCCGCCGATCCTGGGGCTTCCCTTCCCTGCATCGAAAACTCTTTCTCAACTTTTGCCATGACGGCATTTTTTTTATTTAGGAACTTAGCTGAAATAAATCGTTGCCCGCCGTCACCACATGGAGGTGTTCTAGTAGCAAAAATAGAAAAAGAAACAAATGGCATATGATGACAATCAAACAGAATAAAGAAAACTATACAATTCTAAACAGCTCTAAGAAAAAAAAGTAAAAAATCATCAAGAAAGGGTGTAGGTTAATGTTAAATCCAAACGATATTCCTCTCTCAACAGAGCAAACTTTGTCCGAAAAATTTTTCCTAAAAATGTCACTATTCAGTAATATTTTCTTTTGGATACTTAAAAATTTAACCGCTTACTAGATTGATGAGATATGGTGAAATGATATTTCTCTATGAAGTTTGCAGATTCCGCTTTAATTCTTAAGGTATTGTGTTCAGCTCGTGAAAATACGTCGGAAATTATATGTTCAGATATTATGTAGAGCAATGTCAATTTCGGGCTATGATTCAGTCATTTTTGGGCACGTTTTCATCCTAAATATGGATTTTACAAGATATTCGATCGTCGCGCATAAATTCTGACCTTGGATTCTGTTTCAGTGCCCCACATTACGTATAGATATAGTGATGATTTCATGTAAGCTTTTTATTTACTTGTTTGGAATTTTTCGGGCGCTTTTTAGGTGTTTTTTGCGGTTATGTCAAAATTCCTAACTGATCGGCTAATTCTGACCTCATATTCAGTTTCAGCGCCCCAAATTACGTATAGATACAGTGATCAGCTCATTTAAGTTTTTATTTACTTGTTTGGCATTTTTCGGGCATTTTTTTAGGTGTTTTTTGAGGATATGTCAAAATTCCTAACTGATCGGCCAATTCTGACCTCAAGTTCGGTCTCAGCGCCCCAAAATATGTATGAAAATGGTGGTCAGATCATTTAAGCTTTTTATTTACTTGTTTGAGATTTTTCAGGCAGTTTTTTGGCGTTAGGAAAAGTGCAAGAGCCAATCCGGCAAAACGGACATCGGATTCGTGTTCAGCAGGTCGAAATGCATGGGAATACATTCTCTCGACATTTTTTTTTGTGTGCCTGTTTAATTATTAAGAAACGTCAGCCAATGAAAAATCGGAATAGCAGATTTCAGCCACTATTTTTTTTGTTTTTTACAAATAAACAAAGCTTCCTGAAAAGTGGTTAACACGGTATAATAATATTAAAGCGTATTTTTTTACCCCATTTTTGAAAATTCACCACGCAGCAGTACACAGGTGACCGAAGTTTATTTTATTGTTCCTTATCACTTTGCGAAACTTTGGATATAAAGTACAACGACACTAAATTCATTTAATTTTTAGTATATCATCAATTAATAAAAAAAACTAAATTGCAAAAAATGCAGACACAGATTTCAGCCGATTGCAATTATATCAATCTCATATTGATAAGCAACATTTAAAATAAGTGGCAGACACAATAAAATTATATAGGCACATTTTTTATTGCATTTTTAAATAACTGTTAATTAAAAACTCAGTAACGCAGTAATGACTGAAATGGTTTTTCCGTCTTTTTATTATGACGTCTTTACACTTTTCAACTTCAGTCACACAATAAAATCATATAAAAATTTCTGGCCACTAACAACTCCCTAGCTATGTATAACTAATTGCAGCAGCTGAATTACAAAGCGAAATGTATGTCGCGGCGACAGAATTGCATAGTCTGATAATGGCATTATGTAAAATGTAATTTAATTTACCTTACTGTCGTCCTCCATTTCTAGGAAGGTTATGAAGTGGAAGTGTCTTAGAAGACGGGCGGTTACAGGGTTCCGCCCGCCTCCAGGAGGTCCCATAGCTGCCACGAAATTACAGTCGATAATATTTCTGAAATCACCGATATTTCTTCTGTCATACCATCCTACAAGAAACAAAAATAATGTAAAGGTGAATTAAACATTAAAAATGTTAAAAATTCGATGTTGAGACAAAGGCTAATCATAGAACAGAAAGAAGTGATTGACATGAACCAGTCAGTCAAGTTTAAAAGAGAACCACACAATTATTAAATTGTGATATACACTAGTGGCACCTAGAAATCATAGGTCGATCCCTATAATAAGATAGAGTGAAATATAAATAGCAAAATAATATACGTGAAAGAAAGCGATATATTAACATTGATGCCAGGCACTTCAGCATGTTAAGAGTTCCGCCGACGACTAAAAGTAGCCAAAGAGAATAGTGGCAACAGCGTAGGTTAAATATGTTTCTTTTCAGCATATTATTTTTCCATTTTTCTTCTCTTCTACTTTAAATTGGCATCGACTCAATATTTTAAAATTCCGCTACTCTAGTGCACATAATACTGATACGCTTCAAGGCAAACTGTATATTCTATTGTCTTTTACATGAGATTATCAACGCCTTTCATTCAATGCAAGATTAATAAACTCGTCTAAAAATTTAGAGGGCATGCAGAAAAAAATACTTCAAATATTTTTTAAAAAAGAGCAAACTTACTCAAGTGATGCAATATTTCAGGAGTCCAGTCTATTGGGTATTAGACAGTTGTTTTACTATCACTGTAGTATAGTAGAGAGCTCGTGCGTCTGAAAGTGCCTTAAAAAATGAATCTGTAGGGCTTTAAATACTAAAAGCTGACAACTGGATAAATCGATAGCATATATATATATATATAAACTTCCAAAAAAAGTTGTCCAAAGATTGTCATGTGCAAAAGGGCGTTATTCAAAATTTTTGAGTTATGTAGTGCATCACCTAGCCGAAGTACATATATCTCTTTGGTAAAATTTCTATAATATTCTCTAAGCTGTAAGGTTGTAAAAAATAAACCATTTTTAAAAAAGCATGTGCTCTATGGGAAATGCAAACTTTAAATGCCTGTATAGGATTGCCAACCGTCCCGATATATCGAGACGGTCGTCGGGACAGTCACCGTTATTGACCTCTGTGTCTTGACGTCACGATAAAAACAATGAAATTTCTTAAAATAAGGAGCAGTTTTAATTTTGTTAAAAAGACAATGATATATTTTTCTTTAACATATATGCCTTTTTATTAGGGAAATACATAGTGTCCCGATATAGTTTCCGGACATTTATGGCAACCCTATGCCTGTATCTCTGTTAGACCTTCGCTAAAAATTAATTCATTTGCCGTTTTTTTTACATTACACACTCAATTACTCGAAACCTAAGTCTCAAATAAAAGAAAAATATTCTTTATAAAATGAAGGCCTATGCTTTCTGACAACGGCGGTATTTTAAAAAATATTTTTAGTGAAATAATAACTGAGTTATGAATTTAAAACTAACGCGGTTACAAAATCTTCAAGCCGTTAGAACTGCAAACCTCGATCGCCCTTTCGCACCGCACCACTCCCCGACGTGCCCAAGATCTGTCGTCTAACTATTATTAATTCTTCTCGACTAGTGAGTGCTTGTTTATTAACATTGTTATAAATATTAGTCAGTGTGAATTAATTTTTTGCCTGTTACCTTCATACAGTTTGAAGGGGTAAGTAGGTGTTTTATATTTATTTTGCATATCTACATGAATAACATCCAAATAATCATCCATGCAATACTAATTCGCGAATTCAGTTTTGTTTTATTGTTTTTTTTACTTTCCAACAAAAAATTGGCAATCCTTTCGTGACGACGTAACACGGGCAATTATATAAATTTATGCCATATAGGTATTCATAATATAATAGTTTGAATCAAGTTTTATACCTAAAGAGATATTCACCAACAAAGTGATTAGACGTTTTACAAGACAATTTCATGGAATTTAAAATTTTTCCTAAATGTGAATTATGGTATAACGTGCAATTAAAATTCAATATTAATTGTTAACTATATAATTGCTTCTGTAAATCTTTGCAATTGGGTTGTTGACGAATTTTCAAAAATGGTGAAATATGGTAGTGGAGGACTTAATTTAGTTATATATTTAATTTGGAAGAAAAATTCTTAGCGCAACATATTTTAAAAAATTGTTTAACTTCGACTATTTGAATGTGCTGCGAATCCGGTAGTGACATCATAACGGCAGTTAGATATGAACTTATAAGCAGAACAGATGAAGACGAATAAGTTGACATTGCTGACAAGAAAGAAAATAACCTCATATGTCAAAAGTAAATTTGACGTTTAGCTAGCAGTTATTGATGTTTGCAGTTATTGTTAATATTTTTTTACAAAACGACTAAGGCAGTATATCTGTAAAAGCTAATTCTGACATTCTACTTGCGGTAGATATATTTATGGTCAGCGAATTTTTAAAAAGAGACGATCGTTTTGACATTGCAATGGTTGGAAGTGCAAAAGCTGCAAGGTACTTACGTTACAGCTGCTATAGACAGTACAAACTATTGTAATTTCTGCAAGAACTTCCTTTATCTTATCTTATTAATATTACATTGTCTAATATGTATTTTATTATTTAATTATTTAGATGAATTTGTTAACTATACTTTGTATTTTATTAAATATTTCCTTTTCATTGTTTTATTTCCTATTAACTATATACATGCGTATCTAACTGAAAACAACAAAATAAGTTGATCTACTAAAGAAATTATTTATTATCCATTGATACTCACTTCTAAAAAGAGTCAGAATGAGACTTACGAAGATATCAAGAATGGTCTTTATTATAACAAAAAATAATAAATAGGTAAGTACTTTATGCTAGTATCTATCTAAGCAATAAACAATTATATGTATTTATAACACACATAATTCAAAGGGCATTTATAACTACAATCCAACGCATTCGTAGCCATTTCCGACTGATTGTATTCACCGACTTTACGACTTTCACAGTTTGTTTCATATAGTTTTTCAACGGCGAGTTTTTAAATTTCCTTTCTTAATTTATTGATCATCCTAGTATTATGGGGCGTCTAGGGAGCTTCATAAATAATCAATAGCTAACAAAAACAACTGCACTTTATTCCAACATAAACTAGATAAAATACATAAAAGCAGATTAAAGCCATTTCTCTCCTTTTAGGAAGTCAAAGCATGAATAACATTCTAATCTAGAGCCGTTAAGAATACAGTAATACACCTATTTTATCCACCAGTTTGGCGGGTAATTTAAATTTGTAACAGCTAGAACGCCACACAAGTCTCGTAATGCGGCCATTTTTCCTACAACATAAACCCATATTAAAAATCAAATTCCTACATTAAGATACAACTTACCACAAATAAAACGCTTAGAATACATTGTAATTTGTTACTTTACTTGGCATTGAAATGGTCTCCACAATAAGAAGACTTGGTCCTTCTCTGGTGGCTTTGAATCATTCATTATTACGTTCAGCGTTTATTATTGGAACACAACAGTTTTTCTGGTGAATTGGTGGTATTATTTACACAGTACGGTAGAAAAAACTATCTGTACTTATATTTATCCATAACTAGATGCTGTTAAACTATACCGAATTGTAACCTATGAACGTCAGTTGAATTTGACGTTAAATATAATGTCAGATTAAACTGTCGTGATTGTCTTTTTTCTCCGTCGCTATCAGCGAGTTTCTAAATTAGTACCCGTTTCTCCTCGTTTTATAACTAACTTCTCTACAGACTGCCGTTATTATGTCATCTTCGTTTTAAATGCATGTATTTTTGTAATTAATATTATAATATTATAAGACTTTCTTTTCAACTTCTACATGTTTCTAATGATTTTTATGAATAATTGTTGTTGTTTAACACAGATTCTCCTGAAATTTTAACTTAGTGCAACAACCCAATTAACACAACAATTTATGATTTACAGGGGTTAAAGCAATGATTAAAGACAGTGAAAGTACTCCTTGTCCACTTCAGGGAGCACCTAACATCCGAAATGCTGGGAAGAAAGGAGATGAACAATTTATACAAGTGGGATGATTTGGTAATAGATCAGGCGTTTTTAAATAGCTAACCAGCGTGTGTGACACTACTAGTGAATTTTCAGGTATGGGTAAAAGTATATTTTACATACTTATTACAAATTGCTTGGTTGTATTAGAATAGCTAATTTTTACGATATTTTGTTTAGAGAAGTTTATACCTTTGTTCTAAAATTATATACAAGCAATGAGGAGATATCGTCGGTGAATAATTTACGTGGTATCCTAGCAGCTAGTGAGGATAGTCTAAAACAGAATTGTTTACGAGCTCATTACCAAACCATTATTTGGCTCAATGCTCTTAGTCCCATAACCCCCTCAATGTGCTCGAATATGGTTGGCAACTTGTCAATGTAATCTGCTACCGCTATTTCAAACTGCTCCACATTTTTCACAAGATATCACCATCTTACGCAACTGTGGATGTAAAAAGGGTAAAGTGAAATTACTTAGAGAAGATAACATCCGCACAAACCGATATCGCTAGCTCGTGCCGATTGTCTAGGTCGTGTTCGGTATTTATTATATATTTATAGTGAATATTCAACCGTTTCTATGAATAAAACAGATGAAATGAAATTTATTTTAATTGCGACTGTCCAATATTATTAATAAACGAAAATAGTAAACTTAGTAGTTTTAATATGTTACCTTCTCTAAGTAATTTCACTCTACCTATAGTTAGAGTTATCATTTCTTCAGAGAAAAAAATAATTTTTATTTTCAGATTGTAGATATAAATGGTGCAGCTGTAAAAACAATAAAATGCCTTGCATAGGATCTGGTAATTGTATGGGTCAAAAATCTTGAGAGACCATCCATAAATGATGTCACACTTCTTTTGCCAATTTTTGACACCCTCCCCCCCACAACTGTCTGTCACGTCACACCAACTTTTACGTAAATTAATAAAAATTTTAAATTTTTAATTTGAACCATGACATATGACCCCCCCCCCCCCTGCCCCTAAAAGCGTGACATCATTTATGGACGGTTCCAAAATTTTGTGAAATTATAGTAGTAATTAGAGTAGTACCTATTTTCTATAAGTTTAGACGTTACTCCAAACATCGTTTAATTATTATGATGATATTAATTACTGCTGTAAAATAACTGATACATACACATCACATCACAGTCGTAGGCACCGCTCGACCGCGGGGAGTAATGCGGGCGATCGAGGTTTGCAGTTCTAAGCTTGGAGATATTGTAACCGCGTTAGTTTTAAATTCATAACTCAGTTATTAATTCACTAAAAATATTTTAAAAATAAAAAATACCATCGTGGTAAGAAAGCATAGACCTTCATTCTATAAAGAATATTTTTTCTTTATTTGAGACTTAGTTTTCGAGTAATTGAGTGTGCAATATAAAAAAAAACGGCAATGAATTAATTTTTAGCAAAGTTCGTACAGAGATACAGGCATTTAAAGTTTGCGTTTCCCATAAAGCACAATGCTTTTTTGAAAATAGGTTATTTTTTTACAGCCTTACAGCTACAGAGAATATTATACATTTTTTACCAAAGAGAGATATGTACTTCGGCTAGGTGATGCACTCGAAACTTTTGAATAACGCCTTTTTGCACAGGACAATCTTTGGACAACTTTTTTTGGAAGTTTACCTATATATGTGCTATTGATTTATCCAGTTATCAGCTTTTAGTATTTAAAGCCCTACAGGATGAACATTTTCAGCCTCTGAGCTCTCTACTAGTATTAAACAACACAATAATAAAAATTATTTAATAAAAAGAAATCATATGTACAGTACAAGACAAATTAATTCGCCTATTTGGGCCAAAAATTTTATAATTTTTTAGACTCAGACACAGTTTCCCTTCACCACCCCGCGTCTCGGCTTCATTCATCTTATGTGCAGTGCGGTTTTGTTTATTTCCACTTGTTTGTGGAGTTGTTATAACTTTCGTACATGTCCTTCGTTTCAACATGTAAACAGAATTGCTTCCGTAAGTGCGTCGTACTTTTCCCTAAAAAACTTATGTAGATTATACTTTCCTGTATAACACATCTCCTGTAAAACACGTTTAAACTTGTTAACTCTGTTTAGACAATAGCTATTATTATTAGCCCTGCCAATGAACGTTCAAGTCCTCCACTCAAATTAGGGGAAAAACGCCTTTTTAAAGAAAGATTTTGAACAGCAGTTTCTTGGCATAGATAGTAAGTACTCAACTTTTAGAACAATGTTTTGCTTATACGCAGAAAAAAAAAAAAGATTTTTGAAATATATATGTTTTTCCGCGTCCTTTTTCATTTAGACTTTCATATCTCGAAAAGTACCCGTTTTTAAGGCTAAACGAACATAGGTAAAAGTGTTCCAAATACGATTTCTTACAAAAAAAGTTCTATGCATTTTCCCGATTATCCCACTGGTTTTTCCGGAAAAGTGACTTGAAAAATATATCTATTAGGCCAGGCTAGATAAGTACCAGAATTAAAAAAAAAAAAAAATAATAATTCGTTAGAGCAAACTGATAGCAGAATATTTTAGAACATATCACAACTAAAGAAGGAAAAATAATCCGAACCACCTGCGGTTATCTGGGGTGAAATGGGGTGGGTTTTTAGGGGTGAAAAAAGGTTTTATACGATTTCTGAGTTAATTACGCATTCTATCGAAAAAAGTTGATTATAAAAGTTGTAGGTAATAAATAAATTTATAACTTGTGTGGAGAGCATTTTTATCATAACCTCAAAATTTTTCGAGATACACGCAAAAAAACCCCTTTTCGGTTTTTTATTTTTTTCTTCCACAAAAATAATTCGATTCAGCTCAAACTTGGTGACAGTATACCTTTTGGTGTCCCACATAAGCACTATTTTTTTGGAGCAAAATATTTAACGGTTGTTGTTTAATTCAATTTAAAGAAAAAAAAGTGAAATTTTCAACTACGATTCCTCATAAAAGTACTTGTCCGATAGAGTTCGGACAGAGCTCATTTTTTTTGTTTTTATGTCTACTTTCAATAAATAAAAAAAATATATATATAGTGCAATGGAAAAAATTGCCGGAAAATCGAAAATTCCGAAAAAATGCCCCTTTTCGTTGTATGCTTTTTAATTATTGTCAAAAATTTGTTATTATTTATTGCAATTAATATAATTTTGTAATATCAATGTATGCTACAAACAATAAGTAAAATAATTAATAATTAATTACATTCCTCAACCACGTTTGAATTATTAAACAAACAAAAAAGTATGATCTTGATTTCTATGCCTTCTATTGTAACCGTATTGGTATGGCATATAAATGACCGCATTTTTATTTATTTGATAATCTACATATATTTTCCTTTAATTTTGATTGTCAATAATTTTTAAATTGTAAAAATTGATTAAAATTGCTTTGTTAATTTTTATTATTAAACATAATATAAATAATTTTTTGTAAAAATAATAAATAATGTACTTTTTAAAATTAAAGACTAAGAAAAGGCAAATATGTGTATATGTACCCACATACACATACATTCGCACATATAAAACCAATTGCTATCTTATAAAATTTGGAGAGAGAGGAAATGAGATTTTATCGTTTTGCTAAATTTATTTACAGAAGTTGTTTTCAGTTGGTCATCTATATTATTGTAGATCGAGATTGCGTTATATATAAATGACTGTACTTTCTGAGTTTAAATACAAATCTGCAACAGCTACTTTGCATATTTTGCAAACGATATTGCGTAATCTTATCAAGACATACTATATTGCAATAGTTTAAAATGAGCACAAGATTTTCACACAATTTTTTTCTTACTTTAAAATTTAAAATACTTATATTAAAATATAACATTTTCAATGAGTAATATGCTTTTTTTAATAAAACTGCCACGTGCTCCGTGAAATGCATCTTATAGTCAAAGATAAGACCTAAATTTTTTGCTTCATTTAGAATGAGCAAGTATTGCACATTGATAGCGATCTTTAGATTTGCCTTCGTGTATTCCCGTGTTTTATTAGAAGTAAAGCACAATATTGCACTTTTGGTGGCATTTAGCTTAATACTGTTTTGATTAGCATAATTATGAATAGAGTCTATGAGTCCGAATTAATTAAATCACGAATATTTATTGTGTTTTCAGAAGGAAAATTATAAAACAATTGAGTATCATCGGCATAACATTGGACTTTACCATAATTGATATTGTTATGAATTTGTTAATTTTAATTTTTTTTTTAAGATACACGTTTATTAATTGACATAAACTCTACGCACATAAATTATTATAATGTGAAAGGTTAAGTTGAGTAGCTATTAAGCTAGACTTCGCCTTAGTTTAGAAATATGATCTAAATTTAATTATAAATAAAGCCATTTTATTATTATTATTATTATCATTATTATTATTATTATTAATTGTATGTTTACTACAAAATGTAAATATATTAGAACCATGTATTAAAAAGTACATTTATTATTTTTACAAAAAACTATTTATATTATGTTTAATAATTAAAATTAACAAAGCAATTTTTGTCAATTTTTACAATTTAAAAGTTATTAACAATCAAAATTAAAAGTAAATATATTTAGATTATCAAATAAAAATGCGGCCATTTATACGCTCTACCAATACCGTTACAATCGAAGGCATATAAATCATAATCATACTTCTTTGTTTGTTTAATAATTCAAACGTGGTTGAGGAATGAAATTAATTATTAATTATTTTACTTATTGTTTGTAGCATACATTGATATTACAAAATTATATTAATTGTAATAAATAATAACAAATTTTTGACAATAATTAAAAAACATACAACGAAAAAAGGCATTTTTTCGAAATTTTCGATTTTCCGGCAATTTTTTCCATTGCACTATATATATATTTTTTTTATTTATTGAAAGTAGACATTAAAACGAAAAAAATGAGCCCTGTCCGAACTCTATCGGACAAGTACTTTTATGAGGAATCGCAGTTGAAAATTTCACTTTTTTTTTTAAATTAAATTAAACAACAACCGTTAAATATTTTGCTACAAAAAAAATAATGCTTATGTGGGACACCAAAAGGTATACTTTTACCAAGTTTGAGCTAAATCGAATTATTTTTGTGGAAGAAAAAAATAAAAAACCGAAAAGGGTTTTTTTTGCGTATATCTCGAAAAATTTTGAGGTTAGGATAAAAATGCTCTCCACACAAGTTATAGATTTCTTTATTACCTACAATTTTTATAATCAACTTTTTTCGATAGGATGCGTAATTAACCCAGAAATCGCAAAAAACCGTTTTTCACCCCTAAAAACCTACCCCATTTCACCCCAGATAACCGCAGGTGGTTCGGATTATTTTTCCTTCTTTAGTTGTGATATGTTCTAAAATATTCTGCTATCAGTTTGCTGTAACGAATTATTTTGTTGTTCAACCCTTATCTAGCCTGGCCTATATGTGTTTTTTCGTGTTTTTTTTATTTTGAATGCAAATATCTCGAAAAGCACGCGATTTTAGAACATAAATAAACTTATTCAGAATGAGATTTTCTACAAAGTAGCTCGTATACATTTTTTGATTATCCCATTGGTTTTTCCGGAAAATCTTCTTCCTTTTTCCTATTTTTTTTTTCATTTGGACATATATATCTCGGAAAGTACCCATTTTTAAGGCTAATGAACATTACTAAACTTGTTCAGAATGTGATTTCCTACAAAAAAAGGTACTATATATTTGAGACATATAAACGTCAAAATAAAAACAAAAAAACGAAAACGCAAATATGTATATTTTTCAAGAAGCTTTCCCGGAAAAATCAATGGGATAATCGGAAAAATGTATTGGAGCTTTTTTGCAGGAAATCTCATTCTGAACAAGTTTACTTATGTTCATTTGGCCCCAAAATCGTACACTTTTCGAGATATTTGCATTCAAAATAAAAAATATACCAAAAAAACATATATATTTTTCAAGTCGCTTTTCCGGAAAAGCCAATGGGATAAACTGAAAAATGTATAGAACCTTTTTTGTAGGAAGTCGTATTCTTAACATGTTTACCTATGTTCGTTTAACCTTAAAAACGCATACTTTTTGAGATGTATGTCTAAGTGAAAAAAAAAAACACGAAAAAACGTATATATATGTATATATCTCAAAAATCATTTCTTTTCTTTCTGCGCATAAGCAAATCCTTGTTATAAAAGTTGAATTCTTACTTCCTTTGCAGAGAAACTGCTGTTCAGAATTTTTCTCCGCTATTTTCCTAATTTGAGTGGACTATAGAGGGAAATGCCGAGATCACAACTTTTGGCTAGAATAGTCCAAACACAGCCCGGACTATTTAGGAGGTAAACATACCAAAAGTCTCCAAACATAGGAGGTGCGGGGGTGCAGGGGGCACGAGGAAGGTCCCGGTTTTTAGTTTTTCGCTCATGTCTCGAAAACGGTTAGCCATAATCAAAAAGTAGTTATATGCAAAATTAAAGCTTACTAAATTTTCTACAATAATGTTTCTATTAATATTTGTCGTATCTGTTATGGTTCAGTAATGGATTGTATATCTTTTAACTGTATTCCAACTTTATTATAAATTTATTTTTTTTTATTATTTATATGCTAACGTCGATTACTTATAAAAAAAATAAAGATAATTCTCGGATTTCACCACCAAAAACGCATTGTGTTAATGTCGTATGGCCCGCGTACTAAATAAAATACGCATTGCTAGGGATATTACTTTTTCTGCCCCTCACAGCGTCAGAAAAAGTACTTTTTCTGAAGTCGATCGGCAATGTCTACATTTTCGGTGCGATTTCAGATCGAAAAATTCACAATTGTATTTTAGACCGTTGCTAAGAAACTATCAGAAAACAGACCGGAAAAGATCCGTTGCCAAGCAACGGTCAACAAAACCGTACGGGAATGTTACTTTCCCGACCAGCTGCTCATTGGCTAATGGCATTTTTTGGTGGGGATCGTGAGTTATTAGGCCACCTCAGACTCTACCAATCTTGATTCTATATCGCATTGTCACCAGACTTATACACGTATGCCAAATTTCAAAGTTCTAGCTTAATTAGAACTAGTCGAAATTCAGCTTGCAAGATTTGACCTAAACAAACATACATACCAACAAACAAACATTGGAAGTTGAATAAAAGCTTTTAAAAAGTAAATTTTTGGTGCAGTGTCTTACCATGGAATTATAGGGCCATATTTTCTTGAAGATACTTGTAACAGCAATAGTTATTTGAATATGCTGCAAACTTATTTCAGTGATGAATTAAAAAATTCATTTTATTTGTTGTCCGGCTCATTCTGCGGCAAATGTTAAAACCTGATTATGGAATAAGTTTGATGACCGATGGATTGGTTGGTATGGTCCAAATCCATGGCCTCCGAGGTCTCCCAATTGAACAAATATGGATTTTTATTTGTGAGGTCGATTGAAACAAATTGTATATAGTAGGCCTTTAGATAATAACACTGATTTGTTGAAAGACCGCATTAGGCAAGCTGTTCAGTCAATATCCTTACAATGGGATAGAAACAGTTACAAAGAGCTTTACACTCGCTTCCAATAATGCGTGGAGCACGGTGGAGACGTGTTTAAATAATATAATATTTTTTTTAAATTTGTTTTAATTTTCCTAATAAATTTTTTCAATGCTGATGAAAATAAAAGTAGTGTTACTTACTTACTTTTGTAAACACCCTGTATCGTGTATTCGGAAATTGTAACACCAGGGTAACACTAAACACTAATTTATTAATTTAAGTAGACTAGTATTACTATGAGAAGATGCCAGGGCGGAGCCAAAATGCGCGAATATTTTTACCAGTAGCATAGCTTTATCTGGGGTATAGGGATGTGTAATTGCAATAAAAGTTTCGCGGTCAAGAAACTGTGAAAATGGAGTAGATTAAAACTTGCCAACTGTTAGGAGTAACCCTTGTTCAGGAGAAGTGTAAGAATAGTAAGTTCTACTAAACTTTGCCTAATAAAGTTGTTTTATTATTATTATTACCGTCGCCGCCGCTCTACTGCAGGGCACCGCCGCCACTGGTGTTGACATTGAATGTCACGTAATTCTTTCTCATTGGCTTAGAATGATGGAGCGCACAAACTCGTTTCTGCGCATATTTTTTGCATCTTCTCATAGTAACACTACTTTACTAATTACAACAATTAATTACTTGACTAATATTACACTGTGTACTATACTTCAATAATTCAGTCACTTGATCACTTGATCTACTGAACTAACTACTCTGCTCACAAGAACCGTACTAAACTGTCCACTATGGGTTTCTCCATGCCTTTATATAGTCCTAGGTAGTTCTCTTCTGGATTATTCTACCAGACGTCACCACGTTCCTCGACGTTTCTGGTCGTTCCTAGACCACGACACCGCGCGCGCCATCTTTGGGACAACAGCCGAACTAACTAATTAGCTTATTTTCTGTTTACTGTCTACCTTTTGAACTTAGAGGGAACGCTCACAGATGTCTCTGGGGTAGACATGCCAGGGTAATTTAATATAATTAATTACGAGTATAATTAGCTGTCTTATTTAATATTTTTTGTAAAAAGAAAATACTTTTTATTTTACCGTAAGTTCTACCGCATGATAACCACTTGATACTTCTGAAACTTTTTTTAAAAAAGTCAAATTGGACATATTTATCCACAAATTGGAATTTTGACATAAATTTTAATACTAATCAACATTTCTTAGTGACAGTTTTTCATATCGTTAAAATTGAACGTAGTTTACTATTACATAATTCAATTTTTTTCATTTTCTGAACACCCTGTACATGACATGTTAACTTACTCTATGTCAATTATATTTTTAACAAAAGCAATTCTTTATCATGAAGAATACATTTTCCGTGTAAAATGAGAAATAAAAAAGTTTACCCTCTTATCCTCTGTAACTGTAGACATACTGTATATAGTGTGTTCATAGTTTAATAAAATTTCTTGCAATTGTGACATGGGAATGGGAAATTGAATTCTTCACGCTGATATTATAACGCAGTAACATTTCAAAAGTTTTTGAAAAATTACATACGACTGAAACAAATTGATAATTACTAACTATGGATGGATCATCAGTCTTATAAATGGGACGCGTTTTGGCCAGAGCTTTGTCATTAGCGTTAATTATTGAATTATACTGATTAAGGTCATGAAACATAAAAAATTATTTATAGCCTGCAATTTTCTATCATTATTAAATAATAATATGCTAGCCAGGCCACTATTCAAAACTGGTCTTAATTCAAAAAAGAAATTGGTTAATGCAAATTGCTAACGTTAAACAAAGATAGTTAGAATTTGCACTGCTGCCAAGCTGAAAAGGGTATTATCGATCGATACTATAATTTTTTTACGACTATGAGAAGGAATTCCAATGATTTTTTTCATTTAGTTACGATTTCTTAACATTTATCTTCCTGAACACCCTGTAGAAGCGAATTAGCGCAGTAGAAAAATCATTTGAAAACTTTACTCATGTATGCGGTTGCAAAAAAATTGTCAAAATATCAAACATATCAAAACCGCAAACAATTCTTCAAAACAAGTTCAGTATGATATAATAAGTTTCTTTATCTACTCTTATTAGGTTATATACTAATTAATGAACTGCTTTTGCATAATTAATAGTATCCATAAACAAATAGCGTGAGTTATAATGAGTGAGTTGTTATAAATCACTAGGTATAGAGCCAATCACCTTTATCTTCATACCTAGCCTGTCCAATCGACGTAACACGTGACTCTGTTCGAGAAAAATTCTTTTCCGATACGGTGAAATAGAAAGGTCCATTATTATTGAGGGGAGGAAGGTGATTTATCATATTTGAATAGTTTCGACGTTTTCAAATCAAGTTATGTAATAATTGTGCCAAAAATGATGAATTCGGTTAGTGAAGATGAACTAATGTACACCACCAGAATGAAGACACGTAGCTAATGATACAATACATAATTTATTACCCGAGAAATCGCAGAACAAATATAAAAGTATGTACAAAAATTAAATTTTACAGTTAATTTTATTAATAAACAAACTGAGTAATTTAAACAAAATTTTCTCAATTTAATATTTATTTATTTATTTTATAATGCACTCAACAGGCGAAGCCCTATTACAGAGTGATACCATACTTACATAAGTTGATTAATAATAATTATATGCTACTACTTAATAATAACTATAACTAATACTAACTAATAACTAATAACTAATAATATTAACAAACAGTAGTTAAAACAATATATTTAACGTAGATTTTAAACTTCCTAGGCTGATATTAAATATATCACAACTGGTTTGTATCTCATTATAAATACTACATATTCTATAAAGGGGGGAATTTATTTGATAGTTTGTACTAGCAAGTGGTAAATTAAAGGTTCTCAATGTTCTGGTAGGATACTTGGGTACATTTATAGATATTGGAGACAGAAAATTAAGATCATCAACATTGCCATGTAACAGTTTATGTAGAAATACAATATGACCGTATTTTCGTCGACTCTCTAGTGTTTTAAGATTATACTGTTCCCTTAACGTGTTTTTTTCTACAGTAAAGTCATAGAAACCAGTCGCTTTATAGTTTATGTATCTTAATGCTTTATTTTGTACTGTTTCTATAGTCTTTACATGTACTTGGTAAAACGGACTCCAAACGATGGAGCAATATTCCAACACAGATCTAACGTATGATACGAATAATTGTCTAATAGCTCCTGTGTTATTAAACATTTTGGTATTACGTACTATGAAGCCATACATTTTATTAGCTTTATTAATCATGGAATGAATATGGCCAGTAAAAGTAAGCTGGGTGTCAAAAATTATACCTAGGTCCCTCATGGTTTCAACTCTGGCCAATATTGTATCATTTATTTTGTACTTATACATAATCGGATTTTTTCTCCTAGTATAGCTCATAATAAAACATTTATTGATATTAAGATATAATTTATTCTGAAGTGTCCATTGATATAAGTTATCTATGTCGTTTTGGAGCATAGAACAGTCCATATTGTTCTCAACTTTAATGTAGATTTTTAGATCATCTGCAAATAATAAATATTTGGATGATTCAATTATTTCAGTTAAACTATTTATAAACAAAAGAAATAGCAGTGGACCAAGGTTGGAACCTTGAGAAACCCCGGACAAGCCAATAAAGTGTTTTGATACATATCCATTTACAGACACATACCGTTTCCTATTTTGTAAATATGAGGTAAGTAGTTCTAACAGATTTTCATGGAATCCAAATTCATTTTTAAGTTTACAAAGAAGGAAATTATGTGACACTGAATCGAATGCCTTTTGAAAGTCAGTATAGACTATATCTACCTGACTACCTTCATGTATTACTTGCGATATATACTGAGTAATATTAATTAAGTTACTAGCAGTTGACCTGTGCCTCATAAAACCGTGTTGGTGTACGGATATTCTATTGTGTACTGAGTTATATATATTGTTATAGATAATCGATTCGTAAAGCTTGGCTGGTACTGACAGTATAGCAATAGGTCTATAATTTTTGATGTTGGTTTTATCATCTTTTTTATGAACTGGGCAAAGACGAGCTTCTTTCCAGATTTCCGGGAATACTTTAGTTTTTAGACTTAGGTTGTATAAGTAATGTAGCGGATATACAAGAAAGTCAATACAGCCTTTAATGATGTACGAAGGTAACATATCAGGACCAACTGCTTTGTTTGACTTTAATCGTTTTACGGCTTCACGTATCTCATCTTGTGTAATAGACTGTATAGCTGTTTGATCTGTATGTGGATTAAGTTTTATATGTGAATCATCTCCATGTGAATCAACATTATATACACTATTAAAGTGATCTGCAAAAGCATTTGTGATTGCCTCTCCGCCTTTACATTCCTGGTTATCTAAATGCATTATGTTCGGGATGGAAACTGACTCTTTTTTATTAGCCATGAATTGCCAGAATGATCTTGAATCGCCACTGATATCTTGTTGAATTTTATTAATATACTCTTTGTATGCTTGGTCAATATCAGTTTTTAGTTTTGCTCTTAGATTACTATATTCATTCCTCAAATTAATTGATTTCGAGAAGTTATGCTTTTTACGTAGTTTGTCCTTCTCTCTAAGATATTTTATAATTTGATAATTAAACCAGACTGGATATTTCTTACATTTTTTTGTTTTTGGAATACAAATGTCAAATATATTGTATATAACAGTATAGAAATATTCAACAGCCTCATTGACATCAGAAAACCTGTTAATATCAGTCCAGTCTGTATTCATAAATAATTCATATAATAGATTAAAGTTTGCTTTTTTATAGTTATAAGTAGATACTAATGGAGAAGACAGCTGTGTTAATTTATTAGTTTTTAAGGACATCTCTATGTGTAAAGTTGAATGATGTGCATCCTCATTCACTAAGCTAAACTGGCTACGTTGAACAGTACAGTTTAGTTTTGATATTACAAGATCTAATATACGGTTTAAGTGATTTTTTATTCTATTATGTTGCTCGCAGTCAAAGAAGTTCTGGAAATTTACAAGTTCGGTAACGTACTGATCATTTGATTTATTGTTTATATAATATTGTTTCAGTTTGGAGATATTATCATAGAGAAATGGGCAATTTTCCAAAAAATTAAAAAAGTTACTTACAGAATCAATCTTACAGGCAGGATCTATATATACTAAAATAACATATAATGTATTGGATTCAGTCGTATTTACTTTTACACAAACTGTATCAATAAATCGATCGCTAAAGTCTAAATATGTTTCTATCGCACTATATACATTTTTCACCGCTAAAACTACCCCTCCACCTTTAGTTTTTGCACTTATTTCAGGACTCCTATCTTTTCTGAACACTAGAAAGTCCTTAGGAAATACTTCATTATCATGTACTCCGTCATTCAGCCAACTTTCTGTTATTGCTATAATGTCATACTCTTCTGAGGTAGCACTAATATTGTTTAACACTGTAGCAGCTTTTGTATTAAGGCCCCTTACGTTTTGATAAATTATTGACAAATTACTCAGAGGTGGTTCTTCAGCTATTTTAAGGAGGTTAGAACTTTCGTGTATGTGACTAGAATTTTGAATTGATGATTGCTATTTTTCAGCAAAAATAGACATCTCATGATGCTCTAATTTCTTCTTATAAACAGGACATTCTGTTTTGTCCCAGACAGGTTGATTGTTCTCGTCTATACCTGCGTTTACACAGTTTATACATTTAGGCAAAGAGTTACCAGGGCATTCTTTTACAGGGTGTTCTGAGGAACATTTTGGACACACAATTTTGTTATAACTACATGATTTCGCAACGTGATTTAGTCCACTACATTTATAACAAATTTTGAGATCGGTGGTATCATAAATAGCACAAACATCGTAGTTTACAAATAAGTTGCCTTGTTTTACAATTTTACCAAATGTTTCTGCATCCACTTCTAATAATGCTTGGTAAATATTCGTTTTTTTCTTTGTTGCCCATATTTTTTTCACATTGCAGACACTTTTTCCAGTCCAAACATCATTTTAAGATTTTACAAATTTCAACATTTGCTCATCCGTATATTGCTCTATCATACCTAGAACTCTTATCTTGGGGTTAGCGTTTTTAACTTCTTTCACATCATAGTTTGCAGACAATTTATTTTTTGCTATTTCTCTAAATTTATTTGCGTCATCATGGCTATTACAGCCGATTATTATTCCACCATTCCTTGTGTTTTGTATTTTAGACATTGGTATGTTCAGGTCGGCAGGATTCAATTTGTCCATGATATCAGTCTTGGTTTGAGCGTTCGGTTGTTCTAAATTTTTAGGCTTTATAACTACCATAGATTGTTTATTTGCAACTTGTGAGTAAAGAGGTTTAGTACTAGATACATTTGTTGGTGCTGCAATTTTTGAGAGTTTTTCGTTGGCTAATTTTATGATTTCATTTTTAGCATCATTAAATATTGTTCCCATATCTTTTAAGATGTTATTTAGCTTAACTTCAATAGTGTTTTTCATAATTTTTTCATAGTCGTTTTTTACCTTTTTACATTCATCGCAGTACCGATGTAATCCTGGTGTTTTAATATTTTTTATCACTTCTGGTGGGATTCCTACACAAGCTGAGTGGTAAGTTTTACCACAGAATCCCGCACAGGTAGCTGCAGGAGCTTTTCGACGGTCAATTGCCGATTTGCATCTATCACACGTGTTAGACATTGTCCATAGTTTTGATGACTATTTAAAGTTGTATACGCTATATATTTTTGTGTTTTTAAATAGATCTTATAGATGTTCCTTTTTATTGCTCAATGTACTTTTATGTTTCTTATACACTTAATATTAACGGGACCTCCACTTCACTTTCACAGGTCATTTACAGCTGGGATTTCCGATGGCAATTGTAAATCTCTTGGGGTCAGCCCCTTTTCCTTAGCCTGGTACCTGCTCCGAGGACCCGCTCTGAAGACACGTCCACTTTGTTTCACTGTCACAACTCAACTGTTATGTTATAATCATAAATAAAGTATAGTATTCAACTTGCGCTAATGGTAATAATTCACTTAATGAATTACAGCAGTCGCCTACGGCTCATGCTGTAAACTTCATCTGCGTGAGTTATTACCTACATTACCGCTCGTTGAATAATATACTATTTTCTACGACTATTGAATAATTCATTCTTTGTAGATACGTTTTTGAACAAGTAATGGGACTCATTACTCACAGTCGTGAGTAATAATTCATTACTTAATGGGTTAGAACCAATCACAAAAATTCATTTTTATTACTCCACAGTTGTGGAGCAATCACAAAGGACGTTTTAAAGCTCAAAAATATCGCGTGTGCCATGACTCTATTCAGTCTGTCATGTAAATATCAATATGTCAAGATTTATTTAAATTTTAAAATTACTATCTGTTTTTTTTACTAATTTTCACAAGTTTGTTGTAAAAAAATGATTTCAAGCGATGAGTAGTCGTAGAAATTATAGTATTCTACTCGCGTGTAAGAGCTATTACTCGCTCAGATGAATTACAATACTCGCCTTCGGCTCGTGTAGTAAACATCATCCTCGCGAGTAATAGCCATCATTACACTCTTCTTGAATGATATGCTATTTTCTACTCCCATATTTTAATTTGTTTATTAGACATTCCATACCTATACTTTAATGAGATTCATTAAGATACAAGTTTATAATCAGTAGAAACGCAACACATGGTAATATTCTGTCAATATCAACTATTGCCTTGGACAACTGATAAATCTAAAATTTATCAGTTTTGACAAATCATACTTACTGTTTACCTAGCAAATTTTCAAATTTTGTGCTTCTTGCAATTAAAATCAGTGAACATATGTGATAGTGAAAGTGAAATTGAAATAATAATCCATAATATTTCCTAAGGTTAGTTTTCATAATACTCCCTAAATTGTAATCTATAATTAATAAATGTCAGAAATAAAGTGTTAATTTTCTATTTTATTATGACTGGTCGTAGAAAAAATAGTGTATGCATCTCAAATATAATGGCTATTAAATGGTCGTTGTATAATATACTAATTATTTCGATTACTTTACTCAGTAAAATGGTAGTCAATGAAAGCTTATTTTTTTGAGATCATAGCACCAATCATATGTTATTATTAGTAATTGGTTACGCCAATGGCATAAAGTTATTTATCCTGCCCGTGCGAGGGCAAGTCGAGCTGACATTTGAAGCGAATGACGTCCAAGACAATAGAATTTACTATCCACAGATCTTATTGGATCAGTATAACGTTACACACTGTGTAACACAATCATAATGGATATCTACTTACCTCCGAAATCCATCCATTGTCGTATTAACTCAATTGGTGGTTGTGCACCGTACACTTCTAAGGCGGGCATATTAAAATCATCAATAAAAAATACTTGTCTCTTTAATACAGGTGGACCAAATACTCCTTTTCTCCTTCTGTCCAATTTTGAATCAATCAAATCCTAAAAGAGATGATTTTAAAAAGTCAACATTCTCATTCGATCAGTGGTTCCTTTAAAACTATATCTTATAAATGATATAAATAATGAAAAAAAAAAAACGAACCCACGCAGAGGTCGCTACAGCAGGTATGAGGTCAAGAACTAGCGGCAAATTTCGTTGTTTTTAATAATACACATTTTTTTATCCTGAGCAGTTATACTTTTCTTACAAAATATTTATTTCTTTAAAATAATATTCAAACTACTTACACCTTGCTTTCATGGTTTCACGCTACATAGGAATATAATTCGTTCATACTGAGGGTAAAAAGGAGAGCTGCCGCTGTGCTGTTGTTTTCCCTCAACCTCTCTTGACCCCTCGCAGAAACCTATACACCATCTAAGAATTTGCTCTTTAGAGTAAATGGCCGTTTTTAAACATGACATCTGCAGCAGGGTTTTTTAGAATCATTTTCCCTGTATATTTATTAGTACCCCCCTGCCTCATTAAAAACAAACAAAATATTAAGAAGTGAAATCCTCCGATACAATCCAATACCGGGTGCCACAGGTAAGTGGCTCGCCCTTATATTTCCTTTATTTTTTAACTTATTCAGTTGAAATTTGGGGTGCATAAACTACCTGTAAAAATGGATTTTTGGACATAGAAAATGGTGTGAAACCATTTCCGGTTTACCCGGAAATGACCGCAACTTTCGATTTTTAAATGGAACACCCTGTATATTTTTACATATTTGGATTCAAGACAACATTCTGAGAATTTCGCGAATTTTTAAGTCGATGCTTAGTTTTTTAAGCATTTTAAGATATTCGTCTAGAGTGCTTTGGAATACCAAAATTTGTTCTACGCCATGTAAAGCCCAAGGGAAAAATATAATTTTTCATTTAACTTCGTTAATAACCATTTACGAAGCTTCCAAATTTGAACATATCACGTTTTTATCGAAAACTTTTTTTTCAAACGGGAAGGTGGTGGCTCATAGTGTTCAATAAATTATAGATTTTTTTCTGAATTCATTGATATCCATTTTAAATATTTGTTTTTCTATTTTATTTAATTTGTTTAAAAATAAAAAATCTACACAAAGTAGTAACTTTTTTATTTTTGAACATATCAAAATGAAACTAAGAGGTCTAGGGTCATACAGAAAACTGCATTTTTTGACATATGAAGTAATATAAAACCACTTCCGGTTTCGCCGGAAATAACCTTAACTTTTGATTTTCAAATGGAACACCCCGTATATTATTACATTTTTGGATTCAGAATGAATTTTTGAACATGTGTGGTGATTTTTATAAATTTATGACAAGTTGTTATTTTTTTTTGTAGCTATTATAAATTTTGATCGACTGCTATGAAAAAAAAATACGTACTTTGTCATTTTAGTTTGTACAGAAAAAAATATTTATACATAGTTACTGTTATAACCATTTTGTAGGCATTTTGATGCAAGTAATTTAGTTTTTTTGAAATAACTCGTTTTTTTCAAATGAAACGGTGGTGGCTCCTTGTCCATTAAATTGCCCTTTTTTTTACGAATCCATTGATATCACTATGCTTGGGTTTTTATGGACATTTATTTAAAAAAACTGTAAAAGCAGATTGTACTTGTAGTATTTTAAATCTACAGTTATTATTATACGGCTATCAGAAATTTCACATCAAGTTACCCTTGCATTTTAAAAGAGAAACAAAATAAATGAAATGACAGTTCTCTAATTGAAACTTTTAGTTAAGTATTGCAACAATGGTGTATACAAATAATGAAAAAGTTGACATGCTTCTTATTTACGGGGAACGTCGTAAAAATGGAAAGCGTGCACACGAAATTTATAATGAAAGATTTCCAGAAAGAATACGTCCATCCCGACATTATTTTAAGAAGTTGGAAAGGAAAATGCGGCGGGAACCAAGGGTACGCAACTCAACGTTCGTAGTAAGTGAGGAAATGGAAATTAATGTGCTAGCCATAGTAAACTATAATCAAACTGCTTCTACGAGACAAATCGCAGAGGAATTGGGTTCAAATAAGGAAACTGTAAGACGCATATTAAAAAAACACAATTATCATTCTTTTAAATACAACTTACACCAGCATTTTTATGAAGCTGATAATGATCGAAGAGTACAATACTGTGAGTGGTTACTTAATAAATGTGAACAAGATAACAGATTTTTAGAAAATGTGTTATTCTCAGATGAATCTAGTTTCACAAATAATGGAATGTTTAATCGACACAACACTAGATACTGGTCTCAAGAAAATCACCGATTAGTCAGAACCAATAATTTTCAAGAACGTTTTGGCATAAATGTATGGGCTGGAATTTATGGACACCGCATAGTAGGGCCTATTCCCAGATAGCACAAGACGTCTTTAAGACGTCCATATTAAGTCTTATTTAGGTCTGAACGTCTTATTCCTTATAAAGATGTCTTGAAGACGTCTTTCCTTAGACGTCTTTAAGATGTCTGATTTCTACATCTTAAAGACGTTTTAAAGACGTCGTAATTACGATGTCAATGTTAGTATTGCCCAATAGAAGCAAAAAAATGTTAACAAAACGGTTTTTTCAATTTTACGATGTTTTTCTTTATATTTGACAGATATTTCTGTAACATGTGCAGTGTATTTTGTTTGTGTATTTGTAGTAATTTGTCATTAATGATTTAATTTTAATCTTTTTTTTATAAATTATTAATGACAACATAATAAATAACAGCCGAATTGTCCAGCAAAATCTAGTCATTGCATTTGCAAACTATAGAGTCCTTAAGAGAACAAATTACAACCGCTCAGTGGCCGCGGAGTTAAAGTGTTCACTTACGAGTCAATAGGTCTGCGGTTCGATCCCTAGTGATTCCGTTTTTTTTTTCGTTAAAATAATTCCAAAAAAGTTTTTGTTAGTTTTTATAAAGGTTGCTTATAAAACCAATATGCAAATGTATTTTTTTCAATTTTAGGTCTGTTTTAAACCAACAATGGACCTTGAAAAGACGTCTGTAAGACGTCTGGATTTGTAACATAAGACCTAAATAAGGCGTTTGGAAGACGTCTGCAAGGCGTAAATGGACGTCTTTAAGACGTAGTGAATGTCTAAGGAAGGCGTCTTTAAGACATCTTAAAGACATCTCTGTGCCGTCTGGGTTTTGTTTCAAGGAACATTGTCGGGTGAAAGATACCTCGAATTTCTACAAAATGAGATATGGGATGAAGTTGCAGAGCTACCATTAGCCCAATTTAGGAACTTATACTTTCAACAAGATGGTGCTCCTCCGCACAATAGCAGAATTGTTTTAAATCATCTCACTGAGACGTATGGTGAACAAGTGATAGCAACTCATGGTCCCGTACGGTGGCCTGCCAGGTCCCCCGGACTTAAACTATTTATGGGGATATCTCAAGGATAAAGTGTACGGGATACCAGTTTTGACATTAGAAAATCTAGAAAATAGAATAAGAGCTGCATTCAATACTATAACACCTGAAATATTGGAAAACGTCATTCGGGAGACAGAACATCGAGCAAGAGAGTGTATAGCTCGTGGGGGAGGCCACTTTGAACAATACTTGTAATTTTTGTTAATTGTAAATATTTTAATTTTGATTCAGTTTTCTTAATGCGTTGTTATTTAAAAATTTTGATTTAAAATTTTAAATAATAATAAATATACATATTTTTTTTCTTCAAAATGCAAAGGTGATGCGAAAACTTGAAAACTTGATGCGAAATTTTTTGATAGCCGTATAATAACTGTAGATTTAAAATACCACAAGTACAATCTGTTTTTACAGTTTATTAAATAAATGTTAATAAAAACCCAAGCATAGTGATATCAATAGATTCGTAAAAAAGGGCAATTTAATGGATACAAGGAGCCACCACCGTCCCATTTGAAAAAAAGAGTTATTTCAAAAAAACTAAATTACTTGCATTAAAATGCCTACAGAATGGTTAATAATAGTAATTATGTATAAATATTTTTTTCTGTACAAACTAAAATGACAAAGTACGTATTTTTTTTATTTCATAGCAGTCTAGATTAAAATTTATAATTGCTATAAAAAAAATAACAACTTGTCATAAATGTATAACAATCATCACACATGTTCAAAAATTCACTCTGAATCCAAAAATGTAATAAATACAGGGTGTTCCATTTGAAAATCAAAAGTTATTTCCGGCGAAACCGGAAGTGGTTTTAAATTACTTTATATGTCAAAGAATGCAGTTTTCTATATGACCCTAGACCCGCTAGTTTCATTTTGATATGTTCAAAAATAAAAAAGTTATAGAGGTGAGCCACTACTTTGTGTAGATTTTTTATTTTTAAACAAATTAAATAAAATAGAAAAACAAATAGCATAGATTTGAAATGGATATCAATGAATTCAGAAAAAAATTTATAATTTATTGAATACTATGAGCCACCACCTTCCCATTTGAAAAAAAAAGTTTTCGATAAAAAAGTGATATGTTCAACTTTGGAGGCTTCGTAAATGGTTATTAATGAAATTAAATGAAAAATTATATTTTTCCCTTGGACTTTACATGCCGTAGAACAAATTTTGGTATTCCAAAGCACTCTAGACGAATGTCTTAAAATGCTTAAAAAAACTGAATATCGACTCAAAAATTCGTGAAATTCTCAAGATATTCTCAGAATGTTGTCTTGAATCCAAATATGTAAAAAGGTCCCCCGGACTTAAACTATTTATGGGGATATCTCAAGGATAAAGTGTACGGGATACCAGTTTTGACATTAGAAAATCTAGAAAATAGAATAAGAGCTGCATTCAATACTATAACACCTGAAATATTGGAAAACGTCATTCGGGAGACAGAACATCGAGCAAGAGAGTGTATAGCTCGTGGGGGAGGCCACTTTGAACAATACTTGTAATTTTTGTTAATTGTAAATATTTTAATTTTGATTCAGTTTTCTTAATGCGTTGTTATTTAAAAATTTTGATTTAAAATTTTAAATAATAATAAATATACATATTTTTTTTCTTCAAAATGCAAAGGTGATGCGAAAACTTGAAAACTTGATGCGAAATTTTTTGATAGCCGTATAATAACTGTAGATTTAAAATACCACAAGTACAATCTGTTTTTACAGTTTATTAAATAAATGTTAATAAAAACCCAAGCATAGTGATATCAATAGATTCGTAAAAAAGGGCAATTTAATGGATACAAGGAGCCACCACCGTCCCATTTGAAAAAAAGAGTTATTTCAAAAAAACTAAATTACTTGCATTAAAATGCCTACAAAATGGTTAATAATAGTAATTATGTATAAATATTTTTTTCTGTACAAACTAAAATGACAAAGTACGTATTTTTTTTATTTCATAGCAGTCTAGATTAAAATTTATAATTGCTATAAAAAAAATAACAACTTGTCATAAATGTATAAAAATCACCACACATGTTCAAAAATTCACTCTGAATCCAAAAATGTAATAATATACAAGGTGTTCCATTTGAAAATCAAAAGTTATTTCCGGCGAAACCGGAAGTGGTATTAAATTACTTTATATGTCAAAGAATGCAGTTTTCTATATGACCCTAGACCCGCTAGTTTCATTTTGATATGTTCAAAAATAAAAAAGTTATAGAGGTGAGCCACTACTTTGTGTAGATTTTTTATTTTTAAACAAATTAAATAAAATAGAAAAACAAATAGCATAGATTTGAAATGGATATCAATGAATTCAGAAAAAAATCTATAATTTATTGAATACTATGAGCCACCACCTTCCCATTTGAAAAAAAAAGTTTTCGATAAAAAAGTGATATGTTCAACTTTGGAGGCTTCGTAAATGGTTATTAATGAAATTAATTGAAAAATTATATTTTTCCCTTGGACTTTACATGCCGTAGAACAAATTTTGGTATTCCAAAGCATTCTAGACGAATGTCTTAAAATGCTTAAAAAAACTGAATATCGACTCAAAAATTCGTGAAATTCTCATGATATTCTCAGAATGTTGTCTTGAATTCAAATATGTAAAAATATATAGGGTGTTCCATTTAAAAATCGAATGTTGCGGTCATTTCCGGGTAAACCGGAAATGGTCTCATACCATTTTTCATGTCCAAAAATCCATTTTTACAGGTAGTTTATGCTCCCCAAATTTTAAATGAAAAAGTTAAAAAATAAAGGAAATATAAGGGTGAGCCACTTACTTGTGGCACCCGGTATAATATGGTCAATCTAACCAAGGACCATCTTAATAATATAAATTACATATTCTGGGAATCTCTCTTGCCGAAACACCTGGCCGATGTGCCACTCTTCGTGGTCAGCACGCGAATTGTGACGCAATGAAACTTTTTGATTGTCAAATGAAATAAATAAAATATTGAGATACAAATGAAATGTAACCCATAGTTAAATAGAATAAAAGATACTTAATTTGGTAATTTGTGCTGTTGCCGCTATTACTGTGACAAATTTTGATAAGAATCAGCACGGCCAATCCCCCTCAATGGGCAAGTATACGTTTTTTTAAAATAATTTTAATAACATCTACACATAAAAACAGTTGACCCGTATTTTTTGTTTTATTTTTTAGATAATGCCTATAATGTCCCTTGTGCTTGAATAGAGAAACGATAAATAATGTAAGATATTCTGTACTGCTATATGGCATCCTCTGTAATATTAGAATTCTGTATTAGCAAGTTATCAATCAGCCTTAAAAATATATAAAATATTTACTTGGTATTTAAAACAGTGTTAAAAATTAATATTAAAATTTATTTCAGACGGTGCAGTAGTAGTGTATATTCTTTTTTAGAAATGTGGCAACGTAGCTAGATTGTTAAAAGAACTTCATCATTTTTAGTGCGTAAAACATATGTTCATGGTCATAGTGAGAAAAAGTAAAAGCTATTGTATAGCCGGATCCATGAGTGCATTGAAAACAATTGAAATTTTGTCTACAGTCTCTGCTTTAGAAACGTCAAATTATGAATTTGCTTTGATATTTAAGTTAATTTTGAAATTTATTTATATAAATATGGAAATTAAGCAGTCGCAGAAAAAATATTGTATGAAACAGATGCATAAAGTCCCTTTTTTTCACTCATGGGATTGTCGCACTCACTTACGGCTCATGCGTCAAACTTCCCATTCGTGAGAAAAAGTATCACTTGTTGCATAAATTACAATTCTTGTACGATCCTGCTGGATCTAATTTTCGATTTGGAGTATGTAGTTTACGATGAGGTTAAAACACCATTTCTCTTTCGATATTGATATCGTACGGCCTTCCCACTCATGTATTCGCGAAGATTTGATCGTTCAAAAATTACTTTTTGCTTTATCTGCCATATTTCATCGAATACGCAAATGTTTCACGGCCAAAGCGCAATGGTCAAAATTAAGATTCCCATACGGAAATCCACGGAACATAATATAAACTTTCTTCTCTTTTAAAAATAATATAAAAAACTATTTTATTTACGATCGACATATAAAGTAGACTTTTTTACTCACATTTTGAAAGCGCAAAGTTGACGTTTGCCAACCAGCTGTGAATAATGTTACTTTGCCGCTCGTCTCCCATGGTAACGAGCGGCAATAGTAGTCTCATTTGTGTAACAAGTGCAAAAAATATATATGTAGCATGATTGCAGCACTCGACTGTGTCTCGAGCTGCAAACTTCATGCTTTCGTGCAACAATAGTATTCTATACAACAAGTTTCGAAAATGTTTTGTGTCAGATGAGTGTGAAAAGATGTTTTAAAACGTGTTGTTTACAATATTTTTTTGTCGTTGTGAAATAAGTCGGTTGCTATGAACCTACTTCAAAAAACACAAATAAAAGAAAAGGTATCAGTTCTGTTTTCGACAGAACTGTGTGAAAAATATGACAGTACTGTTTTTTCGATTTTTGCACACATCGTGCGAAAAAGTACAGTTTTGAGTCACGGTTACTGTGCGTTATTTGTCGTTTTCGAAGACAGTCGTAGAAAAATATACATTTTGCACATGTTGCATACAATATTTTCTCTACAATCGAATTAAATAGTTTTTCTCATTTTCAACAGTTTTATAACTAAGTATTCAGAGTTCAAACTGACAACTGAAAATTAATTCTAGAAATTGTCAGTGTCAAACAAGTGGTGCAAAAAATAACCTATGATTTTTTGTCAATGTCAAAAATGGACAAAGGACCACGGAACAAAACCCATGAAAATGTTGATTCGGTGGAATCGGCTGAAATTTTAGTATTTTGTAGTTCAAATCATGCTGATCAAAAGTTCTTATCCTTCGGACAGTTTTTGATATACAGCTTGTCAAAGTTAGGTAATTTGCGTCATTTTAGACATTCAAGAACTTTTTACTCCTAAACTTTAGCAAAAAATTGCAAGGGTCGAAATATTTTTGTTTTAGTCCAATAAAGCTCAAGGATTTTTTTCTGATTTTTTTTATCAATTTTTAGGTTAGGTAAAATGTATATATGTCATATTTCGGTATGCTTCGGTGAGATTGGCTGAAACTTTGCTATTTTGTAGTTAAAGTCATGCTAATCAAAAATTTCTATTGCACTGAATCTATCCTGAGTGATTTTCGCTCTAGGAGTGCCTGAAGATCTTAACAACGAGATAACGAGTAATCCATATGTACGTGTTTATGAATGGCTTCCAGGCGTGTCTGTCTGTGTACGTGCGTGCGTGTGTGATTATTTTTATCAAAGAACCTGCTCTTACCGGCACTATGTGCTCTGTTTCCAGCATCATGTATCGCTCGAAGAAGAATCATTGATGGATATTTTATGTGATTTTCATGCCGTGCTTACCTCAAAACCATAATACACTTGTGTTTTCAGCGGTTTCACATCAAACTCATTAAAACGATTTTTCTCCGTCCTACGACTAAAATGAAAGAGGACATCTTTTGTGTATTTTTAATTAGTGAATGACATTTTTTTACCAAAGTGAAAAAAAAAAGAAAAAAAAGTCATAAGAAATTAATACAAAATGTCCACTTACGGTAAAAAATATTTTTTAAAAATAATGTATAAGTAAGCTTGTATTATTGTTCAATATACATATAAAGTCGCGTCCTTGTAAATCAAAAGGTTTCTGAAATATAAAATAATAATCAATTTTTGGGTGCCATTTTCAAAGGGCCGAGCTCAAGGTATTTGCGAACATATTTTTGCATGTAGAATCTGCACCAGAAGTTTGTCATCGATATTTCCGCAGAACCCCCTGTATACACTGTCACATACATACACACAAACGCATGCACGCAGTACACAAACACGCTGGAAGCCATTCATAAACACGTATACACTATCGGCAAGTCCTGGATTAGGTATGTATAATTTCAACGACTTAACCGACCGCATAAAACAATTATTTTTCCGCTTAACTTGCTCTAACTCAAAAACGGCATAATGGATTACTCTCAAATTTTTATCGTGCTATCACTATATATTTGTTAACATAATGTGTTAATATGTAGGTCAAATTTTAATAAGTGTAGAAAGCATTATTTTTTTTATAAGGCTATGTCGAAAATTTGCATTCTCAAATGTAACATGCGGGAAACTTTTTTATCTTTCGAAATAGACACCAAGTGTATCGAGAAGTAACGAAGATAAAAGATGGACGTAACTTTTTTATTTGAAACTTTGTTTTCTAAAATTAGCAGTTTTTGAGAAAATTGTAAACGAGTGATTGTTAGCCAGGTACTGCAATTAATTGCTATTAGATGTCCACGTTCTTTATGATCTCTGTATCATTAAATAGGTTTTGCATGTATTCCCACTTCAATCTCTAAAAGTGTCACTCCTTCACGGTTGGAATTTCGATATAGCCTTAGAAAAAAAAATAGTTAAGCGGAAAAATAATTGTTTTATGCGGTCGGTTAAGTCGTTGAAACTATACATACCTAATACAGGACTTGCCTATACTGTATATAGATTACCTGTTACCTCATTGTTAAGACCTTCCTAGAGCGAAAACCACTCATAGGAGAGACTCAGTGCAATGGGAATTTTTGGTCAGCATGACTTTAACTACAAAATGCAAAGTTTTAGCCAATCTCACCGAAGCATGCCGGAATATGACATTATATATGTATGTTTTACCTAACCTAAAAATTGATAAAAAAATTCTGAAAAAAATTCTTGAGCTTTATTAGACTAGAACAAAATATTTCGACCCTTGCAATTTTTTGCTAAAGTTACTAGTTTAGGAGTAAAAAGTTCTTGAACGTCTAAAATGACGCAAATTACCTAACTTTGACAAGCTGTATCTCAAAAACTGTCCATAGGATTGACTCGATATAATAAGAACTTTTGATCAGCATCACTTGAACTACAAAATACCAAAATTTCAGTCGATTCCACCGAATCAACATTTTCATGGGTTTTGTTCCGGGGTCCTTTGATTTGCGATTAATTTTATAAAAGCTAACTATACCACTGGATTCAGAAACATCTCAAATGAGTATATCCAAAATTTCGTGAAAACATATTGAATAATGACAGATATATGCCAAATTAATATAGGTAGTATTTTATAATAATAAAATCGAAGTAGCCCATGAAAAATAAACAAAAGAAAAATAAATTAAGTGGATAGTTTTAATAAATATTGTCTGTTATCTACGGCTAATATATGTGTTTTATATGCTATATAATGTCATATGTTATTCCTGTAGAGGGAATAATGGATCATTATTCCCTTTCGTAGAACAATAAAAAAACAGTACTTAAATCATAATGTCATGCCATTATGTACAAGTAGAATATTATACTTTGTCCACGACTATTAAATATTTTTGATTAAATTGTTTACTGAAGAAATTAATTAATGAATTAACTATATATTATTCTTTTTGAGTTACATGTATAATTATTGTAAATAACGTTGACGTTTAAATTTAATTTGACAAGCCGTTCTTTTGACACATAACGGCCTACCCATTAATATTCCATCGTCTGTTCAATTTATCAATTGTAGCAACATTACATTACATTTTGCTGCAAAGTAAAAAAATTGTATCATTTTTTATTTCTAAAAATTAGTCGTAGATAAGGTATAGTATACAACTCGCTCTAATGAATACTGTATTCCTTATAACATTGTTGTATAAATTGAGTAATGACAGGTAATAATAGGGTGCCATGGAAAACAAATTTTAAAGTCAGAGGTCAAATCTTTAAAATACGCATATACTCAGTGTATATTGTTATTGAAATTATAAAATTGCTCAATAATATATATTAGTTTATTAGCTTGTAGTTAAATATGGATATGGAAAAAATTGAACTTGTGCGCCTTAGAGGAGAAAATTACAGAACTTTGAGAGAGGTATGTGAGATATTTAATAACAGGCATCCCAATAGGCCCAACATCACTAAAAGTACCGTTTCTAAAATAAACAAAATTTTTAATGACTGTGGCGCTGTGACAAGGTGTATTATAAGAACGAATAATGTACAAAGAGACCCAGAAGATCGTTTTAAATTATTTTAACAAATTATTTTAACGACAATTCAAACACGCATTGCACGGGTAGCTAGCTTATAGGCCGGGAACCCGTGTTAGCCCAGTCGATGGAGGTATTTACCCACAAAAATTTGCAAACTGAATAATTTTTTTTTAATGAGTTCGTAAAAGTGTATAGAATAATTTTCTGAAAAGTTTACATTTCGCTCGGATGCACAACATAAAAAAAAGTGAAAAAAATATTTTTTCATTCATTTTTTCAAAATTTTGAAATGGAATCAAGCTGGAAAAAAATAAAAAATACAAATGGATACAACACGTATTTATTAACAAAAAATGTTCTAACAAAATTTATCGCTAAAGCCATGGTTTACCCGGAAAAAAATAGTCAAGTGTAACGTTATAACTCGGAGTTAGATCCATGCGTGCACGCGCTTGAATAAGTATAACTGTGACGCCGACGCACTGAATTACATGTCACTAAATCAGAATTTATTCAATCTATGAGTGTTGGTTCATTTAAAAGATGGAAATTGTAGCTCTGTGATGCCTTTTTTGTTTTAAATAATACAAGCAAAGGATGAATGGGAAAAATATACTTATATATATATATGTTGTTTCTTAGGTTTTCGCGGGTGTTAAATGAAGTGTTGGTGTACGTAGTTCATAGGCTCCTGCTGGAGCCATTGTTGTCTAAACGACGTTTCGACAGAATCCCATCTGCTATCTTCAGGTTCTCGTTGAAACTACTGCTTCTCCTCGTTGTTCGAACTGGACTGACGTTCTCAGCGCTGTGCGCTTCCTTATATATGCTTGGGCCTAGAACGCGCATGCGCGACTGGCTACGTGTTATTGGTCCTCGACTGTATGTGGGAGGCGTAGCGGGCGCCTGAGCTAACCCGGCCAGTGGCCTCGCTGAAACGTCACGTTTCACGTGACTTCTCATTGGTGGTCGTGCATTCTCATGTCTAATCGTCATCGAAGGTTGCCGTGTTTCTGTTTGATTGGTCTGCGCTTGGCTCCGGCTCCTCGTGATAGGTCCTCTTTAACAGGGTGTGACTACACGGCAGCTTTGTCCAGAATAGGGAAACTAAAACCCCTTGAACTCCTTAAAAATGACAAAAAAATGCAGGAAGTATTTTTTACATTTGGCAACAATGAAAGCATTTCCAAAGACCAGATTACGTATGTAGAAAAATTAATTTGTGCTATGTATGGGAAATCCACATTATGTGATGTCAATGAAGCTCGATTCGACATTTTCTACTCTAACCTGAAAAAGTTTGATAGTACTATGTTTCCTCCATGGAAGAACGTATTGCTTTTAAAAGTACAAAAAACGAATCAAATATGTGCCATATGGAATAGTGCCACCGAAAAACAACCAGAAAATGATTGGAATTTAAATGATAATAAGTTTTCGCCGATTTGGTTTGATGGACCTCAATTACCTAGTGCCCTAGACGAAATAGTTGTACGCAAAATCGGCAAGGAGCAAAGGGATATTGATGATGAAAATGAAGAGGATTTTAATAATTCATGTGATGACGAAGATGACGAATAGTTATTTTCCTTTAGATTTATTATCAAACAAAACAAAAATACCTTGCTATTTTTATTTACTACTATTGTATTGTATTGCTGTTGTTTCTTGTATACGAAGGTGTTTTGCCTACATATTCGCGGAAACAAAATAATAATTGTAATAGTTTTCTTAGTGCATTGTCAAATTTCCGAACATGTAGTCAATAAAACCCTGTACCGACTTTGGCATTATTCTTTCAGGTTACATTTTCTAGAGCGTCTACTCTTTATAGTTGACCGTCTGCCGATCTTTTTGAAAAACATTTATGATCTACATAAAAAGACCTTTGATTTGAACCCAGGTTTGTACATGTACCTCATGAGGTAAGGAACGTCGGAATTTTGGGCGTCGCAACGGGCGTCTGCTCCATGTATGTGTTCAAATATTGACGTCTGCCACACAAAATAAAAATTGTAATGGTTTTGGAATTGTCACGTTTTTAACCATGTACCTAATGAGGTAACTTTAGCGACTTTTTTCGCCTCTTTGACAAACTGTTATAATGAAAAGTTGACCATTGAGCAGCGGCAGACGGTCGGTTTTTTGCTACATATATGTGGTATTTTTACTACAAAAACTCAAACCTTTTGTACCCGATGAGGTAACTTATTTGCCTCTTGGCCGTAGGTCTATTTCACGAACTCATTAAAAAAAGAATTATTCAATTTGCAAATGTTTGTGGGTTTCACCGTAAAATGTTCTCTGTCGTCTGGGCTATGTATGATATGACTGACTATCCGGCGAACTTTGACATTATGTAAAATGGATTGTTCTTGTTAGTAATGGATGGCCCGTCAGCTGGTTGGGTAGTGGTGGGAGTGGTTGTCAAAGGGTACGTAAAAAAATTGAGTAAAAAAATTATCCGGCGAATGCTGAAACTTATAGGCCGGGAGCCCGTGTATAAAATGGCTGACTATCCGGCGAACTTTGAAAATATGAAAAATGGATTGTTCTTATATAAGTTAGCAATGAATGGACCGTCAGCTGGTTGGGTAGCGGTGGGGGTGGCTGTCAAAGGGTTGAAAACACATAAAAATTTGAGAAAAAAAACTATCCGGCGAACGCTGAAACTTATATGAGGGGAATATTATGTTATATAATGAAAGTAGAACATAGTCAGCTGGACGGGGGGCGGTGGATTTACCGTCAGCTGATCGATCAAACAGGTCCAAAAACATGAAAAATTTAAATTATTCGGCGAACTTTAAAATTTGGGTATAAGATAATATTTACACTGAGATTCATGAAAAACATAGTCAGCTGCAAGTATGTGGGTGGAAAAGTCGTCAGCTGGTACAGAACAGTGCCGAGTGTTGATCACCTACGAGTCAGCGCGCAACACCTTTCTTGCATCACCTGACGACTTTTCCACCCACATACTTGCAGCTGACTGTGTTTATCGTTAATCTTAGTATGAATATTATCATATACCCAAATTTCAAAGTTCGCCATAAAGATTTAATTAGTAATATCGACACTGATTTAATGTTAGAAAACGTGCGTGCGGTATTCCCGAGTTTCTTTTTTTTAAATTTGATTAGATATTCAATTTATTATTAATATACATTATTTTATGAGAATACAAATTAATACATTCGTACATTTCAAAATTATGTAGGATGATCTGCTCAGAAAATTTATTTAGTTTAGTGAAAATAAAAATAAATTTGTTCGGCTTCCGATAATAGATCTTCCTCATTCTCATTTTCATCCAACTCATCACTATCTTGCAGCTCAGTGGGTGAAAGATCATTTTTCTCTTTGTTGTTCGCATCTAAAAAAAAATTATTTATAAAAAATTGATTAAGATTATAATAGGATGAAAACTGAAAAGCACAAATGATATAATACCTTCAGTATTTTCGGCACTTCGGATAATCATTTCCACTTATGGAGGTAATTGATCTCCATCAAACCACTTGCAAGTTAAATTTGTTTTCCTCAAGCTGCCACCCATAACCAAGGGATCTAATGTAGATGGCAATTGTTTGTGTGCGTTGTTTCAAATCGTATACATCCATACACAGTTCTTAAAACGTGCTGTACAAGTTCCGATTTCGACGAAGGCGAGAGAGATGCATCAAAATTTTTGTCTGGTAACCGAAATTCGTTATCATTTTCGCTAAATTTATACATCTTAGTGAAGGTAGCTACATGAGCATCATTGACGTTTTAAACCCATACATCGTGCAAACAAACTTCTCTATTATGTTAACGACATTATTTAGGTTCTCCTCTGGTAAATTATTCAAACTTTTAAATGCTTCAATAACTTCTTCTAGAAGCTCTAATCAAGCTTCTTTCAATGTATTGGGCAAGTGATGAAATGGCTCCGTTCTTGGGTAATAAAACCCTATACCTAAATACTGAAAACTTCTATAGTTTTTGAGTTCGAAACAACTATATCCAATCTAGTGTCACCTAAGAAACCGTGGAAAGCTTATCGTGTTCTAGTCACGAGGAGGCGGACAGTAAAATGATTTTTCACGTATAAATGAGAACACCAGTGTTATCATAAGTTCAGATACTGACATTCCTATCATCATGCTGGAAAACATGAAAAATGTACATAATAATGTGAAAATTTGGATAAAAAGGGAGATAAAGAAACGTAGGAAATAAAGAACGATTTTTATATCTAAACGATTTGTATTCAGCACTTGGCGACGACTTGTGTAACGCATTGCCCGCTTTCCACGGTTTCACGAGATGTGATTATAATCCCGTATTTTTCAAGAAAGGAAAAAGAAGCCTTTTACTATATTAAGAAAAGATCAAGAGTTTATTGAAGCATTTAAAAGTTTGAATAATTTACCAGAGCAGAACCTAAATAATGTCGTTAACGTAATAGAGAAGTTTGTTTGCACGATGTATGGGTTTAAAGCTATAAAAAACGTCAATGATGCTCGTGTAGCTACTTTCACTAAGGTGTATAAATTTAGCGAAAATGGTAACGAATTTCGGTTACCACACAAAAATTTTGATGCATCTCTCTCGCCTCCGTCGAAATCGGAACTTGTACAGCACGTTTTAAGAACTGTGTATGTATGTATACGATTTGGAACAATGCACACAAACAAGTGCCATCTACATTAGATCCCTTGGTTATGGGTGACAGCTTGAGGAAAACAAATTTAACTTGCAAGTGGTTTGATGGAGATCAATTACCTCCATAAGTGGAAATGATTATTCGAGATGCCACAATTACTGAAGGTATTATATCATTTATGCTTTTCACTTTTCATCCTATTATAATCCGAATCAATTTTTTATAAATAATAATTTTTTTTAGATGCGAGTGACAAAGAGAAAAATGATCTTTCACCCACTGAGCAAGCAAGAGAGTGATGAGTTGGATGAAAATGAGAATGAGGAAGATCTGTTATCGGAAGCCGAATAAATTTATTTTTATTTTCACTAAACTAAATAAATTTTCTGAGCAGATCATCCTGTATAATTTTGAAATGTAGAATGTATTAATTTGTATTCTTATAAAATAATGTATATTAATAATAAATTGAATATTTAATCAAATTAAAAAAAGAAACTCGGGAGTGCCGCACGCACGTTTTCTAACATTAAGTTATCAATATTGATATTACTAATTAAATCTTTATGGCGAACTTTGAAATTCGGATATATGATAATATTCATACTAAGATTAACGATAAACACAGTCAGCTGCAAGTATGTGGGTGGAAAAGTCGTCAGTTGATGCAAGAAAGATGATGCGCGCTGCCTCGCAGGTGATCCACACTCGGCACTGTTCTGTACCAGCTGACGACTTTTCCACCCACATACTTGCAGCTGACTATGTTTTTCGTGAATCTCAGTGTAAATATTATCTTATACTCAAATTTTAAAGTTCGCCGAATAATTTAAATTTTTCATGTTTTTGGACCTGTTTGATCGATCAGCTGACGGTAAATCCACCGCCCCCCGTCCAGCTGACTATGTTCTACTTTCATTATATAACATAATCTTCCCCTCATATAAGTTTCAGCGTTCGCCGGATAGTTTTTTTTCTCAATTTTTTTTTTTGTGTTTTCAACCCTTTGACAGCCACCCCCACCGCTACCCAACCAGCTGACGGTCCATTCATTGCTAACTTATATAAGAACAATCCATTTTTCATATTTTCAAAGTTCGCCGGATAGTCAGCCATTTTATACACGGGCTCCCGGCCTATTATATGAGGGGAAGATTATGATATAAAATGAAAGTAGGACATAGTCAGCTGGGCGGGGGGGCGATAGATTTAACGTCAGCTGATCCATCAAGCAGGTCCAAAAAAATTAAAATTATTCGGCGAACTTTAAAATTTGGGTATAAGATAATATTTATACCAAGATTCACGAAAAACGTAGTCAGCTGCAAGTATACGGATGGAAAGCGCGCGCGCATAATGATCTGTTCAGAAGATTTATGTAGTTTAGTGAAAAAAAAAAAAAAATTATTCGGCTTCCTCATTTTCATCTTCATTAGACTAATCTCTCTTTGTCACTCGCATCTAAAAAAATTCTAAATCTAAATGCCGCACGCACGCTTTCGTTAAGTTATCGATATTACTAATTAAATCTTTATGGCGAACGTTGAAATTCGGATATATAATAATATTCATACCACAGTCAGTTGCAAGTATGTGGGTGGAAGAGTCATCAGCTGACGCAAGAAAGGTGGTGCGCGCTACCTCTCAGGCGAGTCAACACTCAGTACTTTTACTGTACCAGCTGACGACTTTTCCACCCACATACTTGCTGCTGACTATGTTTTTCGTGAATCTCAGTATAAATATTATCTTATACCCAAATTTTAAAGCTGGCCGAAAAATTTTAATTTTTTTGGACCTGTTTTATCGATCAGCTGATGCTAAATCCACCGCCACCCGTCTAGCTGACTATGTTCTACTTTCATTATATAACATAATCTTCCCCTCATATAAGTTTCAGCATTCGCCGGATAATTTTTTTTCTCAATCTTTTTTATGTTTACGTGTTTTTACGTGGGAGTGGCTTTGACAGCCACCCCCACCGCCACCCAACCAGCTGACGGTCCATTCATTGCTAACTTTTATAAGAACAATACATTTTACATGTTGTCAAATGTTCGCCGGATATTCAGTCATATTATACACGAGCTCCCAGCCTATAATAGGTAGACAAATATTTGTAAAACTAAGTGAAATTTTATTTCATACTTTTTAGTAGTTTCTTCTATTTATTTAACTTCTACATAGCGGAGGAAACTATTGTGAAATTCTCTTTATGTGAATGTTACTACAAAAATAATGCCCTGAATCATATCATATCATATCATTTCACCAATTAAAATACAATAGGTACATATTAATTAATATTATAGTCTAGGTGCCCGCGTACATAAATGCAATTTATACATATCCTCGTATAACTTCTTGTACGGCATAATTGCGCCTAGTCTATCACTTTTACTTCCACATCCAGTGGAAGTATACTGCCCTGCTAAGACAAGAAGTCGTAACTGCAAAAAAATAATTTTTGAGATTTTAATTGCATTTGCACCGTATTAGTGATCCTCACCACTGTACAAAATGTAGAAGTCGCATCTAAAGCAAAACTAGTGAATATACATAACGAATATGTGTCGTATCTACAAAATAGACCTATTCACTAAGCTCAAAAATCATATCCGATCATTACCAGATTTATTTGTCGTAACTTAACATATATACAATGTTTTGTGATAGTTACACTGATAAAAGGGACACATATTTATTTGCCAAAAATGAAAATCATGAATTATGAAATGTAGATGGCATAACATAATTCAGAAAATAGTTGATTTCTCTAAAATTACATTTTGTCAGATACGACTTCTTGTCATAGCAGGGCAGTATAGTAACGACAAAAAAATTTTAAAAAATCTTTATTGTTCAAATAGGCTTAGAATGTCATGAAACGTCGAGATTTTAAGTTTGAGCGAAAAAAAAATTCTATCTGTCGGTCTGTCTGTAACTTTTTTTGTGCGCACGTTTACTCTGGAACTGTTTAAGACATTGACTTGAAATTTGGTACACATATGTACTTTAACGAGATCTTGAATTAGATTATATTTTCATCCTGTTCCGCCGAAGGGTTGGGGGATAAATTGGGGTAAATTTGGAGTAAATAGGTAAATCAAGCAGGTAAGAGTCCATAAAATTGGTATTTAGTATATACAAGAGACGCTAAGATCTCAAAAAAATTTTTGGCATTAGCCACCCCCATTATTAAAGGGGATGAAAAAAATTGTGATTTAGTGTATATACAAGAACCAGGAAGCTCAAAATATTTTTTTACTTCGTCCACCCACTACCACCCCCTATCACCACCCCCACCCCACTACCGATGTGGGGTATCGTTTTATGGGTTTTTGGGGTAGAAGATTTCAATTATTATATTATTAAAGTTCCATAAACAATTATTTCCACATACAAAATTTCTTCATTGTGAGTGACTTGGTTAGAGAATTTGGATGTGGAAGTAGTGATTCCTTGGGCAGCGGTTTTTTCCTCTGCGAAAATTTTCGTAAACGCGGCGTTCCTCCTCCACATGAAAAAGACGATTTCCACGCGTCTGACTGGAAAATCGGCAAATATATTTTGTCGAACAATTTGAGAATTGGATTCTACATATATATTCTATATATTTTTACAAACTGTCATACAAAAATTTTGGAAATGAGGGTGTCTACCACCCTAAACATAACATAACCTAACTTTAAAACATTTATTGATAACTAGCTGATTTTTTCAAGATTGCTGAACAAAAATATGTAGAATCCAATTTTCGAATTGTCGGACAAAATATATTTGCCGATTTTCCAGTCCGACGTGTGGAATTCGTCTTTTTCATGCCGAGGAGGAACGCCGCGTTTACGAAAATTTTCGCAGAGGAATAAAGTGATAGACTAGGCGCAATTATGCCGTACAAGAAGTAATACGAGGATATGTATAAATTGCATTTATGTATGCGGGCACCTAGACTATTACCGGCGACCCCACCAAATCTTCGACTAATCTCATATTATGTCGGTTAAAAAAAATTATTCTTAATTTTAAAAAAATAAGGAAGAAAGGGGGGCATACCATGATCCTGTTACACGCAGTATATGGTTGGTCCGCTCAGGAAAATTACTAACCAAGAAACCTCTTCCAAACTATGCAGTGAGAGCCAGCGGCTATGCAAGATTGCAAGACCACACAATTTGTAGTTTTCTAAAGATTTTGATATTCAAAGAAAAGAAATGTGATTGGGAAGAGAGAATTTAGGGAGAGAAAACAAACAAAAAGAACAAATGGACCCGAAGAAAAGGAAGAGAGTTAAAGATAGGAAACTGTGTTTGTAAGTTTTTATCGCTTTTACATTTACTATAATTTTTTATAGTTTTTATAGTATATAGAAAGGCGGTGTGGTTACATTATGTTGCCGAAAAATGGGCAACGTCTGGTATGGTAATTTGTCATTTGTGCGAAAAGGTGAATTGGTAGAATTTTTCCGGTGTAACTTTGATGTAGCCTGCTGATGGCGTTATGTTGTGACAATCTCTTCAGGAAATATATCGTGAAGAATTTGAAGTAAGGAGATTAAATTTATGTTTCGAAACTCTTAGTTATTGTCATATCCGGTAAGCTGCACATACCGGCGCCGCATAAGTTAAGGCCGGTCTCACAATAACAGTGTAAATTAATGATTTATTTATGCTGTTGGGTCTGCTAATCCTGACAAGGAGCGGGTACAAACTCCTGGATATGGTATAGACCACTCACAATAACAGTGTAAATTAATTATTTATTCTCTCTGCTGAATCTTCTATTCCTGGCCAGAAGCGGGTACAAACTCCTGAATATGGAATAGACTGTACGTACAGTTTCGTTAACATGTCTATTGAACGTGAGCCCCTTATCGAGTCGTACTCCCATTCACTTTTCTGAAATTTTGCATTCCCTCATTGAATTGGCATTAGAGTCGTATTCCCTGTAAATCTGCATACTTGGTAAGTTTAGTATTCGGGGTGGGGAAGTCAGATACGCACAAATTGTACAATATTGGGTCGAGGAGCGACCCCTGTGGGACTCCCGCGCGAATGTTTCGCAATGTTAATAGTCTGTTATTCACTCGCACCTGGTGTTTTCTCCCAGTTAGATACGATTAAAATGAGTGAATAATAATTAGTAAAAGGTTATTCACAATTTGTCAATAAATGGTCCTCATCAACATCCTTCAACCAATTTGTGTCCGAAAAATATTGTCGACAGATTTTGTGGTAACGAATTTACCTAGCATGAGCAAATGTCGAATCTTGTACCCTTAGGTATGTTCAAACTTTGCTTGGAGAATTATGATTATTAAATGGAAAATAAACCGAATTCAGGTGTTTTCAGGTAAACATATCGACTAAAATCTCAGAGAGAGAGAGAGAGAGAGAGAGAGAGACAAAAGATATGAGGAAATATATTGTAACGGGCAAATGAATTTTTTCCAAAGAGTATGAACGAGTAGCAATGTAAAAAGTGCCCCGCACCTACCGAACTAAAATGGCTTCCATAAGATGTCTCGTATGCTGACTGTCTTTTGTACAAAGTTTTAAGCTCGTGGACTCTGCATGGGGTGGAAAAAAAAAAATAATTTACCCCTAAATGTTTTATTTTTTTTCTCACCTCCTATTTGACGGATCGCTTTGAAATTTGGCACAAATAATATTAGTGTCGGGATAGTTTATTTTAAAAAATATTACTCTTCTACGATGATTTTATGCATTAAAAAAAAATTATATATTTTTTCAATGGCCTGAACTACCCTCTTTGACACTATTACCATATTTTGATATAATATGTATTTAAACTATAACTATAACATATAACAGTTACAGTTTTATTAATGCGGTGAAACAGGATAAATATAAATAAAAAAATATCTGAACTTGCAATATTACGAGTATATTATTTAATATTTAAATAGGTAATCATATAATTCATTCGTGTTTAGTTATTTCACTTCAGACAACGTACAAGAGACAATTTTTGAGGCGGCTGCAAGTGCGAATAACTGGGATAACGAGGAAAAGGCTATGGCATTAGTTCTGGCGCTAAGGGGCCACGCCTCAGAGTTACTTCAGACCATCCCGGTGGAGAAACAAAGGGACTTCAAAGTCTTTAGAATTTCAGGAACAACTAGCCATAGGAGCCTTTTTAGATGGCATTAGGGTCGAAGAGGTCAGGCGAATTCTTAGAATATCGCGGCATCAAAGTATTAGCGAGGCTTTGGTGTGTGCCCTCGAAGTAGAGGCTGCCTTTAAAGACACTCCGCGATCAGAAGTGCGTGCTGTGACAGTTGAAGAGGCACTAAAAATACAAAACAAGTCATTTTTCAATTGGCTGCCGGACCGCTGGCTACTCACGCCCCCGCTCTACCGCAACCGCATCTGTCTTACAAATCTCTGTAGCTCCATCTCATACTGTTACGTTCTCATATATAGTATCTTATCTCCGGAATTTTAAGTGTGTATATCGTACCCGTGGTTTTCTTATGTTATTTATATTGTACCTAATACTTAATTTTTCCCTTTTTAAAAAACTTAGATAGTAGTTAGTGTTATGCACGAAATGGAAAGTTCTACAACTGATAGCAATAGTTCTGAGAGCAAAATCAGCTCACTTAATTTAAAACGCAAAAACAGTAACAATGCAAAATATGTAAAAAAAAAGGAGGTACTATAATCGAATCAACCAATAAAACTTTCTTTACTGCCACAGTTAGATGAGGAAAGTGACTTAAATAAATAATTTTGTTTTTTATGAGTTATCATAAACATAACCGGCGCGGTAGCTCAATCGGTTAAGGCGTATTGAGTGGTGAATATGCTGATCAACTGTCTACCGCGGTCTGGGTTCGAGCTCCAGCCCCGGTATTGACAACACCGGTGGGTGTGGATGTATGTCTGCGTTTTTCCAAATGTGTAACCCCCTTCCGCACAGCCTTGGCTTTGGATTTGGGGGTTGTCTACTATCTGTGGTGTGTTTTATCATGTTCCTAATGGTTAATAAAATAAGTATTATAGATGTTCGTATGTAATAATAATAACAGCCCGAATCCCATTGCGACCACAAAGCCTTCAATCCTACTCCTTTGTTTGAGACATCCTTCCATTCTGGTCGGGTTCCTTTTTCCTTTGCTCGCAATATGGGTCCAATTTCTGCATCACTCAGTTACTCTTGTCTGAATGAATTATATGATTACCTATCTAAATATTAAATAATATACTCGTAATATTGCAAGTTCAGATAATATTTATTTATTTTTATCCTGTTCCACCGCATTAATAAAACTATGACTGCTATATGTTATAGTTATAGTTTAAATACATATTATATCAAAATATGGTAATAGTGTCAAACAGGGTAGTCACCCTTCAGGCCATTGAAAAAATGTATTAATTTTTTTTTTAGTGCATAAAATCATCGTAGAAGAGTAATATTTTTTAAAATAAACTCTATGAGCGGGTCATACTCTTTGGTGCAGTGATATGGGATGCAATTTACAATTATACGGTATAGCACCAAAATGACCGACTTCCAGTTTCGATGCAATTGACATGAAAATCAAATTTTTAAATGAGACAACCTGTATATTTTTGCATATTTGAATCCTGTTGACCCTCAAATTCAAAATTATTTTGATTTTCAAAAAGTATATTGATAAATCGATTATCAAAACATTTCTTTTTTTCATTATAAATTCGGCATCAAAATAATATTTGAGGGTCAGATCATATGTATTTTGGCCAGCAAGATTCAAATATGCAAAAATATATAGGTTGTCCCGTTTAAAAATTTGATTTTCATGTCAATTGCATAGAAACCGGAAGTCGGTCATTTTGGTTCTTTACATCGTATAATTGGAAAATTCATTCCATATCACTACATCAAATTTGAAAAAATTCCATTCGCCCAGTCAAAAGTTACAAGAGTGTCCCCATCGGCTGAGCCACTCGGTATATATAAACTTTGTGGCAGTTCATACACACCATATTTTTTATTTATGTCTGATACCTTCTGATATTTTTTAACGCACAAGCATATTATATTACGATCAATGTCCTTTATACACAAAAAAAATCGGCAACGTGTTGCCTATCGTGTCAAAGGTATCAGCTACCCTCATTAAGTATATGTCTAAGTATAATTGGTAGAAGCGAAATATTTATAAAGGCTAAAAATGTTTCCGAATGATTTTAAAGCTATCGTTATTATAATCGACTGCATTCAGAACTTTCCTTTTCACCGCATTTACTTTCTTTTTATTAGAGAAGTAGATCGCGTTTCTTTGATTCATTTACGTTGGCGTTTTATATTGCTACTAGTCCAGTAAAGTTGTATTAAAAGTTGGTGAAACTTATGAAGTAAAAAAAATGAGGCCTTTGGTATTTGTACACACACTAAATCACAATTTTATGTTTTCACCCCCATTACTAGTGATAATGGGGGGTGGCTATTGCCAAAAAAAATTTTGAGACCTTAGCTTCTCTTATATATACTAAATACCAATTTTATGGACTCTTACTTGCTTGATTTACCTATATACACCCATTTACCCCAATTTACCGACCAACCTTGCCACCAACACTTCAACGGGATAAGATCAAAATGCAATCTAGTTTCAGATCTCGTTAAAATACATACGTGTACCCAAGTCAATATCTTAAACGGTTCCAGGGTAATCATACGCACAAGAAAAGTTATAGACCGACAGACAGAATTTTTTTTGCTCAAACTTAAAATCTCGACGTTTCATGACATTCTAAGCTTATTTGAACAATACAAATTTTCAAAAATTTGTTTTGCGTTACTGTACTTCCACTGGATGTGGAAGTAAAATTGACCGGTGTCGGGATATCGCATACACATTATTAATAACTTTGAAAATGAACTTATTCGCTACATATGGAAAACAATGTATATAAAATTAAACTTTAAAGGTTAAAGGTGTAAAGTGCGTTTTCAGTTCTCATGTGATTACTCTCCTGAATTTCGTCTCGGGCAACAACTTTCATACCCGTATCGAAAATGACCACTTTACTTCATTGGCGTATAAATCATCATTATTTTCACTGTTGTAACAATTTCTGTAGAGAGACCTCCGTCTCGTATTAGCAAGTTTCAATTGAAGACACAAGTGGATGAAGGGTCTATGTGACATTTTCAAAAAAAAACGAGTTTTTTATATGAATGAAGGCTACAAGTACACAAAATTCCCTCAGGCACATTACATTTATTTCTAATGCAAAAATATCTGATTTATAAATTTATAAAGGATCTATTAGGCCAGGCAACGAATGCTCAAAAAAGGGTGTAGAGGGAAATTTTAGGGACAGAAAATTTGACTTCGGAACTTTGTTTTGGACTAGTCTGGAGATGAACATATCAAAAGTCCCCACTCCTAGGTGGTGAGCGGGGGGGAGGGGGCACTTTAAATGTCCCATTTTTTGTTTTTTCGCTTATACCTTGGAAACTATGCGTCGTATGGAAAAAGGTGCAAAATTAAACATAATTAAATTTCCTACAAGAATGTTTATATTCATTTTCTTCCTATGTGTTATAGTTTACCAGATATTCGCCAGCCAAAATAGATAATTAAAAAAAAAGTATTAGGTACCTCGAATATTTCTATCAAAGCGGTTTACCGTGATCTGCTAATAAATCACAGTCACAAAACAATCTTTATTTTACAACACTCGACGTATTTACTAACGTAATATTTTGTCGAAATCTATGCATTTCATTAAATATACAGTGTGACTCACTTAAAATGAAGACGCCCTTATAACTTTTTTATTTTGTTTCCGATTTGAATCAAATTTTACTCAAATATAGAGCAAATTAGGATCTAATTATAACCAGAAAAACATTCGCATGCTACAAAGGCATAGCCATCTGTGGTACCAAAATATGCTGAAAAAAATAAAAACATTTCGAATGTTAAAAATTCTAAAAAAATGCATCGGATCGGCGCCACAACCGTAAATACACCAAAATTTGATTTGGTTATGGATGGGGGATTTTTCATACATAAGCTCATCTGGCAAAGGGGGTCCTCAGTTTCCGCAATTTGCGGTGGATACGTGAAATTCGTCAAGACTCATTAATATGATTTTTAATATTTTTCAACATAGTTTGGTACCACAGGTGGCTTTGCCTTTGTAGCAGGCGATTGTTTTTCTGATAATAAGTAGATCCTAATTTGTTCTATACTTGAGTAAAATCTGATTCAAATCGGAAACAAAATAAAAAAGTTATAAGGGCGTCTTCATTTTAAGTGAGTCACACTGTATATTTAATGAAATGCATAGATTTCGACAAAATATTACGTTAGTAAATACGTCGAGTGTTGTAAAATAAAGATTGTTTTGTGACTGTGATTTATTAGCAGACCACGGTAAACCGCTTTGATAGAAATATTCAAGGTACCTAATACTTTTTTTTTTAATTATCTATTTTGGCTGGCGAATATCTCGTAAACTATAACACATCGGAAGAAAATGAATATAGACATTCTTGAAGGAAATTTAATTATGTTTAATTTTGCATAGCTTACCTTTTTCCATACGACGCATAGTTTCCGAGATATAAGCAAAAAACCAAAAAATGGGACCTTTAAAGTGCCCCCCTCCCCTCCGCTCACCACCGAGTGGGGACTTTTGATATATTCATCCCCAGACTAGTCCAAACAAAGTTCCGAAGTTAAATTTTCTGTCCCTATTTCCCTCTATAATCATTCGTTGCTTGGTCTATATGTACTGTTGAAGTTGGTAGATTGTTAAAAACTTTGAGATCAATTATCTAAAAAAAAAAACTGTTGAAAAAAAAACGAGTTTTTTATATGAATGAAGGCTACAAGTACACAAAATTCCCCAAAGTACATTACATTTGATTCTAATGAAAAAATATCTGATTTATAAATTAATAAAGGAGCTATGTACTGCTGAAGTTGGTAGGTTGTTAAAAACTTTGAGATCTATTATCTCAAAATCACTTTGTTGTTACATAGACCTTTCATCCACTTGTGTCTTCAATTATTTCAATTAAATATTATTTCTGATTTGCTTTATTTAATATAGTATCATAATATGTTAATTTTAAATCTCCAATTCCATTGTTTAACTTTTTTCTTAGTCACTTTAATAACTGTCTTCATAAATTTGATTTTTAGTTTAATTTTTGTTAATAAAAATGATGTTCTCTTATATTAAAATCAACTGAACTTTTCAATTTTTCCATAAAGTGACCTTTGAGACTTTTTATAAAATTTAAATAAATTTACCTTTTATATTAATGTTAATTTTAATTTTGAACATTTTTGATTGTCAAAATAAAATTTTCTAATAACTTCAAAAATAAATTCTAAAATGACAAAACTACCTAATACCTATCTACTTCTAATAACTATACATAAATTGTTTCCTATTTAAGTAATATCTAGACTATATATTTTTTCACTATATATATTCAGTTTTGATTTTTTTGGTCATTTCTGGTGTTTTGTATTTTTTCCAAGATGGCCTGTACATATCGGACAGGTCTATATTGTCTAAGAATTTTATTTCAAATAAGCCAGTATTTTTAAAATTTTCATTCGATTACCAATACAAGATACATTATGCAGATACGTAGAAAATCCGTGAAAGCGCGTCAAATAATGCATATAAATTTTGACACTAAATCAATTCGACTGGACTAAATCATTTAATTTAAAATCTTGCTAAAAGTTGAAAGTAAGAAATATTACAAAGGATGTGGATTTCATGACAATTTATAGGTATATATTTTTTCACCACCACAGATGAGAGCACAATTTAATAAAGGATAACCAATTTTGTATTGTCAACATATGCGCATTTTAATTTTACATTATTAGCTTTACCATCTGCATATTTCAGGGTAGATTCAAATTAAACTTTATTTTTGCAAATTAACACTTTACAAGTTGATTAATATTCATGGACACCTAGACATGCATAGAACGCTTGTTTACATCATTTTGTATTAATTACTTCCTTTTCATTCTTTTATTATAAACTCGATTTTATGCGACGAACGGGAAAAGTGCATATAATTAAAATTATTCCAGACTTATTGCTAAATAAACTGAGCTCTGGTGAATCTCTCTATAATTAATAGCTTTGGAGATATCCTAGAACCTAAAATCATTGTAGTACATCTGAGGGTGCTACATAGGGCTAGCAAATATTTATGATATAAGTGTTAAAAGTGATATTTTGCTTTGTGAGTGGGGAAATTTGCGGAATGAGCGAAGAGAATGAAGCATCGTCACGAACAAAATAAAATCACTATTAACACGTATGTTCTTACACTATTTTTTGTATGAACACTATTAAAAGCATCATTGAAAATCTGATTTTAAAGACATAATAATATCTGCGTATTATTGCAAAATTTTAATACTTTGTATTTGTATTTGCCTATCAAAAATGACATTGTGTCATGGAGCTAGACAATCAAGATAATGCTAAATTTACTTTTAATACTATAATAGGAGAGCCAGCAACGGATTTACTTACGTTATTTCAGCAGTCATAAGAATGATAGGCATACCCTTCTTAACACACTAGAAAAGAGCGAGGTTTTGGGGAAAAATGCAAAATACCAATCTTGTAGATAATTGAATTCTCTACAACTTTCATGTTAACTTCATTGCTGTCCGATTTTTTTGGAGCGAGATATTCACGAAAAACCATGGTTTTGAAACTTTGACCTTGAATATCTCGGAAAAAAGACAACTTGTATATAATTTAATTCTCTACAACTTTCACATGTTCTTATGGGCATCCGATGCATAGGACACGAGATATTTGCAAAAAACTTTGACCTTCAATATTTTGGGTAGCCATGTTGGGATTTTTGTGTTTTCTGTGGATTTAGGTTTGGGACACCTCAAAGACGTCTGTGCAAAAATTCAGATTTCTGGACTATATGTACAGGGTGTCCCACGACGAACTGCAGCTATCGATATCTCAAAAAGTAGGCATTGTAAAATTGTTAAAATTTGGTAGTAAACTAATGTCGATGAGGGCAACTCGGCTAAAATATTCTCAAGATGATGGCACTTCCGGTTATACCGGAAGTAGATGTCAATTTGCTTATTTTAAACGGGACACCCTATATATTATTACATTTTTGGATTCTACGCAAAATTCTAGGCCGATTTTGCCTAAGTCGGTTTTTAACATATTTCAATTTTTATGTCAAAAATGCAGGCCTTAAAAGAATTATCAATTTTTCTTATAAGGAAGCCTTTATTATCTAATTTGGGTTGGATTCTTTGTTGAGAACAACCTACTTTACTACTTTAATAGTGTTTTTATAATATTTTGATAAGTATTAATACGGTATTCAAAAAATAAGAATAAATATGAAATTGAGAAAACTGTCAAAATCAATTTTTTCAAATGGAAACCCCCAATTTTTATAATCTTATCTTATTTACCAATAAAAATAAGGGTAAGTTTGTGTATGGAGATCTATTCTGAAAATTTTTAGTTTTTGAAATATTGCCAATTCAATATTTTTAAATGGGGATTTTGCTATGGATTTTAAGTTCAAATACTCTTAGTTGGCATGGATGGTAAGTGACAGCTACATACATTTGTTTACCACCCAACGCTGTCATAGCCAACTAAGAGTATTTGAACTTAAAATCCATAGTAAAATTCCCATATAAAAATATTGAATTGGCAATATTTTGAAAATTAAAAATTTTCGGAATGGACATCCGTACACAAACTTACCCTTATTTTTAATGGTAAATAAGATAAGATTATAAAAATTGGGGGTTTCGGTTTGAAAAAATTGATTTTTGACAGTTTTCTCAATTTAATTTTTATTCTTATTTTTTGAACACTCTGTATTAATACTTATCAAAATATTATAAGAACACTATTAAAGTAAGTTTTTCTCAACAAAGAATCCAACCCAAATTAGACAATAAAGTCTTCCTTATTAGAGGAGCGAAAAAGAGGTAAAATTGTGTCGTTTTTTTTATGAGCTTAGAACAAGATCAGACACAGTGGGTATTACCAACAACATCATTTTACACATAAAAACACAAAATACGACATTTTTTAGTGGTCACAGATATTCTTATTTAAAAAAAAGTGTAAAATTTAATTTTTTTTAAATCATGTTTTTTCGTACATCCATTGCCATATCTCAAAAATGAATTGAGCTATCGATGTGAACTTTTTTTTGTAATAAAACACTCACTTAAGCGCTTCTCTGTATTCATAGGATTGCTAATAAAAAAAATGTGAACATGCCAAAAACGTAGATGACCCTGAAAGTTTAGAGAATACGCCATCAAATTTTCACTAAGCGAGGAACTTTTTTGTTTTTGAAAATTTTGTGTAACATGCTGTGAAGAAAATGAAGTCAATAGACTAAAAAAGTTTTTAGAAAAAAAATATTTTCATTATTAGCAATAGTTTGCTAGTTACGAATTTTTTAGTATGGAGGAATTGTCGAAGCGTACGCGCGCCGTACTTAATAATGATTATGTATTGGGTGTTGCGCAACTAGGGGGCTAATAAAATCCCATAAACAGAAGTTTAGATAGAAAGTAAACTATCGAGTTTTCCTTTTTTGCGTTATTATTGGAGCTAAATAAAAAAAGACAGTTTCTTAAAGCACGTGGCAATCTTAATATTTGTATCCGACATTTCCTGTGTCAGAGTCCCTATCCGAGACTCCCATGCATTCATTGCATTTTTACCCTAAATCCACACAATAACACAGGTCGACAAAAAAAAAAAATTCTGCTCCAAGGACTAAACCTATCATGCCTTAAGTATTTTTGTGTGCTGAATCCGAATTTTCTACTTAGATTTCGAGCTGACGTCAAAAATTGTCAAAAAATCGTATTTTGACGATAAAAACCGGGATTTACTCGAAATCTACGCGGTAAAAAAATTTTTAAATTGAAAATTCGGATTCAGCACACAAAAATACATAGGGAATGATAGGTTTAGTCCTTGGAACAGAACTTTTTTTCTTGTAAATCTGGGCATAGATGCACTTTGTACACAGGTCTACAAAAAAAGAAATTCTGTTCCAATGACTAAATCTATCATTCCTTATGTATTTTTGTATGCTGAATCCGAATTTTCAATTTAAAAAAATATTTACCGCGTAGATTTCGAGTAAATCCCGGTTTTTATCATCAAAATACGGTTTTTTGACAATAAAAACCGGGATTTACTCGAAATCTACGCGGTAGAAAATTTTTTTAATTGGAAATTCGGATTCAGCACACAAAAATACTTAAGGCATGATAGGTTTAGTCCTTGGAGCAGATTTTTCTTTTTTTTTGTAGACCTGTGCATTGAGTAAACGAGTTATGTTCGCCTAAATTAGGTAACAAAAAAGAAAAAAATATTCTAAATTAAGTCTTTTTTAATTTCCGTAGCCCTAATTATAGTCTCTAAACCCTGTGGCTTGTGTACAAGTTTATCGTTTTCCTCTATTACTACGCCACATAAAATTCACTCCATTTTACAATGAAACTTAGATTGCTTTTTTATCTTAAATATTTTTTAAGCAGATAATCAACGCACAATTCGCACAATGACCATACGTTCTACAATATAATACAAGTGGTAATAAGAGAAAGAATATCGTTACACATTTTACTTCTACATCCAGTGGAAATATAGTATGGACAAAAATATTTTTGAAAATTTTTATTGTCCAAATAGGCTTAGAATGTCATGAAACGTCGAGATTTTAAGTTTGAGAGAGAAAAAATCTGTCTGTCTGTCGGTCTGTCTGTAACTTTTTTTGTGTGCACGATTACTCTGGAACCGTTTAAGATATTGACTTGAAATTTGGTACACGTACCATGTATTTTAACGAGATCTGGAACTAGATTATTCCGTTAAAGGGTTCGGGGTAAGTGGAGGTAAATAGGCAAATCAAGCAAGTAAGAATCCATAAAACTGGTATTTAGTATATATAAGAGAAGCTAAGCTCTCAAAATTTTTTTTGGCATTAACCACCTCCATTACCAACTCCCACCCCATTATTCAATGGGGCGAAAAAAATAAAATTGTCATTTAGTGTGTGTACAAGAACCAAAGGCCTCAATTTCTTTTTTACTTTATCCACCACTACTAGGGGGGTGCTTCCACCACCCTCAGCCCCACTACCGATGTGGCATATCGTTTTATAGGTTTTTGGGGTAGACGATTTCAAATGTTATATTATTAAAGTTCCATAAAAAATTATTTCCACATTCAAATTTTTTTCATTCCGAGAGACTTGGATAGAAGATCTGGATGTGGAAGTAGTAGTGATTCCTTGGGCAGCGGTTTTGTAATTTGACCTTCGACGAGAACGAATAACGTTGATAGTACACCGCCCTGAGACTAGTTAGTTTTAGTGGACGCGGGCGTATTAATACTCAATTTCTGCTATTCGCGCGCTCTAAAAAAAATCACTGTACCTAAACTATAAAAGACACAATAAAAATTATGCTATCAAAAACTTTTTTGGTCTTTTGGCTATATTTTCTTCACAGCATGTTATACAAAATTTCCAAAAACAAAAAAGTTTGTAGCTTAGTGAAAATTTGACTGCGTATTTTCTGAACTTTCAAGGTTATCTAAGTTTTTAACAAGCTTAAAAATGTTTTATTTAACAATACTATACACAGATAGAAGTGCTTAAGTGTGTGTTTTATAACAAAAAAAGTTCATGTGGATAGCTCCATTCGTTTTTGATTTATGGCATTAGATGTTCAAAAAAACATGATTAAAAAAAAAAATTAACACCTTTTTAAAAATAACAATGTCCGTGACCACTAAAAAATGTCGTATTTCATGATTTCTAATGAACATCGACCGACTTAACGAAATGATATATATCTCAGTTTGTTCTAAGATTAAAAAAAAAACTCGAGAAGGAAGCGACTTTTCCCCTGTTTTTTACTCCACTATATAGGAAAAATTGATAATTCTTTTAGGACCTGGAAATATCATTTTTGACATAAAAATTGAAATATGTCAAAAACGGGAGAGACAGGTAAAATATATGATACACAAAGTCGGCGTAGAATCCAAAAATGTAATAATATAGAGGGTCCCGTTTAAAATAAGCAAGTTGACATCTACTTCCGGTATAACTAGAAGTGCCATCATTTTGAGAATATTTTAGCCGAGTTGCCTTCATCGACGTTAGTTTACTACCAAATTTTCAAAATTTTACAATGTCTACTTTTCGAGATATCGATCGCCGGAGTTCGTCGTGGGACACCTTGTATAATGATTATAATTTTGGCAGTAGCTAATTTGTAAATGTCTTAATTTTTATTGTTAGATTAAATTTATGACTAAAAATCCAAATGTTGAAAATTTCGGTCCAGTTTTTATAATAAATTCACAGAATCAAAAATCTACGTTTTCGTCGTTGTGAGAGTGATTTCCAAGAACTCTAGGGATTGAAAAAGTAACTTCTAGGCATGCACAATAAGTATCCAAAAAATTGCGTCCGTGTGACGTCTTATTTTTTTACAAAAAATTGACGGAGTGAAAAAGTATTTTGCGTCTGTAATTTGATGATATGGGGTTGTTAGCAACTCTAAATTAGCATTATTACACGCGCATTAGTATAATGTGTCGATACACGGCCCTTCGACGTATTTTTTTCCAATTTTCGTATATTTTTCAACGCTTTTGGAATTTCAGTCATATGACTTACCATTTGTGGATTGATAAAAAACGACAAGAGATACTATTATAGCCTTTATGAACCTTATGATTATCACCAATATACGTAAGGATGTCTACTCTTAGAGACTTTGAGACTTCTTATCTGAGTTGGAAAAAATTTCATGGTAAAGGTATTGTCTACCAGTTCCACTAATATCGTTATCCGTTAAAAAAAAATTTCCAATATACAGTTTTCGATTCAAATATGTTAAGATGATACATATTTTTTCGTCACAAAATTCACATTATTTAATTATTTAATTAATTCATTATTTGGTCATTTTTGCGTACATAATGTTGTTCCACAGGATAGCCACTAGTCCACAAAGGGTTAAACAGGAAATTTAATGTATACGCAAGTATGTGTTTAGACCCTTTGATGATATGATTCTACACAGTCACGATTTAACTATGTATTTGATGGTTATACCAATTAAGTATATTGTATGTGTAACACTCAGAAAGCAAGTAGATCCTTTAATTGTAAATTGGTTTGCGTATTTACGGACGGCTCGTCATCTGACAGAATTATTAATTTAATTTAGAATCCTCATTAAACATAATAATGGTTAATTGGGTTGCCTATGCTGGATATAAGTTGAATTTGAACCAGTCTAGACTAGATATGCACCTTTTTATAAAATGGGAATTTTTATCAGAAAATTTCACACCGACACTGAAAAAAGTGAATGTAAAATTACAGCCTCATTGCATTAGAATTCATGGAATTTTACTGTTATAATAATAATAATAATAATAATCTTTATTCACCATTTGTAATGATACAGATTATGTATATATGGTAAGTCAAGAACAGATAAATAAAAAAATGGTACAATATTAACAATGAATAAACAAACAACAACAAGATAAAAAAACAACACGTATACAAGAGAACACATTATATAAAAGAAAAATAAATATAATTGTCAAAAGTTAAAAAGAATGATCCATTAATAATAGTAATAAAAAAACAGACTGAACTATATAGTAGTTTACATAATATCGTTTAAAAACTCTTCAATAGTGTAATATCCTTTTTGTACAAGAATTTTTTTAATAGTAATTTTAAATTTGCCGATGTCCATATTTTGGATATTACTTGGCAGTTTGTTGTATAATGTAATAGAATTATATTGAAGGGATTCTTTGAAAGTCGATGTCCTATGTAGGGGGATTGTTAAAGTATTCTTGTTACGAGTATTATACAAATGATGTTCAGATAGACTCTTAAGAGTATCCGTATTTTTTTTTGTATTAAGTAAACATTTATAAATATAGATACAAGGCATCGTCAGGATTTGTTTGTTTATAAAACTAGCTTTGCAGCTTTCTCTGCAGTCTAAGTTGAATATTAGTCTCAATATTCGTTTCTGTACAATAAATACTCTCCTGGCATAGGATGATACAAATATTAAGTGACATGTGTGAGTAGGCTAAAGCATAGTACACACTAGTAAGTCCTACTTCATTCAACATATCTTTTAGTTGAAGTAATGCAAAGTAAGCTTGATTTAGCTTTCTGCATACATGATTAGTATGCTGTTCCCAAGATAAATTGCTGTTTACAAGGGTGCCAAGAAATTTCGAGCAATCACTTAAAACTATTTCAGGTAAAGTAACTGTACGTCTTAGGTTAAAATTTAAAAATATGGTTTTATTCACATTCAGCATTAGTCTGTTTCGATCGCACCAAGTACTCATCTCATTTAATACATTATGAACTTTTTCAGATAGTTCTTCAGGGCTATCAGCAGTTACCGTAATGGTTGTGTCATCTGCATACATGATGGTAAAGCCATTTTTGATAAAATCTGGAAGATCGTTAATATAAATTAAAAACAGTAGTGGGCCTAAAATAGATCCTTGAGGAACTCCCAAAAGAATATCAAAAATATCCGATTGCACTTCATTGCATTTTACACGAAGAGATCTGTTTTGCATGAATGAAACGAGACACTCCAGTAATTTACCTCTTATACCAATAGCCTGCAGCTTATCAGCTAAGATATCTTTATTGACAGAGTCGAAAGCTTTTGAGAGGTCAAAAAGAACTGTCACAATATACTTGCCATTATCTAATTCTTTATAAATAAAATCAAACAATTTAGAAGAGGCACTCTCTACCGATCTCTCCTTTCTGAAGCCATGTTGGGAATCTGTTAATACATTATATTTTTCTAAGAATATTGTTACTCTATTACTGATAATATGTTCAAACATTTTGGATATTACACTCAGTAATGATATTTGACGATAATTTTCCAGATCAAGTTCGGACCCTTTTTTAAATACCGGAATAACAGACGAGATTTTTAGTGCATCAGGGAAGTGGCCATTTGAGATTGATTTATTAAATAGGTATAACAAAGGATCAATTATATTTGATGATATACTTTTGATTATTTGTATGGTTAAGCCATCCAAGCCTGACGACTTTTTGTTTTTGAGATTATTTATGGCTTCACTTAGTTCTAATTTTGTAATGTCATAGAAAAACATTGAATTTACGTTATTTTCAGATACTGTATGAGGCAATGATAAATTATATCCAAAATGTCTTTTAGCATTCATTGGGGCTGCGGTAACAAAGTGAGAAGCAAAACTGTTAGCAATTCTATTATTATCAGATATTCTTTCATTATCAATAATTAGTTCGATGGGTTTTCTTAAAACTTTATTTTTTCCAAGTCTTTGGTTTACAATATTCCAAGTTTTTTTCGACCTGTTTTCAGCGTTATTTATTTGGTTGTTATAAAAATTTTTTTTAGCGTTTCTAATGTTTATTCTGTGCTGTCTTTTCCCATCGCTATATATGACAAAGTTGTTTTGATTGTGGACACTTTTCAAGTTATTATGTAGGGTTTTAAGGGCTAGCCCTTCTTGAATTATTTCATCACTTATCCAACCATTGTCCCTGTCGTTATTGATTTTATTTTTTTTATATTTGAGGGGACATGCTACGTCGTTAGAACAATGTAATAAGAAATCGCTACATGTAAAAATACACGCCACATGGAAATATACATAACTTGCGAATTTATTTCTGTCTTAATGTGATTTTACGTCAACTGTCTTGTTCAATCACACTTTAATTATCCACACTGAGTGCAAATTTACTAGCCCTCGTGTAAATTTATAGACAACAGTTAGTGGAGTCAAATTACGATTTTAATGTGAATTGTCTGGTCAAGGCTGTTTTTCTGTTTTAACGTGTTCAGGGGGTCAACTTAAGTTCACAGCTCAGTTTTACAGTTTCTGCGAGGGCGTATTGTTTATTTAAACAATTTAATTTTTTAGACCGTGTTTTTCATCGGTTTTCTTTGAATATCTCGAAATCTGTAAGTCCAATGGAAAACAATAAAAAGAAGGAAAATGCTCGTTTTGAGCTGTAGAATTAAAGTATATAAACTATAATGCCTTCCAATTGTTATTATTATTTAAAAAAATTGGGCATTGCAAAATTATGCGTTTTTGAACAAATCACTGTTCTTTCAAAAATAATGGATAATATTCAATGAAATTTTGAAACAATATAGCTCCTATAAAGTACAATAACTACTTAAAATTTCAAATCGAAATGATTACTAAAACGGCTCAAATTGTTGCTAAAACTTGGCACCCTTGTGAAATCCTGCCATCAATACCGAGAAATGTGTACTGTGTCTCAAATTCTATAAGTACTTTAAGGTCACGGAGAAAACAATTTTTTTTTTCAAAATTTAAACCCGTTTTATTGCAGTTGTTTTCGAAATTTTAGTTATAAACAAATTCAAGTATATCTCTGTTTTTTTTCTGGAATCAAAAACGATAAACGAGTAATGAAAGTAGATTAAAAAAGCCAACTTTTGAAAAAAAAAAACTAATGCTCAACTTGCATTTGGAGCTGAAACAAATTGATATTTCTTTTTGAAATTTGGGCTGGTTATTCTCCAATGCTTATTGTTCTGTTTCTGCTATTTGAAGATAATCCAAAACTACAATTGGTAAAATAACATCGAATAAAGCGGCTTTGAGAACATGATTCACATTTTCAATTTTTTTATAGTTTTTTAAATTTTTGTCATGAAAACGGTAAACCAACCTAACTTGAACAACTACCCTTATGTTCATGTATACTTGTAAAATTTTTAATATCACTGATACAATAAAAAAAAATTCGCGAGCAGGATTTGAACCCGAGACGTTCGCACCCTGAATAAAAAGTGCTCGTCGCCTTACTCACTTGGTTACCTAACGACTAAAGTCCAGTTTATAAAAACATAATGTAACATTTGGACCTTTTCGGCGATTTTCGGATCTCTAACAAAATTGCTAAAGACCCCACTTTCGGGTCTCTATGCAGTATCTTTTAACAATTGTAGCTTTGGATTATTTTAGAGACAGAGACAAAATAATAGACATTGGAGAATTACCAGTCCAAGTTTCAATATACTACGGGAGCCCGCCCTAAGTGCCCGTGCACTCCCAAGGACAATGTTTTTCATAAAGATTAAAGCCTACGGAACAATTTTGAACATGTCCCCAAAAAAAAAATGGCTGCACTCCTACGATTTTGTTCCTATACAATATTTGCATAGGAGTTACCATTTTCCAGATAAATGATTCAGCTCTTAAAATAGAAGATAAAATAGAATATAAAATTCAATATAAAACGTAATACTACGGGAGCCCACCCCCAGATCCTTGGGGACAATGTTTTTCATAAAGATTAAAGCCTAAGGAACAATTTAAGACAAAAAAAACTGTATTTTCAAAATGGCGTCCGTTTAAAAAAAATTTGCAAATTGCAAATTTGCACAAAAATTTGCACAAAAAACAAAGTGTATAAAATTTTCTACAATTTTGTTTTCGAGATAAATGTCCGCAAATTATAATATTATTATTATTATTAATTTTTTTCAGTTTATTTTGTTTTTTGTTATGTTAATAATATAAAAGTTATATTATAACACCTTACAATAATTGTCACAGTTATTTCCTCTAAGTGATTTACCGATATATGAATTTCCATGTTTTCTTAGTTTTGGACTCATTTATCTGGAAAATGGTAACTCCTATCAAAATATTGTATAGAAACAAAATTGTAGACCATTTTATGGACGTTGTTTTTTGTGAAAAAGTTTTTGTCCATCTTTTTTAGTTTTTGTGTTAGTGTTAATTGAAAAAAAACAACATTGGCAACAGTTTTTTTAACATATTTGAAAGTACCGCCCGTTTTTTTTTTTTTGGGGGACATGTCTTAAATTGTTCCTTACGCTTTAATCTTTATGAAAAACATTGTCCACAAGGATCGGTGGAGGTGTTGTAGAACTCTCCAAAATCGTCCTAAGTTGAAGAAAGAATCAAAATTCGACTTAGGCAAAAATTTCATTTGAAGACATTTTTGGGAGTCTGCAGAGGCGCAGATCAGTCCATAAGGACCGTTTTGGGTTCTATAAGGCGTTGGAAATGACCAGGTGAAAATTCGAAGAAACACCGAATTTTCACTTAGGAAAAATGTTTTTGGTTCAGAATATGAGAGTAGAAGTATATAATGACAAAGATATATGAATAATATACTTTTTCAAAGGTACCACAAATTGGACTTTGAAAAATAATATTTTTGGAAGGGCGTCAAAATTTGGCTCAGGAATCGATTTATCGAAAGTACGCCAAAATTTCACTTGCAGACTAATTTTCCAAACTGCGTTGAAATTTGGCTTGAAGATCGATTTTTCAAAAGTGCGCCAAAATTTCACCCGCAGATTAACTTTTCAAAAGTACCTTGAAATTTGGCTTGAAAATCGATTTTTAAAAGTGCGCCAAAATTTCACCCGCAGATTAGTTTTAACCTCCCCACAATAAAATTGTGGGAGGTTACTACAATTAGTCCAAAATCGAAAATTGAGATAACATCAAATCTTTACGTTTTGAGGTCCCAGGAACCCAAAAAAGTTGTTTTTGAAAAATGTCTGTGTGTGTGTGTATGTGTGTATGTGTGTGTGTGTGTGTGTGTGTGTGTGTGTGTGTGTGTGTGTGTGTGTGTGTGTGTGTGTGTGTGTGTGTGTGTGTGTGTATGTCTGTTAGCACGATAGCGGCGAAGCCACTAAACGGATTTGGATGAAACTTTGCATGAGGGTTTCTTTAGTGCTCCAGAAGATCTGAAAAGGTTTTGGTTGAGATCGGATTACGTTTGTTGCTGTTTTGGCACAACAAGTTGTTTATTTTATGATTACTTACAATTTGTAATCGAACCATTGAAAAGCAGTAAAAATTCCGATTTCAACGATATATAACACTTGCACTCTTTAGCTTTGGTTTCCGTGAAAAAAATTAAAAACCAAATAACACGCTTCTTGTGTAAAATATATTTTATAGTGGAACCACAGAATACAGTAACTGCACAGAGGCGAAGTCTTTGGCGGTTCCTTTCAGTTTTGATGGCTCGTTTTCTGTGACCTTGCGTACCAGTTGCGTCTACACCACGGTGTATTAAATAGGTGGTCCGGCACTTTCCTATTATAATAATGGCTTCGTAAGTGCATGGTTTCTATTTACTTTAATAGATGGCGCGAGCAATACGGTCCTACAATTACCTGGGCATGTGCATCGTATAACTAACATAACCTCAAATTTTAAGGTGTTTTCGTTTATTCTCATATTTAATGTTTGTATAGGCATTTTTAGCTTGGAGCCATACTGGCTTCAAGCAAATATTTAAAAATTCACGCAAATAATTTTTCAATATTGTTGATTAATAAAAATAGACTGCTAATTATAGGTTAGATTCCTAACCTGCAAAAGTGCCTTATTTTATTGTAACAAACTATTTAAAACTTCATACATATTACGTTGAACTTGACTTTGGTTGAAAGTACAGGAACCAGGCAGAAATTTTAATAATAGTTACGTAATACCAGTAAATCTTAAGAAATATATATTTTTGTGGTTAGCTGTGACGACACGTGCAATACTGCATGTAGTGTTACATATATTCTTTCAATGTTTTAATTTAGCTACTTAATGTCAGATGTCACTGGACTCTTGTCAAAAATAAGAAGCCGGGAATGTATGCAACACTGTATGTATGTATGCACAGAACCTATAAAATTATCTATCTATGCGTAAGTAAAGAGAGAACTTAGTTGAGCCATCTTTTACAATATGTACGAAGTAAGCACTTATTAAGCCACTGTGAGGGTTGTCGTCGCATCACCTATTTAATACACCCTGGTCTACACTGAGAGATATGTTGTTTATTTCTTTTAATAGGTTAGATTTCTAACCTGCAAAATGCGTTTTATTTTATTGTGACAAACTAGATATTGGTCGAAAGTATGGGAACCAGGCAGAAATTTTAATAATAGCTACGTAGTACTTTTAAATTTTAAGAAATATATATTTTTGAGGCTAGCTATGACGTCATGTGCAGATCCCCATTTAAGGATACACTGAAAAGACAGTGTATTTCGAGTTGGATTGAAAAATATTACGATTTGAATTGCTTATAATTGGCGCCTATTTTCAATTGAGTTGTACACTAGGTTTTATTTATGAGAATTTTAATTCTCGGTTAATGTTTTCAATATCCCAAAATGAGTGGAAAAAAAAATTCACAAATCCAAACTTAACACGATAAACATCAACAGTGTCAAGATAAAAGTGAGGTTGATTGTTAAACAATTAAGAAATGGCGATGAGTATATAAATTTGGTTTTGGCGGGAAGGCTAGCCTTCGCCTCTGTATAGTTACTGTACTCTGTGGTCTAACCTAACGTTCAATAGACTAGTGTGTTAAAGCGTGCAGACTGTATGCTGAGTAAATTTGAGTGTCAAGTGCATCGAGATATTACAAGTTTTTTCGACGTTCATAAAGCCCACGGAAGGTGTGAGAAGCCTTCGTGAACCGCTCACAAGCCCTACAAGTATAAGCAATCTCACCGGAACGTTTTCGGTGAGTTTTTTCCAATAAAACTTTAAAAGTGATATTATATTTTAAAAACTATTTCCGCTACTTCCGCCATCCCGCCGGAAATTCTTCCGGCAACATAACCTAAAAATAGTGCTACATAACTTAAAAATAATTTAAGACATTGGTACCAACCTAAAATATTTTTTCGAAAACTGTCAAAAACCAAATTCCCCCAGAAAAATTTGACAGCTTACTTCCCCGACCGATTTAGTGAAAAATCGGCCGAGGCCAGAAGATAAAACAAAATATATCAACTCAAACTTAAACGATCCACCATGAACACTACTCCGGCCACATCTGGCAGGGAAGCTGTCCACCAAGAGTTATATGGTTTTTCCAAAAGATGGCCATACATTACTTGACTTTGGTTGAAACCAAATTTACCACCCATTACCAACGAACGGATGTTTTCGTTTAGTTGTTTCCCGTATCAATAATCAAAATTATTAAGTGCTCCTGCCTACGAACTTAGTTTTTATAGTGTTGTGTTTATTAACCTCCCCACAATAATTGTGGGAGGTTACTACAATTAATCCAAAATCGAAAATTGAGATAACATCAAATCTTTACGATTTCGAGGTCCCGGAAACCCAAAAAAGTGGTTTGTGACTAATGCCTGCGTGTTAGCACGATAGCTACGAAGCTACTAACCTGATTTGGATGAAACTTTTACATGAGGGTTTCTTTAGTGCTCCAGAAGATCTGAAAAGGTTTTGGTTGAGATCGGATTACGTTTAGTGCCATTTTGGCACAAGTTGTTTATTTTATGATTACTTAGAATTTGTAATTGAACCATTAAGAAGCAGTATAAATTCCAATTTCAACGATATATCACACTTGCACCCTTTCGATTTGGTTTCCGTTAAAAAAATTAAAAATAATTCGTTATATGTGCACATATGACAGCATCCAAAAAATTGGTATTATTGTTAGGGGAAAACGTATTTTGCCATCTGTCAAAAATATTTGGGTTGGTAACCTTTGTGAATGTTAATTTATAGCTTATGGTACGTGACGTCACAGCTAACCTCAAAAATATATATTTCTTAAGATTTAAGAATATTACGTAGCTATTATTAAAATTTCTGCCTGGTTCCCGTACTTTCAACTAAAATCTAGTACAGTGTAATGTTTATGAAGTCCTAAATACTTTGTCCTAATAAAATAGGACTCTTTTTGTGGGTTAGAAATCTAACCTGTAATTAGCAATATATTTTTTTATTAATCAACCATTTTTAGGTCACATGGTTTTGACAATTTTGACATTTTGCTTGAGGGACAACAAAACGCAGTTTGCGTGGTTTTATATATTTTTTTCTGATTTTCTTGAGAAACTGTGTGTGTTTTCGTAATAATGTCATATAGTGAATATTATCCAACCCTTATGGGTGATGTAAAGTGTCGCTACCATGAGAAAATCAAAATAATAGACAATATTGACCCATACACCCTTGGAGTGGAGACTGGAGACCTTTCTGCAGATTTGTCTATTTTACCTTGTGTGTCCGTAATTAATATGTTAAATTACTTAGTATCGACTCACAGCTTCTTCGCAGATCAGCAGTTAAAGGCATACAAATCTTTACAAGCATATAAATATTATGAGGCCGGATTTGTGCAAGAAGTTTGTGCAAGAAAGATAAACTCAAATGTATTCATTGTTATGGGCAAGGCAAGTTTACATTTAAATAACTAAGTGCTAGATTTCAGTGATAAGCTTGTTATATTATCCGTATGTAGTATTCAATAGACTCTGCCAGAAAGTGATTTCTTTACCTTTCTTCTAATCTTTTTTACATTCAAAATAAACCTTATCTCACAATCGCACCTTGTCGCAAAAAAAGATGGTGTTTTATTTTTATTTCACATTTAAAACTGAGATTACTTCATTGTTTACATTGGAATAAAAAGTTTGGTTATCCCTCAGGCAATATGGTCTACTTATCGTGACGTTATCCTAAGATGGTCTATATAGAAAAATTATTTGCATGAGTTTTTTAACTATCTGCTTGGAGTCACTGTGGCTCCAAGCTAAAAATGCGTAGTCAAACATTAAAAATGTGAATAAACTTGAAAAACTTAAACATGTTATGTCCCTAAATATATTTCATAACCTAAAAATCAACATTCGTAAAGGTTACCAACCCAAATATTTTTGACAATGTCAAAACTTATTTTAGTTGTTTTTTTTTTAAGGTAATAATTGTTTATAGCCGTATTCGGATATTACGTCTGATTGATGGGACACGTCACAATCGTTCATTGCAAATCGAGTTAACTGAGCTAAATCTTAAACGTTCGAATATTACAAAATAAAGGCCTCGGACGAAGCTCGACTTGCTCGACCTTTTTGATCGAGCAGGAAGATTTTAATGTGACGCATGCGTAGTCTGCTTGAACAGTTCATAATGTTATTGACTTGTTGGTTAGAGCGTCATTTGGGCTAAATTCTGTGTTATTATTTTTTTTTCATTATCCAATATTTTACAAAATCTTCGAAACGTTATCTGTTAATACCCTTATAATATCCGGCAATTGATTAACATGCAACATAAACAAACATGAGAGGATATGTTTTAACAGATTGCTTGTAGTCCGCTTCAGTTCGTTCGATATTTGTTGATGAAATAAATGGCTCCAAAGTCACGTGTAATTTATCTGTTTGCTCAGTGCTCTGATTTCCGATGTAATATCCAAATACAGCTGATAAGGATCCACCGTGTGGGGAGGTTCCAGCCGCTTCCAGTAGCTGCCGATTTTTTCAAAAGTACCTTGAAATTTGGCTTGAAAATCGATTTTTCAAAAGTACGTCAAAATTTCACCCGCAGATTAGCTTTTCAAAAGTACCTTGAAATTTGGCTTGAGAGTTGATTTTTCAATAGTAGGCTGAAATCTAATCTTAAAATAGAATTTTCAAAAGTACCACAAAGTCAGTTTAAAAAGTACCACGAAAATATACTTTAAATTATTTTTTATTTTTTATTTCTCAACCAAAGACATTGACCTTTGAGGTACGGTCATTGAAAGCCCAATTCTAAAGTATGAGCAGAAAATTTTAACGATGCACTGCATCCAAAAGGCAAAATAGAAGATTTTGTCAAAGCCGGCGTAGTGCCGATAAGCAAAAATTGATAAAAATCAATGCACCTGTACAAGGCCGGTTTCTCGCATAGAAAGAGTCAGTCTGGATTGACTCAGCGGCTTGCAATTTGGTCGAGCGCGTTGAGTGGTCCAGACAAAGCAATGATAGAAAAGCCAATAACAGGGCTTTTCAAATGACAAAGTTATAGAGGAAAACGCCTTGTGCATAAAAATCCAAAAAATCAATTTTGCCTAAAAGTCGCTCGGAGGTGAGTAGCTGCCATATCGATAATATTGAACGACTGTGATAAGAACTAGTAAGTCGTGGACTGATCGAACGCCACTCAACTTATGCAGTAATAAGTCCTCTGAATGTGTTCGAGTACGTGGCTCTTCACGATACAAGAACTTTAAAGCTAAGTAGTCTCTAGCGAACCTAAATTCAATGAGTAAAACTTTTTAGTTATTTTAGTCAGTCATAATTATTTTTTTACCCAGAGTCTGAGACAACTCTAAAAATGCTCGCATTTTGATTCTGAGAAGGTATGTATGAATCTTTTCTATCTAATCGATCGTTAGCGTGAGCGCTCTCGCTTGTATGGTCTGAAAGTCATTACCTTGATCTTGAGGCCTGTTGACGGTCCACAATCCCTGGAACTTTTGTACAGAAAGCCGGATGTGTCGAGTTAATTCGCATTAACGTTCGACCTTCTGGTTGCTTTACGGAGGTTTGAGAGGGATTTTTTTTTTGCGTTTTTTTGAGAAATAGATTCCGTCATTAACGGACCAAAACGTGGTTTCCACGTACAAAATTAATCCCTCCGTAGAGAAATTCTTCGGTTGGGATTTTTTTATGCAAAATTTCAGGAAATTAAGAGGTGCCTAACCCCTAACGGGGGGAATTCAGGTCCAGAGAGAGCGTCATTTCCGATCTGTGGTAGTGCAGCCTTGGTCCATTACTCAGCTATCGAAGTGCATCTTATCTCGAACCCGCCTGGGAGGTAGAAGAACGGGGTAATACGCGACTGGCGCCCCCTGAGAAATAAATTGGTGTCGCGTCATTTTGACGCCCGGTAGTGCGTTCTTCTACAGAGTCACGTACAGCTAGGGAGGGCTCCCCGACTAATAAGAAATATTGATTTGTTTATTTATAAGTGACCTAAACGTAAAAACTAACGTATCTGAGCTCCAAATGCAAGTAGAGCATTACATTTTTTTTTTAAGTTGGCTTTTTTAATACATTTTTATTACTCCTTTCCCGTTTTTTATTTCATGAAAAAAACTAAAAAGTTATTTGAATTTGTTTTTAACTGCATTTTCGAAAATTATAAACAACTGCAATAAAAAGGGTTTAAATTTTGAAAAAAAAAATTCTTTCTCCGTGATCTTAAAGTACTTATAAAAAGCTATAATTTGAGCTATCGTACACATTTATTGCTTTTGATGGCAGGATGCAAAGTTTTAGCAACAATTGTATATTTGAGCCGTTTTATAATCATTTTGGTTTGAAACTATAAGTGGTGATTGTACTCTATAAGAGTATATTTCTTCAAAGTTTCATTGAATACTATCCATTATTTTTGAAACAACAGTGATTTGTTTATAAACTCATAATTTTGCAATATTCAATTTTTTTTAAATAATAATAACAATTTTAGCGTCGGTGATAGGCCTTGGTAGCGGAAATAGGCCGAAGTAGTTAAGTAGTGCCGATTCTAGCGCAAACCCGTCAGTAGAGTAGCAATCAGAGTTCTGTGTGACGTCATCATTCCGGCAGCCCCGCGGGGGCGGGCAGGTGATAGATGATAGATCCTATGATCTAGGTTCTAGTGTGAGGTGAGATAATGCTAGATGATAGATCCTATTATCTAGGTTGTAGTGTGAGGTGGGATCTTCTTAGATGATAGGTGATAGGACCTAATGGGAGGGGGGGAGATGGGAGATCCAATCCCTGAGCTTAGATAAGAGATTATATCTAAAAGGACGTGGCTAAGAGTATACAGGGTGTGTCTAAAATAAGATGGTTGCTGTTTATTGACTAATAGTATTGTATGTTTACGTTAGTGGGCGTTAAGAAAATGGCTACTGACATCCATCATTGAGATTAAATAGACAAGTCTTATAATTATGAGATAAATATTCATTTACTTCTATATGTTAAGATTTGAATGTAAAACTGCGGTCAAATGCAGAGACGTTATCGGATTCCAGGAAATTGTTAATGTAAATAAATGCGACTGTCTACGGCTATATGTATATTTAAAACGTGATTAATTACCTTTAGATAACTACAGCGGTTAGATCAAAGGAAATATCGAGAGCCAATATAAACGCTTTTCAGACAAGACTCTTTAGCCTGAGTTTTATATAAGATAAATATTCGTTCGCTTCTCTACGTTTAGATTTCAATTTAATAAGAACATAATGCAGAGCCGTTATCGGATTCCTGGAAATTGTTAATGTAAACAAATGAAATCATTTCTGATAGCCTACTAACATAAGATAGGTATACGGTAAAGATGCATGCGAAGAATTTTGTGCCTTACAATACATGGTTTCTTATGGGAATATGTAGCCACCCCGCAGCGATATAGCAATTTAACATTGTTTTATATGTAAAAGACGAACAGATTATGAAAATTCGGGGGGCCTTTTAGAAATCGTTCACTGCAAAGTCACATGACCCTCGACCGCCGAGTATAAAAGCAGCGTCATCTCCCAGTCTACATTGTGAGGAGTGGAGCTATCAAATATTTATACTAGAGGTCGGTCTAAGAAGAGCGTGTGTTAATATATGAGTAAAATGGCTAATAGAAGCGATTATTTATGGCCACATGTCTATGTAAATAAATATTAATAATAATAATGACAATAATAATATTAATAATAATGATAAAACCATCATCGATATATGTATTCAAGTCTTATATGAGGAAAAATTGTAGTTGTCTGCTTCAGAAGATGGGTATGGATTTGAATGTATAAACTGCGGTCAAATGCAGAGGCGTTATCAGTTTCGAGGAATTTCTTAATATGAACAACGACTGATTGATTATTAAAATGACTCCCAGCAGTAGGTATATGTATACGCTTAGTGCAGCTTAATTACTTTAGATGAAGACAGCGAACTGAAAGGAACTGTACGTAATTAAAAATGTAAAAATAGTGTAAACAATATGATTGACATTTTTAATACAATTGCAGATATTTTCAGTTAAGAACCGGACATTATAATATATCAAGAAATATCAGTACTTTATAATTTAAGTGACTAAATTAAATACCGATAATGAAGTGAATAGTAATATTTTAATAATTAATACAGAAATATTAAAATATTAGGCTAGAACAAACAATTGTAAGCAGTGCGATTGAGATATCAGTTTTGAGGAATTTCTTAATTCATAATATCAAATCTAAAAATCTCTAAAGAAGTCGGTGGCTTAAGACATCGAATTTAAGTTTTAATTTTCGTATGGAAGCATAGGTTCGGATCCTGACATTTATTCTAGGGAAGCTAATATATTAATGCAGTCAATTAATTTATTTTTCATTAATATATTTATATTTATAAGACATCGAAGAGTGGTGGGTGAAGTATCACATAAAACTAAACACTAGAAGCTCACTTTATTGGCAGTCATTAAGTCAAAGAAATTAGTATTCTAACATTCATGTTGAAGCCGCCTCGGATGAAATAAAAAAATCATTTTTTTAAATTCATCGAAATGAATATTGTACATGCTACAATGTATGTGTTTTTTAATGCTGAATTCAAATATGCAATCAGAAAAATTAAATCTCAAAAAATAAATCCACCCCAAGCGAAAAATGAAAAATTCAGATTTTTCAAGTTTATTGCATTAAAAATGTTCATGCTACATTTTCTGTGTTTTTTTAATGCCGAATTCAAATATGTCATCAAAAAAAAATTCAGTCTTGTAAAATAAAGCCACCTCAGACAAAAAATGTGAAAAACTCATAATATATTTCATTTATTTAAATACATAATACTGTAATAGAGACGCTTATACGGACGCTTATACGGAAATAAAATATATAGAATAATAATGGAACCTGCTTGAATATTTAAAAATTAGTATTTTTTCTATCAGATGTGCGTATAGGCATGACTGTGATAGAAGCCGTATATCTATCGTTTTCATGCTAAAGGTCTCTTGTATCAATCTTTGCTTGTCACTAGCTACGCCATCAAAAGGTAAAATAGAAATAATTTTAGCTTTCGTAAAAGACATTTACATTACTATTTTTTATTTTTATTTGTACTATTTATATTAACGTCCTGGCGAAGTTTAGCTAATGCTACCTCACCACTTAACTAGGACGGAGAGATGAGATACGATCACCCATCCAAGTATCGGACTCAAACAGCGTGCCTTAACTTCACTGATCGATTTCTCACCACTGAAACCGGTACCGTACTTCACCTCACATCAGCATCCTCGAACTAATGATATTTTTTAAACGAGTTAAGTACTTGATTATTTTATACATATGATTTGAATATCCCGCGTTCTGTTCTCAAGATAGAATACGAAGATGGTGAGGCAATGTGTCATGCATCAATCAGCTAATTGAATTTTCTACAAAGACGCTGGTTAACAGGGATATATTATGGTGTTCTTATTATTTACATCGATTCACATTCATGAATTATCCTACTGGACTTCTGCTTGCTGTATGGAACGTATGACAGCATTACGCCATCTGTCTTGCTTACCTGTTAGACGCACAACATCGTTATGATTTTTACTATATTCCATCATATAATAATATAGCAGTAGTCATAGGTAGATAATGATATCTAGAGGTATCCATTCCTCTTAGATAATCAGAAAAATTACATTTGAAGACTAGAAATTTTGACCAAAGAGCAGCGATTAATTCGATCAAAGAAACATGAAATATATACTATCAAACAGAATAAGGTGGCACTCAGTCCGTATGATGATAAAAGAATTATAAATTATATAAATACCGATACGAAACCTTGGGGATATAATTTCCAACAAGTCTCGGCTCGTCAGATGACGTCATCGAAGCAGTGAAGCGCTTGGCAGTAGCCGTTCGGATTCATTTACTTTAGAGACTTTGATCGCGATGGACGGGTTAGAAAAAGAATTGCAGTACAAGCTTGTATTTATCACTCGCGACGTATATGAGAGGTACATTCAAAATGCATTGAATCGGGGTAATTATCAATTAGTTCATAAAATTTTAGAAAAGATTGTTATACCGGACAAAGCTTTATACTGGATGGCTTTAAGAGATAGTTCTAATTTCGATTTAATGAAAAAAATATTTACGAAAAAACTTCAAAACGATATTTTTATTCAACAGTTGGAATATATTTTCCAAAGAGAATGTATTACTCACCTTACCGTGTATCGATTACGAGAAGTAATTAACAGACATTATCCCGCCGCGAATAATAGTTATTTTAGAATTTTTTTAGAAGAATTATTAACGTGTAATGATGATTATATGTCAATTGATTTTTATTCGAAATCGTACCCGGCTAAAAATATTTCTGATAATTATAAAAGTATTGATTGGTCGATTAATAAAGCATTTTGCGAGGCAGCTTACTTTACACAATACGAATTTCTTGAAATTTTGTTTCGAGTAATTGGTAGGAATAATATACATTTCAAATTAGATATTAATTTCAATGAAGAGCATAAGCAGCTAATAAAATGGCTGGAGGATAATATATCCAAAGGTCGCTCTGGGCAGCCGACTGGTTGGAGCTCTGGTCCAGACAGCGGGCACTGGCCATCGACTACCTTAGAAGATTATGTTAAGACGCTTGACATAGTTCGTCTACATTTTTTGTAATTAGTATTAAAGTATTGTAATATAAATATTTTACATTTAATAAATTAAATTATTTATAAAATGTGTGTTTTTATTTCCTAATACCTATCCTGACATGATGATCATGAGAGAGGCAGGTGAGACAGCTTGAACAGCTCCAACAGCTCGAACAGCTCCAACAGGTGTAACAGGTACCGTACCTGTTACACCTGTTGGAGCTGTTCGAGCTGTTGGAGCTGTTGGAGCTGTTCAAGCAGCCCATATACATATACATATACGTGTATTATATATGGGCTGTTTGAACAGCTCGAACAGCTCCAACAGCTCCAACAGCTCGAACAGGTGTAACAGGTACGGTACCTGTTACACCTGTTGGAGCTGTTGGAGCTGTTGGAGCTGTTCAAGCAGCCCATATACATATACATATACGTGTATTATATATGGTTAGTTTCAACAGCTCGAACAGCTCCAACAGCTCCAACAGCTCGAACAGGTGTAACAGGTACGGTACCTGTTACACCTGTTGGAGCTGTTGGAGCTGTTGGAGCTGTTCAAACAGCCCATATACATATACATATACATGTAATATATAGGGTCAGTTTCAACAGCTCGAACAGCTCCAACAGCTCCAACAGGTGTAACAGGTACCGTACCTGTTACACCTGTTGGAGCTGTTGGAGCTGTTGGAGCTGTTCAAGCAGCCCATATACATATACATATACGTGTATTATATATGGTCAGTTCCAACAGCTCGAACAGCTCCAACAGCTCCAACAGGTGTAACAGGTACGGTACCTGTTACACCTGTTGGAGCTGTTGGAGCTGTTCGAGCTGTTCAGACACTTAATAAGTATGAGATGCTATCAACTCATTGAAATAAAAAAAAGATTATTAATAACATTTTTTATTAATATAAAAAAATTATAATTAAAATTGTGTAGAATTAATAAAATAATAAAAACACTGGTCTGGCTATCCGGCAGGAGGGCAGATCGTATGTTAATTAAAAAAAGAAATTTATTGGTCTCGCCGGCTGACAGATCGACCTCTCCAAATCTCCGAAGAAATTCTGAGTTCAATGGAGTCTGTAACAATTTAAAAAAATATCTATAAGTATTGAGTTATACGAAACAGAAAAAATATTTTAAATACCTTTCATGATGTCGGCTAAGAGCATCAGCCGGGGCATCTCCTGTGGTGGTGGTGGTGGTTGCGTTACGGGGTCCTGGGGCTGAGGCAGCCCCAGGTACCTCCAGCCCTCCGGTGGGACTTGACACATCGAACATTGGCAAATATTGCCCGCTATCAGCTCTCTGAGCCCCGTTTGATTGTGCATCTTTGCAACGTCTAACTGATCACCGCGCTCTGACTCGAGGCGAGAGCTCTCCCCCCACTTCTCTCTCTCCCTCTCTGCCCCCCACCCCACTCGTCATTCATACACGCACACATGTATACAGAAATAAAAGCCAGTATGGGTAGCATAAATTTGTTTATTCAAAATCCTTATCTTTATTTACAATATACCACTGATATATCGAGTAGACATTCTGCCTAGAGCAGCGTAAATGATTATTAATATGTTTATGACAATGATATTCTAAATTATTTAACATTAAACTATTCATATTATTACAATTATATAAGTCTATAATATTATTATTATTAGACAGATAATGCTGAAGCCATCGCTTCTTTTCCAGTCCCTTGACATAAACTTTTGCTTCTCTCTCAAGTACGTGGCTGTCGATGAAGTCCTGCAGGTCGCCGTACCGGAGATTATCATAAGGCGTGGACCATTGGAGACCGTGCACATGATCAGTTATCCAATTAATTTGCTTCTGAATATTGTGTGTAAGAAGCCCGTAACTAACAGTCGGTTTAATTATCCGATGTACACACGAGACATCGGTAATATTAAAAATTGAAATTTCTTTACATGTAAACGCTAACTCCTTTTTATGCTGGAAGCCCTGCACGTCTATTATATACATATTAGTATGGACGAACTATACTGGTTAAAGGATTGTAATAAATCAATCTATCATGAATTATAAGACAATATGCAGCAGTGTCTTTCGGAATATTTTTATTAGTGCTAAATTCCAGCCTAATGTCCACTGCACTCGACTTTACAACCTCATTCTGACACGAACAGTCGATAACTACCAGAGGAGCTTTAGTTTTAAATTTATATTTAGTAAGCAGAGGTTCATTTTCTTTCTCATAATAAGATTTCTGAAATTGACAGAACATTTCATACAGAGTAGCACAGAAATTCTTCTCAAAATTAATATTCAAGTTATCATAGGGATATGATTCCGAATTTAAAAAAAGTTTAAAATTAGTCAACTCGCAGTGATCAAATTCACTCATACGTTTAGCGACTGCATTTTTACGACCCGTTTGAAGGCCGAAAATAATATATCGCGGTGTCTCTAACTGAGACGAAGTTTTAATATTCCAAGTATGCGTCTGCGATTCCATCAGCATGGGGTATTCATGTAATTCCCAGCTTCTAAACGGTACAGGCAAATCGATATTCCTCTCTAGATATTTCATTAATTTTAATCGCTCAACGTCAGATACAGTCACGTGTGGTACACGCCATTGAACGATTTCCAATTCTACTTTAATATTTTCATCGGCTACAAGATTTATGATTGCGTTTGTATCAATACTACTGCGAACGAGTACCAGCTCTTGACGGACATTTAAAATAATTCTTTCAAAGGTCTCTGCGAACCCCAGACATATTTTTAAAGGTATACATGCGTCAAAGTAACCGTTCTCGTCTGCAAAATTATCATCCACATCAGTCCACCCAGCATTTTCTAAGTGATTCGCGTCATTCGGAGTGAATGATGCATATCCCTTCATAACAGTCGCGAGGCCTGGATTTCTACTGCTGTCCACAATTTTACCGCTCACTTCGTATCGTATCTCGTCAAACAGATACAATAACCCCATTTTATCAAAGACCGCTGTGTTCGAAACCGTACCATCCTCTTTAAGTAACCGGCCCCGCATATACAGCGAACTAGCATACGGCGCAGTATACACATCCTGCTGCTGAATGGGTATACGAATTTCGTCGTTATTATTTAAATTTCTGATTGAATATGGTCCATGACTATGATTTTCAAAATTAGTTATCGCGGTTTCAAACGTAGGCTTCTCAAACACGTTTAAAATATTCGGATTCATATTAGCACTTTGTAACCGAGAGAGTAAAGAAAACGTCTATTTTTAGATGTTAACACCTTGAAGGTTACAGGTGAACTGTTTCGAGCGCGAGCAGGTGTTCCTTTTAAACTATTTCGGAAACTAAGACCCATTCTTCTTCAAGTGCAGTCTTACCGTGATGACCTCGCCACGGAAATTAACAAGATCACCGTCTTGATCGACTATCTTAATTGATATGCTATCTATATGCCTCTTATTAATCGGCAGGTAAATTGCATTAGCGGGACACTCTATTATTTTATAGCCGGGAGGCACGCTAGGAAAAAATTCATGAATAATGTGTACAGATCTATCATTCATGTAACTGCCCGTGATGAGATTACACTCCACGCATATAGCGTTTACTTTTTGAATTTTTGCCGGGAAATCAGATATATGTTTCTCGAGCGGTTTTAGACGACGAGATGTAAATCCTAACAAACTGCCAATACCGCCGGCCTTTTCAAAATTTATCATCTTATTGGATTTTATTTCCACTTTTAACGTATTTTTATTGGATACTATAGAAATATGACTATCGTTACCATGATTCAGAATAAAATGCTTTCTTACGTAATTATTTATATCTTCTATTTCATACGAGCCCTCCGGAATTTTTATAAACTTATCGTCTGTATCATAATATATATGATTATTTGTAGCGTCTATGTTCGGTATGGAGTTATACGCCTCGAAATTTATTAAAGCAAGCGAATATTCAGCGCCGTCTTCAAGGTCTATGGGTGGGGAAAAGTGCGCGGTTAAATTAGATGATTTGCCGGATAATGTAAACGTACAAGACATGTTGCGGCTTCAAGGTTAGCTCTGAGAATGAACGTGACTTAAAAGCATGACGCATTATATAGAAATTGTAAACACAGATGTCCACAATTTACTGTGTCATAAGACTGATACTGCTTGTGATTGTATTCAATAGAACAATTTAAATATTTTATTAATTCGAGAGGAGGCTGTAAATTACCAAAACTATCATAATAAACGGCTTTCGAACCGTTCTTAAAGTATGCAGTCCAATGAGTACCATTACCGCTATCACTATCCAAGTTCACAATGCCCGTCTCAATTTTATGTACGCGTTTAGGTAGTCGGTCTCGCATAAATATTCCTCGAAAATTAGGTATATTTAACATCTTAACATATTTTTTCAGATCCACGTCGGTGAGCGCTCGATTTGGTAATTTTACTAGTCACTTGCTGTTGGTGTTTTTATTCATGTATAGTCCAAGTCCCGTTCGATAGGGACGAAGATAGAGTCCCTTACCGAGGGCGATACTCTCCATAGCCTGATTGTGACGTTTAGATTCTTTAAGCTGGGAGGCTGCCGCCTGAGAATCTCTTACAGCTTTCGCTATACCTGCAGATCCGCCGGCTAGCGCTCCCAGAGCACTAAGTCCGGCAAATATTGGTATTAGCGGTAGAACGCCACCCGTCTTCGGTATAGGAATAACGCGAGCAGCCATCGGTGATATTTTTTTATCTTTTTTAATACGCTGTACTGCACGAGAGGCCTTTTTAATAGCATCCCCGACAGAGGGAGCTCCACGTACTAGTTTACGAATTTTATTGGATATTTTTTTAAACGTCATCATACCGCCACATTTTCTTTTTTTACATCCCAAGCCTAATTTAACTTTAGCACTCATGATGCCTGCTACACCGGCTGCTGCCGCTCTTTCTCCGATGGACGAATCCCTAGCAAATACTCGCTTCAGAGCACGTTTTGTCAATTCTTTATCGGCAATATGCCGTCCTTTCACATCATTGACTTTAGAATATTGTATGTCGTGGTCACGACACGCCTCATCTAGACCATTAATTCCGCGATCTCCTCGCGCCAGTCTTTTTTCTAATTTAGTACCCGGGCCGCAGAAACGATAGCCAGGGATATGGGCTTCGAAAGGTAATTTATTTATGAGAGCGTTTACAGCCATGTTACCTCTATCACATGTAATAGTAGACTGAGGTGTTACAGGTGACCGAAAGCTATTTATACTTAAACTCCTGGTGGAAATACCTCAGTGTCAATCATGCGTTTCATCAAGACAGGTAACAGTCTGAAAATCGATAATCTCGATTTCGATAGTCATGTGAAAAAAGATAGTAGACATGGTCCTCTGTTACCCGACAGCATCAGGTGTATCATATGCGGACCTTCAAATTGTGGGAAAACAAACATCGTGATAAGCCTGCTGACTCATCCACACGGCTTGCGTTTCAAGAATGTTTACGTCTACTCGAAATCTCTCTACCAGCCTAAATATGAATATCTTAGAAAAGTACTCGGCTCGATCGTGGGATATCATGAATTCAAGGATAGCGATGTAATAATGACGCCTGCGCAAGCTAAAATTAATTCCATTTTTATATTTGATGACGTAGCTTGCGACAATCAAAGTGTGATGCGTGACTACTTTAGCATGGGACGGCATAAACAGATAGACAGCTTCTATCTCTGTCAGACCTATACCCGCATTCCGAAACATCTGATAAGAGACAATGCAAATTTACTGATATTATTCAAGCAGGATGACATGAATCTTAGACATGTATATTCCGATCACGTTAATACCGATATGAGCTTTGAGGATTTCAAACATATGTGCTCGTTATGCTGGAAAGATAAATACGGATTCCTAGTGATAGATAAAGATAGCGATATCAAACATGGCCGATACAGAAAGGGGTTTGACGAGTATATATACCTGTGATTTTACTATCTCAATCAGTTGATAATTACACATGTTATCTGACGCACCTGTCGACATGGACATTACTAATAAAATTATCGAAGCTCGGAAAGCCGTAAAGCGCAAATTAGAGGCACTCAAAATGCACGATCTGCAAATCGAAAAGTCTTTTGCCCCAATCACCGCACCTTTACATTCGATAGCTAAACATATCAAGCTTGAGACGGACGAGAATTTAAACATTAAGAAAAAGTCTGAACCCTCAGAGGATGAAAAAAATATTAATATTACACCGTCACCGTCGATTGTCGACTCTGAAGAAGGCGACCAGTCAGATGAGAAGTATCTTGAGAAATTTAGCGATCTGCCTAAAACGTATATATCTGAGATGATGCATGATACTGAAAATACACATGATTTTCGATATGGTGTACGATATAATCCCGAAGAAGATAAATATTATATTGGAAATTCTGTCATTCAGTTTGACGGTGACAATTTAATAATAAATAATAAAGAGTATCAGGGCACTCGCGGTCTTTATGAATTACTATTTAAAAAACGTTCGCATCACTATAACTATGATGATAAGAAACAGTACATTGATATTGTAAAAAGGACTAGCGCACATAAGAGAAATTATGATTCTGAAAAGCAAAAGTCCGGTAGTAAGAGCTGGAAGTACCTGCATATTATTAAACCGATGCTTTACGCTCGCGAACCTCGGCAACGTGCTCCTGGTAAAGTAAAAGGCGGCGAATTAATGATGCAAGTCACCGATAATGCTATTGATTACGTATATTGGGACGATCCTAATGAACTCGTCGATCGTCTTAGGCTTTTGATAGCTTCACAGGAGGCAGGCAATTCAAGTCATACGAATGAAATAAATAGAATTTTAGAGGAACTATTAGAAAGTAAAATAATCGAACCGCTGGATTAATTTAACAGTACGTAAATTATTGTTGAACTGTAAACATGTCTGCTATAAAAAGAGATATTGTTAATGAAATACATAAGCCGGCTAGAATTAACTTTAAGAGACGAAAAGTCGTAGTTAGAGGTTTAAATGAATTGCTTCAGGCTGACTTAGTCGAAATGATTCCATATGCTAATTACAATAAAAATTATAAATATATTCTCATTGTAATTAATGTTTTTTCAAAGTACGTATGGGCTGAACCAGTTAAATCTAAATCTGGCGTAAATGTTACTCGAGCTATGGAAAAAATATTAGTCGCAGATAAACGAATCCCAGTCAATTTACAGACTGATAATGGAACCGAATTTTATAATATTAATTTTCAAAAATTAATGAAAAAATATAAAATTAATCATTATTCTTCGTATAGCACTAAAAAATGTTCAGTAGTCGAACGCGTAAATAGGACTATAAAATCTATGATGTATAAAGAATTTAGTATAAATGGTTCTTTTCGGTGGTATAATTTACTTGCTGATATTATTAAGAAATATAATAATACTAGGCATCGTACCATCGGCATGAAACCTGTAGATGTAAATAAAAAGAATGAAAAAATACTCTTGAAATCCGTTTACAATTATCCTACAATTACATACTCGCAATTACCTAAATTTAAAATTAACGATCATGTGAGAATAAGCAAGTACAGAGGCGTGTTCGATAAAGGTTATACTCCCAATTGGTCTAATGAAATATTTACTATTTCAAAAATTAATTATACCAGCCCCATAACATACTTACTGACCGATGCACAGAAACAACCAATAGAAGGATGCTTCTATACTGAAGAACTGCAGAAGGTTAAACATTCAGACATGTATCTCGTTGAGAAAGTTTTAAGGAAGAAAGGAAATAAGGTTTTCGTTAAATGGCTTGGATTTGACAGTTCCCATAACAGTTGGATTGAAAAAAGTAGCATTGTTTAATTTTTATGCACTTATATTAATTATTATTATTATTATTATTATTATTATTATTATTATTATTATTATTATTGCTATTATTTTTATAGGTTATGTATTCCATGTACATATATAAGCTTTATTACTGTATTATGCGTTCAGATAAATAAAATATATTATAAAAATTAAATTATTTTTTTATTTTTCGTCTGGGGTGGCTTTATTTTTTAAGATTTAATTTTTTTGATTGCATATTTGAATTCAGCATTAAAAAACACATAAAATGTAGCATGAACATTTTCGTTACAATAAACTTGAAAAATATGAATTTTTTCATTTTTTGCCTGGGCTGGCTTTATTTTTTAAGATTTAATTTTTTTGATTGCATATTTAAATTCGACATTAAAAAAGACATAAAATGTAGCATGAACATTTTCGTTACAATAAACTTGAAAAAAAAAATCTGAATTCTTCATTTAATTAGGAAATGGGTAATAATAGTCAACCATTTTTTAAATTAATTTATTAATACATATAAGAAAGAGGTTACATGTTTTGTGATATAATAACAGAATATTTATGTTCAAGTACTGGATTAATTATTTGAGCGTATCGTAATATTTTAATTTGAAAACGATCTCGATCGCGGGCGTCTTGCATCCAGTTACCACATCTAGCAGTTCTATGGGCATAGCTCCAATGGTAAATGTGATGAATTTTAACGTCTTCGCTGAACTGAACTGTTCTTGGACTTCTTCGGCTGGATACTGACATGTTGAAATGTACGTAAAACTTCAACGTACTTAACGTCTTCTCCGAGTAATTTTAAATTGTTCATAAATTGCTGTAACCTCTTCTTATATGTTTCGGGATCCATCTTTAGGACTCGATGAATTCAATGTTAGTAGTCGTGCCTGCTAGCCCTCTATATACCAAGTACACTTCTTTTAGTATAATGGTTTGTTGTAGCGTTACCATATCATCATCAGAAATAATGCGTGAGTATCTGGCTGGTAGACTCACTTTACAATTTTCGAGGATTACTTGGATCTGGATACCATACGGTGAAAGTGCTTTATATATATCTAGCACTTTATATTTTCTATCGACTTCCAGCTCATAGATTTTCATGAACGGCGTGACATGAGCTTCAACGTTAATTTTTGTGAAAGACATTGCTGCTGCTGCTGCTTGTATATATCGACTTTAAGATTGTGAATGAATGCAGCGATCTCAGGTCTTTACTTTTATGCTGTATTCCACCCCCACTTTTCGTATCGTGTAAGCAGAAAAATATGAGAAAAAATATGATGATTTCATTGTTTACATTATTTCTCTCCAAACCCTGAGACGCTCCTTATAATAGATCACGTGACTTATTAGTCATTGTATTATAACCGCCGGATGCTGTTATCTAAAGACAATTAATCACGTTTTAAATATACATATAGCCGTAGACAGTCGCATTTATTTACATTAACAATTTCCTGGAATCCGATAACGTCTCTGCATTTGGTCACAGTTTTAACATTCAAATATAAAATTTACGTATTGAAGTAGATGAATATTTATTCCATATATAAGACTTGTCTATTTAAACTCAATGATGGATGTCTGTAGCCATTTTCTTAACCTCTAACGCCCTCTAACGTAAACATGCAATACTATTCGCCAATAACTATAAACAATAAACGGCAGCCATCTTATTTTTATTACTAGATACACCATATCACTAGTACACCTTATATACTTATTTTTATTACTAAATACACCCTGTATACTTCTTTTATTACTAGATACATCCTATATACTTCTTTTATTACTAGATACATCCTATATACTCTTAGCCACCCCCTCTTAGATATAATCTCTTATCTTTAGCTATAATCTAATATCTAAGCTCGGGGATTGGATCTCCCCCCTCCCATTAGGTCCTATCACCTATCATCTAAGAAGATCCCACCTCACACTACAACCTAGATAATAGGATCTATCATCTAGCATTATCTCACCTCACACTAGAACCTAGATCATAGGATCTATCATCTATCACCTGCCCGCCCCCGCGGGGCTGCCGGAATGATGACGTCACACAGAACTCTGATTGCTACTCTACTGACGGGTTTGCGCTAGAATCGGCACTACTTAACTACTGGCCGACGTTAAATAGTTAAAAAAAAAAAAATAAATAACAATTGTAATGAATTATAGTTTATGAACTTTTATTGTACGGCCCATAACGAACATTTTCCTTCTTCTTGTTGTTTTCCATAGGACTGATAGATTTCGAGATATTCAAAAAAAACCGATGGAAACACGGTCTAAAAAATTAAATTATAAACAATACGCCGACCTCACAGAAACTGCAAAACTGAACTGTGAACATAAGTTGATCCCCTGACCACGTCAAAACAAAAAAACTGAACTGACCAGACAGTTCACATTATGAATTTTTAGTCCTAATTTGACTCCACTAAGTGTTGTATTATATTCGTAGTAATATAATGATATAAGTTGACAACTCCCAATTTCAAAGCCAAGGCTGTCTGGAATATATAGGCTAGGGACAAGTCAAACACCGCTTTCAATGGCTTATAAGAACGTAATTACAAAATAATCATCATAACTAATATTAAACAGAAATGAATACCAAGCAAGCAAATCAATTATTACATGTTAAACACACTCGCGTTGGAAACAAATAAACTAAAAATGTACTTACGCACGGTAACTCATCACAAAGTAAGTTAAGAAAATCAAGAGCCATAATAATAATAAAGAATATTTTAATTATTTCATAATGTTTGCCAATAATTTCAATAAACTTTTGAATACTGTTGAACAGTTTAGAGTGTACGGAAACTATTCTTAAAGTTGCTAAAATCAAGCTCAAATATACGAGATCTGATTGGGATGTCGGATATAGGATGCATGAGAATTCACTTTAACAGTGACGAAAAAATTCGCAAAAATAACTTTTTACAAACTTGACGTGTTGTAATTCGTAAACGATTAGTTCTACGAAAATGAGCATGTGGAGGAATTTGTAGAGAATTTAGTGCTGAACATAGAAGCTTTTTACTGTTTTTATCGTAGATCCATGGTTCGCGAAATATTTTTATCTTGAAATTCTTCTCAAGGATGGCGGTCAACGCCCCCTCCCCCCACGATCCAACAAACTTGGTAAAACACTCGGGAGATATTCCCGAACATTTTAAAAGAAATCGAGTCCACTATTGTTTGCATTACGAACCCACTACAGTCCGTAAAAAAGGGTGGACAGTAACTGGGGCTAACAAAAGTGTTGTCATCGGTCGCCCGATGACTACGCGAAGTGCTATACGCATCCTAAAGCACGTGACGCTCCACTATTTAGGTCCCTAACTCGTATTCCTCCACTCCTCCGTCTTTTCCTTTTATACGGACTGTATATCTGATCTATTGATTGGACTAATAGTAGTTGCAAATTACCTGGGTCTGATTCGCAGTTGTTCTTGCCGAGAAGCTTATGAAGTCACAAATAAATTTCTTATGCATGTTTCTGCTCAATTTTGCAATCACCGTGAGAGTCTTTCCAGTGCCGGTTGGACCAACGTTCAGTACATTGTGTTGATTATACAGTATTATTCCCATTAATTCGGAATTTCGGACGTTGTTCACAGTAGGAATTTCAATATCTTGAAAAGAAGATAATTAAGGTATTTATGCAGCAAGTTAATGTACGGAAGAGGATTGGTCGATGACTGTCATCTTTACAATAACAACTTTATTCCCAAGAAACTATCAATTACAAGTTTATGAATAAGGATTAATAGTACAGTAACTAGAGGAATAATGTCATATGAAACGGATTTCGTTCTTTTTTGGAAATTTAATAGTAAACGCACCAAGGAAAAGTTTCTATATTATGCGGTGGCTTGCTAATTTAGTTGCCACCCCTTTTTAGGGGGTGGCAACTAGAAAAAAAAAAAAAAACAAAACAAAAGGTTGGAGCTGAAAAAGAATCAAATTTTAAGACGAAAAGTTCTATGTAAATTTTTATATAAAATGATAACCTTTAAGTTATTATAATGACTAGAAAATTGAGATTTTAGCTTGAAAAAGAAGTTATTCAAATAAGTTTTCATCAAATAACTCGAAAGTTATTGTATTGAGCTAAAACATGCTAGAGACAAATATGAAAGTTACTAAGTTGAGGATGAATTTTGTTTTTTTTCTGTAGTTAGTGGTTTCCGAGATCTGGAAGTCCGAACGATTATAAAACGAAGTATTTAATTTGAATGTTAAATATTTCAGAAACTATGGCACTTATGCTAAAAACGCGCAAAAAACTAAAATGAAAGACAATTAATTATAGACCGGGAGATAGTGACAGATTTTTTGAAACGTTTGGTTCCTATCTGGCCTTTTGGGAGGCTTTTGTGCCCGATTTGTACTAACCATTTTCGTGTTTATCAAACAGTTATCCAGGGCCCCTCAGCGAAAAACAGAAAAGAAAATTTCATGAAAATGAGCAATTTCAAACGTTTTGTTCCTATCTGGCGTCAAGTTAGACTTACGTTTTAAAGGAAAACATCCGACGGAAGCTTATCGCCAGACAAATTCCGTGGGTCCTAAGGCCCGAAATTTCAATCCGAACTTGTAAGAAAATTGGTCCAGAATCAAACGATTTGGTTCTTATCTGGAAATTGTATATATAGGTAAATAGATTATAATTATCGCGATATAACAAACGCCAGACAAATTCCGAGGGCCCAACAGTGAAAAAATTTATGTTCAAGTTGTCAACTATTCCGCGAAAATCAAATGATTAGTTCTTATGTGAAATGATTTTTTTTGTAAAAATTAATCAAAGTGAAAATGTATTGTATCATTCACGGAAATTTTTAGTCGGCCAAACATATTTTAAATCTTAAAAGAAGTGCACGAAAAAAAGCCATTTGTTCAAACGATTTATTCCTGTCTGGCATTTGGATTTTAAAAAGATATGGTAATAAATAAACCATATTTCAAGTCCCAGACAAAAAGCGTGGGCCAAACATATTTTAAATCTTAAAAGAAGTGCTCGAAAAAAATCGAAAAACCCGTTACTACGAAATTCTCTTTGACAATTTTCCTCACCAACTCCCCACATGTTGCACACTAAATGAATCAGAAAGAGCTAAGCTTTCATACGGTGCAATAAAAAAATGTGGTTGCTATTTGAAAAAACAATTTCGCCCCCTACTGCCGCCACTGTGACATTTTTTAGAACTGAACTTTATGAAATTTCATGCTCCAAGGAAACAAAATTGACCTGTCCGAGCGATTTTTGCAAGAATTGACAGTTTCCGATTTTCCCAAAGCTTTTGGGACGCACTGTATATGTAAAGAATGTTGTCTTATAATTAGCCCTTTATAAACATACATTTTCAACAAACCAAATGCCATACGAGTGTGAATCGTCTGGAAATGCATCGATTTTTGCGCGACTGTTTTTCGATTTGTCAACAGTTTCGGTCAAAATATCTACAGCTGCGCCCCAGATTTTTATCTGGGACTTGAAATATGGTTTATTTATTAACATATCTTAAAAAAAAAACAAATCCTAGACGACTGTAAATCGATTGAAAATGCATCGATTTTTACACGACTGTTTTTTGATTTTTCAATACTTTCGCTCAACGTATCTACGTCTGGGCCCAAGCTTTTTATCTGGGACTGGCTTATTCATTAACATATCTTTTTGAAATCCAAATGCCAGACAGGAATAAATCGTTTGGAAAATGGCATTTTTTCGCGTTTTTCTTTTTGTCTGGCAGAGGACCCAGCCAATTCATCTGGGACTTTAAATTGAAACTACTTATTACCTAATTTTAACAAAAAAACAAATGCCAAACGAATGTAAATCGTTTGATTTTCGCGGAATAGTTGACAACTTGAACAATAGTTTTTTCACTGTTGGGCCCTCGGAATTTGTCTGGCGTTTGTTATGTCGCGATAATTATAATCTATTTACCTATATATACAATTCCCAGATAAGAAACAAATCGTTTGAATCTGGACCATTTTTCCTACAAGTTCGGATTAAAATTTCGGGCCTTAGGGTCCACGGAATTTGTCTGGCTTCCGTCGGATGTTTTTCTTTAAAACGTAAGTCTAACTTGACGCCAGATAGGAACAAAACGTTTGAAATTGCTCATTTTCATGAAATTTTCTTTTCTGTTTTCCGCTGAGGGGCCCTGGATAACCATTTGATAAACACGAAAATGGTTAGTACAAATCAGGCACAAAAGCCTCCCAAAAGGCCAGATAGGAACCAAACGTTTCAAAAAATCTGTCACTATCCCACGGTCTATTAATTGGGCTATTTCTATACGTGTCTGAAATTAAGATTGCAGCGCCTGTGCGATTGACATCGTAACTAATTCCTGTGTGATAGGTGTTTTATTTACATTCAAATATTTGTATTTTTGGTGATTTCAAAGGTATTTTGTAAATAAATTTCAATGAAAATATATGTATAGCAATTGATTTTAGTATGTATTAAAGCGACATTTTAGAACTTGGGTGTATTTACCGTAATTCTTCAGCGTAAATTCACGAAAACAAGATACGTATTATGTTATGTTAGGATATTGTTATTTTAATTATCTTCTGTGAAATTAAGTGAACAAACCTTCATGTACTTTGTCACTGGCTTTCCAATTCTTAATTTTATTATCCAGGCTTTTAGCCTGTCCACAAAATCCTTCCCCCCCAAAACTGTTATCCATCTTCACGCGGTGTTTGCCGGCTTCGGGAAACAAATGGAAGCTTAAGTTGGTTTTTTTTGCCCAAGACGAACACTGAGGAACTGAACAATATTGATTCATATTGTTTTCAATTTTAATTGAACCCAATCGACAATAAAAACAACGCAAAACAATTATGATACAAGCAAACAATTAAAATTTTCGCTTGTTATCTCACACAAAGTAGTTCGTTATCGGCACCGTAGGTGGCGTATCGCTTATTTTGAATCACGTATAGCATAAAATAGCCCAGACGACAGAGAACGTTTTATAGTGAAACCCACAAAATTTTGCAAACTAAGTAAACTTTTTTTTAATGAGTTCGTGAAAGTGTATAGAATAACATCCTGAAAAGTTTACATTTCGTTCGGATGCAGAACATAAAAAAAAGTGAAATAAATTTTTTTTTACCCATTTTTTCAAAATGTTGAAATTAAGTCAGGGTAGGATAAAATAAAAAATAAAAATGGATAGATCACGTGTTTCTAAACAAAAAATATTCTAATAAAAGGGGGAGGGTCAATAAGGCCGGTTTTCGGTCCCTCTCAAATTTGGCAAAAAGAAAAAAGAAAATGTTTTTTAACAGTCTAGGGTCAATTTAGAGTCGATTCGACCACAAACGGAACCAACCCCACCCCCCCTCTTAGGGTCATTTCAAGGTCAAATTATGAAAAAGCCGTGAAATAAACTCGCCTTTTCGGAATGAGTAGGCTTACTCTGGGACTTCGATTTAATATATATATATATATATATATATATATAAAAGTATGTCAGAATCTTAGGACAAACAACACATGTTTTTGCCCTTTTTAGCAGATAAAAGAGGTGGTAGATAAAAATTGACACGACGGAAAAAAGTTTTTTGTTCAAAATTAGGTTCAGCGCCTCAAAATACTTCAGAAAAGTTAGATAAGAACCTTAGAATAAGACCTCCTTTTATAAACCTGTGTTATTTGAACAACTTACATCATGGCAGTTATAGTACAATACCTAGAGGTAAAAAATTTCGGAATAATTTCATATTACTACGGGAGCCCACCCTAACTATACGTGTATCAAAGAGTAATTTACATTTAATTTCATTGGAATGAGCCGGAGAAATACAAAAGATGTCACTATCAACACTTTTAACCTTAATTTAATATTTGTAACTTCAAACTGGCAATCAGTGTCCACCGCTGCGCCGTGTCATACTGAAAATTTCATCCCAGATTGGATAGCGCATAATTTGCAGACATTTATCTCGAAAACGGCAATTCCTATCCAAATATTGTATAGGAACAAAATTGTGGAAAATTTTATGCACGTTGTTTTTTGTGAAAAAAGTTTTTCTCCATCTTTTTTAGTTTTTGTGTTAAATGACAAAAACAACATTTGCACCAGATTTTTTTTTTGGAGGGGGGGGGGGGGCACATATAGCTAGGAAGGGCTCCCCGACTATACGAAATGATAATTTTATTAGAAAAAATGTGAAAACGCACATTTTATCGGCTGTAATTTCTTTATTTTTTGTGACGTAGAAACAAACAAAAAGTCAATTGAATTGATCGATTAGCTTTAATTTTGATCCTTAGAATTGTTGATAAAAGTGTGGCAGTTTCTAAGATATTCAACATTTTATATTAAATACTTCATCCTAAAAACGGTCCGATGCCATCTATAAAATTAAATATCTCCGAAATCATCAACCCTACACAAATATTAAAAAAAAAATTATTTCTCAATCTATAAGCTTCATTTTTGATGTCCACCATATTTTCTCTAAACAAATATTTATGAAGATATTTGCAGAGAAACAAAAATGTTACGTTTTTTCTAAAATCCCTTTATAGTTTAAAATGCAATTTTCTTCTAAAGCAAGTGCTGTAAGCGGACGGAAAAAAATGAGCATCTAGATCATACTGCATATTAACGAAAAACAGTATATGGGAATATATTTTTTTAATTACTGATTACTTACATTAACAAAATGGCGACGTTTCTATTAAGAAAGTGTGAAAAAGTACATTGTTTCTGTAATAACTTCTTTGTTTTTTAGCCCAGTAGATGAAGGTATTTACCCACAAAATTTTTCAAACTAAGTAAACTTTTTTTGTTCTATACACGAAAGTGTATAGAACAATATCCTGAAAAGTGACACCGACGCACTGAATTACATGTCACTAAATCAGAATTTGTTCAATATATATATGAGTGTTAGTTCATTTGAACGATGAAAATTGTAGCTTTCTAATGCTTTGTTGTTTTAAACAATACAAGCAAAGGATGGATGCGAAAAATATGCTTATATATATTATCACGTCCGAACTCAATCGTAGCAATAAACAATATAGAAAAAAATCCCTTCAAAAAAATTCTTTCTTCATTGAGAACTGTTGAAAAATATGTACACTTCATGATCATTATGGTTTATTAAGTTGTAGTAACGAGGATTAAAAAAAAGTACATCTCAAATCATTTTGATTTCCTTGCTTGATGATTTTTTTTTTTTTTATAAATATATATATTGGAGGCTGTAACTTGTCAAGAAATTGACCTATTGGAAAAAATAAAATATGACTATTTCGGAAAAAATGTATATTTTTCGAATGTTCAAACACAAAATCGTTTACTTGTATGAATTTTTTCGAAAATATGATCAATCAGATCATGATAAGAAATTGCGATTTTCACAATCTTATTACTTATAACTATGAAAATATCTTTGATTGTTTTGAATATAAATTCTGGAACTTTTCCAATGCATTAACAAATGTATAAGAAATCTATTGGATATAGCTGAAATGTGGATAGGTGTACCTGTAATAAATACAATACAGTGAAGGCAGGTAAAAATTCATGCGAGCGACTCAGCGGCTATGTATGGTATCTGTGTATGAAATTGATAATTACATATTTTCCCTCCATACTCACTATGTATACACCTTTCACTTAGAAAAATGTTTAAAACGTGTAATCAGAAAGAGAGAAAAGCTTTATTTTACTCGATAGAACAGCTAAGAATTTTTAGAGGTTCCATAGTATGCATTTAACCGTGCGCTGGCCGTGCAGAGTGACAAAGTTACTTCACTATTTTTTTCCAGGAATACCGTGGCTTAGCAATAAATGGGGGAGGGTCAATAAGGCCGGTTTTCGGCCCCCCTCAAATTTGGCAAAAAGAAATAAGAAAATGTTTTTTAACACTCTAAGGTCAATTTAGAGTCGATTTGACCACAAACGGAACCAACCCCACCCCCCTCTTAGGGTCATTTCAAGGTCAAATTATGAAAAAGCCGTGAAATAAACTCGCCTTTTCGGAATTTAGGTTTATTCTGGGACTTCGATTTAATATATAAAAAGGTTTTTTGGGTCGCTGATTCCGGATCCGAGGTCAGTTTGTCTACAGTGTGTCCCAGGATAGATGTAACAAGAGATGTAATGGACCAAAAATTTTGGAATTTTGGAGTGGTATTTGGGGATTGAGTCCTGCTTGTTGTAAAACTAATGTATACCAAAAATGACTTGATTTGGTGTTCTACAGGGTGTTTATAAGCAAAGTTGTAAAAATCACCACTAAAACCACTTTATTTTTCAAAATATGAAAAAATTCCACTAAGAAAAGTTATTTAGAATGCAATTTTATACCCCTATACCTTTCAGGAATATAAAATTATTTTTTTGAAACTTCCCATTTTTTGCGAATTAAGAGTTGAATTCATATTTAAAGCTGTGTAGGAGCAAATGTTAATCATCTGCTTTTCTCATAGCCTACTTTGTATATTAATTCGCAAAAAATAATTTCTATGCAGTTTTAATTGAATGGTTCAAAATAAAATACTTTATTGAAAAAATGGCAAGTTTCAAAAAAATAATTTTATATTCCTGAAAGGTATAGAGGTATAAAATTGCATTCTAAATAACTTTTCTTAGTGGAACTTTTTCATATTTTGAAAAATAGAGGTACTTTATTAGTGGTGATTTTTACAACTTTGCTTATAAACACCCTGTAGAACACCAAATCAAGTAATTTTTGGTACACTTTAGATTTACACCAAGCAGAACTCAATCCCCAAATACCATTCCAAAATTCCAAAATTTTTGGTCCATTACACCTCTTGTTACATCTATCCTGGGACACACTGTAGACGAACTGACCTCGGATCCGGAATCAGCGATATATATATATATATATATAATATATATATATATATATTAAATCGAAGTCCCAGAGTATATATATATATATATATATATATATATATATATATATATATATATATAGGTATAGACGGTATATTGTGTAGCCCGATATATCGACAGGTCGTTCATAAGCCCGGCATTTCCCGAGTGTATAAATTAACAAATTTATTAGATATGGCGATTGTTATGAATCTTTTTTAATAGGAAGCCACTAGGGGTAGCTAATTATTATTTTTCTTTCAATTATATAAACATGGCATATTTCAGAGCCCGGATATATTTACTGATCCTTTCAAAGCCCGCTGTATATAAGAATATAGCTAGCGTTCGTTCTCCGTCCCAGCGATGTTGCCAATGTAATCGGGCCTCAGTAGGTTATATTTTTATAATATATATTTCTTTGATACATGCATCCTCACGAAGCACAATATAATAGGAGTACTTGCTATACTGCGCCACTACCATTACTGTTTACAGTAGAGACGCTAATGGAGGGCCAGCTATTAAAGGAAATATATTCATTCTTTGAACGCCAAAATAATATAACATAACAGTTACGTTTTTTATTATTCATTGTTACGAATTTGAAGATATATTAGAAGAACCAAATAAAATATTAGGTTATTTTTTTATGCAAATAGACATTAATTATTAATATCTGATAATGTAATTACTCCGTGGTAGGCCTATAAGTATTTAAATATTTTGAATTTGTCATCATTTTTTGTTTTCTACTTTTAAAGTATTGCCTTATTAACAGTAAAATAAAAAGATGCAAAGGGGTAGAAATTAAATTACGTTTATTTACCTAACACAGATATATAAAACGAATTGTTTTAACAGTACAGTAACATCAGGTATAATAGTAAAAGAATCCCTTGATGCAATTTTTCTTTTGAAAATGTACTTATTTTGAGACAGCAAGTGACCTTTGTGTTTCCGAGTATATGGGTCAAATATGAGCAAAAAATGATTGCCATCAAATAACAACAAAGCATGAAGTTCTCTTTGAAGTATTTATAAGTTTTTATTTAATTTTATTTCACTGTCACTATAATACTTATAGGCTTAATTTTGAAAAAGTTATTACAATGACCTTTACTATGTACCAGCTGTCCCAAGCTAACATCAATTGAAAGTTGCATTACATGAAATAAGTTTTCAGATTCAGTTTGTCCCACTGTGCAAAGAAATATCTTTAAAAATTAAAAAATATGTATTTTTTTAAATTGCTCAGTGCTTAAAGTGTACAGATAAACGTATAGGGACAAAAAAGTGTCTTCTTTACAAGAGCTTTCAAACAAAAAAAAAAGAAAATAGAAATCGAACCATTAGGAGCTGAGATAAAAAAACATTCATTGTGGCTAATGGCAGCCATCTTTAATGGTCGCCATTTTGGTGTTGCACGGATTTTAAAGTGGCTCCCTATCTGGAAAGTTACCTTTTGGCATCAACTATGACCACAAAAAGTGGCACATCCCAATCAAAAAGTGCAGATTTTTGGCTTATATAGCCATGTACCCGACGTACTATAAAGCACAAAGTTCCCTTTTAAGTATGGCAAGCAAAAATTTAATATTTTCTATTATTGATTATATGTTATATGCTTGCACTAATAAAAATAATAATTATTATTATAGTACAGTACCTAGAGGTAAAAATATGCAAAACTTCGGAATAATGTCATATTGAATGGATTTCGTTTATTTTGGAAGTATAAGCTTCACAGAAAAGTTTCTATATTGTGCGGGGGCTTGCTAATTTATAGGGGGTAGATGCCACCCCCTCTCAAAAGAACTGTTGCCAATGGTATACAAAAGCTACACAACGCCTGTTTAAAGATAGAGTTATATTACAGTATTTAGCCATAAATCTAACCAAAAAATTATTAGTCCTAAATTACTATGACGAAAATAAAATGTATAAATGAAGTATAAAGAATTATTTTAGAATTTGTTAAAATTAAATAATCAAAACATTAGAATACATTACAACAAATTAACTGAGCAGTTGGAAATTTAAAATAAAATGAAAGTCATTGTTTATAAGAAGTGCTTTAGTACAGAAAAAATAATTTTCAATTCCGTAAACAACTCGAAAAATAAAGCAATAAAAGATATAGTTTCACTCACTTTCGTTACGGATTTATGCATTATTACACTATATTTCTTAAATTATACAGAGACAGTAATTTTTAATGGTTTTTATTTTCTTGCTAGTTAACAAATTATCAGAAATTTTTTGTCTATTTTTATTCAATGCTTAGATTTCCTTAATCACCTTTTTTGATGCTGTCATAAAGTTGTTTAGGGCAAACGCTCTGCTCTTTTCCCACTAATATTTTCGTTAGTGTTTTCTAACTGTGATTAAAATATACCTTTTTTATCTAAATATGTAGGTATATTATTTGCCTACATATAATAAAACAAGAATAGCAGTAGGCTATGTTTTGATTCTAACATGTGTTAAAAAAATGGACATTTCGGACAGAACGCTTTGGTTATACAGACAAAATTAATGTTTTGAATCTAGTTTTTGTCAATTTCCACGACATACTTGATACGAGTATTTTCTCGATTTTTAAATTATTATTCACAAAAGAATTTTCATGTTTATGTATACGGTTGTTTTTGTTATTTTTTTCTATCTAAAAAAAATATAAACACATTCGGCGATTGTTAATAACAAATTGTTTATTAAATAAACAAATAAATTCACAACAAAAAAAATTTTTTTTCCACCTTTTGGATAATTGTAAATAATAAATTTAGGAATAAATTTTTTTCTTAATAACATGTTTAAATAATGAAAAAAGACAAAAGTGATTATAAACAATTAAAAACAATTTTTAAGAATTTTTTTTAATCATAATATTCTATAACAAATAAAATGGCAGAAAAATATTTTTCAAAAATACGTAATTTATCTATTTGTTTATAAAATTTGTTTAAACAAATAGCAATAAAAATTTTAAGTTTATGTAATCTTTGTAGTATTTTTGAATATAAAAACAGTAAGAGTAATTAAAATTAATAAAAAATTTTTTTTTCCAACGGGATATTGTTCCTTTAAGTATTTAAATAATAACATAATTTTTATGAATTTTAAAATTCATATTTAATAACAAAAAATATTTTTACTTGTTCCGGACGGTTTCAGAGCATCGTAACGCCTTAGTGTTCGCTGCGCGGAGCTCTATTTTCAACATTAAATTAAAATTATTAATAATCTCGTTAATAATAGATGTAGAGTTTCGGGAGTCGGGACTTTTTTATTGGGAATTTCTTCCTCTTTAAGAATCTTTCTTTCTTTAAAATTTTTAATAGTTTTCGAGTTATTTGCAAAAAACGGAACTCGTTATTTTTTCAGTTTTCATTAGTTTATAACTTTTGCAATTGTTTATGTGCGGGTTTGAAACTTTTGCACATTTTTCTAGACGTCATTCTGAATCCAATGCAATCAAGGTAGGTGCATGACGTCAGATGCACCATGCAGGGAGACCAACTACAAATATAAATTCAAATAACCATCACAAAAATATGTGTTCATTAATAAAAAAACCGCTGCCTAAAAAATCACTACTTCCACATCTAGATTTTCCTGCCCAAGCCTTTTATAGCAAAAAAATGTCGATACTATATTTGCAATCCACTGTGTAAAAATAATTGTTCATAGAACTTTGATAATATAATATTTGAAATGGTCTATCCCAAAAACCCATAAAACGATGTGCAACATGGTAGTGGAGGTAGTAGAGGGGGAAGCTGTTGGCAAAAAATTTAGAGGCTCTTGTACACATAAATCACAATTTTATTTTTTTTATTCCCTTTAATAATCTCATATCTCGCCCATTTGATATCCGAATATTTTGAAATTTTGGTGGTGACTATATACCTATAAAATGAGTCTTTAGACGTAATCATATTTAATTTTAGTCAAAGGCGTCCGATTCTAGGATGGAGAAAATGGGTTGGTTTTCAGAAAAAAGTATTTTTTACAAAAAAAACTAGTAAGATGTTCTTAATCAGCACCTTTAGAAACCCAATTGTACAAGATTACATCGTAGTGAATTAAAAGATGTTTGAGGCAGGGGCCGTCAAAAAAACTATTTTTTCAACTAAAAATAATTTTTATCTGTAAAACGGATTCTCAAATGAAACAAGGTATTCTACATTTTTTGTTCAGAATAATGTATTATAAGAGTATGAATTGATTTTACAACAAAATAATTGTTTATTTAGGGCCGGTTTTATAGGTTCTGTTTAACTTGGGTCTGATAGTTAACTCTAAGTTTTGTCAAAAAATACGTTTTATATCTCCCAGTATCTGCCAATCTTAAGTTTAAACGCCAAACATAGGTTTATGCACGCTTACGTTGATTAATTAGCAATATTTTGAAAGATGAAACTTCAAATTTCAATTTAACCTACAAATAATTACCTATTATATATTCTGTAAATAAAAAGTTAAAGAAAATGGAAATTTTCGATATTTTTGAGGACATTTTATCAAGCGATGAAGATGGTGTTATAAATATAATAAAGCACCTCGTCGTGTACGAAAATTCTGAGAGAAACCTGATCATTTACAGATATGGAATAACAAAGAATTTATAGATCGATTTCGAATATCTAATGGATGTGTGCATATAGTATTAGAACATATTAGTCCACATTTAACTCTGACTTTTCGGTGGCAAATTGTTGTTTTGTATTTTGTTAGGGTTTCATATTTATATCTTAGATTTTTTAGGAGTTCACTTGATAAAACCATTTGCGGTATTAAAATCTTTCCCAAGTGCATTCCAGGCATTTGCTTTATCCTTCCAAGTAACCGAATCATTTCTCTTGCATTCGATTACATCTTTACTCTTTTTAACTAATTCAATCAATAATTTGATTTCACTGACGTTGAAATTTAAAGATCTTTTGCCACTCATCGCAAAAAGTCAAAGTACCAGTAATGAAAATGATATCAATCGCCAATTTGTCACTATGCTACCAACTAACAAAATGACGATAGAACTGACGATCTTGACAAGCACCTATAAAACGGCATTTTAGCGAACACTAAAATCTAAAGTTTAAACCTTCAGTAAAACTTCAGTTTAAACTACTGGTTAAACTTTGGTTTAATCTGTACCTATAAAACCGGCCCTTAATAAGACAAAAATTAAAAAGTAAAATAAATAAAAAATAAATTAATTAATTAATTAATCCATTAAATTAAATTAAATTAATTGCTCAATAGCATTTGTTTTCATGGTTTACTTAGGTTTTTATTGAAGATTATTTGTTAGAAGAAGAAAGGTAGGTATAGTAGGAATTTTTGTCTTATTAAATAAATAATTATTTTGTTGTAAAATCAATTCATACTTTTACAACACATTATTCTGAACAAAAATGAAGAATACATTTTTTTCATTTGAGAACCCATTTTATAGATAAAAATTACTTTTTTTGACGGCCCCTATCTCCAACATCTTTGAACCCACTATGATGAAATTTTGTAAAAAGGGGTTCCCAAAGGTACTGATTAAGAATATCTTACTAGTTCTTTTCTGAAAAAATCGCTAATATATATTTTTTGAAAATCGACCTTCTCTTTCCATTCTAGAATCGAACGCCTCCGTCTAAAATTAAATGTGGTTACGTCTAAAGATTCGGTATATAGTCACCACCAAAATTTCAAAATATTCGGATATCAAATGAGCGAGATATGAGGGTGGCTCCATGAAAAGTGCGACACACTGTATATGTACCTTTTTGTCAGAGCATAAAATTCCCTAGTATAATGGTCATAATAAAAAAACGGCACATTTGATAGTTAAATTATTATTATTATAAGTAACACAATATAAATAATTATATAAAAATTTAGTTTAATAGGTTTTCTTAGTTTAACGTAATACTGCTACAGTAATAATATTTTTTCTAATGCATATGGGAGGTCGAAGATAGTTTAGGCTAACCTTTTCCTTTTGTGTGTAAATTCAATAAAAGTTCATTTATTTATTTATTTTATTTACTTAAAATTGTACCGGTCGTCAAATGATCAAAAATGAGGTACAGAGACGCTTGTCATTTTTTTTATAATCTCCCCAGTCATTTAAAATGCAATTAAAAATCTGAAAAAGCACACATCATCTGTAGGTTCCAGAAAACATTTTTCAAAACACAACGGATTTTTTAAAACTTATGTTGCTATTTAAATAAAAAAAAATGTTTCCTATTGTCACCGCATTTTGCGGTTTTCGGGTCTTGATATAATCTTATAGAAATATATTTTCAACCATCATCTATCAATTTATAAAAATAAAAATTTTTACTCACGTAACGGGGTCATAAAATTATGAACAATCCAAAAAAAAAATCCGCAAATTTACTAGCCGATAAGTATATGCATTCGTCAATTAACAAATAAAGCTTTTGATATGAAATTGGAACTGGCAGAATTTTTATTTTCACATGAAAAATAGTTACAATGATGTTAAAAAATTGTTTATATTTCGGTGTTTTATATTTATTGCCGTACGCCCCGCTGAGTTATGCGGGTGCCTTTTCTCTGGTACCTTTCTACATTCAACTTAAATACATCTTACAATGTCTGACACATGATGCTTTCTTGAATACAGCCCAATAAAACAATCAAAGTGTCTCAAGTGTCAAAAGAATTATTGAAATTATTGGCCTGTTTGAAGCACGATGGAGTTATATGACAGTATAGAGTATAGTACCTAACGGTAGGAAGAAACATGCCGATATGCACCAAAAAATTATATTTTGTAAACTAATGCCTAAAGATTTATAAAAGAAACTACGGAAATAGCAACAAGAAAATATGGGGACAAAATAAATCGAGAAATATAAGTATATCATATTTTTGATGATATGTCTATTTTATTGATTCCAAAAAATATATGTTGTGATAATATGATACAGTAGTTAAAGATTGTACTAAAAACATGCAGTGAGTGTGTCGGAACAATGTGATATGAAAAGAGAAAAATATATTAATTTTTTATTTTAAATGTTCCCATTATCAAATGTCTTTTTCAATTCTCTAATAAAGGTGTCCCTATTATATATATTCCACATTTTTTCGAATTTAAATCGGCCCAGTCGTTCAAAAGATAGAAATTCTTTTCGAAATCATGGTGGAGTCAAATTAAGCATCAAAATAGGTGAATAAGGAATTATCTGGCTGCAGCAGTCTTGTTGTTTGCATTTGTTGCCAGTATATATAGCAGCAAGTGTATGTGAAGTTTTGCATTAAATCGGTCTCCATTGCCCCAATTTTAACAATTTATTTTTAAACAGTGAAATTTTCTGCTATTTTCTTTATTATCTCCCGTCCTAGCAATCGTATCGCAATAATAAAAAGAGCCATTTGTTCGCAATAAAATTTTAAATAAGACTAGCCTATGAAACCCTTTCTGATAATTTGTTAATTTATAAAAAAATAATAATCACCAAAAAATTGCCTTTTTTGGTTATTTAAGAAATATAACGTAATAATGAATCAATTTTAACGAAAGTTGGTTTAACTATGCCCATTACTGAAGTAAACGCTCGTGCCACAATATTTATTCAAACGGTTAAAAACCAATAATAATTTCGAAATTTTCATCGCGTTTAAATGCATCGACTTATAGGACAATTTATTTTTAAAAATGTAGGCTTTTAAATGTATTTTACAATGGTATTAAGAAAAAAAATCTTCATTTAAACTATTTTTTTGAAATTTGTTTATAATTTTCAAAATTATAGTTATAAACAAATTTAAATAATCCTGTGGATTTTTTATAAAACTAAAAACGCAAACGAATTACGAAAATAGATGAAACATTTAACATTTTTCTAAAAAAATAATTATCTACTTGCATTTGGGGCCAGGATACGTCAGTTTTTGTAACTAAGTCGCTTATAAATAAACAAATTTATATTCCTTCTTAAAATTGGGACCTGTTATTCTTTCAATACCTATATTTTTGTCTCATCTAGTTGAAAACAAACCAGAAGCACAATTTTTAAAAGATAATGTATAGAGGCCCGAAAGTCGGGCCTTTGGAACTTATGTTAGAGATCCGATAATTGTCAATTAGCTCTAAACGTTATATTACTGTTTTACAAATTAGACTTTAGTATTTTAGACGATAGCACTTTTTACCAGGATGCGGACGTCTAGGGTTCAACTCCTGACCGCGAATATTGTTTTTTTTTTATTGTATCGGTGATATTAAAAGTTTTACAAAGCTGTGTCCATGGACATAAGGATATTCGTCCAGATTAGATTGGTTCCTCCTTTTCGCGACAAAAATTAAAAAAATTATAAAAAAGAAATGTGGCTTATATTCTCATAACCGCTCTATTCAATGTTATTTCAAAAATTGTAATTTTAGATTATTTTCAAATATCAGAGACAAAGATGTAAGCTTTGAAAAACAACCACTTCAAATTTCAAAAAGAAATATTTTTTTGGTTTATTTATAAAGTGACTTTAATGCAAAAACTGACGTATCTCGACTCTCGACCTCAAATGCAAGCAGACCATTATTTTTTTTTAAAGAAATGCTATATATTTCACGTATTTTCATAATTCGTTTGCCGCTTTTAGTTTGATAAAAAAGATCACAGGGTTATTTGAATTTGTTTACAACTACAATTTTGAAAATTATAAACAAATTTCAAATAAACGGTTTAAATGAAGATATAATTTTTTTCTTAATACCATTGCAAAAAACATACAAAAATCTACATTTAAAAAAAAAAAAAAAAATTTCTCCTACGAGTCGATGCCCTTAAGCAGTAAGCGATGGAAATTTCGAATTTACTATTGGCTTTTAGCCGTTTGAAAACATATTTTGAGTTAAAATTTCGCACGAGAGTTTAGTTCAATAAAGGACTTTCATTAAAATTGATTCATTATTACTTGTTTCTTAAATAGCCAAAAAAGTACTTTTTTGTGATTTTTATTTATTTATTTTTAAATTAACAAATTATCAGAAAGATTTTTCATAGACCTAGTCCTATTCAAAACTCATTGCCAACAATTCAGTATTTTTATTTTTGTGACACGATTACTAGGATCAGAGATAATAAGGATAATAGCAGAAAATTTCACTGTTGAAAAATAAATTTTTAAAGTTATACAAGAAACAAAACTGCCTATAGCACTTCTACATAAAACAAATTAAAACAATAAAATAGCTACAGCCAAACAGTTCCATTCAAAATTTATAAGCGATTTAATACTAAAGACTAATATTTTATGAAATTGTAAGCAATCAAAAAAAAATTTTTTTTTGAGAACTTGACTTCTCGTACATACCCTAAAACCCAATTTTATCGACTCTTGCTTGCTTTACCTATCTACCCCCCAACCCTTCAACGGAATAAGATCAACACATAATCTATTTCCAGATCTCGTTGTAATACACAAGTATACCAAATTTTGAGTCAACATCATGAACGGTTCGAAACGTTTGCACAAAAACAAATTGCGGACGGATTTTTTTTCGTTCAAGCTGAAAATGTCGATGTTTCATGACATTCTAAGCCTATTTAAAATATATATATATATATTTTTTACCGTTACTATCCACTAAACTACGTGGATGTGGAAGTAATAACAGCAGTCGTCGTGGACAATGCCTATCTATCCTTATAATACGTAAAACGTCATTCTGCATAATTATTGTTTAATGTCCCGATATTTCTCCATGAAAATTTTAGCACCAAAATTAATAAAAATGAGGAATATTATTGAATCATGAATGCAAAAAAGCACAAACCTAATTTAGGGACAAGGAAACATTAATTTAGTACAACAAATGGACAAAGCCAATGTATTTTATACTCGATTTTATATTTTGTACTTATTATAATTTTTCTCTTTTGATATCAATGCTACCTACTTCTTTTATCGCTCTATTTGAAATTATGTATTACAATTCAAAAAACATTTTAAGATGTTTAAGATGCTACTATTTTGCTTTCATGGCCTGTACCACATAATTTATCATTCTTAGAATGTATATACAAATTTTTGAATTTAAAAAAATTATTCGAATATGAAGAAAGAACTTTCATTCAACGATTGTGACTTCATAAAGAAAGTATTTAAGAGGAAATAAGAATCGAACGTTATCGAGCCACTGCAACGATGCCAAATATCGGGCTATATAACGAGCGATGGATATCAACTGTATAAGAGTCTTGGATATACAGGAGCAGCGCCGCCTGACTCAGAAGTGCTGAACTAAAAGTGTATCTCGGAACATGAAAATATGACTTTTTGAAGCCCACCTCAAAATTTTGTAGGGAGGAAACTAATATGATTTGTGACCATTTAGTGGTGATATACACGGGGGTACGTTGATGAGCCCGACCCCGGGCTTCACAGGGTCAAATCGGGCTGCACTACAACCGTTCAGTATATGAAACGGGCCTGTATATGACCGTGCATATCTCTATATATATATATATATATATATATATATATATATATATATATATATATATATATACGTATATATATATATATATATATATATATATATGTATATATATATAGGTTTTTTGGGTCGCTGATTCCGGATCCGAGGTCAGTTCGTCTACAGTGTGTCCCAGGATAGATGTAACAAGAGGTGTAATGGACCAAAAATTTTGGAATTTTGGAATGGTATTTGGGGATTGAGTTCTGCTTGGTGTAAATCTAAAGTGTACCAAAAATTACTTGATTTGGTGTTCTACAGGGTGTTTATAAGCAAAGTTGTAAAAATCACCACTAATAAAGTACCTCTATTTTTCAAAATATGAAAAAGTTCCACTAAGAAAAGTTATTTAGAATGCAATTTTATACCTCTATACCTTTCAGGAATATAAAATTATTTTTTTGAAACTTGCCATTTTTTCAATAAAGTATTTTATTTTGAACCATTCAATTAAAACTGCATAGAAATTATTTTTTGCGAATTAATATACAAAGTAGGCTATGAGAAAAGCAGATGATTAACATTTGCTCCTACACAGCTTTAAATATGAATTCAACTCTTAATTCGCAAAAAATGGGAAGTTTCAAAAAAATAATTTTATATTCCTGAAAGGTATAGGGGTATAAAATTGCATTCTAAATAACTTTTCTTAGTGGAATTTTTTCATATTTTGAAAAATAAAGTGGTTTTAGTGGTGATTTTTACAACTTTGCTTATAAACACCCTGTAGAACACCAAATCAAGTCATTTTTGGTATACATTAGTTTTACAACAAGCAGGACTCAATCCCCAAATACCACTCCAAAATTCCAAAATTTTTGGTCCATTACATCTCTTGTTACATCTATCCTGGGACACACTGTAGACAAACTGACCTCGGATCCGGAATCAGCGACCCAAAAAACCTTTTTATATATTAAATCGAAGTCCCAGAATAAACCTACTCATTCCGAAAAGGCGAGTTTATTTCACGGCTTTTTCATAATTTGACCTTGAAATGACCCTAAGAGGGGGGTGGGGTTGGTTCCGTTTGTGGTCAAATCGACTCTAAATTGACCTTAGAGTGTTAAAAAACATTTTCTTATTTCTTTTTGCCAAATTTGAGGGGGGCCGAAAACCGGCCTTATTGACCCTCCCCCATTTATTGCTAAGCCACGGTATTCCTGGAAAAAAATAGTGAAGTAACTTTGTCACTCTGCACGGCCAGCGCACGGTTAAATGCATACTATGGAACCTCTAAAAATTCTTAGCTGTTCTATCGAGTAAAATAAAGCTTTTCTCTCTTTCTGATTACACGTTTTAAACATTTTTCTAAGTGAAAGGTGGATACATAGTGAGTATGGAGGGAAAATATGTAATTATCAATTTCATACACAGATACCATACATAGCCGCTGAGTCGCTCGCATGAATTTTTACCTGCCTTCACTGTATTGTATTTATTACAGGTACACCTATCCACATTTCAGCTATATCCAATAGATTTCTTATACATTTGTTAATGCATTGGAAAAGTTCCAGAATTTATATTCAAAACAATCAAAGATATTTTCATAGTTATAAGTAATAAGATTGTGAAAATCGCAATTTCTTATCATGATCTGATTGATCATATTTTCGAAAAAATTCATACAAGTAAACGATTTTGTGTTTGAACATTCGAAAAATATACATTTTTTCCGAAATAGTCATATTTTATTTTTTCCAATAGGTCAATTTCTTGACAAGTTACAGCCTCCAATATATATATTTATCAAAAAAAAAAAAAAATCATCAAGCAAGGAAATCAAAATGATTTGAGATGTACTTTTTTTTATTCCTCGTTACTACAACTTAATAAACCATAATGATCATGAAGTGTACATACTTTTCAACAGTTCTCAATGAAGAAAGAATTTTTTTGAAGGGATTTTTTTCTATATTGTTTATTGCTACGATTGAGTTCGGACGTGATAATATATATAAGCATATTTTTCGCATCCATCCTTTGCTTGTATTGTTTAAAACAACAAAGCATTAGAAAGCTACAATTTTCATCGTTCAAATGAACTAACACTCATATATATATTGAACAAATTCTGATTTAGTGACATGTAATTCAGTGCGTCGGTGTCACTTTTCAGGATATTGTTCTATACACTTTCGTGTATAGAACAAAAAAAGTTTACTTAGTTTGAAAAATTTTGTGGGTAAATACCTTCATCTACTGGGCTAAAAAACAAAGAAGTTATTACAGAAACAATGTACTTTTTCACACTTTCTTAATAGAAACGTCGCCATTTTGTTAATGTAAGTAATCAGTAATTAAAAAAATATATTCCCATATACTGTTTTTCGTTAATATGCAGTATGATCTAGATGCTCATTTTTTTCCGTCCGCTTACAGCACTTGCTTTAGAAGAAAATTGCATTTTAAACTATAAAGGGATTTTAGAAAAAACGTAACATTTTTGTTTCTCTGCAAATATCTTCATAAATATTTGTTTAGAGAAAATATGGTGGACATCAAAAATGAAGCTTATAGATTGAGAAATAATTTTTTTTTTAATATTTGTGTAGGGTTGATGATTTCGGAGATATTTAATTTTATAGATGGCATCGGACCGTTTTTAGGATGAAGTATTTAATATAAAATGTTGAATATCTTAGAAACTGCCACACTTTTATCAACAATTCTAAGGATCAAAATTAAAGCTAATCGATCAATTCAATTGACTTTTTGTTTGTTTCTACGTCACAAAAAATAAAGAAATTACAGCCGATAAAATGTGCGTTTTCACATTTTTTCTAATAAAATTATCATTTCGTATAGTCGGGGAGCCCTTCCTAGCTATATGTGCCCCCCCCCCCTCCAAAAAAAAAATCTGGTGCAAATGTTGTTTTTGTCATTTAACACAAAAACTAAAAAAGATGGAGAAAAACTTTTTTCACAAAAAACAACGTGCATAAAATTTTCCACAATTTTGTTCCTATACAATATTTGGATAGGAATTGCCGTTTTCGAGATAAATGTCTGCAAATTATGCGCTATCCAATCTGGGATGAAATTTTCAGTATGACACGGCGCAGCGGTGGACACTGATTGCCAGTTTGAAGTTACAAATATTAAATTAAGGTTAAAAGTGTGGATAGTGACATCTTTTGTATTTCTCCGGCTCATTCCAATGAAATTAAATGTAAATTACTCTTTGATACACGTATAGTTAGGGTGGTCTCCCGTAGTAATATGAAATTATTCCGAAATTTTTTACCTCTAGGTATTGTACTATAACTGCCATGATGTAAGTTGTTCAAATAACACAGGTTAATAAAAGGAGGTCTTATTCTAAGGTTCTTATCTAACTTTTCTGAAGTATTTTGAGGCGCTGAACCCAATTTTGAACAAAAAACTTTTTTCCGTCGTGTCAATTTTTATCTACCACCTCTTTTATCTGCTAAAAAGGGCAAAAACATGTGTTGTTTGTCCTAAGATTCTGACATACTTTTCTGAAGTATTTTGACGCGCTGAAGCCAAAGGAGAGAAGAAATTTTCAGTTTTTCTCTACCATCCCTTTTGTCCCATAAAATGGACAAAATAGGGTCTTGGCCAAAGGTTCCGATCTAATAGGCCGGGAGCCCGTGTATAAAATGACTGACTATCCGGCGAACTTTGAAAATATGTAAAATGGATTGTTCCTATATAAGTTAACAAGGAATGGACCGTCAGCTGGTTGGGTAGCGGTGGGGTTGGCTGTCAAAGGGTTGAAAACACGTAAAAAAAATTGAGAAAAAAACTATCCGGCGAACGCTGAAACTTATATGAGGGGAAGATTATGTTATATAATGAAAGTACAACATAGTCAGCTGGACGGGGGGCGGTGGATTTACCGTCAGCTGATCGATCAAACAGGTCCAAAAACATGAAAAATTTAAATTATTCGGCGAACTTTAAAATTTGAGTATAAGATAATATTTATAATGAGATTCACGAAAAACATAGTCAGCTGCAAGTATGTGGGTGGAAAAGTCGTCAGCTGGTACAGAACAGTGCTGAGTGTTGATCGCCTGCGAGGCAGCGCGCATCACCTTTCTTGCATCAGCTGACGACTTTTCCACCCACATACTTGCAGCTGACTGTGTTTATCGTTAATCTTAGTATGAATAATATCATATACCTGAATTTCAAAGTTCGCCATAAAGATTTAATTAATAATATCGATATTGATAACTTAATGTTAGAAAACGTGCGTGTGGCATTCCCGAGTTTCTTTTTTTAACTTGATTAAATATTCAAATTATTATGAATATACATTATTTTATGAGAATACAAATTAATACATTCGCACATTTCAAAATTATACAGAATGATCTGAAAAATTTATTTAGTTAGTGAAAATAAAAATAAATTTGTTCGGCTTCCGATAACAGATCTTCGTCATTCTCATTTTCATCCAACTCAGCACTCTTTTGATGCTCAGTGGGTTAAAGATCATTTTCTCTTTGTCACTCGCATTTAAAAAAAATAATTATTTATAAAAAATTGATTAAGATTATAATAGGATGAAAAGTGAAAAGCACAAATGATATAATACCTCCAATATTTTCGGCATCTCGGATAATCATTTCAACTTATGGAGGTAATTGATCTCCATCAAACCACTTGCCAGTTAAGTTTGTTTTCCTCAAGCTGCCTCCCATAAACAATGTAACAACATCTAATGTAGATGGCACTTGTTTGTGTGCGTTGTTCCAAATCATATACATCTACATTGGATCCCTTGGTTATGGGTGACAGTTTGCAATTTAACTTGCAAGTGATTTGATGATCAATTATCTCCAATAAGTGGAAATAATTATCCGAGATGCCGAAAATACTGAAGGTATTATATCATTTGTGCTTTTCACTTTTCATCCTATTATAATCTTAATAAATTTTTTATAAATAATTATTTTTTTTAGATGCGAGTGACAAAGAGAAAAAAATGATTTTTCACCCATTGAGCATCAAGAGAGTGCTGAGTTGGATGAAAATGAGAGTGAGGAAGATCTGTTATCGGAAGCCGAATAAATTTATTTTTATTTTCACTAAACTAAATAAATTTTCTGAGCAGATCATTCTGTATAATTTTGAAATGTACGAATGTATTAATTTGTATTCTCATAAAATAATGTATATTAATAATAATTTGAATTTTTAATCAAACTAAAAAAAGAACCTCGGGAATGCCGCACTCACGTTTTCTAACATTAAGTTATCAATATCGATATTACTAATTAAATCTTTATGGCGAACTTTGAAATTCGAGTATATGATAATATTCATACTAAGATTAACGATAAACATAGTCAGCTGCAAATATGTGGGTGGAAAAGTGGTCAGCTAATGCAAGAAAGGTGATGCGCGCTGCCTCGGAGGCGATCAACACTCAGCACTGTTCTGTACCAGCTGACAACTTTTCCACTCACATACTTGCAGCTGACTATGTTTTTCGTGAATCTCAGTATAAATATTATCTTATATCCAAATTTTAAAGTTTGCCGAATGATTTAAATTTTTCATGTTTTTGTACCTGTTTGATCGATCAGCTCACGATAAATCCACCGCCCCCCGTCCAGATGACTATGTTCTACTTTCATTATATAACATAATCTTCCCCTCATATAAGTTTCAGCGTTCGCCAGATAATTTTTTTTCTCATTTTTTTTTACGTGTTTTCAACCCTTTGACAGCCACCCCCACCGCTACCCAACCAGCTGACGGTCCATTCCTTGCTAACTTATATAAGAACAATCCATTTTATATATTTTCAAAGTTCGCCGGATAGTCAGTCATTTTATACACGGGCTCCCGGCCTATAACATTTCTGAAATATTTTGTTACGCTGAAGCCAACTTTCGACAAAAAAACTTCCATCGTGTCAGTTTTCCTTTAGGAGATAAAAGTGAGTGGTAGAGATATTCTAGAATTCTCTATAACTTTGTTTTTACATTTTCTTTCATATCTGATACCATTTTGGCAGCGTTTTCATTTTAATGCTTGTATTGTAAGAAGTGCAACATATTTATGAATTTTTTGCAATATTTGCATAATTTTCAAGTTTAAGTAGGCTATTTTGAATCCATCATTTTCAGATTTGAAATTATAATGTCAACATCGTAAACAGTGGTCTCTAAACCCGTTGTGTGAATTTTTCCCTAATTTATCATTGAAATTGTTTGAGTTATCACAGTTACAAAATATCTCTTCATAAAATATATTTTTTTCAATAAAAAAAAAAACAAAAAAATTATTTGCACACTTTTTAATGGTTATTTTAAATGGAAATGGAATTTGGAAATTTGGAAATTTGGAAAAAAATTTTTTGGAAATTTTTAAATGGAAATGGAATTTTTAAATTGGTCATTCTTAGAGTACGCTGCACAGGGTTTCATTCAAATACCTTAAATTCATTAAGTATTAAGTATTTCCGTAATAAACGCACCTTTTTCATCTAAATGCACTGGACCAATAGGCCAGTTGTCAGGGAGTTCAGGATGTGTAAATACCGTTTTAAATCGTACAAAAGATTTTGCTGTCGGAACCAGTTCATTATATGCCTCTTTTAGACATACTAATTTTTCCCCTCGCCCGCCCCCCGGAACGCCTCCAATTTTGGGGGAATATCGCTTAAAAATCATTTTTTTGCCAATATCTCGGTTCTGAAGGGTCCTACCAAAAAAACAGTTGGTTATCAAATTTAAACATAATTAAATTCTCTAACGAAATGGTTCACACATTTTTACGTAGTATTAATATTCTTGGAGTTATAGGAGGGGGAAATCAAGCATTGTATCGCATCCGCCCTTGTATATCGGCTGAAGCTATTATTGCATGTGAAATTGCAGTGGACTTCGTAGTCCACGTATTTTTGTCCCCGTGCTTGTTTTTACACATAATTGTTTGCATAAAGACATTTTTGTGCAGCCGTACGTGAAGTGAGTATTTCGCGTTCTCAAAACACTCCGTGAAATTCAATTTCACGGCCGTTACCCTTAGTAACGGCCGAAAAACTAAAAGTCACTTTCAAAATAATTGACGTTTAAGTCACTTCAAAATTGATATTTCTAAAATATGACAAACAATAATTGTTATATCTTATTAAACAGAATTAGTACATAATTATTTACAAATTCACAACAAATACTTAAATTATTTCATTTTTACGATTATTCGAGAACTGTCAAGTATACATTCAAAATACCGTTTCCATAGAAACGCTCTGACGTTAAGGCCACCGCGTTTATTTAGCAAAATATAGCATAAACGGTGTTGTCATTTTCACCATCTATACTAACTATAATTTACGGTTGCACAAAAAATAGTGTTTATACCATGGCCGCGAAATTTTTTAACGTCCTCGAGATTATCTTGCCTTGGCCGCAAGCGGTCTCGGCGATAATTTTTCTCTCGGTACGTAAAAAAGGAAACTCGCGGCCTTGGTATAAAAATACCTATTACAGCCAGCTTCAAAAACATTCCGTTATCGAACTAATAGCCATCGCTTCGATAAAGTTATGTATCCGATAACTTGCAAAGCATTTTTGAAAACTTATGAGTCGATAAATTTCAATCGATAGTAATCAGCGAGTATAAAGTCACAGGAGGGAGCTTATATACGTGACCTTGGGGACCGCGATGGTGTACCGAGATGGCCGCCGGCGGACGTTCTTCCGACGTTCTTCCAGTGGCATCGCAAAAGTAATAAAGTAATGATATTACATATACATATCTACTTTCTCAGAAAAACAAATTTCAAAGAATCGCCTACCACATTCTCTGAATTTAGGTTTCAATACCGCAGTGTAAAAAAATACTTCAAATCTGAAACTATCATTTTTAAATAGAAATTAAATACCCGTTACTTTTTTTACGGCATCTCCGCCACTGCTATCAAAACAATAACACAATAATAACTTCTTTTAAAATATTACAATGCGACGAGTTTACATAATTATAATATTGACCCACGTTCTTAAATAAAGTAATACGTTAGTTTATAGTATATATATTAAACATGAAAGTTATCCAATAACCTACAATACAGTACACCACATTCCAAAATAATTAGTCATCGACGGTGTAGCTGATGACGACTTCCGTCTCTGAGATTTCAGTACTAAACACTTCCTCCTATGACTTTATACTCTCTGATAGTAATCCAGCTGTTAAGTTGGTTAAACTACTGTACACTAGATGGATTTTCATTGAAGCTAACTTCATGTTATTATTTTTAACGTCATTTTTACTGTTTACTGTCAGTTTCCAATGTTAGTGTTAGCATTCGTGAATAATAATAGTAGAGATTCTAATACTCCTTTTATCATTCATCCTGAATAATTCATATGTAACAGTTATTTTGATTAAAAAAAAGAACGTCGAATCGCAAAGGTAAATATCGCAGATAGAGAACAATTTCGATAGGTAGTCGGTGAATTTCATTACAATAATAGTTCAACCAAGTATTTTACAGTATCGTTGGTAAACCGCAAACGCTCCCTAAATTCATTTTCACTATATTCTTCAAATGGATCACTTCTAATGCGAAAATTTCGACGATGCTTTAAAAACTTCATCGTCTGAAGAATCAGAAGTGTTCCACTCTAAAATGTTTACAGCTCTAATATATATTTTTTTTAATTTGCACTTGAATTGGTACTTATCTACTTTCTCAAATTATAATTAACAAATATGTTATATGTATTAAAGTACCGCACAAGTTGTGTAATGTGTAATAATAGTCATGTATAATAAGTTAACCTAACATTTAAACGTCAAAACACTATCTCCTTTGCATCAAAATACAATGTGTATACTGCGCATGTAGTCCAGTCAATGAAAGAGTTGTAGTGGACATTGAAGAGAGGGAGAATTTTTCTCTTCAGGAATGTGTTGGGGGTAGTTACAAGGTAAACATACTAGCCCCTAGCCACGCCGCTTCAGGGGGAGAGGGGAGTGGAAAAGTTCCTTTTTTTCGATTCTTCGCTTATAACTCGGAAACGATGCGTCATACGGAAAAAGATAATCTATGCAAAATTAAACGTAATTAAATTTCCCACAAGAATTTTTATATTCATTTTCTTCCTATGTGTTATACTTTGCGAGATATTCGCCAGCGAAAATCGATAATTAATAAAAAAAATCAATTATGTACCTTGAATATTTCTACCAAAGCGGACTGCTAGTAAATCACAGTCACAAAACAATCTTTATTATACAACACTGGACGTATTTACTAACGTAATATTTTGTCGAAATCTATACATTTCCTTAAATATACAGTGTGACTCACTTAAAATGAAGATACTTTTATAACTTGCGGTACCAAAATATATGGAAAAAGATTAAAAATCATATTGATGGGTCTTGACGAATTTCACGTAGCCACCACAAATTTTGGAAACTGAGAGTCCCCTTTGCTAGATGAGCTTATGTATGAGAAATCCCCCATCCATAACCACAGGTGGCTTTGCCTTTGTAGCAGCCGAATGTTTTTCTAGTAAGTAAATTCTAATATGTTCTATATTTGAGTAAAGTTTGATTCAAATCGGAAACAAAATAAAAAAGTTATAACGGTATCTTGATTTTAAGTGAGTCACACGTATATTTAAGGAAATGTATAGATTTCGATAAAATATTACGTTAGTAAATACGTCGAGTGTTGTAAAACAAAGATTGTTTTGTGACTGTGATTTATTAACAGACCACGGTAATCGCTTTGATAGAAATAATCAAGTTACATAATTGATTTTTCTTTATTAATCATCGATTTTCGCTGGCGAGTATCTCGTAAACTATAACACATAGGAAGAAAATGAATATAAACATTCTTGTATTTAAATGGAAATTTAATTACGTTTAATTTTGCATAGATTACCTTTTTCCATACGACGCATCGTTTCCGAGTAATAAGCGAAGAATCGAAAAAGGAACCTTTCCACCCCCCCTCCCCTCTCAAGCGGCGGGGACTTTTAGTATTTTTACCTCCTAGCTACCCCCAACACATCCCTTAAGAGGAAAATTCTCCCCTCCTAAATGTTCTCTATAATTTCCGTTTGGGCATTCATTGATTGGACTAATGCGTCAGATAGTTATTGAAATAGATATCCCACCCATATTGACAAAATATCTGTTCGTTAGGTTTATCGAAGCGATAGGATTTGTTGAACGTTTCGGAAACGCAATTTCTCTACTTATCTGTTTGTTAAGGCTGTCGGATACATATCGGACGTTTCAGAAACTGGCTGTAAAAGACTATCCGGTATGTCATTCTCAACGTTTCTCAACGTCAAGAAAGCATCTGATGCGCGGTAACTTTAATTTCATATACATGAGATCTAATATCTTCTAATATTATTGCTCCAGCCGCCTTTACAATTCGAAAAACCGCTGCCCAAGGAATCACTACTTCCACATCCAAATTTTTTATCCAAGTCACTCACAACGAAAAAAATTTGTATGTGGAAATAATTGTTTATGGAACTTTAATAATATAATATTTGAAATCCTCTACCCCAAAAACCCATAAAACGATACCCCACATCGGTAGCGGGGTGGGGGTGGTGATGGGGGATGGTAGTGGGGGTGGATGAAGTAAAAAAATATTTTGAGGTTTCTGGTTCTTGTACACACACTAAATCACATTTTTTTTTTCATCCCCTTTAATAATGGGGTGGGGGTGGTAATGGGGGTGGCTAATGCCAAAACTTTTTTTAGGACCTTAGCTTCTCTTGTATATACTAAATACCAATTTTATGGACTCTTAGCTGCTTGATTTACCTATTTTCCCCAAATTTACCCCAATTTACCCCCTAACCCTTCGACGGAACAAGATGAAAATATAATCTAGTTCTAGATCTCGTTAAAGTACATATGTGTACCAAATTTCAAGTCAATATCTCAAACGGTTCCAGAGTAAACGTGCGCACAAAAAAAGTTACAGACAGACCGACAGACAGACCGACAGACAGACAGACCGACAGACAGACAGACATAAATTTTTTTTCGTTCAAACTTAAAATCTCGACGTTTCGTGACATTCTAAGCCTATTTGAACAATAAAAATTTTTAAAAATTTTTTTGTCGTTACTATACTTCCACTGGATGTGGAAGTAAAATTAGTATGTCTAAAAGAGGTATATAATGAACTGGTTCCAACAGTAAAATCTTTTGTACGATTTAAAACGATGTTAATGTACCTGACGACTGGTCTATAATTTTGTACATTATCATAGGTTTTACTGCTTAGTTTTATCAGCATGAATTAGGGAGAAATTATATCACTGATAATCTAGTAAGATACAATACCTGAATACTTCATATCTATATTTATTTTATATTCCTCCATATTTTCCATCCAACTTCTCCACGTTGGCCGGGCAGGTTCGTTGTCGGGTGTGGGATCGGTGAAGCCTCCATCATGTAATCTATTATATAATGAGAAAAACCATTTTATTAATAAAAATGAATTGACATTTTATAAGTATTATCAAAAAAATACTGGTCCTGTCCGGCTATATGTTACAATTAATATTGGATTGCACTTGCACGCACTTCGTTATATTATTATTCCTTTACAGGAAATATTCCACAATTCAATTCTTATAACATTGATAAATATTGCAGGGATATTTGCTAGGATATTTCTTATACTCTAACCCTTATAAGAATTCAGACTGGCGAAATGTAGATATAGAGACAGGTCTCTGGTGTAGCCGCTGTTTAATGTTTTTATTTTATTTGGTTTTGGTTTCATTGAACAGGATTTTTTTTTCCTTATGGGTTGCGGTTGCCGCGGTACTGAAGCTTAAGCTTATTGTACCCCATAGTCTCCATTAATCCCATTAATCCCGTTCTTCTCCAAAAGGAGAGTGTACGATCAATGGGAGCTCTGGCTATTTCTTCCGGGGTCACGGTTGGTCCCCTGAAGTATGAAAACCTCCCAGCCACCAAGGCTGGGCATTCACGTAGTATGTGGTGAGGAGTTTCCTCATCACACATCCTGCATTCTGGATTATCCTTCACACCCATATTGGTTAGGTGTCTGTTCAGTGTGCAGTGTCCTGTTAGGATTCCTACTGCACATCTCAGCTGTTTTCTGCTCAGCTTTAGAATTCGTTAGTCTTCGTCTTGGATGGCCCGCCAGTGATGAACATACATGACTGTCTCATACCCGGCGCCCCGGTCCAATACAAGTTATGTTTCTGACTTAATAGTTCCTTCACCATTCCTCTTGCGGTATTATATGATATCCCGCAGGATGGCTCGGGTTCCATCAAGGCTGTTTTTGCGCCTTCTTTGGCCAGCTTATCTGCTTTTTTGTTACCTTCATTGCCCTGGTGCCCTTGCGTCGACTCCAGTTGTATACTGTTGCGTTCCGCCAGTTTAGCCAGGAATGGTCTCCGTATCATTTCTTGTGCAGAGATTCCTAGAGCTGTGACTTCTGCTTGAAACATCGTTGCGGTACTGCCCAGGTTCAGACCCTGGTTCTGACCCTGGTTCTGTTCCTGGTTGGTCCCCCGTAACACCTGCTCCAGTACTTCTTGACGTTTTTGATCCGTCAGTATACCATATGGTATGGTAAAATACACTTCTGTCTTTCAGGCAGAAGTATACGCAATACCAGATTGCGCAATAGAAAACATCAAAGAGCCTATAAAAATAGGCAGATCAGTATTCGAACAGACAGCCAGGCAGCTTTAGGGGCACTGTCAAACCCCAAAGTGACGTCCAAGCTAGTATGGGAATGCCAAGAAGAACTAAGAGCCCTAGCGGACCACAACAAGGTAACCCTTCAGTGGGTACCGGGACACGTAGGAATCGATGGCAACGAAAAAGCTGACGAGCTAGCGAAAAAGGGATAGTCAGCTCCATATATTGGCCCTGGGAGTGCCTAAAACCACAGTACGGGGCCAAATGAGGGACTGGATCAAGAACCAACACAAAGAATACTGGGACAAAATAACCGGACAAGAACATGGTAAAACCTTTATTAAGGAACCATCCAGAAAGAAGACTGAAGAACTGCTGTCACTAAGCAGGAATCAGCTCCGCATAATCACTGGCTTCCTAACAGGGCACTGCGCCCTGAAAGGACACCTTCACAAAATGGGATTATTCAACGGGGACCTAAAATGCAGACAATGCAATAGGGCAACGGAGACATCCTACCACATCCTGTGCGAATGTGAGGCTTTGGATCACAGAAGACAGGTAATATATGGACAACCAAGACCAGAAGAATATGAAGCCAAACCAGCGAGGGGGTTGTACAAACTAGTGCAAGGAACCAGAGTGCTGGATTGGTTATCATAATACAAATGGGAGAATATCACAATAAGCCCAAGAGGCTGCAGTGATTCCGGAAACGTAAGTTAGACGGCTCCCGAACAAAAAAAAATACCATATGGTATCATTTGGATGTCTTTGCCGTTGCCTCGTTCCTTCCTCTTCCCTATTGGGTATGTATACCCTGAAGGTCTTTGTGAAGTTGTGGTTTGTGCTGATTCTATCTGACTGCATATCCAGTAGTCGATTATTTCCTATTTGTTGGAATATTTCGATACGGTATCCTATTCTTGGAATGGTCCCATGTCCGTTTGTTTTCAGCCTGTACGCCGCTAGCAGTGCCTCACTCTCCACAACTAAATGTAGTGGAGACAGGCATTGAACAGGATACCTTAAATTCAAAACAATATTGTGATAGTTGTACTGTACGTAATGTGCATGCTGTCCGTTTTGCAATCCAATGTTAATCGTAGCATATAGCCGGAAAAATTGTTTTCAGAAAGATCTGTTTACATTTATCGGTAATTGATGGCTCGATTTCCCGAAATTCGACGCCGATGGATGAAGAAAATCACTGTTTCTGTTTAAAAAAACGTATGATTCTATTGCAGTCCATATTAAATATATTTTGAAGTAAACTTATATGTGCATGGACATTTATGGTGTTTTCCGATTAAGTGGGCAATAAGTGAAATAGATATAAATTTTTGAATTTTGATTGAACATTTGGTGATACATTGCTTATTTGAAATTGAATGTATTTTTTTTTTAATTACGTAGCCTATGGCAGTTGATCAAAAATTACTTTCTTGTAAGATAAAGTACCTTTCTGTAAAAGTAGAAAAAGTATTCGGATTGACAGGTTACACTAGGTAAAATTTCAAAATGTTTTCGCCTATTTTGATAATTATAATCTTTTTCCACAATATCTTTGTTACGTATATTTCTATTTAGAGTTTGTCTATATAAAATGTAATTTTTTGTTATATTAAAAATAAATAATTAAGCAATTCTTCTTGAGTACGTGATGGATCAAACACTTTCGAAATCGACATTCTAATGTTATAGTGAAAAACCGCTGCCCAAGGAATCACTACTTCCACATCCAGATTCTCTATCCAAGTCACTCACAACGAAAAAACTTTGTATGTGAAAATAATTGTTTATGGAACTTTAATAATATAATATTTGAAATCTTCTACCCCAAAAACCCATAAAACGATACCCCACGTCGGTAGTGGGGTGGGGGCAGTGATAGGGGGGTGGTAGTGGGGGGTGGACGAAGTAAAAAAATATTTTGAGGTTTCTGGTTCCTGTACATACACTAAATCACAATTTCTTTTCATCTCCTTTAATAAGGGAGTGGGGGTGGTAATGGGGGTGGCTAATGCCATTTTTTTTTGAGACCTTAGCTTCTCTTGTATATACTAAATATCAATTTCGTGGACTCTGCTTGATTTACCCATCTACCCCAAATTTACCCCCATTTACACCCCAACCCTTCGACGGAACAAGATGAAAATATAATCTAGTTCTAGATCTCGTTAAAGTACATGTGTGTACCAAATTTCAAGTCAATATCTTAAACATTTTAAGCCTATTTGGACAATAAAAATTTTTTAAAAATTTTTTATCGTTACTATACTTCCACTGGACGTGGAAGTAAAAGTATTAAAATCATCAAAGTAGGCGAATCTTCTTGAAATTTTGCATACGAGAATAACTTTTTATTCTGAATAACTTTCCTTACTGATATTTTGCCTTGTGTTACAGAAAATGTACTTTTTGTAACAAAAACAAATTTTGTGGTTAATTTACATGGCCTATGCGAATTAAAAAAAATAAAATTATGCACAAATTACATTTAAGATAAGTAGAGATGATTCTCAAATGTACAAAAGATATTTTAAAATCTGTGCCCGTTTTGCCTACTGCAACTTTTGTAGGGTAATACCCTGTATATGTATTACTGTGTAAAAAAATAAGCTTTTTTTTTGTAAAAACAACTTTACGAGCATCATAAATTACATAATATCATTGAATCTTTCATTCATTTTCAACGCGAATTCCACTGATTATACGAATTTTCCCGGAAAATAAAAATCTTGTGACATTCTAAATGCATTTGCAGGAAAACTGTAAATTCTACGAAAAAATTGTATAACATCTTTTTTAGGCACAATTTTAAGAGGTATATTTTGCATAATAACCTCTATTTTGATATCTCTAAACATTCTTGAGTCACAGCCAAAAAACCGTTTCCCCTCCTTCACAGTTAACACGGCGGTCACGCCTCGGTTTACAGCTTTATTCGGGACGTCAAAATGGACATGTCCCTAAATTTTCAAGAATATCCCAGTCATTTTCGCTAACTCGTCAAATAACGTCTAATTTTACTGTACTATATTGTTTTAACCATTTATGGCCGCCCTACTAAAAGCGTGCAGAACCAAAGCAATGCATGAAAAGATAAGGTTTTGTTATATTACTATAAAAAAAATCCACTAGAATAACATCTAGTACAGATTCCTTGAGAACTGTTATGTGTTAGTAAAGAAGTTGTGGTAAAGAAATGTGATGTATCAGTAATGTTTTAACTTCCTATACATTTATTGTTTGTTAAACATGTTGCCTTTAGGCGGGCGGTGAACGTAATTCGACAATTTCTCTTACATCCCTGAACTGTTTCAAACAATTTTTTGCTGGGGTTTTTAGAGGCAACTTTAAAGAATGGTACTAGGCTATTGAAAACTAAAGAAGGAAAAATAAAATTTTCTCGTGCGAAGATCAAAAAAAAAAAAAATGTGGACTTCAATAGTCTGGCATCATTCTATGAAGTTTTCCCTAAAAGACCAAAGAATTTTTTCAATCGGTTCAGAGATTTAGGAAAAATTGTCGAATTACGAAATCGTTTTCTTAAGCATGGTACCGCACCGCCACCCTTTATAAATGCATCTATTCGGACACAAACGTGGGCAACTTCTATCACCGGCGACTCCGCCACAATGTAGAATTATAGGCATATTAGTTGGTACGGTCTTTCAGCGTTTCGATAATAATAGTTCATAATCTCTACTGTTAAACTTTCATATCCCTATGTGCCCGAACAATAAAAAATGGAAATTAAAAATTTGGTACCGTTCCAGTTTTCAGGAAAGCGCTGCGATAATGATACACGGTAGCGCAAAATGCACATGAAATTTTGCGCTATATACAAAATAAATTTGTTATAAAAAATTCGTACAACATATAGCGCGGGAGCTAGGTGGCTTTTTGGGCACGTCATCGTTTTATGAACTTTGAGATATTTTAATGGTTTAATGGATGATAACGATTCATAAAATCGACTTCTGGCGGGGCACCTCCTGTCAGGTACGTCACGAACACTGTCTAGAAATCAATGAAATTATACCATCGTTACAGGGCTCATTTTTTGTGTGTGTACGCATTTTATGTATAAAATGAATAAAATAAGATCGCCAGAAAGTGTGGGCCGTCAGGAGGCGCAGCCAGAAAGGTCAAAGTTGTAAAAAAACGGAGTTATATCAAGTGATCTTTACAAGCTTTTTTTAGTCTGAGCATCTTTATTTATATGGGTCGCGTGAGCCGACGTCACAGATTTTGAGACCTTAGGAAAAACAAACAGCTGTCATTGAGAAATCCGCCGATTAAACGTGTTTCTTTAAAGTGAATTTTGCAGTGTTTGTGCCATTTAAGAACTTGTTGTTGGATTATTTAACATCCACAACTATTCTTAATACTGTTTTATAAACAATTTTGTTCGTCAGGATGACGGTTAGTTCGTATTTTGCAGAATTGTCTCCTGATGTAGAGGTTAGGTATACGGCTGCCATCGAATTAAATCCTTATATTTTGAGAAAAAAATACTTTGTTACAAATATTGATGTATTTCCAAATGTTACATATAAGGATGTTGCGAATTACTTAATTTTTGAAAGAATTACATAGACAGAAGGACGAATTCAAGGCATTGAGAAGTCTTGAAGCTGTTTGTGGTTAGGTGAAAGAAGTACTTTGCAAGAAATTTGCAGGATAAAAGCTTGTTACAACGGTAAGAATTAGTTATCAACCATTTTTTTTCATATATACTTGCCTAATTAAATGTTGTTTTATAAATAATTTCTAATGCAGAAATTAATTTTTCAGGATATGAACTCCTTAGCATCATGAATAAAACCCATTGACTCCTTGGACTATTGGAGATTCAGATGGTTCCTTAATGCTCACTGGGATTGTGTTGCCAGTCTAGACAAAACATGTTCACCACTTAACAGGAAATCTTTCCTTTTAGTTTTTTAGCAATGAACATGGCTATGGTTGGAGATTAACCGCTGTAAATTTTGTGAAAAAGACACTTTATAAAATAAACAATGAAAGACTGACGTATCTACTGTAAACTATTTGAAGTATGTAATAAGATGTACACAATTTCGTCCAGCGGTTAACCCCCTCTATACCTTATATACCTATAAATTGGACTATGCAAACCGTTGTAATTTTTGTAAATTTTTTATTATAATATATTATATAAAATTAGAGAATATTATTTAGGTATTATGCAAATCACATTATATAAAATGTTTAACATGTATTTTACTATTTTATGTAGGTCAATTGTTAATTATGACTTCTATTCTCTTAAATATACTCTCCCTCCGTGCAGTTCATGCTTCGCTCAAGTAAAATTTAAATAAGAAATAGTTATTAAAAATAGAGACAAACCAATATAAAATGTTCATTTTCTTTACCATGGATTGTTTAGTACTTGTTTGTGCAGCAGTTATTACTATCACAATCATTCTTGCATTAACATGCAACAACTTAAAGCATTTCTTTTAATTGCCTGGAATTGTTTAACCTAACCTCTTCTTCTGGCTGTAAATCGACGTTATTATATAAAAACTGATGCTGTCTCGGATTGCCACACTTCCACAATTTATAATACAATAAAAACTAGCCATTTTGTATGACATAATATCGATAAAAACTCTAGGATTACGAAAAACTTAATTCTGAGGTTGTCAGTCGCCATTTGACAGCTAATGACAGCGGTTTGTTTTTCCTAAGGTCTGGGCACAGTATAGAGAAGACCAGTAGTTTCACTCGCAGCGGTCCCTTTGATATTTGTTGAACTCGATTTTATTTTTTTTAATCCACTGCGCATCTACTGTTTGCATCCCACGCGCATTTCGTCGTATACTGGCGACAGTGGCGACTGTACGTAAACGTAAACGTAAACAAAAATAAACATCCACCCCACCCTACATCATCACTGCCGTCCACTGTCGTCGTGCCGTCCACTGCGCATCGAATAATTTAAGCCCAGGAGCATCGCATGCGCACTGAAAATCTTATACAACTGTTCCGGCAGAGTAGGACTACTGGTCTTCTCTCTACTGTGGTCTGGGACCTGTGACGTCACGCGCACGCGACCCATATTGTGATATGTTGCAACCCCTTCAATTAATTCAGATGTATTTGCACCTACTCGAGAAAGAACCTACCAGAAGTTCTAAAGTGACATCTGGAATTATCTAGAGAATGGTGGCGTCATTACTGAAAAATCGAGATCTGTCATTTTTAGGTACAAAAGACCGCATTCTCGGCGGGTAATGCAGAAAGTATAGAAAGTTTTGAAGTTTTGAATTTGACAAGTGAGAAGTGAGACTCCAAAGTGAAAACAAAGTGATAAACATTGTTATTTTTGGTCAGTAAAGTACATTTAAGTTAATATCAATATTGTGAAGTATCCAGTAAAATTATTTAATAAAGTGTGTTAGTGGTTATCTCTTGTTATAAATTTTGGAACCCACGGAATTTGCAAGGGTGGTTTCCTAGGGGTGGAAACACGTTACAAATTGGTGTCAGAAAGAATTTTATGACAGGAGGAGCTCTGAAGTTGTGCTGGAGTGTTCGAGAAGTATTCTCGAGGGTTAGTGCTAACACAGAGGACTAATTTACTGGACATTGTTCAAGGGTTATTTTCGGACAGGAAAATAGCGTTAAGTGCATTTTTGAGACATTGTAGAACATTTTATTAGGACATTAGTGTGATAATTAAATCCTTTAAACTGAGTAGTGATAGAGACACTGAAAAAGACTCATTTGTGTTAGTGCGTGAAAATTTCTAGAACTTTTCTATTTGGACATTAGTGGAAATTATTAAATTCTCTGAACTGGATAGTGACAAAAGACTCTGGATGAGAGTTTTTCGTGCTATTTTGAGATTGTTCTGGAAAGTTCCATTACCGATATTGACGTGACAGTTAAATTTGTTTTATTGTAACATAATCTTATGCCCATAAAAACAAGAAGCATAGCAGCAGAGAAACAAACAACATTTGCGGAATTCATGAGAATGGTGGAGCGGCGACGTCAGGAAGACAAAGAGAAACAAGAGAAGCGGCGTAAGGAAGAAAAAGATGACCAAGAAAGAAGAAAAAGAAGAGCAAGAAAGAAAACATCAAGAAGAGAAAGAAGAGCAAGAAAGAAAACGTCAAGAAGAAAGAGACGAATTAAAGAAAATGATGGAAGATCAGGAAATAAGACGCCAAGAAGAATTAAGGAAAATTCTAAATGAACAAATAAAAATACAACAGAACGCAATCATTTCTGTCAAGGAAGAAGTTAAAGAGGAGATAAACAAGGTCGAAGACAAAGTGGGTGTGGTCGAGACAGAAGTTAGTCAAATCAAAGGAAAAATGAGTAAGGTCGAAGGAGAGGTAGAGCGCCTTAAACGTCAGTTGAGAGAAAAAGGAGGCCAGCTAGTAACATCATCGGGTCCTCAGCTAAAACCTCCCTCCTTTGACGGCCAAAGCTCATGGACGGCGTACAAGAGACAATTCGAGGCAGCTGCGTCTGCGAATAACCGGGATAATGAAGAAAAAGTCATGGCATTAGTTTTAGCACTAGGGGGCCAAGCATCGGAATTACTTCAGACTATCCCAGTAGAGAAGCTGCCTTGGACTTCAGATATGGCGCCCAACACCTTGCCCAAGTATACCAGGCTCAGCTAAAATCACGGACACAAAAGGCTGGGGAAAATTTACAAGAATTTGAAGCTGCGATAGAGAGACTGGCACACCTGGCGTATCCGAGTGCACCTAGAGAATTTCAGGAACAATTAGCCGTGGGGGCCTTTTTAGATGGCATAAGAGACGAAGAGGTCAGGCGAGTTTTGAGGCTGACGAGACACCAAAGTAGTAGCGAAGCTTTGGTTCGTGCACTCGAAGTAGAAGCCGCTTACAGGGATACTCCAATGTCGAGAGTGCGAGCTGTGACTCTCGAAGAATCGCAACCAGAAATGAACCAGAACCCCATGTTGACTGAGATGCAGAAAATGTTTACCAAACTATTCGATAAACTGGACGACCTCGGAAAGCAGGAAAAACAGCAAAACAAAGGAAAGCCGAGTGGTGGTATTAAATGTTACAACTGCGGCAAGGTAGGACACATGAAACGAGACTGTCGACAGCAGAACTCAGAGAATCGAGTAAATGCTGTGAATCTTGAAGAGAAGCAGGAAAACAGTACCAGAGGGGTTATGCTGGCTAGGTAATGCAGTGCCCCCAGAGAAATAAAGATTTTCCAGCTTCGAGGAATTTCGAATAGTCTACTGTTACAAGGATATGTGAATGAAAGAAAATGTTTGTTTACCATCGACACAGGTACTATGTCATCAATAGTACGGCCAGGATTTAATCGGGTAAAAAAAGATTACCAAGAGGCAAAATGAAGTGATCGTCCGGACAGCTACGGGGGACAGGGCTGCGGTTCATGGAGAAGTAGACCTGGGTTTGCAGATTGGACAATTAAGGTTCGACCACAGGGTCATCGTGGCTGACATCACGGATGACTTCATTTTGGGACTAGACATCATGGAACAGTATGGATTTATTGTTGACGTAGGAAAGCGAGTCTTAAGGATTGGGAACGAACAAATTATTCTGTCAAAAATGAACAACCAGTGCCAGAAAACAAGGCTATTGACAATGCAGGCAGTCAAGACTCCTGCATTTTCCAGAAAACCAGACAAAGAAGATAGCAAGCGCTACCCTCAGGTGGGAAAATTGCCGAACATGGTTGAAGTCAACACTGTCAAGGTCGATCTTCCAGACAGTTGTTCAAAGAAAACTCTGAGGCAAGAGCAATTGCGCGATGTAGAAATCGGACCCATGTTGAGAGCAAAAGAAGAGGGAACGCGTCTAGTATGGAAGGATGTTTCCACAAAGAAGTGGGGCTGAAGGCTTTATGGTCACAATGGGATTCACTTACGGTCGTAGACGGGCTTTTGAGGAGAGCATGGGAAAGCCCAGATGGGAAGCAGGTTGCCATGCGTCTAGTGACTCCCAGGTGTCGTGTACCAGAAGTACTCCAGGAAGCGCATAAATCTGGCATTTTTAGGTATAAAAGACCGCATTCTCGGCGGGTAGTGCAGAAAGTATAGAAAGTTTTGAAGTCTTGAATTTGACAAGTGAGAAGTGAGACTCCAAAGTGAAAACGAAGTGATAAACATTGTTATTTTTAGTCAGTAAAGTACATTTAAGTTAATATCAGTATTGTGAAGTATCCAGTAAAATTATTTAATAAAGTGTGTTAATGGTTATCTCTTGTTATAAATTTTGGAACCCACGGAATTTGCAAGGGGTGGAAACACGTTACAATATTTTGAACACAGAAAAAAATTCCCAGAAAGAAATTAATGTCAGTAAGGCTAGCCAGAAAGAAAATGTTTAGAATTTTTGAAGATAATTGGTTTTTTTCGCATATTTCACCTCAGAACTCTCATCGTTACAAGTTCTGGCTCCTTTTTAAAACGTAAATATAAGCTCCTTTAACAATAAAATAGCCTCCCCAAAAAGTTCTAAGTGTCAACAAAAGTACCATAGTCTGTTAAATACACAGGAATTTAACACTTTTGGCTAACTTGTATCATTATTACAAGGTCATTTTTATATTTAAGAAGTAATTATAAGTCTCTTGAATAAGAAAGTATGCATCTTAAGGCCAAATTCCCGTCAGAAAAATTTCTACACGTATTTAAAAACGAAGAAATGGACGATTTTGCGCGAAATTAACGTTACCGTCGCGTCTCGGAGGTTATAAGTCATTGTTAAAAGTTTTGTCATTTTCTAAGGTACCCTAATACAAGTCTCATTAACAAAAAAATATGCTCTACAGAACAAAATGACCATCAAACAAGTTTTTACACTAAGATATAAGGATCGCATCCTGCTCATTTCAGTCAATTTCCAGCTTCCGTTATATCTCAGGGTTTAGATGTCACTGATAGGTGTTCTGTCACTCACTTGTCATGTTGATAAAACTCTCTTTAACAAATAAATATGTTCCCCAGAACAAGGTGACCGTCAAACAATTTTTCACGGGCATATAAAAGGCACTATATCCCTCCCATTTCACCCAAATTAATGCGATCTCCAGCTTCCTTAGTATCTCAGACTTCGAATATCACTGTTAAACGTTCTGTCTCTATTTCGTTATGTTAATAAAAGTCCCTTTAACAAAAAAATATACTCTCCAGAACGAGATATCCATCGAACAAATTTTTACCCGCAAATCAGCCAAATGTTATTTCGAACTTCTCTTGTATGTTAGAATCCAGATATCATTATTAAATGTTCTGGCTCTTCTTTGTTACTTTGATAAAACTCCTTTTAACAAACAGAAATACTCGCCAGAACGATGTGATAGTTAAGCAAATTTTCACGTGCACATAAATGTCACTATATCCTTCCCCTTTCACCCAAATTAATACGATTTCCAGCTTCGGATATCATCGTTAAATGTTTGTCTCTCTTTCGTTATGTTGATAAACGTCCTTTTAACAAAAAAAATATACTCCCCAGAACGAAATGTCCGTCAAACAAATTTTACCCGCAGGTAAAAGGTAACGCATCCCGTTCAAATCAGCCGAATTAATATTATTTCGAGCTTCTCTTGTAGTTTATTGTTTAAATATATATATACATTTTTTTTTATTAGTATAAAATAACAGTGACATCTAAACCCTGAGATATAACGAAAGCTGGAAATTGACTGAAATGAGCAGGAAGCGGCCTTTATATTTGAGTGTAAAAACTTGTTTGACGGTCATTTTGTTCTGTAGAGCATATTTCTTTGTTAATGAGACTTTTATTAAGGAACCAAGAAAATGTCAAAACTTTTAACAATGACTTATAACCTCTGAAACGCGACGGTAACGTTAATTTCGCGCAAAATCGTCCATTTCTTCGTTTTTAAATACGTGTAGAAATTTTTCTGACGGGAATCTGGTCTTAAGATGCATACTTTCTTATTCAAGAGAGTTATAATTACTTCCTAAATATAAAAATGACCTTGTAATTATACTTCAGACCCACGTCCTTATATAGAACACTTTGTAGTAACGCATCTGGTGTTACACCCGCACTGTATTTAAAAGAAACGGGAACTCATCGATGGTTCCCTAACCATTTCATTACATCTCAGTGCGTTGCCCGTAACAGCTGTATTCGAGGGTGTCAATGTTAAGTGCTTCAAGATGCCGCGGAAAGAGAGTTCTCTAAGAAGAAAACTTCTGCAGATATTACAGAGAAATTCATTCTCCAGTTCGACAAGTAAGTGGTAGCTTATAAAATTTAGAAGATTGTGTTTTTTGTAGCAAAATTATGCCATTAATGAGTCACATAATAACCCGTATAGGTTAGATACAATACATCTGAGGCACGGTAGGAAGTCAAGTTAGCCGAAAGTGTTAAATTCCTGTGTATTTAACAGACTATGGTACTTTTGTTGACACTTAGAACTTTCTGGGGAGACTATTTTGTTGTTAAAGGAGCTTATATTTACGTTTTAAATAGGAGCCAGAACTTGTAACGATGGGTTTAGAGTTCTGAGGTGAAATATGCGAAAAAAATCCAACATTTTCTTTCTGGCTAGCCTTACTGACAGGAGTTTCTTTCTGGGAATTTTTATCTGTGTTCAAAACATTTAAATAAACATGCTCAGTCTAAAAAAAGCTTGTAACTCCGTTTTTTTACAACTTTGATCTTTCTGGCTGCGCCTCCGGGCGGCCCACACTTTCTGGCTATCTTATTTTATTCATTTTAAACATAAAATACGTATACACAAAAAAAATTAGTCTTGTGACGAAGGCACAATTTCACTGATTTTTATATCTTGAACCATGGCCAACTCGACGGGCTGACATATGCCAGAAGTCCATTTTGTCGTTATTTAAGTTCGATAAAATGAATCAACGCCTAGAAAATACTTGTGACGATGAGTTTACGAAAAAGCCACGTAGCTCCCGCGCCATATCTGTAAAGTTTAAGCGTGAGAAGTCCAAAATTGCGGAAGCGAGAAACGTCATCCTTCGTGGGATTTACAGTGTTCCACTTAGATGTCCTCCTAATCTTCTCAAGTTGATGTTTTGCATGTACAAAATCAGGTGCCGGCAGATGCCGGAAGGCTAGTTTAAAGTGCTCTGTCGTTTGCGAAAATTGCAGCGGTGAAACGTTTGGGAACGTAGTGGCAATTGTAAGCGCTCACAAGGAAGATAATCCAGTCAAATAGGGAAAATTAGAGGGAAAAAAACTTAAAAAAAAAATTTTGAAACTTGGCAGATATGTTCACTAAGGTTTGCTATTAAACATAACTCAACTCAACCTGTTGCGCTCGAGCCGCGATCTTGAGAAGATGGCGCTCTGATTCAGGTTTTTATAAAAAATGAAGCTTATGTTACATGCATTTTTCTCGTATTTGTTATTATACTCTTTAGAAATACGAGAGCAAAAAGTATATTGCATTTCATCGATATGCAATGAAAAACATATCGATGCATTTCTTTTTGTTCTAACAAAATTGTTGGGAAATTTTTTAATCTACAATATTGAAAATAGCTACTTACTACGCAGGAGCAATTGAGGCAGAGGTAATAGCAAAAATCTGCAGTGAAGCATAAATATTCACATTTCTGGGCGAGTGTCAATCGTAAAGTAGTATTAGCAATAGAAAAAAAAATGTTGGGTGACAGATCAGTAAAAACTAGAAAAATTAAGATAAAATTCATTCTTTTAAAGAAATAACACTACTGTAAATAATTTTATTGATTATGCAAAATTAATAATGAGTACCTACTAATAACGTCGGAACAACGGGGCAGACATTTTTCCGAAATTCAAGAAACCTCTTCAAACTTAGAGCTGCTTTTAACAATTCACCGTAGAAAACAATTGTTTAGACAGAAGTTTTAGGAAATTTTATAATCTAAAGTGTTGGTAATAACTAATTATTAGGTGGGGATAACGGGAACCGAGACAATTGCAAAAATCTGTAGCGAAGCAAAAATGTTTCCTTTCCGACAGCTGTAGATCGTGAAGTATTAATGGAGAAAAATTGTTTATAGCTTTTTTTTATTCCCTAGAATATTGGTAATAGCTAATTTTAGGAAATGAGATAATCGGGAAAAACCATTTTTGACCGTCATTTTTCCAACATCCGTATCTGACACGATATTTTTGTGTAAAATTTGAACTAATGAGTATAGTGAGTATAGTATATAAAAAAAATATCTCTTGCGGGAATTATTCACTGGTCAAATGACAGATTGACTATTGACTGTACTAGAATGTACACAATGCTATAACCATGACTTGTAGATTAGACTATAGGAATACCACGTAAAAAAACGCACTTAAAACTCCACCTCAAAGGTGGTGTGGCAAAGAGTTCAATGTAAATATAATATTCCACAACAAAAGTGTCAGCAATTTTTGTATACCTACGTAGCTCACTTATGTATGACTTACCTCCCTTTGAAACACTGAAAAATCAATAAAAATGAACTGAATGAAAAAAAAAGTTTTAAAGTATCTGTTAAGAAATGATTTATAATGAAGAATGAAGAATTTTTATTGCAGGATAGTATGTAAAAGACTTTTAAAGTTTTTCACCCCTTAATTTTTCATATTTTTCCTTTCATAACTTTTCATTATTTATTTATGTTAGAGATAAATAGATAAATAAAAAAACCTATTGAAGATGGCGACCGGATGGCAACACACCCAGGCGCGGAAACACAGTTTTGCCCTTACGACTTATCTCCTCTACGAAACAAAAGAAAACCGCTACCTACCTAAAATGGATGGTTGCTAATTTTTCAACGCCGCGCGCCGGACTGACTGACTTACTGACTTCTAGAAATATTTCTCGTGAAAGTCACAATATCGCAACTACACAGTACACAAATTTACAACTAAGCGGAAGACTAAATCCCAGGGAGGAAGTGACCTTGGACAACTGTTACACTTAAACAATAAACTACATGACTAATCTACATGAGACTATATTATATGAGGTTACTTCTTTTGTTTTATTCTGTGTAAAGTGTACATAGATTTTGTACCTATTTTCTATAGTTATCACAGTCGGAACGATATCGATTTTTTTTTTTGGAATAATGGGTGGGGGCATGTAGGAATGTCAACAATATATTCTTGGTTTGAACAAATAATACCATCTTGACAAATTACTTACTTATAGTCATACATAATGCACTCGTCTGGAAAGATGGGCTCATGGTTAGCACGTGCCATCTTGTCTCTCATCCATGAATCAAATAAGACTCTACCATTATTATCACAAGTGCAGCCAATACTCCAGAGTACTGAAAATACCACCCAAGGAACCAAAAGACCCTCTGAAAAATATTATTCTTTAGTTTCTTGTAGTTTGAACTGAAATACTTAAAAAAATTACAATAAACCAATAAATATGCAGAATGATTCAGATCTTATTCGAAAAACTTAATAACGGGGTTGATACCATAAAAACATAATAACAAAATGCTAATAAAGTATGAGTGAACATTACTTATAGTACATTTTAAAATTTTTATTCAATTTAATTTTCTTTTTCATTCTATAATCATGATAATGAATAATACAATAAAATTAAAGAGATTTATAAAATAAAATAAATTCTAAGCTTTTTACATTAACCAAATCAAACTGTTTATTGATACATTATAAAAAAACCGGTGCCTAAAGAATCGCTAACCTTCATATCCAGATTTCCTATCCAGTCTTTTACAACGAAAAAAAAATTGATACTATGTTTGCACCCCACCATGTGGAAATAATTGTCAATAGAACTTTAATATATTTGAAATCGTCTGCTCCAAAGCCCATAGAACGATATACCACATCAGTGCTGATAGTAGGGAAGCTGATGCAAAGAAAATGAGGCCTTTGGTTCTTGTACACACACCATACCTCAATTCTATTTTTTTAACCCCTTTAATAATGAAGTGGGGGTGGTAATGGAGATGATAGTGGGGGTGGCTGATGCCAAACATTTTTTGAAATCTTGGCTTCTCGTGCATATGCCAAATCCCAATTGTATGACTATAGAGCCAATTAAATTTGGCATCCAAGGCAACACCTAATAACTTAACACAACTTTATCATGTCCGTATGGGTAGAAAAAAATAGTTGTACAGTCTTATCATAATTCATAGTCATTTTATTGACAGTGAGCCAGTTTCCGGCCAGAATTGCAGTTTGGTCTGAAAGTTAACGTTTACAATCGAGGCATCTGAGACAAACTATGCAAATGGAATAAGTCGTTGACGTATACAATGAACAGGTGAGACTCAAGACAGAGCCTTGGGGCGCCCCATGTGATACAGACAAAATAGAACGACAAACACAGTCAAAGGACTTGGGGGAGGTCTCATAAGTTGAGAGCTACGTGTTTACCATCCTTAAGGCCATCGACTATGTCACTATCTACCATCTGGAGACTATGACTTGCAGAACATTTACTGCGAAAGCCAAATTGACAACAATTTAAAATGGATTATTTATCTGAGTAAGTAGAAAACCGAGTTTTTAATATAATTTCATTAACCTTGGCTAAGGAGGGGGCTGTAGATTATTTTACTATAGATTAATAAACTACTTTACCGTAAATATTTGGTTTCACAGTGGTGTTTCTCACATAATCTAACATGATTCGATTCTCAATTAAGTTTGCGCACGCAGTCCGTTTGGAGTTGAAGAGCGCGAAAAACGACCAGGTTTTCGCTTTGATGCAGGCGGATGTAGCTCGTAAACCATAATAGATGCTTTCGCAGACTTTTTCCTAGAAAATTCTATGCTTTACAAAAAAAACGTATAGTGTATTTTTGTTGTATCTATTACCGTTCTCGCTACGTAAGCGATGAAAGATCAAAAAACATCATCCTCTGGATGAATTTGCAGTTTTTTTTTTTAATTTTATTTTAATACAGTTGACCAGATATCAGTGGCGAGCAGGTAAATAGTTTTAAATGGTTTTGTTTTTTAAAGATTTTCTCGTATTTATGTCGATCCGCTTTACTTTCCTTAAAAATTTCGAGTAAGATCTGAATCCCCTGTATACAGAGTGAATCCCCAATGAGAGTCGTTAATTGAACAATGAATGAAAATAAGACGATGAAACTTGATTTACCTATCTATTAAAACCTATCATTACCAAGATATGGCCTGTCGAGGGGAGCGTGAATATATTGTATTAATTTTCTTATTTACTAATTAGGTTATTGTCTATGTACAAAAAAAGAGGGTTGAAAGGAACTAAAACGTTAAAGGGTTTTTATTGTTCATTATGTTCAATTGACCCCAAGATATGAAAAAACCGCGGAGTGCTACCATTTAAAGTGGTGCGTTTTTGAGATCGAAGTAAAAAGGTCCACTTTTCATTTTTTTTTTGCTCGAAAACTATGAATTTTTTCTATAAACACGTCAATAGAAAAGTGTGTAGAGAATTAAATTTCCAATCGAAATGGCACCTTCAGAAGTCAAAATTTTTTTTTTTACAAAAATACGTCCAAAAAACAAAACAAAAAAAATACGAAAAAATGCAATTTTTTATTTTTTTTTAATTTTAGCCTGTAACTATTTTTCGGGTACATTTAGGCATAGACATTGCTGCATAACAAAAAAGCTGGCGTTTTACTCGTTATAATGAGATTTTGTAAACAGTTTTACGATTAATAGTGACCGAGATATAGCGTTTCAAAGTTTGCAACTTTTAACTTGTTTTGCTAATTTTTACTATTTTTCTTCAAATTTCGTCCTGTAACTTTTTTCTGAGTGAATTTAGGTGTAGACATTATTATATTAAAGTGAAAGCTGACTTTACGCCCGCTGAAATGGTGGCTGGTAAAAGTCTCTACGACAAATAGAAACCTAGATCAGCGTTTCGAAGAGTGTTACTTTTATTAACTTTCTTCCAATTTTTAAGTTCTTTTTTAAATTTCGGCCTATAACTTATTTGTCAAATGCTTTAAGTGCAGATATTGCTACACTGAATGACCTCGCAGCATTCTTGTTTAAATGGTCTGCAATAGAAATTTAACCCATCTTAAAGTATTGTTTTTTCTCCTTATTATCCGGCCTCAGAAAATCAGCTTACTGGCACATTTCAATTACTCAAAGCCATTATCAAAACCTGATAAATTTTTGGCAAATGAAAATAATACAAAAAAATTATTTCATATTTAATTCAAAAATTTGAAGAAAATAATATTGAGACTGGCAAGCTGAAGAGGATGCAGACGTACTAATTGTAAAAACTGCAAAAGATAAGGCATCCCAATCGGAAAATGTTGCTAGAGTTAGTCAAGATGTCTATCTTCTTATTATCTTATCATTATTGCCAGAAGAAAATGAAAATATATATATTTTTAAACCTAGTATAGGAAATGTAACTGCCAAATTATATAACCATAATAGTTTCAAATTTAATCATCTGCAAAAATACCTTGGCTTCGTCCATGCATTCAGTGGCTGTGATACAACCTCTTCCTTTTTTGGTATTGGTAAAGAGAAATTCTTGAATTTCATTAATGGGAATATTTTGCTTTTAAAAAAGTATTTAAATGAATTTTTGTGTGAAAATGCAAGTCCAGCTGCCATCGGTTCTGCTTCTGAATGTATTGTAACATTACTATACGGTATGAAAATTGATGGCCAAAGCACCTGTCGCTATAAGTTATTTCAGAAGTACTCAACAGGTGCGAAATTCTCATTGTCCCGATTGCCTCCAACAACTGATGCTGCTAAACATCATGGTTTAAGAACTTACTTGCAAATGCAACATTGGAAAGGAAATATTGTAAATTCTCTCATCTGGGGTTGGAAAAGTTCAGAAAATGGACTAGTACCAATTTTGACAAATAAACCTCCCGCACCACAAGTTTTGCTGGAAAAAATAGCCTGTAAATGCACCAAAGGATGCAGAGGAAACTGTGGTTGCAGGAAATTGGGAATGAATTGCTCATTTTTTTGCAAAGAATGTATGGGAATGAACTGTGAAATCGCTGATGTACCTCAAATAACGGAAGACGATGTTTACATAGATGCCGATGAAGAAATCGACTTTGATTTTGAAAATATGTTAAATCCAGCATTTGAATAATTTCATAATGTAAGTTATTAATCTAAGTTATTTGAACAAAAAAAAAACACGTGATATAATAAAGTTCAGAAGTGGAAAAATATAAAAAGTTATTTTTTAAGTACAATAATCTACTATATCTAGACTCTGTATCTTGGTTACTATTGATCACATAAACTTCTATTGCAGACCATTTAAACAAGAATGCTGCGAGTACATTCCATGTAGCAATATCTATATTTGACAAATAAGTTATAGGCCGAAATTTAAAAAAGAACGTAAAAATTGGAAGAAAGTTAATAAAAGTAACACTCTTCGAAACGCTCTATCTAGGTTTCTATTTGTCGTAGAGACTTTTACCAGCCACCATTTCAACGGGCGTAAAGTCAGCTTTCACTTTAATATAATAATGTCTACACCTAAATTCACTCAGAAAAAAGTTACAGGATGAAATTTGAAAAAAATAATAAAAATTAGCAAAAAAGTTCAAAGTTGCAAACTTTGAAACGCTATATCTCGGTCACTATTAATCGTAAAACTGTTTAGAAAATCTCATTTTAACGGGTAAAACGCCAGCTTTTTTTGTTATACAGCAATGTCTATGCCTAAATGTACCCGAAAAATAGTTACAGGCTAAAATTAAAAAAAAATAAAAAATGGCATTTTTTCGTTTTTTTGTTCTGTTTTTTGGCCGTATTTTTGTAAAAAAAGAAGTTTTTGACTTCCGAAGGTGCCATTTCGATTGGAAATTTAATTCTCTACACACTTTTCTATTGACACGTTTATAGAAAAAATTCATAGTTTTCGAGAAAAAAAAAATCTGAAAAGTGGACCTGTTTACTTCGATCTCAAAAACGCACCACTTTAAATGGTAGCACTCTGCGGTTTTCTCATATCTTGGAACATAATAAACAATAAAAACCCTTTAACGTTTTAGTTCCTTTCTACAGTACATGGACAATAGACTAAATGTATTATAAATAATTATAAAACGTTTAATTTGAAAAGTTTTCAGGGAAATTGACTGTTGGGACTTTAATATGTTGGCTAATTACAAGTGTTCGAGTTCGAACATAAATGATTCTATGCCCCAAAAGGTAAAAAAAAAGGCGACAGACGGCCTACGTTTTTCCGCATTAAAAGAATTGTATTACATACTCCAGGCATTAGAGAATTTTACCTATAAAAATTCATGGTAGTTCTGGAAATAGGCTTACTTTATGTTTTTTGGTTCGCCGAATCCAAATTTTCAACTTCCCTCCAAAAATTCCCTCCGAAATCTCCTCTTTAGAAAAAAAAAATGTTTTTTTATTTTTTTTATCGTTTTTTTTTCGTTTTATAGAAAAAATACCTAGATATTCAGAAAGCGAACAAAAACAACAAAAAAGGTCCTTTGATAGTTTGACGTACGACGAACGGAAGGAAAGCGACTGGGTCCCGAAACATGCGCCTCGGCGCCGCGCATGCATTTAGGTATCATACGGCAACTCCATAGTTGCTCCCTCGTCTTTCGATCTTCTTGTGATACCCCGCTTCCCTACCATGCTTCTCGAGCTAGCATGCTGTTGTCAGGAGGCCCTTCCCTTTCCCCTCCGACCCATAATACCTGCCAGTTGCTTGAAAATTGATAGCAACATGTTAATCGTGATTGCGGTTTTTTAGGCGTTTTATCCGTAGCTTATATTAGTCTAAGAGCTAGTGAACATTTTTTTTCATTACTCGAAGTAGGCTAAAAATTTGCCAAAAATTGCCATGGGGGTAATGACTTGTCATCTCGAACGTTTCGACTTGGCGATGGGCAGCAGGGGGTGTAAGAGCACCCCAAAGTCGTAAAATGGTCGAAATATTCATTATTGCAAGTTGGTTGAAACTTCGTATTTTGCTTAAATTAAGGTGTATGAATAATCATACAAATTGTCACACAAAAATTTCAGACAGCAGGGGGTGTAAGAACACCCTAAAGTAGTAAAATAGTAGTCGAAATTTTCCTTATTGCAAGTTGGTTGAAACTTCGTATTTTGCTTGAATTAAGGTGTATGAATAACCATACAAATTGTCAGACAAAAATTTCAGGCAGCAGGGGGTGTAAGACCCTGTAAATACGTTGCAAACTTTCCTCTCGGCCGGCCGCCAGTGACCTCAAGCGCGCCATATATTTCAAAAAGAGATTTCGATTTCTATGGCGTAATGATTTTGTGTTTTTTTTTTATATTTTGGAAGTGATTTCAAACAAAAAAAAAAAGAATAAAAAGTATTGATATCACGCTTAATTTTGAAGATACACTTCATTCTCCATTTTTTAAAATTTATATATGTATTTTTTTTGTCACCGTAAACAATATATTTTTTTGGATACATTTTCTTTTTTCTTCCTCTTCTTGGCTTTGGATGAAACCATCAGCCAGTAGCTCTTAATTACATGCTCGTGACACATGCCAACAAAACTCTTGCAGCAAAATCTGATATTCAACCCTGTTATTACCTACTGTTAACCTAACCAAAGCTATATATATATGAAAGTGTAAAGTGTGCATGCAATACACGTACGTGCATGCGCACACATACAAACACAAGTACATACACCTATCGGACACTCATTTCACGTCAAGGGGTCCATTAAATTTTCTTTAAAAAATTGAAAATTCTAATCTTAATCTTTAATAATAATCCCCCTCTCTTTCTTACGAGTAAAACTTACTTTAAAAATCACGAAAAGTCCGAAGAAATTAAATCGTTTTTTGTATACTTCAGCTTATATCTCGAGAATCAAGTGAGATAACAAAAAAAGTCATTGAATATCTTATAGAAAATTGCCAACGTAAATGCTCATATGCATTTTTTTAATAAATGAAATAGTTAAAAATATATCGTGGACTAATTGTTTAATCGGAGAATGGAGTGTATTTTCAAAATTAAGCGTGATATCAATACCTTTTATTCTTTTTTTTGTTTAAAATCACTTCCAAAATATAAAAAAAAAAAACACAAAATCATTGCGCCATAGAAATCGAAATCTCTTTTTGAAATATATGGTGCGCTTGAGATCACTGGCGGCCGGCCTAAAGGAAAGTTTGCAATGGATTTACAGGGCGTGCTGGCCCGAATTTTTGTCTGACAATTAAATTACACGGTCAAAAAAGGTCTCTAGAATAACATATTCAATTGTCAGACAGGAGCAAATAATAAAAATTTCCCGTTTGAGGTGTTCTTACACCCCCTGCTGCCTGAAATTTTTGTCTGACAATTTGTATGGTTATTCATATACTTTAATTCGAGCAAAATACGAAGTTTCAACCAACTTGCAATAATGAAAATTTCGACTATTTTACGACTTCGGGCTGCCTGAAATTTTTTTCTGACAATTTGTATGGTTATTCATATACCTTAATTCAAGCATAATACCAAGTTTCAACTAACTTGCAATAATGAAAATTTCGACTACTATTTTACGACTTTGGTGTTCTTTCACCACCTGCTGCCCATCGTCAAGTCGAAACGTTCGAGATGGCGACTCATTACCCCCATGGTAACCTTTTGGCAAATTTTTAGCTTACTTCGAGTAATGACGCGAAATATTCACTAGCTCTTAGTCTATATTGTTTATTGTTCTCGTTGCTTTAAAAAACTTTTTTTTGCATGAGAACTGTTTTCTTATAATATTTTAAACATGATTCATGTGACTTTAACTTGTTTCACTTGCGAGCAACCGTTATCGGATGACACAACAATGAACGTGACGGAAAAGGTTTAAAATCTTTCCAGACCGCGAGTTTAAAGTGGAAAGACAGTAAATATGATTTTTTAACTGAGCGTACAATAATTGTGGGGCATAGGAGGTGTCAAAGGTTACACGTTAACGAGAAGCTAATCGCTTCGTATGTAAAAAACAGACCATTGCCAGAATATCCCGTGATTCCGCGAAGGCGCTCCGAGACACAAAGTTTTTCTTCCAAAAAGAATTGTTTTTTATGTGGTGAAATAATATGTTAATTATTTTGAACAGAAAAGTCGTTTACCTCCAGAGCGACGGGACCCTGTGTATAATGTGCGTCAGCTAAGTATACGGAATAAAGCCATAGATTTTGCGAAAAATTGGAAAGTGGATTGGGGTAATAAAATTGTGCGTCGCTGACTCCTGTTGAAGGCGATTTAGTGGAGGAACAAGCTCGGTATCATTTGTCCTGCATGAAAAAGCTTATTCTAATTCTAAAACCCAAATCTGAAAAACATGTGAAGCGTGGGGCTTTTGGATTTGAAGTACAAGCTGCCATGAAGTATGTATTTTCTTTTTTCTGAAATCGATCGGCAATGTCTACATTTTCGGCGCGATTTCAGATCGAAAAATGCACAATTCCAGTATTTTAGTCCGTTGCTAAGAAACTATTAGAAAACAGACCTGAAAAGATCCGTTGCCAAGCAACGATCAACAAAACCGTAAGGGAATGTTACTTTTTCTGAAATCGATCGGGAATGTCTACATTTTCGTCGCGATTTTAGAGCGAAAAATGCACAATTCCAGTATTTTAGTCCGTTGCTAGGAAACTATCAGAAAACAGACCGGAAAAGATCCGTTGCCAAGCAACGATCAACAAAGCCGTACGGGAATGTTACTTCCCGGCCTAGGCCGGGAAGTAACATTCCCGTACGCTTTTTTATATATATTTTAATATGTTAATATTTTTGATTTTTATACGTTTAAAATAGTATTGATTGTGATTTCAGAAAAAATTTTTTTTAAATGTTTATATTTTTGATATTTATACGTTTAAAATAGTATTTATTGTGATTTCAGAAAAAATAATATGTGTACTTCGGTGTGAAAGCACATTCCCAGACTTCGATGCTTGTTGGCCTCGGCTAGCGCCTCGGCTAGCGCCTCGGCCAACAATTGCATCGTCGTCCGGGAATGTATCGCTTTCACACCTAGATACACAATATACTATTCCCGGCCTAGGCCGGGAAAGTAACATTCCCGTACAGTTTTTTATGTATATTTAAGACAGTAAATAAATACACGCAGACAAACCAACTCACATTAAAATTGCATTTGTTAGTAAGCAGTTGGATTGTAATGAAGAAATGTTATGCATTAATACAAATTCCTTAATTTATAATAATATTGATTGAGATTTCAGAAAAAATAGTATGTGTACTTCGGTGTGAAAGCACATTCCCGGACTTCGATTTGCATCGTCGTCCGGGAATGTATTGCTTTCACACCTAAATACACAATATACTATTCTCGAAGAAAATGAGCACGAGTGTCAACTTTCATTTAAACAACTTGTAGATCAAATTAAATGTGACTATAAACCTCACATTAAAACAATCAAGGCTCAACTTGTCGCTAAGTATGGTGATGGCATTTTTATTTCAGAAAACTCCAACAAACCTGCAATCTTTAACTTTGACTGAACTTAGTGCACGCAGTCCCGCAGCGCCGAGGTTCATGTTTCGAGGCGTACTAGCGCTTCCCCGTTCGTTCAACGTTGAAATGTCAAAGACCTTTTTTGTTCCAAATGTTGTCTACTTTCCGAATTTCTAGGCATCTTCTTCCTAAAACGACGAAAAAAAAAAGATAAATATAAAAAACCATTTTTTTTTTCTAAATTTGAGGGGGTTCCGGAGGGAATTTTTGGTGGGAAATTAAAAATTCGAATTCAGCGCTCCAAAAAAACGTAAAGTAAGCCTATCTCCAGAACTACCATGAATTTTTTCAGGTAAGGGCCCTATATGGTCTCTATTGCCTGGAGTATATAGTGCTGTGATATTTTTATTCAACTTAATCAGACAATCAGGATAATTTGAGGAAAATTACTTACTCATCAGAGCTAGAAACTGCGATGCTGGCGGTGGCTTGTTATCTCTTCCTGCTACCGGTCCCAACATCCAATCCATAAGTTGTAAAAACGATATAAGGAGTGCCGAATCGACTGATGTTAATATTTCTTTTAATTTGCTCCGCACAAATTTGATGGCTGGCAAAACGTAATAGTTAAATAACGCACGCAATTCTTCTAAAAACGGCACCGCCAACTGTAAATGCGGACATGTTAGTTCTTCGTAATAATGATTGCTTGAGGTTAATTGTTAAGAGGTATGAATGTTTATTGTCAAATATTGGACCACAATTATGGAACTAGATGCAAAAACGAAAATTATTATCGATCAATAACATTCAATATCTTGGAGCGCACTCAGAGAACTTACAACAGAGAAGCGACAGCAAGGCTTCTCGCGTTAACCGTTTTCTGGCGCAGTTATATATGTCGCCAAAAAATATTAAATATACTATTTGACACTATGTAGTCAGTTTTCAATTTGTAATCCGTGTGCAACTTATTGAAGCAATATTGTGTTACACATCAAAATTTTCGGAAAAATATGTAGATTACGAAATTCTGTGGGCCATTCCTTGCAGGTGCGTCGGGGGGAGAAAACTACCACAATTTACTCCCATTGGACATAAATTCAATTTAATTCAATAGAATGCATTGATTGTGTATAAATGAAGACCTAAGTGGATAAAGGTGTTATGTCGCATTTTAAAAAGAAATTACTTTATGCAATTTTTGAACACGCCTGATATAGATTTAACACCCAATAAACGGTGACTTCTAAATTTGTAATATTTTATAGAAACTTTTTAATTATAAAGGCGCCATGTCATACATACAACCAGTAATTTTAGTGGATGTACACAGTTTTTGACAGAAAAATCTAGTTTCATAATAGCTTGATATTGTTCTTTAATATTAGTGTAAACAAAAGAACATAACCCAAAATTATCTGTTTTATGAGGTATTATTCATTTGAATCGAAGACAAAATAAATAAGTTCCAACTCAAAACCGTTTTGTTTAATTTACTCAAAACTTTAAAAGTGTGACATAACACCTTTATCCACTTAGGTCTTCAAATTATTGAAAATAAGTTCTTTGGGCCATTCCTTGCAGGTGCGTCGGGAGGGAGAAAACACCCCTTTTCACTCTCATTGGAAATAAATTCGATTTAACTTAATGTAATGCATTGATTGTGTATAAATTACTAAAAATAATTCAAAATAAGTTCTTTGGGCCGTTCCTTGCAGGTGCGTCGGGAGGGAGAAAACACCCCTTTTCACTCTCATTGGAAATAAATTCGATTTAATTCAATAGAATGCGTTGACTCGGTATAAATTACTGAAAACAATTCTAAATAAGTTTCTTTTAATTTTTGACACCGAGAATTGATATACATAACAATCATCCCTTGGGGTGGCAGTGTGAAAATACTATAAAGGTAACGGTGATTAAAATATTTGAGTCGTATTTCATTTCCAAGGTTTTTGGGATCAAGAAATTCAATTTTGCTAACAATGAATGTTTATTTAGATTTATTATTCTTATAAATATAAGGACACTTATAAGAGTCGTATTTCGTTTCTATTTCAAATACTATTTTGATAAAGTAAAGAGAAGGTCAAAGCTATTTTGGTGATAGGTTCATAATATTTTCTGGTGTTACCCAGTGTTCAACACATCATCCAGAGAATCATCAGAATCATCACAAACTTGTTCTTCATCCCTTTTACTATCGGTGCAAATCTCTGGCCTTCACATTCACACATCTCCGTACAAAATATATTTTGCGATAAGCAGAGAAAACGATATCCGGAATTTCTTCTTGTAGAAATAGTTTGAGTTCCCTACGTGGCATAGTTTTAGTATTTTTAAGGTCTACCTCATTAGAGTGGCATATATTCAAATAGTTGTTGTGAATGTCTGTCATACAGGTGATATTACCATTCTTGTGGAATTATTTGAGGCTAGTTAGAAATTCTGCGGATGATCCAGTTACTTTAGAGGGTTCTGGAGATGAGTTTGTTAGTCTATTTGTTCTAAGAACATTCGACACATTTTTGTTCCAATAATTCTTATGATATTACATGACTTGTATATGATCATCTCCTGGGCTAATGCATTCAGCCACTCTGATTAATAAAACCTTATCGTTTGATATTTCAATAGCTTTTTTGAGAAAACTTTCAGAAGCATCTATGAAACTTGTCTCAAATTATGGCGCTTTTACTTTTTTATCACAAAAGACGCAGGTCTCTTTCTTCAAATAAGTTGTTGTTTTACTTCGAGTAAACTTCACTGCATGATGATGCTCCAAAGGATATATTGTCTGAGACATCGTCATAGTTTTCTTGGGAACTAGTTGTTGGCTCGAATAGTTGCTCTTCAAATTTTTTTGTCATGCGAGTCTTCCTTTTTATAACTTTTTGAAACATTCCAGTTCCCATTTAACTCCAGACTGCTTCAGTTTCTCAGATGTAATCTGGTCTTCTTCTAAAGTCAATATTGACATAGATTGTTGCAGTTTCCATTGTTTCATCTGCATTTTTTGACGGAGTTTTAACTAGTCCTCTAATAGACTTCACACTACACAAACAAAAATTATCACTACTAAGAGTTTTTTAACATTCAATTTTTTAATTACTTCCATTTATAAACACAATCACTTTATCACTAACCTGGAAATAAAAAATTATATTATTTAAATGGACTTTAACACTTAAAATAATGCAAATAAAATGAATTCAATACTTTAACACCATATGGCAGTATTGATTCCGTTGACGTTTATAACAAAAGAAGATAGTCAAAAATCACTAGCGGAATTGAATTTATTGTCCCCAAGAACCTCGAAAATGACATACGACTCGATTTTTTTAAATCACCATTACCCCTTTAGTATTCTCGCATCCCTAACAAGCCCCTATCGAGCCATGGGATGGTTTTTATCCTTTGAGATCAAACAAACGTTTTGCATCCTTTATTAACACACAAATACCTGGGAATTTTTCAGGTTTTATATGTGTCAAAATGAATGCTAAACGTTTGACAGATCCCAATGGGGGTGAATGGGGATGGTTTTCTCCCTCCCGACGCATCTGACGGCCCAAACAATTTCGTAATCTACACCCTCTTCTGAAACTTTTGACGTATGACACAATATTGCTTCACCTAGTTGCACACAGACTCCAATTTTCGACAAATTGAAAACTGACTAATGTGAACAAATTTAATATTATTAACAAGTTGGGTAAAAAATTAAGATATTCCTTTATAAGGGTCAATATTTGATTAATTTATTGGTAGAAACAAAACTATACATGTAAAAAGAAAAATATACAGGGTGTAAATAGTTTCATGTCATTAAAAAAACTGGTGGTGGGGAACGACTAGACAAACAAAAAAACCTTATATAACATGGAGTCTAAAGCTCATAGTTTTGGAGAAAAATAAAATAAAGAAACATTTCGAAAATTTAAAAAAATATTGTTTGAGAACTGCTGGCATATTTGGATATACTTTATATCGTCGCGTCTGGTCGCGCATGATACTCTGACGTTTGTGCAGCTAGGTACTGTTCCCAGTGTTATTGTCAAGCAATATTTTAGTTTATGTCGTCACTTGGTTAAGTACACTTCTGTGCAATAAAATCCCTTTTCGCTATATTAAATCATTCTTTATTTATTTGTCAGTGTCAGTGTCATATTTTCGAAATGCCGAAATTAACTGAACATGAAAAAATTCTAATTCTCTCTAAAATTGAAGAGGGATGGTCTATCAGAGCAGTTGCTAACCATTATCACTTAAATAAAAGTACCGTTATGAGTGTGAAGAAAAGGTGGGAGGAGGAAGGTATTTTAATAGTAGAGTAAAATCTAGAAGTAAAGTCGCTTAGTTTTCGAGAAAAAAAAACGGTGTAGAACCAAACCAGACTTAGTGGGATTCTTTAGTAAGATAATCGTGTACACGAAATCATTTTTTACGACATTTTTTGGTGGTCGAGAACTTTTTTATTTCGGAAAAACTCAAAAAAATAGATTTTTAATGAAATATGTTTTTATTTGTGCTATCAAGCTTTTTTTTAGATTGAAGTAGATACAATAGCGCTTCGAACAACGTCCCACGTGAACCAGATTTATTTTTTTTTTAAGTTGGTAAAATAATAGGAAACTCAAACTTGTTATTTTCAGTAGCGTAATTTTAGGCAACCGAGAAAAAACTTATTTATGAAATTTTGTATATACATGCTGTGTACAAATTGAAGCCAATAGTTGAAAAAAGTTTTTAGGATAAAAATTTTTCATGTCCCGTTCATAGTATTGAGTCAGCGATTTTTTTTTTAACGGGCCAAAGTCATATTCTTGCGCGCTCGGCTGTAGCAAGCCTGCCGACTGCAACGATCTGACGGTCCCGGTCGGGGTGTATGTAGTAGTTTAACTTATATCAATAGGTACAAAACCAGTAGTGATCAAAAGCTTCTAGGGGATCAATATTATTGTTCAATATTTCATATATTGTACAATAGTATTGATCATATGTTGTTAATATTAAGAAATTGTACAATAAATATTAAATAGTCTCCTTTTAATAATAAAAAGACAGGTAGGTAGATACCTAATCTATAAATATCAATCAGTGTTACTGACTACCCACCTAATTAGTAAGTTTAAACATTTTTAAATGAATGGAAGTAAAAACGTACGCATATAATGAATTTTATTGTTGAAATAAATATTCTATTTGGATAGATAGATATGTAGTATGTAGTTTATGTAGGCCTTACATTAATAGCATTCTAATTCGTTCATATCTGCCTCGAAATCTTTAATAATGTTATTACAGGAACGACATTTGCACTCGTTGCAGCATTTTAGGCCTTCCTTAAAACAAGCACATTTTTTTTTACAAATAATGCAATTCATTGTTTTAGAAAACTAAATAAGTACATACAGCACACTTTAACCGCCATTACTTTCGTCAATTGCCACTTCTACACGACTAATCTGACCAACCCTGCATACGAGGTGTATTAATTGCGTCCCAATCTCGCATTTAGCGCTGATAAAAAAAATCGCTGTTGTCAAACGGTATACTTTAGGAAAAAATATATTGTTTCAAAAACTTTTGTGATTATTAGGCTTTATTTTCTTCGCTGCATGTATGTAAATATTTTCAAAAATAAAAAAATTTATCGATTGGCGAAGATTTTAATACATAAAATATATATTTTTAGTTTATCTGATTTTTAGAGAAATGAAAGTGCGAATTGTGCCCAAACCGTCTGTATTGGTAAAAGCACTACAGTGTGTGGTTTAATTTGACACAAAACAAATTTCAGTACCTTTAATAGTTTTAATTATAGGCGGTGGAAACAAAAAAAAAAAACAATTTTCTTTAAAAATAAATTTTTTTCACTTTTTATTGATTTAAAAAGTTCGAGACCACAAAAAAATGTCGTAAAATATGATTTCATATGCCCGGTGACATACTCAAAGGAACCTAACATGTTTGACCTGGTTCTACGCCAAAAAAAAAAACGACACGATAGACTTACGAAATCGCTGCTCTATAAAGAGAAAAGACGGTTCAGGCCGAGCGAGAAGTTCAAATCTCGCTCAAGATGAAGCGCTCCTTGGCTATTTGAGGGAAAATCTGTTTCAAACAGCAGTAGACACTGTGTCCATGACAAATTTTCCAGCATCGAGGTCAACAGTTAGCCGAAGGATAGGAAAATCGGAATTAAAAAACTGTGTAAGTGCCAAAAAGACCATATTAACAGAAGAACATAAGAACAGCCATGCAGAAAACTGGTTTTTAATGTTTTGAGCTTTCAGAATCTGGCGTTATCTTGGACACGATTTTTCAACGTCAATTTTTACATTTGTTATAAATCGAAATCATTAAATCATTAACATTTTTCCAAATACCTTACTTATGACATTTCACAATCAATGTCACTTTTTTATAACCTATATGATAATAAAAATCTAAATTCCAAAAGACTGATTCACATCACTTAATATTAGTAAAAACTGGATTACTTGATTTTTCAAGTGTACGGGATTTTATTGCACAGAAGTGTACGTCCATTGACACAGAAAAGCAGTGATTCTCAAATGTCTGCTATCTTAACATTCAAATTGTTGACTGTTTTTGTCAAAGTGCCCCTAGAAGAAAAAGTCATATAGGTTTTTTGTTTATCTGGTTGGTTCCCATTACCAGTTTTTTTAATGACATGAAACTAATTACACCCTGTATAATATGTGAATATAAGCATGTATTGAAAACTGTTATTTTGGGTAGTTATCAAATAACCTTCATACACTCAATCAGGCCCGAATAGGTCAGGCGGCAATCGGTGGGCCGGTGGCTTAGAGTTGCCGAGGACCGCAAAAAAACAAAGGTCTGTTTAAGCAATTCCGTTATTATAAAATAAAAATCTTTTGTATCGTGTTTGTGTGAAAAATGGGCTAGGGCTGAGGCCCGTCAAAGAAGTTGCCTGGTAGCGGAATGGTTTCCAGTCCGGGCCTGCACTCAGTATCTAAAATCTAATATGAAAAAAACAGAAATCATCTATTCTGTTGATCCAAATCCGATCACGCTAGTATAATAATAAAGCAAATCAATGACATTACTCTGAAAATATAATAATATATCACCTCGAAGAAATTATCTGGAGAACTTCCCCTACGAAGACCTCTATAAAAAATTAGTAGTATCTCTAGCCCTATCTACAGGATACTGTTTGTGATAAAACACACCATAAACAAAACATTTAGACCAATCGTCAGGTATTTTGAAGCAGAAATAATTTAGACAAAAGGTGTCTTGATTAGTTCACTCAATCCGGCGTTAAGAAAAAAAAGGTCAACCGTGCATTCTGGGTAGGATGCGATTTTATTATTTTATTATAAAGTTAAATTTGAGTTGTCGGGGTCAGGAATGCACCCATTTGGCCGTCATCCTGAAAATGAGGGTGTAAATGGTTTTCTTAATAAACATTGAAAACTATAACCCCCACAACAAAGTAGATAACTTGTTTTGTAGATAGTAATATTAATACAACTTTTATTAACAACTTTTTATTGTAACTTCGATAGTTAAGAAGTTATAAGCAAAAATTAATGGGGATGAAAAGCTATTATTGTTAATAACTTTTTTTTCTATTAATTTTATGAAAGAATGCATGAAGGCTTCTTTATAAAGCATTTTATAACAAATAATTTGACCTACTATTTTTTTATAATTTGATTATTTTTAATGGTTTTTTAGAGTTGCAAAGGGAGGAAGGTCAAAGGTAAGTGAGGTATATAAAAATTATTGGTATTCTATTTCTACCTGCATATTATATTTTATGTTTTTTATATAATAATATCGTCTTATTTATAACACAGCCCCACAAAAAAAAGTTTTTGATCTGGATGACTGACCATAATATTCCTATGTATTTTTCGACGCTGAATCCGAATCCGAGGTCAAAAAAAATCGTATACCCCTAAACTTTTGCGCTACAGCCAAACACAACCCCGAAAATGGGGAGAAACCGTCCCATATATCAGGATTCAATGAATGGATGTAAATGAATGGTGAAAAACATGGGAAGGGAAAATGTTTTATATTCAGCAGTCACTTACTTGAATGGTGAAAAACATGGGAAGGGAAAATGTTTTATATTCAGCAGTCACTTACTTGAATATTGACTGGAAAACTACCCTTATGATATGCTGAAAACTCCCCCCCTGTACAAGCATAGAGTATATAAATGCCAATAAATCGCGAGATATGTTAAAGTTTTTATAGTTTGGAATGCAGTACATGAATCTTACGCGTGTCTCAAAACCACCCATATAACAGGGTGGAAACCACCCTTATATAAAAATAGACTGCGTGAATACTAATAGATTGTGAGAAATGGAGGAGTTTTCGATGTTTTAATTCCAGAATAGAATCTTGGGTGACCCTGTTCTACCTTATTCTTAATCAGCAAAAAAACTACCCCTAAAATAGGGTGGAAACCATCTTTATTACAGAATAAAGCACAAATGCCAATAAATCACGGGAAATAACTTTTTTATAGTTTAAGTACAGAACATGAATCTGGAGTGACTTCCAAGGCACCTCGCTTACTCGCGACCCAAAATCTCTTCTATAAAGGGTGGTAGCTACCCTTATATAAGAATAAATTGCATGAATACCAATAAATCGTGGGAAATGTTGGAGTTTTCATTGTTTCAGTTCCAGAATAGATTCTTGAGTGACGTTGATCTACCATATTCTCACTTGGTACCCAAAATCATCCCTAAAAAACTATCCCTACATAATAAAATGTACATATGCCAGTTTTTCAATTTTTCTTCTCAGAATACCTTTTTTCTTATTTTCAAATGATCTTCTCATTGTCTCCCTATTATGTTCTTCGTGTGTATCTCTTTATGGACCAACAGTTGTCCGCCATCCAGAAAATTTGGGTGAATACAATGAAGAGCAAGGCGAACGCTTTCACCAGGACATTTCGGAGATGGAGAAGCGGTATCAACGAAGGTGGGATGCCCACATGATGGCCGGCTACTGTTGGTCTATGAAAAGATACACGCACGAAGAACATAAAAGAGAGCCAGTGAGGAGATCATTTGAAAATGAGAAGAAAAGGTATTCTGAGAAGAAAAATTGAAAAACTGGCATATGTACATTTTATTACGTAGGGGTGGTTTTTGGGTACCAAGTGAGAATAGGGTAGATCAACGTCACTCAAGAATCTATTCTGGAACTGAAACAATGAAAACTCCAACATTTCCCACGATTTATTGGTATTCATGCAAATTATTCTTATATAAGGGTGGCTACCACCCTTTATAGAAGAGATTTTGGGTTACGAGTAAGCGAGCTGCCCTAGGAGTCACTCCAGATTCATGTTCTGTACTTAAACTATAAAAAAGTTATTTCCCGTGATTTATTGGCATTTGCGCTTTATTCTGTGATGGTTTCCACCCTATTATAGGGGTAGTTTTTGTACCGACTAAGAATAAGGTAGAACAGGGTCACCCAAGATTCTATTCTGGAATTAAAACATCGAAAACTCCTCAATTTCCCACAATCTATTGGTATTCACGCAATATATTTTAATATAAGGGTGGCTTCCACCCTGTTATATGGGTGGTTTTGAGACACGCGTAAGGTTCATGTACTGTATTCCAAACTATAAAAACTTTAACATTTCTCGCGATTTATTGGCATTTATATACTCTATTCTTGTACAGAGAGAGTTTTCAGCATATTATAAGGGTAGTTTTCCAGTCAATATTCAAGTAAGTGACTGCTGAATATAAAACATTTTCCCTTCCCATGTTTTTCACCATTCATTTACATCCATTCATTGAATTCTGATGTATGGGACGGTTTTACCCCATTTTCGGGATTGATTTTGGTTGTAGCGCAAAAGTTTGGGGGTATACGAATATTTTTGACCTCGGATTCGGATTCAGCGTCGAAAAACACATAGGAATACTATGGTCAGTCATCCAGATCAAAAACTTTTTTTTTTGGGTTGGGGCTGTGTAATTATTATACAGTGTGTCCCCGGATGGGGTACCGCACTCTTGTAAACTTTCTTATTTTTGATTTGCCGAGAAAAAGTCATTCTTTATAAAAAGTTTTGCTTGTTTTAGGAAGCCATAAATAGCTGTCATACTTAAGATAAATTATACAGGATATTCTTTTTTACATTTCTATTAACACTTTTATTTAGCAAAGTTTTTTCAATTACTCAATGACTTTTTCTCGGCAAATCAAAAATAAGAAACTTTACAAGAGTGCCGTACCTCATCAGGGGACAGAAATTGTTATTTCTCTATTTTGCGACTAAACTCCATATTTAAGCTTTTTCTCATAATTGAAAAAATTTTATTCAACAAAATTTTCAATAAAAATGTAAAAAAAGGTAGTTTGCTTAATAAAGTCCATTTCACATTTTCTTTTTTTTTTTCAGAATACCCTATATAATTTATCTTAAGTTTGACAACTGACTATGACTTCCTAAGAAAAGCAAAACTTTTTATAAAGAATAACTTTTTCTCCCCAAATCAAAAATAGAAAATGACACTGCATATTAATTATTATAAATAAGGTGATATTAATGAAAAATATATTAATGCCCTACAAGTCTGTTATTTTACAATAACCACCCTATTTTGAGATACATTAAATGAAAAATAACGCCCTAGGGCGTTATGAATATCTATAACGCCCTAGGGCATTATAAAATTATAACACAACCCAAAACAAGTAAATTATGATAGCGTTATTGACAAACAAAATGCGTTGCTATGCAATTTTGATTTTTACTCTCTTTTAAATCAAATCGTTCTGAACATAATAGATGTCAAATTAATAAGTCGTAAATGTAAAAAAAAAAATTGAATTAAATAACAGACTTGTAGGTAGGATAATGACGCCCTCGATCGACGTACATTCCCTCGGGCCAGAGGCCCTCGAGAAGTACACTGCCGGTGCGTTATTATCTTTATAACACCCTTGGTACCTTAATAACTATAATAAGTTAATATAAAAAACATAAAACCTAATAATAGTACGGTAAGTGAAGCTTTTAAATCCCAGCCCGAAAACGATGTAATGAATTTCCAAATTTTTTTCTTCAACATGCTTCATAAAGTATGTATATAAGAATCTATATTGTCATTTTTCCTGCTTTTTGGTTAGGTGGTTCCCACCCCTTCTTGGAGATTATCGCAAAAAAAAAAACAAAAAACACAACCTGATAGACCTGATAGAGAATCAAATTATAAGAAAGAAAGGCTTTATACACTTTTTTTCTAAAATACATATTTTTCGAAATATTGCGAACTGAAAATTGCAATTTTCACCCCCTAAAATCAGTATTCCTAGACGTTTTTTTAAAAGTACTCAGAAAATGTGGACTTTAATAAAGAAATGCAAGGGTACAAAATTAAAACTTTTACGAAAACAAATCGAATGTTTTTTCCTTTTTTTTCTCTGATGTTTAGTTTTGGAAATATGGCATTTTCAAAATGGCGCCGAAACGTTCAGAAAAAATATACGATTTTAACATCTAAAATTACTCAAAATCTACGAGAAAAATTTTTTATTGTAAAAATTAAAGGTATTAAAACTTTCTATAGATTGAGACGTATTACGACCTTTTATAATGAAAACTAAAAAAGTTACAAACAAAAAAGTAGCGCATTTAAAAATTTAGGCGCCATTTTTTTTTACTTTTATTTCTCTAATTTCTTATTAATTCAAATTTTTTTTTAATCCTTCTAGATATTGTTAATGCATATTATTACTAACATGCTCATTTTTTTTTAGAATTTATGAAATAATCATTTTTCATTCTGTACCCATTTTCAATAATGACAATTTTCATAATTTTTTGAAAAAAATCGGGTTTTTGGAAATTGCTGTGAAAATATTTTTTATAAAAAAATGTAACAGTACAAAATTGAAGCTTATAAAAAACGAAGAGTTTGGCTTTTTTAAATTTTCCTACGACAAACTATTCCAGAGATATAAAGGTTTAAATATGGCGCTTAAGCGCATACGCAAGAAAATTATGTATTTAAAATTGAAATATCTCAAAAACTATAATATTGATAAAAGGATGATATAAGAATGAAATGAAGCTTATAAAAAAACGAAGAGTTTGGGTCTTTATATTACTTCCACATCCAGTGGAAGTATAGTAACGACAAAAAAATTTTAAAAAATTTTTATTGTTCAAATAGGCTTAGAATGTCATGAAACGTCGAAATTTTAAGTTTGAGCGAAAAAAAATTTCTGTCTGTTGGTCTGTCTGTAACTTTTTTTGTGCGCACGTTTACTCTGGAACCGTTTAAGATATTGACTTGAAATTTGGTACACATATGTACTTTTACGAGATCTGGAACTAGATTATATTTCCATCTTATTCCGTTGAAGGGGGTAAATTTGGGGTAAATAGGTAAATCAAGCAGGTAAGAGTCCATAAAATTAGTATTTAGTATATATAAAAGAAGTTAAGGTCTCAAAAAATTTTTTGGCATTAGCCACCCCCATTACTACCCCCCCCCCACCCTAGTATTAAAGGGGGTGAAAAAAAAATTGTAATTCAGCGTGTATACAAGAACCTATGGCCTCAATTTTTTTTTTTACTTAATCCACCCCTACCCCCACTATCGATGTGACATTTCGTTTTATAGGTTTTTGGGGTAGGCGATTTCAAATATCATGTTATAAAGTTACTTCGAGTAATACGGATGCGCAGTAGGTTTCCCCGAGTATTATGGATGCGCAGTGGCTTTCCTCGAGTACCATCGATGCGCAGTAGGTTACCTCTAGTAGTATGAATGCGCAGTAGGTTTCTTCGAGTATTTAGGATGCGCAGAGGCTTTTCTCGAGTAAAATGGATGCGCAGTGGGTTTTCTCGAGTAAAATGGATGCGCAGTGGGTTTCTTCAAGAAGTATGAATGCGTAGTGGCTTTCCTCTAATAAATTGGATAAACACTGGGTTACCTCGGGTAGTATGGATGCGTAGTAGGTTTCATTGAGGAAAATGCTTGAAGTAGAGGCTCTACTTCTATCGTGTAGTCCACGGCACAGAATGATTTTTTATATCTTTGTCATGCTATTTTCTGCGTATTACTTCTACATCCAGTTGAAGTATACTAACGCAAGGAACATTTTTGAAAATTTTCATTGTACGAATAGGCTTGGAATGTCATGAAATCTCAATATTTTAAGTTAAGTTTAATAAAATAAATTTGTTTGTCGCGTCGGTCTGTCTGCTAGTCTTGAATCTCTTTGGTGCTCACGATTACTCTGGAACCGTTTAAGATATTGACTTAAAATATGGCACACGTATATATTTTAACGAGATCTGGAACTAGATTATATATCGATCTTATTCCGTTGCAGAGTTGAAGGTAAATGGGATTAAAGAGGCAAATAGGTAAATCAAGCAATTAAGAGTGCATGAAATTGGTATTTAATAAATATAAGAGGAGCTAAGGTCTCAAAAACATTATTGGCAGTAGCCACCTCTATTACCACCCCCACCCCATTATTAAAGGGGGTGAAAAATATTGTGATTTAGTGTGTATACAGGAACCAGTCATCAAGAATCACCTACTACTGATGGGGCATATCATTTTATGGGTTTTTGAAGTACACGATTTCAAATATGGTACTATTAAAGCTCCATAAACAATTATTTCCACTTAGTGGAGTGCAAATATAGTATTTTCGTTGTAAGAGACTTAGATAGGAAGTTTTGATGTGGAAGTAGTGATTCCTTAGGCAGCGGTTTTTTCCTACGACAAACTGTTCCAGAGATATGACAGTTTGAAATAATGTTGAAACTTTTCAGTTTCTACGCACATTTTAAATGTCTATAGTTGCTAGAGAAACGAGCAATAGCAGTCTATTTTTCTAAGAATACGCAGAAAAACGGGTTGCATTGCACTTTAGCATGTTTTAGAGTGCAGATTAAAAATGTTATTTAATTATTTTACTTAATTGTATTAATTTGATTTATTCATAATCTGAATTTTTAATAGAATTAGATTATATTATACTATACTCTTTTGTAATCATTTCACCATCAATCCACCATTTTTTTTTATATAAATTTAGACCTCATAATCATATTCAGCGACCTAAAAAACATAAAGTATATGGATTTTTTGAATTTATTTTTAACGTTAGAAAAATTAATAATTTTCCAGTATTTAAGGGTTGTTTCAACCCTTAATCTTTTCGTCTTTCCTATGTTTTGACCACGTAATCATATTCAGCTACCTCAAAAACATAATTATATGGATTTTCGTGATTTTATTCGTAAAATTAGAAGATATTAATTTTTCAGTATTTAAGGGTAATTTCAACCCTTAATATTTTCGTTTCATTAGTTTTTGACCCCACAGTCAAATTCAGCGACCTCAAAAGCGTAAGTATATGGATTTTCGTTAATTTATTTGTAAAATTAGAAGAGTTATCAATTTCTCAGTTCTTAGGGGTGGTTTCCACCCTTAATAATAAAAAGCAGGTAGTGCGACAATATAGATTTTGATGTACGTATTTTATAAAGCATATTGCAAAAAAAATAAGGAAATTCCTTTAATCGTTTTCGGGACGGGAATTTTACCATTTTTACTGCTTCGCTTACTGTACTATAATATAATGTAAGTAGAAATAAAGTACCAATAATTTTTTTCTACCTATATACATCACTTAACTTTGACCTACCTCCTTTTGCAACGCTAAAAAACCCTTAAAAATAGTCAAAATATAAAAAAATAGGGCTAATTATTTGTTATAAAGTGCTCTATAAAAAAGACCTGATATATTTTATAAAATTACTAGAAAAGAAGTTATTAATAATACTAGTTTCTCATCCCCTAAATTTTCATTAATTTTTGCTTATAACTTCTTAATTCAATTAAAGGTTATTAATTAAGCTTTCATATGATTTTTTTTTGTTTTTGTAGAATAAAAAATAAACAAGTTATGGCCGAAACAATGTGCGTCTTCACACTTCCTTAATAAAAATGTCGTTATTTTGTTGCCAGTTTGAGTTTTCTTACTTTGACTTGGTATTGGTAATCAACAAGTCCAAAAATATAATAGTCTACGTGCCCGCCAACATAAAGTTCAATTTATATATTTATACAACTTCTTGTATGGCATAATTGCGCCTAGTGTACCACTTTTTCCTCTGCGAAAATTTTCGTAAACGCGGTTTTCCCCCTGCCATTTTTCCGAAAGGCGTGCATTTCCCGTTGTATGAAAAATTTATAGATACTGTACTTTTACAAAATGTAGTCGCAAGAAAACTTGATGAAACGCGCGAGAAAAAAATTGTCCGACAAAAATTTTGGAACGTTAAGGGTATCTTCTACCCTAGACATGCCGAAATAACAACTTTAAAAAATTTATTGATAACCAGCTTATGATGCATTCAAAGTAGCAGAACTACCGGTCTTGTCTTAAACATTTTAGACACCAAATCTTAAACTTTTAAGGCAGAATGTGAACACACCCGTAAGTATATATCAGGGTGGCCAAAAGCAGAATTTTAAAGGCATGACATTCTAAATATTATTAACTTAAATTCTTAATATTAAACGGAACCAGATAACGGAGAAATGGAAGTGGGAAAGCCGCGTTTACGAAAATTTTCGCAAAGGAAAAAAGTGGTAGACTAGGCGCAATTATACCCTAGAAGACATTATAAGAGGATATGTATAAATTTCACTTTATGTCGGCGGGCACCTAGACTAAAAGTAGTATTTTTCCTCAACTAATGTACTAAACTGTAAGAACTGTAAGAACTGATTAAATGGGGTTTTCTCATAAAAAAAATCATTGCTGAAGTACTTAATTCACGTAAAGAAATGATGTATGGCACATTTATTATCTTTTTAATTTTACTAACAGTGACAAAAAAAACTTAAAGTTTGAAAAATATTGAGTTCATTTTAAACAGCCATAAATTAGCGCGTTGTGACGTCAACGCCCTGAAATCCAATAAAAAGTCGGTTACATTGTTGCATAAGATAACCGGGAAAAATATAAAACATAACCTCTATTTATTGACAGCACTTTTTAATTATTATAAGTTGTAATGAATTATCAAAATGCCTAAAAAAGTTTGTTTTGTACCTTTGTGTAATAATACTAGTGACAATGCTCCCTCAATATTATTTTTGACAGTACCACTTAATATTGAAAGACGAAAACAGTGGTTAGGTTTTCTGCTGTAAAATCTAAACAAATATTTCATCAAAATATAAAGTTTTAGGTTAGTCATCTGTCATCTGATGTGGTGAAGGTTAATCCCAAACTACAAAATATCAACGTTCGACGCTTTTACGAATACTTGTGCGGCCTTTTTTATCTGGATACTGATTGGCCAATATTTATAAGTCCATTATTTAGACCAATCACAGTACAAGCAATAAAAGAGGAAATTCTGAGAATTTTAGAGGAAAGCTTCCTTTAACGCAAAGTTATGTTCATAATCTTATTGGTTTTCCGGTTAGATACGTAATTCTGGCGCGTAAAAATGACCGTTTTAAAAAGCCCTGAAATTATCAGTAAGTTGTTTTGACGATATTTTCTTAGAAGTAATTCTTATTAGAAAAGTAAATTGTTGTAAATTAATAGAATGTTTTATTATATCATTTTCACAACATAAAATGTTAAAATAAAATTAGTGGGACAACCCTATTGCAATGTGCTGTCTTTAGACCCCAATTGACTCCGCTAATTAAACAAACGAATATGTCAAATTCTAGCTTATAAACATTTTAGTACTAGCAAAACAATGCAAAAAACGACATGAACAGGTGGAGGGTAGCTAAGGCCGGTTTTAGGCCAATTTTATTTTTGGAAATTTTAAAAAATCATTTTTTAATCATCTGTCATCAATATTTAATTGATTTCACGGAGCCTCCCAAACGGAACCTCCCCCCCACTCGCACATATCTCTTCTACCTTCTATTAAGATAACCAGAATCCAGGAAGGTTATCGCTAATTTTTTTTGCATTTAAAAAGTGAACCCTCCAAAGTTTTTCTTTTCAGAAAAGTTCATCTGGACTACTCACTAATCCCTTTCCCCCACCACGCCTACTTACCCACCCACACCCTTAACTTATAACTCGACTTTATAAACATACAGATGTAATGGAACCACAAGGATTCTTTATTTTTATCACAAAAAAGATGGTTTTTTATAGTCGAGTTAGAAGATGGGGGTGTGGGTGGATAAGTAGGCGTGGTGTGGGAAAGGGATTAGTAGGGAAGAGAAAAAAATTAAATGCAAAAACATTAGCGATACCGTTCCTGAATGCTGGTTATCTAATACTTAAAAGAGGTAGAAGAGATATGTGCGAGTGAGAGGGAGGTTCCGTTTAGGGTGAAATGAATTAACTATTGATGACACATGATAAAAAAATGGTTTCTTTAAATTTAAATCCAAAAATAATATAAGCCTAAAACTAGTCTGCTCTTTTATTTACTGGTGACTCTCCACTATAAGTATAAAAAAGTAAAGATAATCACTTGATAAAATCATTACAAAAATTGAGTTTCAAAATTTCAAACAGTTTTGACAGGCCTACTCTGAAGCCAAGAAATCTGGAAAAAATTCCTGACGTACAGCCATAAGAATGTATCTACCCCGAATTTTTTTCAGAATTTTCAATGCAACGGGAAACGCGAAATTAAATATAAACTGAAAATCACGTTTCCTTCTGTAACTGGCCCAACAGTAGAAATACGAAGTTAAAACTTGGCTGAAATTGTTTATTAATAGAGAGCTAATAAGCCATATACTCAAAGTCCAACTTGGCTCAAGTGAACCAATTTGTTTGTATTTCACATATATTGATTGCAAATCGACTGATGACAATTTATTAATGATATTTTCAGGACATCTTTTCATGAAGAAAAAAAATTAGATGCTTTTGAATTTTTTTGAAAAATTTAAATACGTACTTACACGTTACAGACACCCACCATATTTTTAATTAATTATACACCATACAATAAGCTACAACATATATTTTTCACAATATTCTATCTCTAACGTAGTCAAACTGAAAAATATAATGTCAGGAAGGATTTTAATGCCATGGGCGTATGACGAACTTTATGAAGCTATTCAGTTTCTAAGCCTAAGGGCCGAAATATCTTTTAAGAAAGATATTTTGTCGATTTATTTTGTTCAATTTTCCGCTCTGAATTAATTTTCTAATATTGCACAAAAGGAATTTATGGAACTGATAATTCGAGGTTTTGCCGGAGGCGCCGCGTGTAATAACAACATGTCTTTAATTTTCATATTTCGAGGTTCAAGATATATTATTAGGCCATTCAAAAAATACGTTCCCTTTCAGAGGGGAGCGGAAAATGTAGCAAAATTAAGGATAGGGTATATGAAAAGTTCTCACAAAAAAATGAAAAATAACTAAAATAAATAACGTGTATAATAGTTGTCTTCAGATTTACTACGCACTCAATATATGTCGGCACTTTTGATCTTTAGCGCATCGACAAAGAAGCCGACATTTTTTACACGAATAATAAGTGTGTAGTCAACTTTAATAGAGCAAGATCCCGTGAACGCCAGACCTACGTCATTTTATAAAATCTGGAAATTTTTCTACAGAAGTACACTACTACAGGTAAGAACGATTAGCTACTATGAATAGTCGGTCGCGGTGACTTTGACAGGTAACAGGTAGCAAAGGTGTATAGAATTGCTGCTCAAAATCATCATACTAAAAAGCGTAATTTTTTTTGATATTGTTTAAGAGATACTATAATAATTCACGTCCTCCACTGCCAGACACTTTGTATGGGGATAATGCCCCTTTAAAGTATAAAAAATGGTAATTGTACTTACGTTATTTTATAAAATCTGAATTTTATATCTGTTACTTGGGCAACTATTTTAAGGTGTTTCCCAAGCAGCCAGACAGTTTCGAAGGTTCCAACCCCCTACCAGACATAGTTGAAGGTCAGCTGTAGGTATGAGCGCAAAGGAAAAAAAAATAATTAATTAAATTTGGTGATATCAACTTTGTGGTGAAAAAAAAATATATGAAAAAAAAAATGAAAAAAAAAACAACCTGTCTGGGATTCGAACATCTGATCTTTGGATTGCAACAACAACAACAACAACAACAACAACAACAAAACAAATTTATTTGACATTTCTTGTTACAAGGATTGCAAGGCAAAACTTTAGCCACTGTACCATCACATATTACTACAAAAATTGAATGTCCGTAATAAATATCTTTCGAGAATCATATTTCAACGCATTAGATATAGGCCAGGCTAGATAAGTATCAGAATTGAAAAAAAAAACATAAGTCGTTACAGCAAACTGATAGTGGAATGTAGTAGAACATATCATAACTAATGAAGGAAAAATAATCCGAACTACCTGCGATTATCTGGGGGGAAATGGGGTGGGCTTTTAGGGGGGGAAAACGGTTTCTTGCGATTTCTGGCTTAACTACGCATCCTATCGAAAAAGTTAAATATAAAAGTTGTAAGTAATAAAGAGGTCAACAAATTTTGTAAAGAGCATTTTTATCCTAACCTTAAAATTTTTCGAGATACACGCAAAAAAACCATTTTTTGGTTTTTTATTTTTTTCTTCCACAATAATAATCCGATTTAGCTCAAATTTGGTGAAAATATACGTTTTGGTGTTCCACATAAGCACTATTTTTTTTGCAGCCGAATATTTAGCTGTTGTTGTTTAATTCAATTTAAAAAAAAAAAGTGAAATTTTCAACTGCGATTCCTCATAAAAGTACTTGTCCGATAGGGTTCGGACAGGGTCCATTTTTTTGTTTTTACTTCTACTTTCAATGAATAAAAAAATATATATACTGTAATGGAAAAATTGCCGGAAAATCGGAAATTCTAAAAAAATGCCTTTTTTCGTTGTTTTATAATTATTGTAAAAAATTTGTTATTATTTATTAAAATTAATATAATTTTGTAAAATCAATGTATGCTAGAAACAATAAGTAAAATAATTAATAATTAATTACATTCCTCAACCACGTTTGAATTATTAAACAAACAAAAATGTATGATCTTGATTTCTATGCCTTCTATTGTAACGGTATTGGCACGGCGTATAAATGACCGCATTTTTATTTATTTAATAATCTAAATATATTTACTTTTAATTTTGATTATTAATAACTTTTAAATTGTAAAAATTGGTAAAACTTGCTTCGTTAATTTTAATTATATTAAACATAATAAAAATAATTTTTTGTAAAAATAATAAATGTACTTTTTAATACATGATTTTAATAGATTTACATTTTGTAGTAAACATACAGTTGATAATAATAATAATTTATTATTTTATTATTATTATTGTTAATAATAATAAAATGGCTTTATTTAGGAATAAATTTACAGCATATTCCTAAACTAAGTCTAGCTTAATAGCTACTCAACTTAACTTTTTACATTATAATAATTTAAATCTAATTTAAGTCTAATCTAACTTTAAGTAAAACAAAACTAAACATATAGTATAGAATTAAACATAAAACTAAAGGCTAAGAAAAGGCAAATATGTGTATATATACCCACATACTCATACATTTGCATATATAAAACCAATTGCTATCTTATAAAATTTGGAGAGAAAGGGAATGAGGTTTTCATCGTTTTGCGACATTTAAAATACTTATATTAGAATATAACATTTTCAATGCGTAATATGCTTTTTTTAATAAAACTGCCACATGCTTCATGAAACGCATCTTATAGTCAAAAATAAGACCTACATTTTTTGCTTCATTTAGAATGGGCAAGTATTGCCCATTGATAGCGATCTTTAGATTTGCCTTCGTGTATTCCCGTGTTTTATTAGAAGTAAAGCATAACATTGGACTTTACCATAATTGATATGTTGGATCATATCGGCAGTATGGATTAAGAACAAAACGGGTCCTAAAACCGATCCTTGCGGCACACCTGATGTGATGGGGCAAATATTTGACAGCTAATAAAAATAATGGAAAGATGTCGCCGTTCTAAAATTATCTCCCAAACAATTAAAATTTAAATATATAAATGTTATTTGACGTTTTTTTTTAATAATATACACATTTATTAATCGACATAAACTCTACATACTTAAATTATTATAATGTAAAAGGTTAAGTTGAGTAGCTATTAAGCTAGACTTCTCCTTAGTTTAGGAATATGCTGTAATTTTATTCCTAAATAAAGCCATTTTATGATTATCATTATGTTTATTATTATTAATTGTATGTTTACTACAAAATGTAAATATATTAAAATCATGTATTAAAAAGTACATTTATTATTTTTACAAAAAAATATTTATATTATATTTAATAATTAAAATTAACAAAGCAATTTTTACCAATTTTTACAATTTAACAGTTATTAACAATCAAAATTAAAAGTAAATATATTTAGATTTTCAAATAAATAAAAATGCGGTCATTTATACGCCTTACCAATACCGTTACAATAGAAGGCATAGAAATCAAGATTATACTTTTTTGTTTGTTTAATAATTCAAACATGGTTGAGGAATGTAATTAATTATTAATTATTTTACTTATTGTTTGTAGCATACATTGATATTACAAAATTATATTAATTTTAATAAATAATAACAAATTTTTGACAATAATTATAAAACAACGGAAAAAGGCATTTTTTTAGAATTTTCGATTTTCCGGCAATTTTTTCCATTGCAGTATATATATTTTTTTATTCATTGATAGTTGAAGTAAAAACAAAAAAAATGAGCCCTGTCCGAACCCTAACGGACAAGTATTTTTATGAGGAATCGGAGTTGAAAATTTCACTTTTTTTTTTTAAATTGAATTAAACAACAGCTAAATATTCTGCTGCCAAAAAAAATAGTGCTTATGTGGGGCACCAAAAGGTATATTTTCACCAAGTTTGAGTTAAATCGGATTATTTTTGTGGAAGAAAAAAATAAAAAAAATAAAAAACCGAAAATAGGTACAATTTTTGCATGTATCTCGAAAAATTTTGAGGTTAGGATAAAAATACTCTCCACAAAAGTTGTAGATCTCTTTATTACTTCCAACTTTTGTATTTAACTTTTTTCGATAGGATGCGTAGTTAAGCCAGAAATCGCAAAAAAACCGTTTTCCCCCCCTAAAAGTCCACCCCATTTCCCCCCAGATAATCGCAGGTGGTTCGGATTATTTTTCCTTCATTAGTTATGATATGTTTTACAATATTCCACTATCAGTTTGCTGTTACGAATTATGTTGTTGTCCAAACCTTATCTAGCCTGGTCTAATATATTATTATAAAATATATATTAGTAAAATGTATAAACAAAAAAAAATATATTATAGAGATAACATTTCGCAAGATTTCTATTTAAGTACAAGCGACAAAAATTAAGAAAATGTATATTTTTTAATTAAATGATTACTAACTTTCCTATTTACTAATTGATTTTCTTCAAAACAATAAGTTTCTTCCTCCAGCTAACATTAACTTACTGTTCAAATTGCAGTACAATCAGATTTTTCTTTCTTGAGTTATCGTGCTTACAAGAAACGTGATGGACGGAGAGAGAGACGGACAGACGGACATTTTGAAAGTTGTTCAGAATTCGTTCACACAATGATACGAATTTTTTTTTCTCTACGAGCGATATTTCCGGTTTTAGAAATGTGCCGTTCAATGTTAATTAATTTTCTATTGATTTATTAAATTTATATTTTAACTAGAAAGGGTACCATAGAGATGGGCATTATACTCTTCACAGAAAGCAGTTTATTGCACCTTTTATATAATTGTTGCACATTCTATAGGATACTCTTCGCAAAATTTTTTAAAAGTAATCCTGTTTTGTCTTGTAAATTAAGGACCCCTCCTGTAATACCTTCCTATTGACTTTAAATCGATAACTTCTGCAATTAGAGATGATATATGGAGGTGGGGAGCAGGCGTTGTAGACTGTCACATATTTGATTTCTAGAAATCTAATTATTTTTAATAGAAACTAGTAGTCCTTGCAATCTTGTAAAAATATTTTGTCTCTATTCTTTAAATATTACTCAATTATTCACATATTATTTATTATATCTTCAGAAATTACATAAAAAAAATTGTAAAAAACAGCCAACTTGTCTGGGGCTTGAACCCACGACCTTTGGATTGAGAGGCAACAACAAACAACAACAACAATAATATTTTATTTTAAGTTCAAGCACAATATATGTGCCTCACCGGCTCCTAGCCCGAAGCCAGTCAGACAACCACGGCGAACATCGCCGAGGTGGGTGTGAGGCTGGGTGGGGTAGGTCCGATTCGGCTTGGAAATAAATTCGAGGGGGGTGCTAGAAGCTGTCTGCCACGGGCAGACTTAAAAACTAGATTAAAATTTTTGATGGGTCCACATGGACCTAAAAGTAACTTAAAAATAAACACAACATTGAGAACACTAAAATCGTAGGCAAGCGCACTTCGTAATTTTGATTGTTGATACGGGGAACACAACTAAACGGAAAAACCCGTTCGAACAAATGACGACCTTGTGGTCTGATCGCCGACAAGGAAGGTAGGGTGGAAATAAAATTGTGGTTTAAAAAAATTAGGATTTACGTAAGTTTTCGGCCTAGAGGGGATTTAGAGAGACAAAAAAGAAATGAAAATAACAAAAAGGATAAAAGAAAAAAAATGTACAAACATAAATGGGAAGAAAGAGAGATTGGAAAGATGTAAAGTTGAGGAAAGATAAGAGTAAGGGTATGGGTAAGTTATCGTAGAAGGAAGTGTGGTTAGGGAGCTGCCGGAAGATAGGCAACGCCTGGTATGGTAGGGGGTGTCTTATATCGAAAAGTATGGCATTATGCTGTCTGATTCGGGTAATGTTGCGGGTAAGCGGGCTACCGTCCAGTTTAAACTGGTAGAATTTTTGCGAAGTTTCTTGAACGTAGTCCGCTAGTGGGGTTATGTCGTGGCAATGTGCATAGAGATTTCTGAGGGAGGTGTACCTACCAGAGTCTGAAATGAGGCGCATAAATTTGTGTTCTAATACTCTTAACTTCCGCATTGTCGTGGCCGGGATGCTGCACCACACCGGCGCCGCGTATGTGATGGCCGGCGTGATTACCATCGATTACCAACTTTTTATTAGTCCTGTTGAGTCCGCTACCCCATGCCAGAAGAGGATACAGACTCCTGGATATGGAGTAGACCTTGCGTATCGTCTCATTAATGTGTGTATTAAACGTCAGTCTTTTGTCTAGGTTCACCCCCAAATACTTCACGCACCGCTTAATTGGAATTTCTCTACCCCCGATCGAAAGTGGCGTTAGAATCCGGTTTTCTGTGAAGCGGCGCGTGAACAGAATCGACTCTGACTTCTCGGCGTTGATCCGAATTTTCCACTTGTTGTAATACGCCGTTTCACGGGCCATGTGTGCTTTCAGCAGCATATTAGCCGCCTGTGCGATATGCGAATGCACGTACATGACTGTGTCGTCGGCGTATTTGGCAAGGTTCGAATTCGGGAACTCCGCGAAGTCGGAGACGTACAAGTTGAACAACTTTGGAGACAGGCACGACCCTTGGGGGACGCCCGCGCGAATGACCCGCCGAGTTGAGAATTTATTATTCACCCTGACCTCCAACGATCTACCAGACAGGAAGGAGTGAATAAGTTTCGTGATGTGCGTTGGGAAGGCCAATGAGTTTAGTTTGTAGAGTAACCTCGAGATCCATATGGTATCGAAGGCTTTCTCAATATCGAGGAGCACCATGACGATGCTCTTCCCGAGGTTGCATTGCACCTTGACGTCGTTGACGATCCTGACGACCTGCTGCACGGTGCACCTGCCCGCCTGAAGCCGAACTAGCACTCGTCGTCGATGTGAAGTTCATCCTGAGCAGCGTCTAGTCTGATCAGGATGACTTTCTTCACCAACTTGGAGATCGCCGACAGCTGCCGATGAGCTTTGCGTTCTTGTTCGGCTTTAGGGTTGGCACGATCACGGCGCATTTCCACTGGCTGAGCCAGTGTTGCAATCACAGGATCGCGTTGACAACGTACGTCAATTGTACAATGCCTTTTCTCGGGAGATATTTGAGTAGCCTATACTCGATGCCGTCTGAACCCGGGGCCTTGTTTGGTAGAGTCCGTACAATGCCCGCAACTTCCGAGGGCTTGGCCATGACTTTTAGAAATTCTCGTCTCGTCAATTGGATGTCATGGCCAATCAGTTCGTTTACGCCATTTTCGAGAGGCAACACTTTTGCCATTACACCACCATTTCTTATTGTTAAAGTTGTTAATGAGTGTAATATATACCACTGGTAAATTTGTTGTGATTATTAGGAAACACTCATTAGTAAAATGTATATAAAAAAAAATAATGATAGGAAATAACGTTTCGCAAGATTTCTATTTATTACAAACCATAAAAAATTAAAAAAACAATTTTTTGAATTTTAAATTACTAATAACTTTTTTATTTACTGATCTATTTTGTTAAGAAACAATAGGGATCTTCCTCTAGCTAACACTAATTTACTATCCAAATTTCAGTACAATCGGATTTTTCTTTCTTGAGTTATCGTGCTTACAAAAAACGTGACGGACGGACAGACGGACATTTTGAAAGTTGTTCAGAATTCGTTCACTAACACAATGATATGAAAATATATGTCTACGACTGATATTTACGGTTTTAGAAATGTGTTGATCAAATGCAATATATTACTCGAAGAGTATAATAATTTACTAATTGTAAAATTATGGTAAGTAATTATTCCAAAAGTTATTTTTAATTTATAAATAATTTCTACATAATTGAATTATCCGATAAATCTAACTAACTGTCTCATTCGTACTCGCTTTTATATACATTTGCCTTTCCTTTGCGCTCATCCCTACAGTTGACTTTCAGCTATGTCTGGTAGGGGATTGGAATCTTCGAAACTGTCTGGCTGCTTGGAAAGTACCTTAAAACAGTTGCCCAAGTAACAAAATTATGATTTTATAAAATAACGTAAGTACAATTACATTTTTTTTATACTTTAAAGGGATCTGGCTGGAGGTTGCCACCATACAAAGTGTCTGGCACTGGAGGACGTGAATTATTATAGTATCTCGTGAACAATATCAAAAAATTACGCTTTATAGTATGATGAAGCAGCAATTCTATACACCTTTGCTACCTGTTACCTGTCAAAGCCACAGCGACCGACTGTTCATAGTAGCCAATCGTTCTTACCTGTAGTAGTGTACTTCCGTAGAAAAATTTTCAAATTTTATAAAATGACGTAGGTCTGGAGTTCACGGGATCTTGGACTTATAAGTACGTATTTAAATTTTTCAAAAAATTCAAAAGCATCAATTTTTTTTTTCTTGATGAAAAGATTACCCGAAAATATCATTAATAAATTGTCACAAGCAGATTTAAAATATACGTGAAATACAGACAAATTAGTTCACTTCATTAAGAAAAAAAACTAAAAAAAACTAATCAAGAATAGTGTAAAATTGGCTTTAATGACGTGGCATTGTCTTTAACGCCACTGTCGTTGAATAATTACAATAGATGAACAAAAACAAAAACTATGATAAATAAAAGGCACGTTAAATATGATTTTTCATTTTGAGCTTAAAAACAAGGTTAAAATCGGCCAATTAAGAACAGTAATAATGCTGTTAATATTATTTACGCTTGTAACATTTGTGAAACACCCCATTAAACGAACGTTTGCCTGCAAACCTTTCCCTCCGATTAAACTTAAAAATAAATTCTGTTGAATAGATTCCCACGAGAGAACGAAATTGAAATGCTAAATATAAGTTATTTTTCATTTTTTGTGAGAACTTTTTATATACCCTCCTATTGTTCATTTTGTCACATTTTCCCCTCCCCTCTAAAAGCGAACGTATTTTTTTAATGGCCCTATAATAATATCACTTCAAAATATGAAAATTACAGACCATGTTCTTACATGCGGCGCCTCCGGCAAAACCTCGAATTATCAGTTCCATAAATTCCTTTTGTGCAATATTAAAAAATTAATTCAGAGCGGAAAATTCAACAGATCTGTTAAGGGCTTAGAAACTGAATTAAAGCTAAAAGCTTCATGAAGTTCTTCATACGCCCATGGCATTAAAATCCTTTTATATTCCTGACATTATCTTTTCCAATTTGACTACGTTACTCATTCGATAGAGTTTTGTGAAAAATATATGTTGTAATTTATTGTATGGTGTATAATTAATAAAAAATGGTGGGTGTCTCTAACGTGTAAGTACGTATTTAAACTTTTCAAAGAATTCAAAAGCATCAATTTTTTTTACTTCATGAAAAGATGTACTGAAAATATCATTAATAAATTGTCATCATAGTGAGGGAACTACGTATATAAAAACTGCAAATTGTGATAAGAATAAGCCTTTTGGTATGAATTTAGGTTATGGTCAGACAATGAAAATAAGATGGGGAGGCATTACCCAAAGTTGTTATAATCCGAAATGGCGGCTATTTTTCAAAATGGCTACCCGTATTTTGTTTTTGCTACATTTTCTTTGATACACATGATGCAAAACAGTGTTTTATATCAATTTATATGTTTTAGGCCTAGGATAAGTAAATAGATTAACTAATAATGTATTAAACGTAAATTTATTTACACAAAGTGTTAATTCATACATATAACAAACCAAAAAGTACACTTTTAATTTTATAAGTTCTGTAGAATATTTCTACCAACACCATTGTTATTGTTCACATTCATTCTTGCATTTGCACAATAATGTGCACGATAAACCAGCAGTTCTGCAGCTGCACTTGTTTTTGCAGATTTTGCAAACACATTTTATGAGTTCGTTGCAGGAATCAGAAATTTCTGGTAACTCCGACCATTTCAACTGCCAAGATTCATTATGCAACCACCATCCCCAATCGTTTTGGTGATGGTACACAAATGTGTCCAGCTTGGAAAGCACTACTCAAGAATAATACTGCATCTCCAAGACTTGGTAGAAAACGGCTACAAGAATGTTGCTATACGCACTGTAGATACTGATGTCTTAGTTTTAGCAATTGCTTACTTCTTCACCTTGTCAACAGCGGGTCTTGATAAACTTTGGATTGCGTTTGGAACAGGAAAGAATTACAGATTTATTCCGGTTCATGCAGTAGCTGAAGCTATTGGGATGGAAAAGGCTACTGCTTTACCAGGATCCACGCTTTCACAGGCTGTGATAGCATTCCTAGTTTCACAGGAAAGTCCAAAAAATCAACTTGGAGGACATGGATACTCTTCAAAGAAGCTACTACTGCATTTTCGTTCATCTCACAACCACATAATTCAATTCCTAATGAAATTGTTGACATATTTGAAAGGTACGTAGTACTCCTTTACTGTTCAACGAGTGACAAGGTCAGTGTTAATGAAGCAAGGCAAGAATTGTTCATGACCAAAAATCGTCCACTAGAAAGTCTTCCACCAACAAAGGGTGCATTACTACAACAAGTATTGAGTAGTGCTTTCCAAGCTGGACACATTTGGGGACAAGCAAATAAACGCACAATATGTGTACCATCACCAAACGATTGGGGATGGCGGTTGCATAATGAATCTTGGCAGTTGAAATGGTCGGAGTTACCAGAAATTTCTGATTCCTGCAACGAACTCATAAAATGTGTTTGTAAAATCTGCGAAAACAAGTGCAGCTGCAGAACTGCTGGTTTATCGTGCACATTATTGTGCAAATCCAAGAATGAATGTGAACAATAACAATGGTGTTGGTAGAAATATTCTGCAGAATTTATAAAATTAAAATTGTACTTTTTGGTTTGTTATATTTATGAATGAACACTTTGTGCAAATAAATTTACGTTTAATACATTCTATTTACTTATCCTAGACCTATAACATATAAATTGATATAAAACACTATTTTGCATCATGTGTATCAAAGAAAATGTCAAAGAATATGTAGCAAAAACAAAATACGGGTAGCCATTTTGAAAAATAGCCGCCATTTTGGATTATAACAACTTTGGGCGTTGCCTCCCTATCTTATTTTTATTGCCTAACCTTAATCTACATTCTCACCAAAGGGCATGTTCTTATCACAATTTGCAGTTTTCTTATGGTTTTTATTGTATAGCTCCCCCACTATCAGTCGATTTACAATATATGTGAAATACAAACAAATTGGTTCACTTGATTAAGAGAAAAATTATTTTTTCGGATTTTCGAAAAAAAATTTCCCAGATATTATGAAGTTTTTGTCAAAACTTTTTGTGCAAAGACACATCGCTGGAAGGAATCACACGCAAAAAGGTTGCTTAAGGTATCTTAACCTACCATGGCCCTTCGATCTGTTAATTCGAATATTGACTAACAACTTACCTCAGGAAGCCTTTTCAACCAACAGTTTATAAAAGGTTGCAAACCCAAAACACCTGGTTCAAGATAGACCATTCCGCATCTGGAAACAGTTGCTGGAGAGGCCACTGCTAAATCAGCAACCTCGAACATCATCGTCATAGTGTCCCTTAATTTAATAATTTCTCCGCTACTGAGGCATAATTTTTTGTTGTCATCCAGTACCGTATTCATATTTTCAATCCAAACTGCGTCTACTGGCCCGTCAAATATGTACCACCGTTTGTCTTTATCTTCTGCGTTGATGCCTACTCGGACTAATGATGGAAGGATGCCATCGGTCCTAACAGAAAGTCATAAAATTAGTACAAATTACGTACAAGCAATAAACTTTAAAATTTTTGAAAAAAAATGTATAAATTATATAGGCCAGTAGGCTTAAAATCCAAATCGGAAATAATTGCTACAAAAGGTTTTATTGTTTTAATGGCTTCATTTGTTGCCTAATATGACTATGCCAAGTCCCCCCCCCCCGGAGGAGTTGTGTTTAAGTTGGGGGGGGGGTAAAATGTACTTACAAAAGAAGTGTTTTTGCGGTTTTACGCTTATATCTCATAAAGGACTCACAATATCGAAAACATGGTCTTATTAAAAGTTGTAGGGCATTACATTCTGCATTGAATGAGACATATTTTTTGGACCACCCGTTCCCGTACTAGTGCTCATCAAAGTTGGACAAATTTTACATATTTATGAAAAATGTTATTTACACTATATTAAACATAGTACTATAGCACTATAGCACTCCATTGTACTAGTTTTGTACTTAGTAAATATATAAAATATTAAAATTGTAGAATATATAAAAAGATAATATTAGAAAATGATTTCATATAGAATATTATGAGATCCATTCAACTGATATAAAGATGGAGGCAGGATAAGAAACACAATTCTTGAAATCAATTAGTGATAATTATATTTCATAACAAGCTAAAAACGTACTCTTCGCCTGTTCACTGAACTTTTTATATAATTGTTACACATTCTATAGGATACTCTTCGCAGTTTTTTGTAAATAATGTTAGTTTTAGACATTTTTAATTTTATAGTACGAACTTAGTTGGTAAAAGACTCAGTGTAAAATAAAGTAAAAATAAAAAAACACACCAAACTCCATTTGGGTTTCGAACCCGGGACCCTTGGATTCTGAGTTAAAAGGGTAAGAACTACACCACCACCTTACAAGTAAAAAAATATAAATTTTTACATTATAAGACACGAGCTAAAATCATATTTCACGGTTGTATATTACATTATGAAATGTATATTTGTAAAATGTATAAATATCTAGATATTAAAATGAGATTTCTATTTAATTACAAAAACATAAAATCAAAAAAATTTTTTTTCAAATTTAAATCATTAATAACATTTTTATTTACCGATCGATTTTGTTCAAAAATAATAGAGTTCTTTCTTTAGCTAACACTAACTTACTGCCCAAATTTCAATAGAATCGGATTTTTCTTTCTTGAGTTATCGTGCTTAAAAGAAACGTGACGGACGGACGGACAGACGGACATTTTGAAAGTTGTCCCGAATTCGTTCACACAATGATAAATTTTTTGTCTGCGAGCGATATTTTCGGTTTTAGAAATGTGCCGATCAAATGCAATATACTCTTCGTTTTCGTATTTGCTAAGGGTATAATTAGTGGAGTAAACATAGTCAAAAAAGAGGCATTGTTTCGGAATAATTTGTAACTGCATGAAAATTCATAAAAACTTGTTAAATGTGTTATAAATAAGTTTAAGTTCAAAGTCTACCGGTTGGTATTGTACGCTAAATCTTTATTTTACTTCCACATCCAGTGGAAGTATAGTAGGGACAAAAAAATTTCTAAAATTTTTATTGTTCAAATAGGCTTAGAATGTCATGAAACGTCGAGATTTTAAGTTTGAGCGAAAAAAATTTCTGTCTGTCTGTCGGTCTATCTGTCTGTCAGTCTGTCTGTAACTTTTTTGTGCGCACGTTTACTCTGGAACCGTTTGAGATATTGACTTGAAATTCGGTACATATATGTACTTAAACGAGATCTAGATTATATTTTCATCTTGTTCCGTCGAAGGGTTGGGGGGATAAATTGGGGTAAATTTGGGGTAAATAGGTAAATCAAGCAGGTAAGAGTCCATAAAATTGGTATTTAGTAAATACAAGAGAAGCTAAGGTCTCAAAAAAAAATTGGCATTAGCCACCCCCATTGCCACCCCCACCCCATTATTAAAGGGGATGAAAAAAAATTATGATTTAGTTATTTTTCTTTACAAGAACCAGAAACCTCAAAATATGTTTTTGCTTCATCCACCCCCCCGCCATAAATATGAGCATTAATGAGTTTTTATGGGTTTTCGGGTATGCTGATGACGAATCTGTCAAATTCATAAAAATTGTGTAGATAAATGTAAAATGTTTAATATAAATAAATACAATATACTATAAAAATACTTTTATTATAAACTACAATGAAAGGAAGTATTTTAGCTATAATATATGATACATATGGTTTTTGAATCAAGAATATAATAAAAAAGAGACTTTATTTATGAACATACAGTGATTGTCCGATAATTGATTTTTAAATACAAACACGTTGAACGAAAAGGGCAGATAAAACTTTTTAGCATTCTGAATCTTCTGATTGTACTTGCTTCAGTTCGTCGCTTTCTTCATATAAGTCGTCGATGTCTTGATAGGGAGAACAACTTGTACAACTGTTGCCACTACATGCGGAGCATGTCATAGTACAAAAAAGACCAGATTTTCTACACCCACATGCTGATCCGCAACCTTTCTTGCAGCTACAGAATATCATGTTAAATATGTCGCATGATGCAGGTCGTTAACTTATAAGTACTAAATTACCATTGACTTTCTTCCAATCCCAGCTCTCTGCATGTAAATGCTTACCCATCCACATTTGCATCTGGAAATACACTCTTTTACAGTGCTGCTCCAAGGCATCTTCTATGGGTGGTAATGAAGACAGCTTCTTCACACTGTTTATTTTTCCGGAAGTACCTTTCACGAAGTAGTGATACCGAAATGAGTTTAAGTCAGCTACATTTTAAGAAAAGAACACCACTACGTGCACGTTAATTTTACGAGGCGATACAATTCGCGGCAAAGTACAGCCAAGCAAACATAGCGAAGGAGCCACTTTCACGAATCTAGTTAAGAGCTAGATGGTGCACTTGCTAGTAGTAATCAGGAATATGTTATCGCCCTCTATGTACATATTGATGAATTAAAAAAAAAAATAAATTTCGGTTATATCTTGTATTCTTCTCGAATTTTTCAATAATTTACGAATTTTTTTTTTAAATATTGATTTAATCAAGTACATTAATTTCACACTATTGTTTATCAACTTAAACACACCATAGTACTCACCATTTATGCATGGGTAGTATTTAGTAGAATTATTAGTTGTGGTAAACTAAATTTTGTATTTAAAACCTTCGCAATTATCCAAAAATCGTGTTTATACCGATTTTTCGCTTTTTTTACTATTTAATTGTTATCACTTAAAAAATAATAAAACCAACAAATATTTTTCAAGATTACTACCTTAGTTAACACCTCTATGCATTCAAATAAAAATATATATATTTTTAAGTTATTGCACTTTTAAAAATGTTAAATTTTCGAATTTTTTTCTTCTGAAACGTATAGTTCGACTTATTCATAAAAAATTAATATAAGAACGCGTATGTATAATAAAATAAATCATTGGGGCTTCTAGTACACATCTTTACCTTCAAATTGATCACTTATAAAGTGCCGATATCACGATATTAAGCTTTGATGATATTGACGATTGAAATTTGGTGTCAACAGCGGAAACGTCTTTTACTTCCACGTCCAGTGGAAGTATAGTAACGACAATTTTAAAAAATTTTATTGTCCAAATAGGCTTAAAATGTCATGAAACGTCGAGATTTTAGGTTTGAGCGAAAACAAAATTTCTGTCTGTCTGTCGGTCTGTCGGTCTGTCTGTAACTTTTCTTTGTGCGCACGTTTAAGATATTGACTTGGAATTTGGTACACATATGTACTTTAACGAGATCTAGAACTAGATTATATTTTCATCTTGTTCCGTCGAAGGGTTGGGGGGTAAATTGGGGTAAATTTGGGGTAAATGGGTAAATCAAGCAGGTAAGAGTCCATGAAATTGGTATTTAGTATATATAAGAGAAGCTGTCTTAAAAAAATTTTTGGGATTAGCCACCCCATTACCACCCCCACCTCCTTATTAAAGGGGATGAAAAAAAATTGTGATTTAGTGTATGTACAGGAACCAGAAACCTCAAAATATTTTTTTTCTTCATCCACCCCCCATTACCACCCCCCTATCACCACCCCCACCCCACTACCGATGTGGGGTATCGTTTTATGGGTTTTTGGGGTAGAGGATTTCAAATATTATATTATCAAAGTTCCATAAACAATTATTTTCACATACAAAGTTTTTTCGTTGTGAGTGACTTGGATAGAGAATTTGGATGTGGAAGTAGTGATTCCTTGGGCAGCGGTTTTTTCGGAAAAGTACTAAGTTTAAAGGTCTGAATTTCATAAAATACTTTTTTAAATTTTTTTGGCTGAATACATATTTTAGATAATCCCTTTAAATGTGCTATCCAAGTATTTTTTTTTAAATAAATTATTCATTTTACAATGATTTTTACTAAATAATCGTTAATTCATGCAATGGTCCGCTTTCAAGCTACATAAGTAATAATTAAAGTACTTAAAAAATTATTTAAAAACATGTAATACTTCGAAGAAATGATACTTTTTCATCTTCAATTGGTTTCATATCATTTGTTTTTTGCAATCAACAGTTATAGCCACTTTCGTACAGAGCGCGTGCTACCGCAAGCCTATTCCAGCGTCAGCGGGCGGGCGGTCGGCGCAGCGTCACTTGGGACCTTAGTTAACAAATTTCTACTCGCTCTAGTTTAATGCGCAAAATACATGTCATATATGTTTATTTCGTAAAATTTCCCGTTCTTTCGCATGGCGCTATCAGTTTTTTCGTACAAATAAAATTTAAAAAGTTATTCGTAAAAACCGTATTTCTGCACTTAAATTGTTAAATAAAAATAGGATGCGTACACTTTTTTGCGGTAGACTTTTCATTACGTTATTCTAGCATACTTGAAGAATATTATTCACCAAAGTCTACCTGGTTACATATATTTCCGAAGTGAAAATCTTCGGTTACTCCACTAAATAACAAAAATTGTAGTTAAAGATACGAGATGAAAAGGGGAAAAACAGGTAGGTACACAAATTTCACAGACGTCGACGTTTGATTCTCGTTGGGCCACTCGAAGTCTAATTTCCGATACGGAGTCCGTCGCCCCATCACTCGGCTCCTGAAAGTCTGAGGGTGGTTCATACGAGACACCGCAAACATCCTGGCCTCATCGTAGGAACAGCAGAAACCAAGTCCACTTGTTATTTGTATTAGCTCTCTTGAGCCATATTTCCTGGACAGGATGTATGAAAAGATCTAGGTCTGGAGGAAGATATTACTGCATCAGCAATAGAAATTACTTTGGTTCTGTCTTTCTGCCGTTTGCCTCTCTTTATGATTGAATCAAGCAACACCTGTAAGGTTTGTGGAATATCCTCCTCACAGTTTTCCAGAAAGCGTTGGGATCTGGGTAACTGTCAAGGCGATACACTTTTGAACGGATATCTTCCCGGATTATGTCAGTCGCTGCTCTAACAACTCGGAGGCGTTCTTCCTCCTCATTTGCCTGTTTGGATTTATACCATTGCTGGGACAAGATTTTGTAACCAGTATTGCGGAAGCAGAGTAATGTCTGTCGGTGTTGACCAACTGATATAATGATACCACTCCCATAATGGTCTGCTAACCTTCTCCTCAGAAATTTCTCACTTACTTTTAGGCCAGGGAAATCTTTCAGGACCTCTTTCAAAGAAAACTGGCACTCATCTTCCATGCCCTCAATGTAGTTGCAAACATATTGTAAAGCAGTAGTGATGTCTTCATCTTGGAGTCTACCTTTGATGTTTGTTGACCGTACAGAAAAATTTTCTCATGCAGTTCTGATGGTATCTCCCCTCATGGGAACGGGTCTTATTCAATGCAGAATTTAATGCCCTACAACTTTTAATAGGACTATGTTTTCGATATTGTGAGTCCTTCACGAGATATAACCGTATAATCGCAGAAATACCCCTTTTGGGGGTACATTTTTACCCCCCACCACTTAAACACAACTCTGCCGGGGGAACCTTGAATACTTATATTAGGCAACAAATGAAGCCATTAAAATAATAAAACCTTTTGTAGCAATTATTTTCGTGTAATTTTTGGTTTTACACTACTGGCCTAATAGTAAATTCTCACTGAAAAATATTTAGTATGCCTATATTAAATTAAGGAATGTTAAAAGTTTGGAAAAGCTGTGTGCATGGACTTAAAGCTAGTTGTTCAGGTTAGGTAACAAGCAAATTAAAAAGAACGTTCAAATCAGACAAACAATTGAAAAGTTTATAAAAAAATTGAGGACAGATGTACTGCATTTTTTATAAACAAAATTTAAACAAACTATTTTACGTTAACTTAAATAGAAGAATGAAAATCTAAATCTAAAAAATACGATTGATTAAAAAAATATCCCGATATGATGAAAATTGAGGGGATAATGGCATGAGTTATATGTTATATCAGATGTTTAGCTGCAAAATTCGAAGCGTGGGGCAGGGAATTTTCTCGTGTCAACCATGCGTTATGTTTTCAAAGACGCTTTATTCGATGCAGTTTTAAAAATTATAGTTCCAGATTATTTTTAACCAACATTGGAGAACAACCAGTCCATATTTCAAGAAGAAATATCAATTTGTTTATTTATAACTGAATGAAACGCAAAAACTAGCGTATATCGCTCCAAATGTATGTGGAGCATTATTTCTTTTAAATGTTTTTTTTTTCATTTATCTTCATAATTCGGTTACCGTTTTTGGGTTTCATAAAAAACCCATCCAATTATTTGAATTTTTTTGTAACTACAATTTCGAAAATTGTAAACATGTTCCAAAAAAAAAACGGTTTTAACGAGGAAAACATTTTATATTCTTTTATATTTTATTTTCTTTATACATGCAAAAATTTACATTTAAAAAAACTTGTCCTCCTACGAGTTGATGCACTTAAACAATAAACGACTGAAATTTATATTAATAATATTAAATCGTCTTTATTAGAGAAAAGACACACAACTTCCTTAGTCTAAAACTAGTTCCTCGAAAACGTTCAATAACAGGTGAGCAGACAGAACGCGTTCATTGTTTCAAAGGAGCTTAATGTTGGCAATTAAATGAACAATAGTCTTAAGTTGATAACTTATTTATTTATTATTACAAATCTTGTTCAAAATGAGAACTTCTGTTCCGTATACAGACACGAAGTCTCTTCCTCACTTCTGTTTTAGTCACTCTTAAAGTAAAATTGTTTTTCATTTGTTCCACCGTGTCGATTATCCTCTGCCTCAATTGTTCTACAGAGTTCACCAGTGTTTTGTATATGAGTTCGTATCATACGCCCCCAGACGTAGAAATCTAATGGAGCTAAGTCAGGGCATCCAGTGGCGGAGCAAGAAACCGTAGGGCCCTTGTGCAAAAAACTGAACCCCAAGGTCATAGTAGAAATATTTATTTAGTGAAAAAATGTAATGTACAAAAACAAAGAAAATATAGGCCATAGTTTGAGAGCCTCCCCTGCATGTTCGGGCCCTTGTGCATTGCACAACCGTGCTATGCCAGAGCTCCGCCACTGGCGGCATCTCGCAGGCCAAGGAATTGGTCCTCCCCTACCGATCTAATTATTTGGATACTCTTCATCCAGCCACTGACATATTGTGATCCGGAAATGGGCTGGACAGCCATCGTGCTGGAACACCATATTTTGAATAACAATGAAAAAAATAAAGTGGAGTAACTGCGTAGTAGCCAGATAACAAACGCACTTGTGCTTTTGTATAGCGTAGCGCTGCACTAAAACTGAATCTAACTGGTTAGTAATTTTTGACATAATGTCCAAGAACAAATCCCGAAGCTTGTCGACGTATTTAATTAGTCGTAGTTTTTTTTATAACATGTTTACCTAGTTGAAAAACTTGTAAAAAAGAGATGTTATTTAAATGATTTTTAGAATTAATGTATTAACGAATTTTTGTAATAAATCGCCGTCATTGCAACAGAAATTAAAAGATCGAAACATTTTTTTATTTATTTTTTGTTGCATCTTTGGACCATTGGGTATTTTTGGACATTTTACTGTTAGTAATGCATTAATGAAGAGTTATCTGAGTACAAAAATTAAAATCTCTGCCATTGATATTAGTGGTAATTTTTAAATTTAATTTTGAATATGCAAAGGGCATCGCAGGATAAGCATGTGTTAGCTATCTCCGCACTAATCAGGTCGAAATTTTGAGCCCAAATTGATAGTAGTATTAGATGAAATTTCCCAAAATATTATTTTTGGAAAACCATTTTAAGAGAGTTATGGGGGTAAAAAAAATGGAAAAAAATATTTCTCAAGAACAGATAAACCGATTTTCATGAAAAAAATATATGTTATGAAATTTGATGGCACAAACGTAGAAAAAAATTATTGAGTCCATTTGTCGAAAAAAAGTGGCGAAAAATTTTTTTCAAAATAAGAAAAAAGTTTTTTAGGGGATGTTCTCGAGGCATAATTTCCTTTCAAATAAATGTTTATATGACCCTTTAAAACATATCCAATTTTTAAAGCGATCGGAAGGGTACAACATATTCAAAATTGATAATCATGGGCATACTGCGGGTGGCACGGTTCATTACTACATCTTACTACCACGGTCACTGGCGGCCATTTAAATCGGTATCAAACTTCAAGAAGTGAGGTGCAGATATTTTAAAATTCTCTGACGTCAACTGTTGGGTCAAACAAAATCTATAGTACAGTGAAATTAAGATTTCAATTCGGACAAATTTACATAAAGCTGTTCTCGACGGCAGTGTATTCCAGGGAACTGTGTTATTACCATATTAAAAGTCCCCGAACATTGAGGTGCCGGAACACTCATAAAATTCAGTCGCCATCTTAGATTATATAGTTTTAGACGTTTCTCGTAAACGGTCAGTTTTTTGAAAATTGTACAAGATAGAAAATTTATTTAAAATTGAAATATATGTAAAATGACCCATAGTTTGCTATACTTTTTTTTAATAATAAATGAAACAACACAATTAAATTGACTACAGATTAAAAAAATAAATAGTTTAAATATGTTTAGTTAGTATGATTAAAAAATAGCAATACATATATGATTTTCAACAACATGAAGATAAAAATCTCATTAACAATATGCCATTATCTGTAAAAGGAAGCTTTTACCACAAAACTTAAGGCAGTTCTAGTTCATCATCGTCTTGAACCGTCATGTTTGAACAAGAATTTCCTTGACAGATTTTACATGAAGCCGTAAAACACAAAGTTGATTTTCTAGCTACAAGAATATCCACAACCAGTTTTGCAGCTACAAAATATTAAATTCATAATGAAATTTGGAACTGGAGGCCTCACTGTTGTAATAGGAACCAGATCTGTTTCAAATTCTCTCCAGCCCCAATCTTTGGGATTTAATGATCCACTTCTGTATCCAATAAATTATATGATATTTCGCAGCATCTTCTTTGGTGGGTGAAAGACTTGCAAGTTCAAAATTTCCATGAATATTGTGATGTGTCGTAATGGTATGTATAAAATCTCAACTCATCAATAGTTTTAACATTTTCTTTTTTATTACCATAGAGTCGCATTATAAAATTTTCTCAAACTGTAATTAATTTATCTGCATCCCATCAGGTCTGTTAAATATTTTAATATGCTTAATCAAATTCTCATTCCTTTGCACAAGTTTATATCAGCGTTTTTACCTTTTTTTATAAAAAGAAGATGTATCACAACCAGATATAGCATGTAGAAATAGCAAAACTTCTTTTATTGGGCCTAGCAAACATGCACATTTGAAATATTTGTGAATCGATCTGGTTTAGATGCTGACCCGGTCTTAGCATATGAAGGTTTTTATTACAATGGTTTATTAAAAGGACCATCCAATCAGTATTATCACCTACTACAATGACATTTTTATTGGTTTCTGCCAGTGTTATAGCAGTAGATACAATTACTGTATCAGTATCATCTGGGGCCTGTATAACGGAGATTCCAAATTTTCTTAAAATCATTGTCAATCATTGTTCAATAAAATGTTTCTTATTTTTCCTATTCGAGACGAAATCAGCTTGATTAATTGAAGACGTTGTCTCATCAGTCACAGCAATTTCGACGTTACATTTTGCTTTAACAGATCTTCTTCGTTGTTCTTGGTTCTTAATATTTAATGTGCCACTATGCCACGAATATAATTTTTCCTACATGTTTTATGTACAGAAATTTGTTCAACATCCTCAAAATGTTTCCACTTATCATCATTTCTCGTTTTGCTTGCATTCATTAGTGTCACATACACTCTTATCTTTTAAAAGCCATAACATTGCATAAGATACACGTATTAGCTTCCATATTGCCTTAAAAATATTTATCAGGAACAACAACAAAAATAATAATCTCAATGCACTTATTAACACACTATTTATATTAAGTATAATACTAATAAATACTCATTATTTAGCAATCAACTACGGGCCATAAACACAAGTAACAAGTAGTAATCCACTGTGAAGATCGGCCGCAGTAGTCCATGTAAAACGAGGGGTTTGACGCTCGGAATGCCTCCCTCATCGGGACCACTTGTATGTTATGTTTTCTGGGTCGCTGATCACGATAATCGGGATCCCGCGGCTCTAAAAATAGTGAGAGTGAGAGAAATGCCAAAAATCATCCCTTTTGAGTTTTTTTCGCGGTAATGTGAATAATACTGTAAAATAATGTTATGAATGTATGAAGGGTTCATTTATCAACAATATTTCTACCTTCTCTTTCAATTCCCTGCAAGCTTGGGGGTAGTTTTCACCCCTAAAGGGATGAGAAATTTTTTTAGTATTTTCTTCGACGGAAGTTTATCAAAAATTACAAGCAAACAAAAAAGTGTAATCTCTACTCATTTTCTAAGTATTAGTTCAATTTAAAGGCGATATGGGGGTAGTTTTCATCCCCGAGGGGTTGGAAAAAAATTTTCTTCATTGTACAATCCCCATTCATAAAAACTCAAATCAAAAAGTGAAAGAAAAAAAAATCCATTATTTTTCCATTTTACGTCAATTTAGTTTTACCCCCCTCTGGTTAACTCTCAGCATAAAATTTGTCCTTATTTTAGATGAGCATACCGAACTAGCAAAATATCATTACAATTACCACTTTCATAGCATTATTTTACAGTATTATTCACATTACCTTTTTTATAAAAAGAAGATGGCATTTTTGGGGGTGACGCACTATTTTTAGAGCCAAAAAACATAAAATAATCCCGATGAGAGGGGCATTCCGAGCGTCAAACCTGGCGTTTTACATGGATTACAGACGCAGTGCGCGAATCTACATAAATCTTGCGCCTCTCATTAAACAATTGCGTTTTTTTTAGGGTTTCGGCACTTCTACATATGGGGACTTTTAGTATATTATTAAGTACATATACCTATGCCCATTTCCGGTGAAAACAGCTTTATGTAAATTTGTCCGAATTTTCAGTGGTTTTCAAGCTAATTTGACTGCGCTACTAGTTTGAAAATCTGAACATTTTGCAATGATGACGTCTGTAGTCAGCCTACGAAAGAATTAGTTTTCAAAGTCCACTACGAGGAGATTTTACAGTGCTTCTCACTAATCAGGGTGCTTGTTTATTGTGAGTCCCCTTACCTCTCATGAGCCGGGGTGTTTGTTTATCGTGAGTCCCCTTGCCTCTCACTAGTCGGGGCGCTTGTTTATTGTCTCACAATTCGGGTTGACTTTTTTGCGTGAGTCCTCTTGCCTCTCATGAATCAAGTTACTCTATATTGATGAGACTTCTCTTAGTCGTCATTGCTATTATCCTTAATTACAGGAATAATATTATTCTGAGTAAAAATATCGCTGAGAATTTCAGATGGCTCCAGAACTTTCGACAAATACCTTGAGTGGGACAGACAGTATTAGGGTTTGGGTCCCGGGACGTCTCGTGTCTCGAAGTCCCGGGACTTTTCCCAAATTTAACTGTCTCGTGTCCCGGGATTTTCGGGTCGAGACTCGAGACACGCTTGTAATCATTTTATTAACAAAAGGTCATACATAATAAGCTTCATTAGCTCAGGCTCCCGCACTCTGTCACTGTCGATTAGTTTAACGAGTAACTACTTGATACTCGTATGTACGTAACTTACTATAGACAATAGAACCGACATCTGTTGAAAACAAAAGTGTTCTCTTTCCGGAGGCATTATTACAAAAATCAGGAACAGATTGTCGGACAAAGTTGTTAATGCACTAATTTTCTTCTAATTAAACTACGAAAAAAGACTAATGGATAGAGCTAGTGCGACGATCGCGGCTAACCGCAAAGGCCTAGTAATCCAGGGAAATGAGGTTTTGACCGGGACTGTGACTCATCCAGGCAGAGACCACGATTTTTAGGTAGTATAGGTGTCAATAAATGAAACCTATATAAAATCTGCGGTCGATTTTCTGCATATGTTTATTTACAGCCATTTTAATGCAAAAAAATGGAAAAAACGTGTTTTTTCACACTTTTTCACCTGCCAGTAAAAAGTAAACTATCTTACAGATAAATTAAATGAATCACCTTGTAGGAAATTAAAAAAGCTTTAAAATGGCGGTTGTTAAATGTCGATATAGTGAATTGTTGCTAAGATAATTGCAAAATGCGGAATTTTATTCAATAAACAATATCTTGTGTAAAAAACAATCTACTGTTTTGTCCTTGCGTAAATAGTTGACTCTCATAGTGCTTAATATCTGGTAAAAATTTCAAATCGATTCGTTAAATAGTTTTTGCAAAATTGCATTAATTTATCCCAGAGACCTTTTTTTTGCAACCCCACCATGTCCAGAGAAATCAAAATACAATGATTCTACGGCCTCCACCTGAAAGGGAAAGACTTGATTTACCAAAATGCTTTGTTAGATATCGAAAAAATTAATTTTCAGACCTGCAAAATGACGTTGCAAAAGAACTCAGATTTTTACCTTATAAACAAATAGAATAACTTTTTAACAATTGATTGTAGAGCATCGGTTTTTCGATATTTGAAAAGCTGATATTTTTACACGAATTTTTAAAAAAAAAAGAAGGTCCTAGGTCAATTTGGGGCAAAGTTAGCAATTTTTTTTCAAAAATTCATAGCTCCTTTGTTTATAATAATTAAGAAACGTAACAAGCGCCATTTTAAAGGGGAAGAGTTCAACTTTTAGTGTAAAAAATTTGAAAATTATTGCACTTTCTCAAAACTGTTGGCAAAGCTTCTAAAATGAGGCTCGAATCAACTTAGCTCGGAGGTTGTGGAGGGGGAACCCTCAAATCCGCGCATTCAAAAATTGAAACAGCATCTTCAAACTGACCACATAAGTCATAACTTTGGTGTTTGTTAACCGATTTTGATGTTTCTTTTTCAATTTGGGGTACCTTTTTGCGTACGTTAATAATATTAAATCTGTTAAACTATTAACATTAATATTAAAAATGTAATTTGTTTAAACATTTAAAAAAAATTTTTTTTTTTGCAAAATATCAAAATTTTTTGTTTTGTTCTTTTTGAAAGTTGTAGAAAAGGCTTATGTACACGTAAATATATATCTTATTGTTACAAACAATTGAATTTTTCAAATTTATAAAATAAAAACACTCTATTCGATATAATTTACATTTTTAAGATATTTTTCAAATGCAAAATTACCATACAATTTATGAAAAGTGCTCTTATTAATTTGCGTATTATTAATTATTAATAAATAATAAAACAAACCATTACTTCCTTCGTAGAAGTATACAACACGCGTGTGAATGTACATGTAGTGACAGCGTTTGTCATGTATAATGGTTTGTATGATACAGTAGAAACTTTCTATGGTTCAACACATCTGCTCCAAAATAATAAGAGAGTAATAATTACCTGTAATTTGTTTAAACATTTTACAAAAAGTATTTTTATACATTATCAAAATTTTTGTATTATTCTTATTGAAAATTATAGGAAAGGTTTGTGTACAATTAAATATATAAATTACTGTTATATTAAGTTATAAACAATAGAATTTGTAAAGTGTGAAAAGAAACACATTGTTCGATATAAATAACGCTGTAATTTATAATAATACAGAATATTTGTCGATTCACATATAAATTTACTTAATAATATACCTATACACATTCTAATAAGGTAAAATCAATCAACTCGTATTTTTTTTAGGATCGGCTCATTATCATCAACATTAGAATGATCAAAGTTATCTAACATTAAATTAATATTCTCAATATCATCATCGTCGTCATTACAATTAATTTCACAATCATTTTCAAATTTTTTACACTAAAAATTGAACTCTTCCCCTTTAAAATGGCGCTTGTTACGTTTCTTAATTATTATAAACAAAGGAGCTATGAATTTTTGAAAAAAAATTGCTAACTTTGCCCCAAATTGATCTAGGACCTTCTTTTCTTTTTCAAAATTCGTGTAAAAATATCAGCTTTTCAAATATCGAAAAACCGATGCTCTACAATCAATTGTTAAAAAATTAATCTATTTGTTTATAAGGTAAAAATCTGAGTTCTTTTGCAACGTCATTTTGCAGGTCTGAAAATTAATTTTTTCGATATCTAACAAAGCATTTTGGTAAATCAAGTCTTTCCCTTTCAGGTGGAGGCCGTAGAATCATTGTATTTTGATTTCTCTGGACGTGGTGGGGTTGCAAAAAAAAAGGTCTCTGGGATAAATTAATGCAATTTTGCAAAAACTATTTGACGAATCGATTTGAAATTTTTACCAGATATTAAGCACTATGAGAGTCAACTATTTACGCAAGGACAAAACAGTAGATTATTTTTTACACAAGATATTGTTTATTGAATAAAATTCCGCATTTTGCAATTATCTTAGCAACAATTAACTATATCGACATTTAACAACCGCCATTTTAAAGCTTTTTTAATTTCCTACAAGGTGATTTATTTGATTTATCTGTAAGATAGTTTACTTTTTACTGGCAGGTGAAAAAGTGTGAAAGAACACGTTTTTTCCATTTTTTTGCATTAAAATGGCTGTAAATAAACATATGCAGAAAATCGACCGCAGATTTTATATGGGTTTCATTTATTGACACCTATACTACCTAAGAATCGTGGTCTCTGCCTGGATGAGTCACAGTCCCGAACATGGTACTTTTTTTACTCATTTCCCTGGACTACTAGTAAAGTCACATTATTTTAAGTCTTTCGACTCTCGGAACTCCAAGAGATATCGTTGCCACCTTCCAGTAAAAAGGATACGGCCTTAGAGGCGTTCAGGCATATTCTCACGGATGGTAGCTTCACACCACCGCCTCACAAGCGAGTGAGTGAACCTGCTGTTCCTGTCGTGCTGAGCAGGATTACTATCGCAACGAGTCATCAGTAAGGTAAAACTATCATGTCTGTCGACGCGCGACGGTCTAAACCCAGCTCACGTTCCATATTAGCATTATTATTATTATTATTATGACTAATGGCTAGATATTAAATGAGGATTATTGATGATTAGTATGATTACTTTACTAAGTCTGTTTTTTATTTTATGTTTTATAATTATAAGATTTTATTACCAAAAAATGAATTAAACATACGAATTGTTTAGACTTTAATTAACGTTAGAAATGTTAGAATTTTATGTTCAATAAATGTTGATTTTTACTAAAATGGTGATTTTATTGATACACTTCCCCAAAAATGAACTCGATTCTAATTTTATATTGAAAAGTCTCGAAGTCCCGGGACTTTGATCCTGCGATGTCTCGTGTCCCGGGATTTTGAAAATGTCGAGACTTCCCAAACCCTAGACAGTATACAACTACAGCAATGTGCGAGCAGCAGCCAACAGCTCTGTTTCCGTTGGCGCAATTGTATACTGTCTGTCCCACGCAAGGTATTTGTCGAAAGTTCTGAAGCCAGCTGAAATTCTCAGCGATAATTTTATTCCGAATAATAATATTCCTGTAATTGAGGACGATAGCAATGAAGACTAAGAAGTGTCTAACCAATATAGAGTAACCTAATTCGTGAGAGGCCAGAGGCAAAAAAGTCAGCCCAAATTGTGAGAGGCAATGGGACTCACGATAAACAAGCATCCCATAATAAGTGGACCAAAATCCTATTGTAATCTCCACGTGGTGGACCTTGAAAACTACAGTTCTTTGGTAGGCTGACTACAAACGTCATCATTGCAAAATGTTTTGCAAAATTTTTCAAAAAAAAGTGTTGAAATTTTGTTTTCAAAATGAAACAAATTTTTATAGGATATACTCGAGGAATGAAGACTAAGAGAAGTCTCATCAATGCGTGAGAGGCAAGGTGACTCAAAATAACCAGGCACCTCGACAAGTGGAGAGGCAAGGGGACTCACAATAAACAGGCACCCTGATTAGTGAGAGGCACTGTAACCTCCTCGTAGTGGACTTTGAAAACTAATTCTTTCGTAGGCTGACATCATTGCTAAATGTTCAGATTTTCAAACTAGATTTTGTTTGACCCAACAGTTGACGTCAGAGAATTTTAAAATATCTGCACCACACTTCTTGAAGTTTGATACCGATTTAAATGGCCGCCAGTGACCGTGGTAGTAAGATGTAGTAATGAATCGTGCCACCCGCAGTATGCCCATGATTATCAATTTTGAATTTGTACCCTTTCGATCGCTTTGAAAATTTGATATGTTTTAAAGAGGCATATAAGCATTTATTTGAAAGGAAATCGAGAACATCCCCTAACAAAATTTTTTTCTTATTTTGAAAAAAAATTTTCACCACTTTTTTTCGAAAAATGGACTCAATAATTTTTTTTCTACGTTTGTGCCATCAATAGTATATTGTGTATTTAGGTGTGAAAGCAATACCTTCCCGGACGACGCACAGTGGCGAGAAATGCGAGTGTTCCGCCCAAATTACTCTAGAGCTCGTAAATTTTAAGTTATTGAGACATTTTTTTTTAAATGTTCGTCTTGAATTTACCTATCGATTTCTCTAGCCGGATTTTGAAATTTCATTTTTCATTTTTTAAAATTTTTAATAGAAAATCATATTTTTACAAAAAATACTGTTTTTTCTATTAAATTTATTCTAACGGGCCGTAAATTTGAGTTTTCGTAACAATTTTTTTTTTAATTTTCGTCTTTTAATCAGCTATTGATCTGTCTAGATGAATTTTTGATTTAGTTGTTGACAACTGTCAAAATGACTGTCAAATATAAAAAATACGATTTTTAGATAAATAATTCATACAATAACAGGTTGGTGTTCAGAAAAATATATATAGTGTTTTCAATGTACCTGGTTCCGAAGTTGACAGGAAAATATGTATTTCTAAATTTGGCAGCTGCCATAATTGTTGTCAAATTTCCAAAGATAGATGGAAGAGCTTATTAATTTTAAAAATACGCTGTAAAAGTATAGAAAAATAGATATATATTATTTTTGATCTGTTTGATTTAGTAATTGACAGGAAAATATCAGTTTTAAATTTGGCAGCTGTCATAATTGCTGTCAATTTTCAAAATATAGAGGTAACTCCTTATTAATTTTAAAAATGTACTATAAATGTATAGAAAAATAGATATATATTGGTTTTAAACTGCCAGATTCAGTAGTTGATATGGAAATATGGTTTTTAAAGTTGGCAGCTGCCATAAATGCTGTCAAATTTCAAAGAATAGAAGTTAGAGCTTATTAACTTTAAAAATACCCTGTGAATATATAGTAAAACGGATACAAATTGTTTTTAATGTACCTGGTTCCGAAGTTGACAGGAAAATATGATTTCTAAATTTGGCAGCTGTCATAATTTCAAAATATAGAGGTAAGAGTTTATAAATTTTAAAAACACCCTATAAATGTATAGAAAAATAGATATATATTATTTTTGATCTGTCTGATTTCGTAACTGATAGGAAAATACCATTTTTAAATTTGGCAGCTGACATAATTGCTGTTAAATTTCAAAACATGGAGGTAAGAGCTTATTAATTTTAAAAATACCTTATAAATGTATAGAAAAATTGCTGTCAAGTTTTAAGGTGTGCAGATTAGAAGTTATTAATTTCAAAAATACCCTTTGAATGTATAGACAAATAGATATATATTATTTTTTATCTTCCTGATTTATGAATTGACAGGAAAATATTATTTTTAAATTTGGCAGCTGCCAAATTTAGAAATCATATTTTCCTGTCAACTTCGGGACCAGGTACATTAAAAACAATTTGTATCCGTCTTGCTATATATTCGCGGGGTATTTTTAAAGTTAATAAGCTCTAACTTCTGTTTTTTAAAGTTTGACTGCAATTATGGCAGATGCCAAATTTAAAAACCATATTTCCCTGTCAACTACAAAATCTGGCAGTTTAAAAACAATATATATCTATTTTTCTATGCATTTATAGTGCATTTATAAAATTAATAAGTACTGTATTTTGAAAATTGACAGCAATTATGACAGCTGCCAAATTTAAAACTCATATTTTCCTGTGAATTACTAAATCAAACAGATCAAAAACAATATATATCTATTTTTTTATACATTTACAGGGCATCTTTAAAATTAATAAGCTATTCCATCTATCTTTGGAAATTTGACAACAATTATGGCAGCTGCCAAATTTAGAAATACATATTTTCTTGTCAACTTCGGAACCAGGTACATTGAAAACACTATATACATTTTTCTGAACACCAACCTGTTATTGTATGAATTATTTATCTAAAAATCGTATTTTTTATATTTGACAGTAATTTTGACAGTTGTCAACAACTAAATCAAAAATTCATCTAGACAAATCAATGGCTGATTAAAAGTCGAAGATTTAAAAAAAAATTGTTACGAAAACTCAAATTTACGGCCCGTTAGAATCAATTTAATAGAAAAAACAGTATTTTTTTGTAAAAATATGATTTTCTATTAAAAATTTAAAAAAATGAAAAATGAAATTTCAAAATCCGGCTAGAGGGATCGATAGGTAAATTCAAGATGAACATTTAAAAAAAAAGAATGTCCCAATAATTTAAAATATACGACCTCTAGAGTAATTTGGGTGGAACACTGGCATTTCTCGCCACTGTGCGACGATGCAAATTGTTGGCCGAGGCGCTAGCCAAGGCCAACAAGATTCGAAGTCCGGGAATGTGCTTTCACACCGAAGTACACATACTATTTTTTCTGAAATCACAATCAATATTATTATAAATTAAGGAATTTGTGTTAATGCATAACATTTCTTGATTACAATCTAACTGTTTACTAATATATGCAGTTTTAGTGTGAGTTGGTTTGTCTTCATGTATTTATTTACTGTCTAAAATATACATAAGAAACCGTACGGGAAGGTTACTTTCCCGGCCTAGTTCGGGAAAGTAGCATTCCCGTACAGTTTTGTTGATCGTTGCTTGGCAACGGATCTTTTGCAGTCTGTTTTCTGATATTTTCTTAGCAACGGCCTAAAATACTGAAATTGTGCATTTTTCGTAATATAATCGCGCCGAAAATGTAGACATTGCCGATCGATTTCAGAAAAAAGCCATAACATATATTTTTTCATGAAAATCGGTTTATCCGTTCTTGAGAAAATTTTTTTTTTCCATTTTTCTTTTTACCCCCATAACTCCCTTAAAAATGGTTTCCCAAAAATAATATTTTGGGAAATTTCATCTAACACTACTATCAACTTGTGCTCAAAGTTTCGACCCGATTAGTGCGGGACAGCTAACACATGCTATGCCCTTTGGGTTTTTTCAATAAAAAGTGAGAAATTTAAATAACTCGAAATAAGATTTGGCCATGCTAGTTATGCGCAACATTTGAAGAGAATTGGGGTTGTGGAATCAGATATATGCACAGCATGTTATATTGTTTGTGACTTGGATCATATTTTTTTCGGGTGTTCATGCCATTCTGGAGCTACCGATAAACTTATTAAGGGTTTATTGAAATTGAAGATTTCTCTGCCCACTAATCTGTTACACATATTGTCGCTTAAGAACGTACGTATATACAAGGAAATAATGAATTTTCTGAATAACATCAACTTGCTGCTATAAAGAACATAGTTTAGATTCGTATCCTTATGTTTTACCTTTTGTGTATTATACCTTCTATCCGTGGCCTTTACCTGTGTGTCTATTTATCAATGCTCTGATGGGCCCCTGAGCAAGAAGAGTGTAACCCTGTCCTTCCCCCGTTGTTGATCGTCTATTAATTTTCCTTTAAAATCGTGTTAGGTTAGTTTCGTATAGTGTATTTCATTGCTTTTATTTTTAGTCGCAGTTTGTATTCCCCTTTTAAAATTATGTGGCTGGCTAATGGATCCCACGTCCAATGCCAAAAAAAAAAAAAAAAAAACTCGAAAATTAATAGTACATTGTGTATCCAGTAGAAAGAGCAATACGTTCCAGGACGACGATGTAAATTGTTAGCCGAGGCGTTAAGCCATGGCCAACAAGCATTGAATTACTTTTACTACGAGATACATATACAGTTTTTTCTGAAATCGTATCAATATTATTATAAATTAAGGATTTTTTATTGTTGTGATAAAAGTCAGAGATTCAGTTCTTATTATTTACTGTCTAAAATATATGTAAAAAAACATTTACATTATGAATATTTCTACGACTTAAGTTTTTTCTTAAGATCATTTGGCACAGAAGTAACAAGAACTCTATGAACAAATACCAGCTGGTGATATTTGTAGGTATTTTCAAGGTGACACCATCCAAGTTAATAACGTTTTTGTAAAGCGTCTTGAAATTTTTTTAGTCCAGAAATACTCCAATACAGGTATTTTGAAATTTTAATGTACTTTTATCCACTGAAAAATACACAATAATATCATAATTAAGAATAGACACTACTAAGGATTTATAGTGAGTTTATAATTTATTATGTGTACATTGACATAAAGAAGTTTAAGTACAGCGTATGTTCAAAAATAATATTTAATGTTTTTAAATTCTCTATTATTGGGAGCTTACGATTGTCTAGTACAATATCTATTTTCACACAACTTTTGGTGATGCATATTTTAACTAAAAAATATCATTATTGTCGATTTATTTGAGTTTATTTTTAAATTATGTTTTGTAGCAAAATTGTAAATCTCTTGTAAGTCAATATTTATTAAGTTTGTAGCTGCACGGTAATTGTTAGGATCGAATGAGAAATGATGTTATGTATCGTCGGCATATGATAGCACCGGACAGTGCTGTATATTTACAAACATATCTGCTCTTCAGGCGAAGTAAAGACGGGACCTCAATACGGAGGCTTGAGGCACACCTGATGATATAAACTGCTTACCGGAATAACTATTTTCAATAAAAATTCTCTTACTACAACCAGCAAATAAGATTTGACAAACGGCCATGGCAGGTTAAGATACGTGTCCGTGCCTTTGCAGCCTTTTTGTGTTTGGTTCCTTCCAGTGAAGTATCTTTGCGTAAGATACGACCACAAAAAGTTTTGACCTCAAAAACTTCATAATATCTGGGAATAGTATATTATTATATGAGCGATTATGATAGCCATTATTCACGAAGATGACGTTTGAGCCCACGAACCGTAGGCGAGTGGCGCAAATCATCTGAGTCAATAATGGTCATAATCGCGAATGTAATACTATGCTTTTTCTACACTTATTAAACAAATAAATTAGACTGAAATTTGATAGCATTAATCGGTACCTATACGTAATAAGTCGAAAACGTAAACAAACAATATGGCGGTATGGCGGTACACTTGTCAGTCACCCGAGTTGATTATCAGCCGCAGCAGCAAGAGTTGATCGCGGTAGATTTCAAATATCATTGAATCAACGAAACAATTATTTTTGAATTTGTATTTGTGATTGGCGGATTGCAGTGAATTATGGATCGATAATTCACTTCAGTGAATTATGGGTACGATTTTTCACCAAAAAAATGCTAATAATTGTCATATAATTAAATAGGTGTAGAAAAAAAATTTTTTTTCGAAAATCCGAAAAAAACTCTTTTTCTAAATAGTGAACCAATTTGTTTGTGTTTCACATATATTGTAAATCTACTTTAGGTCAGGCAACGAACGCTCAAAAAAGGGTAAAAAGCATATTTTGGTACCACAGAAGGCTATGCCTTTGTAGCAGGCGAATGTTTTTCTGGTTGTAAGTAAATTCTAATTTGTTCTATACTTGAGTAAAATTTAATTCAAATCGGAAACAAAATAAAAAAGTTATAGAGGTGTCTTCATTTTAAGTGAGTCACACTGTATATTTAAGGAAATGCATAGATTTCGACAAAATATATATATTTTTTTTAACTATTTAACGTCGGCCTATTTCCGCTACCAGGGCCTATCACCGACGCCAGGAGACGAGCTACCCCTAACCTGGAAATTTTGCCGAACCTCTTCCCTTAAGAAGAGTAGGGATCTTTTACTTGCCTAACATTTAATAGACAAGGGACCGCCTGCTTTACATCCCCTCCGAAGGATGGTATATCCACTACGTAATTCTCGTCTGAAATTACGTAACTTCCGAGTATACACTGATATACAAGCCTCTAGAAGGTGGGACGAGAACGCTGTATTTCCCAAGATAGGTGGGTCACCCATCCAAGTACTAACCGCGCTCGACGTTGCTTCAACGGAATATCGACTGATATTCACATTGAAGTCGCCTCTACGCTCGCCCCCGACAAAATATTACGTTAGTAAATACGTCGAGTGTAAAATAAAGATTGTTTTGTGACTGTGATTTATTAGCAGATCACGGTAGACCGCGTTGATAGAAATATTCAAGATACCTAATTTTTTAATTATCTATTTTGGCTGGTGAATATCTCGTAAACTATAACACATAGGAAGAAAACGAATATAAACATTCTGGTAGGAAATTTAATCATGTTTAATTATGCATAGATTACCTTTTTCCATACGACGCATAGTTTCCGAGATATAAGCGAAAAACCAAAAAATGGGACCTTTAAAGAGGCCCCCTCCCCCCCCCCCCCCCGCTCACCACCTATGAGTGGGGACTTTTGATATGTTCATCTTAAAACCAGTACTACAAACAAAGTTCCGAACTCAAATTTTCTGTCCCTAACATTTCCCTCTATAATCATTCGTTGCATGGCATACTCTTGACAATTTATTAATGATATTTTCAGGATATCTTTTCTTGAAGAAAAAAGAATTTGATGCTTTTGAATTTTTTGAACAATTTACATTAGGGACACCCACCATTTTTTTATTATTTATTATACACCATACAATAAGCTACAACATATATTTTTCACAAAACTCTATCGAAGGGGTAACGTAGTCAAATCAAAAGATAAGGAACATAAAAAGATTTTAATGCCATGGGTGTATGAAGAACTTTATGAAGCTTTTAGCTTTAATTCAGTTACTAAGCCCTTAAAAGATATTTTGACGTTTTATTTTTCGACGGAGAGCTGGGCACGAAATTTTGATATGACTTGGGTTATGAAAAATTTCCGTCACAATACGTCGTACATTAAGGGAGGACCTTGATTTGGAAATTTGCTGACAGCTTGAGAAGGGCGGGGCGCCGCCATATTGAAAAAATGGCTCACAAAAACAGTTTCTTTGAAATATCTCGCTTCGGGTGCCTCATAGGACAAAAAATCTTCTTATGAAAATAAAAAAGCATTACATTTTCTACAAAATATGCCCTATACATTTTTTCGTTAAAATGAATAGTTTGGGTGCAGCAGCCAATCGAAGTCAAGCATTCTTGACAAAATTATGATTTTTGGTAATTTCTCAATTTAGTGCGACTTTTATGAAGGAGTATTTTTGTGTTGAGACAAAATTTGTTTTCATACCTGAAAATCCTCAAATATAGTTGATTTTACTTGTCTGCTACGCGTAGCTTTATGTTCAATACTCATTTCCACACCACCTTGAGGTAGAGAATATGGAGGGTTTTTTTTACGTGGTTATCCCATGTAGGCCTAATCCACGACTAGCCTGCTTCTTGAGGCGTTTTAGGTGCTTGATGTCGAAGGTCCAAGTTCATTGTAGTCTTCAACAATACTTTCTTCGGAAATTGCTACTTTCTTGTAAAAATGGAATGCTGTCCTGTAAATCCTGATTCTTTTGTAGGATGCTCTGGAACTTTAATTGACCCTGATTAAAAAGTGTACAAGTTGTGTCACACACGCTGAAAGCGTGAAGAAATAGAATATTATCAGTGATGATTCTACCGCTCGACAAACTATGGGAAGAATACATGTGGCTGTAGAAAGGCAGGGTTAAAATGTTCTGTAATTGTAAACTTTGTAACGGACAAAGCTGCGAAAATGCACCAGCAACAGTCGACGAGCTTCATGACGACGAGGAAATCGACTCTCCAGTCGAAACATTTTTCGCAAGCACGGAGAACAATCAATAGGTAGAATCAGTGGACAGCGCAACGGAAGCAATTTCCGAAGAAAGTATTGTTGAAGACTACACCGAACCTGGACTTTCGACATCAAGCACCTAAAACGCCTCAAGAAGCAGGCTAGTCGTGGATTAGGCCTATAGGGAACAACCACGAAAAAAAAACGCGCCACATACTCTACCCCAAGGTGGTATGGAAACGAGTATTGAACATTGAGCTATGCGTAGCAGACAATATTTGAGGATTTTCAGGTATGAAAACAAATTTTGTCTCAACACAAAAATACTCCTTCATAAAAGTCGCACTAATATTCTAGTCATTTGGTGCTCAAAAAAGAGGTTACCTGGAAAGTTTTCCGGGAGTTTTGAAAATTGGTGATTTTATAGATTTCTATGTGCCGCTACCGCCGCCATATTGGAAAAATGGCGCCTAAAACCGTTTTTTGACAATATCTGCTTTCCGATTCATTTTACGATAAAAACAGTTATATAATAAATTAAACTAGAGAAAAATTCCTATAATTTTTTTAATTACCTTTTTTTGTAAAATCAATTGTTTTAGCGTACGAGCGCCGCAAAATGTACTCCAACATGCGTTTTGGCCAGCTCCGGATTCCTTGTTAAAACTTATTTCTTGCAAATGCAAAAAGGGATGTGAAAAAGTCTGTGGTGGCAGAAAGGTTGGATTAAAGTGCTCCATTATATGCACGAATTGTAGTGGTTGATATCTGTTATAATTCGCAAATTCTATCACAAGGTAGCGATGAAGAGGAAGAAACGGAGACTGTTCTCGAGCAAACGTATGATGAAATCGAAGACGAAAAGGATTGCAATAAAACTGATAATCCCATCGCGGATTATGTGAATGAAATTTCTATCTGTGACGTTTTGATCGGTACTGAAGACGATGAACTCGCAACACCTGGTCCATCAAGAATAGCGAAGTGAAGGAGAATGCGCTAATTTTGGAATAGTGCATTGCATGTGGATTAGGCCTAATGGAGATACCACGATACAAAAACGTGCCACTTACTCTACCTGATGGTGGTGTGGAAATGAGTTTTTTGGCCAAAACGCATGTTGGAGTAAATTTTGCGGCGCTCGTACGCTAAAACTATTCATTTTATAAAAAAAAGAGGTTATTAAAAAAACTATAGGAAATTTTCTCTAGTTTAATTTGTTATATAACTGCTTTTATCGTAAAATGAATCGGAAGGGACATATTGTCAAAAAACCGTTTTTAGGAGCCATTTTTCCAATATAGCGGCGGGAGCGGCAAAGATACGAGGTGGCAAAGTAGAAATTCGGAAATAGCACATCGAAATCTATAAAATCACCAATTTTCAAAACTCCCGGAAAACTTCCCAGGTAAAACTACCAAATGGCTGTACTATAAATTGAGAAATTACAAAAAATCATAATTTTGTCAAGAATGACTTCGATCGGCTGCTGCACCGAAACTATTCAGTTTAACGAAAAAATGTATAGGACATATTTTGTAGAAAATTAAATGCTCTTTTATTTTCATAAGAAGATTTTTTGCCCTATGAGGCACCCGAAGCGAGATGTTTCAGAGAAACTGTTTTTGTGCGCCGTTTTTTCAATATGGCGGCGACCTTCCCAGCTCGAGCTGTTAGCAAATTCCCAAATCAGGGTCCTCCCTTAGTGTAGGACGTATTGTGACGGAAATTTTTCATAGCCCGAGTCATATCGAAATCTCGTGCCCAGCTCTTAGACTATTTGTTCAATTTTCTGCTCTGAATTAATTTTTTCATATTGCACAAAAGGGATTGAACTGATAATTCGAGGTTTTGCCGGAGGCGCCGCGTCTAACAACATTTCTTTAATTTTCATATTCTGAAGTTCATGATATATTTCTTATGGGGCTATTAAAAAAATACGTTAGCTTTCATAGGGGAGTAGAAAATGTGACAAAATGAACGTTACTCACAAAAAAATGAAAAATAACTAATATCTAGCATTTCAATTTCGTTCTCTCGTGGCAATCTATTCAACAGAATTTATTTTTAAGTTTAATCGTAGGGGGAAGGTTTGCAAACGAACGTTCGTTAATGGGGTGTTTCACAAATGTTACAAGCGTAAGTAGTGTTAAGAGTAATAACGTTCTTAATAGGCTGATTTTAACAATGTTTTTAAGCTCAAAATGAAAAATCATAACATGTAAGTACGTATTTAAATTTTTCAAGAAATTCAAAAGCATCAAATTTCTTTTTCTTCGTGAAAAGATTTCCCGAAAATATCATTAATAAATTGGCATGAATAGATTTACAATATATGTGAAATGCAAACAAATTGGTTCAAAACTGAAAAACTAAAAGCTAATCAAAAAACTGTGTAAAATTGGTTTTAATGGCATGGCATTGGCATTGACGCCACTTTCGTTAAATAATTACAACAGGTGAACAAAAACAAAAATTATGATACATAAAAGCCACGTTAAGTATGATTTTTCATTTTGAGCTTAAAAACAATGTTAAAATCGGCCGATTAATAGTGAAACACCCCATTAAACAAACGTTCGTTTGCAAACCTTCCCTCTTCGATTAAACTCAAAAATAAATTCTGTTGAATAGATTGCCACGAGACAACCAAATTGAAATAGTGAATATTAGTTATTCTTCATTTTTTTTTTGTGAAAACTTTTCATATACCCTCCTATCGTTCATTTTGTCACATTTTTCCTTCCCCTCTGAAGGCTAACGTACTTTTTGAATGGCCCCATAATACATCATGAACTTCGAAATATGAAAATTAAAAATATGTTGTTACACGTGGCGCATCCGGCAAAACCTCGAATTATCAGTTCAATAAATCCTTTTTGTGCAAAATTAAAAAATTAATTAATTCAGAGCGGAAAATTGAACAAAATAAAACGTCAAAATATCTTTTAAGGGCTTGTAAACTGAATTAAAGCAGAAAGCTTCACAAAGTTCTTCATACGCCCATGGCATTAAAATCCTTTTATGTTCCTGACATTATCTTTTCCAATTTGACTATGTTACTCCTTCGATGGATTTTTGTGAAAAATATATGTTGTAGCTTATTGTATGATGTATAATTTATAAAAGCATTGTGGGTGTCTAATAACGTTTAAGTGCGTATTTAAATTTTTCAAAAAATTCAAAAGCATCATTTTTTTTTCTTCAGGAAGGGATATCCTGAAAATATCATTCATAAATTCTCAAGAGTAGATTTACAATATTGTGAAATACAAATAAATTGGTTCACTTGATTAAGAAAAGAATTTTTTCCGGATTTTCGGTCAAAACTTTTTGTGGTAGTATCTTACGCAAAGATACATCACTGGAAGGAACTAAACGCAAAAAGGTTGCAAAGGCACGGACACTTATCTTAACCTGCCATGGCCTTTACAACTACGTTTGAGAAAACAAAATAGTGGAGTTTTGCACATACACAAGTTTGTGTCGAAATACTGTTAGATGTTTAGCCATTTAAATAAATACTTTGCGCTAAAATTTGGCAGAAAGATTTGGTTCAATAAAAGGGAGGGTTTCATCTACTTTCGTTAATATTTATGCATTATTAAAATATTTTTATTATATTATTATTATTTTATTTTTTTTTCAAATTAACAAGAAATATATGCAATTTGAAATGCGAATAAAAAAAAAAGTTTCAGGCAAACCTACATATTTTGTAGCGTAGAATTCGAATCTACAATAAAAAAAATTGGGGTTTCCATTTAAGAATTCAAAGTTGCCCCCATTCCACCCCCAGAGGGTGGGGGTAGGCAGTGGAGTTTGGCATCATATATATTGGGCAGGACAATCTACACTCTCTGGTAGACATGAATATACAGGGTGTCCAGTTATTGTTCCCACGGAAGATGCAAAGATGTGCAAAAACGGTCAACTTTATAGCAAGACTTTCAATGTTTCATCTTTACTACAATGTAAAATTATTTTCAATTATACAAGGTGACACAAATGAAACTTTCGGAAACACCCTCTTGTGATTGCGATGGAAACTTGGATGACATCAATCACTGGATCTTTCAGTGTCATCATAATTCACGTGCAACTACCTTATTAATGCAAGAACTAATCAAAAACAATATTCCGTTGCCACAATGTAGCACATCACTTTGCTTCCTTATAGTCAGAAATGATCCGTTAAGAATAATGTTTTATAATTTTCTAAAATATACTGAGCGTAAAATTTGATAAGGGAATTTAGCTTAGCTGTTGTCTCCTTATGTGGACATCCTTTGTGGGTTAACCCATTTACCGTTGCCTACCTTGTTTTGTCTAGAAAAAAGAGACGCCATGAACGGCACCTTGGCGTGAAGTGTGTGTCCCTGTCTATTATCTGTTGTCATTGGCTTTTTTTTGGTCTTGTGTTAGATAGGATACAATAATAAATTTTCGTGGCTGAATCGGCGCAGTTCAAAGCCAACTAAGAGGAAGAAAAAAAAAAAACAAGGTGACACAAAAACGAGTTACACAAGAAAGTATAATAATTATTTCTGTATTTTTTGGCGCTAGTTAAGCCTCCAAGGGTTCCGTATTACACCCTAAAATATTTTGCCAATCGATTGGAGCGTTGCCAAGTTCTGATTTTTTTCCTGTTTTTTTTTTTTGCAATTTGCAAACATTTTTTTGACTGTTATATCTCCGCGATTTATTAATTATTTTTAAAACAATGTAGGATGTTATTTGGTAATGATTTGGTATTTGCTGTAAAACATTTTTTAAATAAATTATTATTATGCCGGGTGTCCAAAATATTTGTTTATATTTCTTGGTATTTAATTATTGTCTTTCTCCATTTTTTTAAACGGAATGCCTATAATTTTTTACATGGGTGAATAAAGCATATAATTCCTCACATTTTAATATCGTACACTTTATTTTTATTTCCAACGTTTTATGATGATTATATCAAATAATTTTTGCGTAAACTGACGTGCTTTTTATTTTAGCATTAAAATATAATATGGCTTTGGTCCTTTGTTTTGCGTTTGTTTTTCACTTTATGACATTTCTGTAAGGTGCTTTAGATTATCGTGATTAAGTTGAATTACTAGTGTTAAGTAATATTTAAAAATATGAATTATAATTGTTGTCAACCAGATTTGGTATCTATGGTGTATGTTATTGGAGAATGTGATGGAAATTGTTTATTGGCATCAAGAGTGTATCGTCAAAAATATTCCGATAGAAGGTGTCCTGATTAGGGATGCAACGGATAGTGTTTTGGCAGGATACCGAATACCGGATATCCGGCGTACTTCTTGTACCGGATATCCGGCCAAATATCCGGCTTACATTGAAAGTTGGATTGAAAATACGTTTTCGCAACCTCAACGACAAAAAATACTTACTGTCAACTCTTCTAGACCCCAGATTTAAAACAAGTTTTTTCGATAAAAGTTAGGCTGAAAAATTCCATCAAACTATTCTGCTGGAGGTGATGATTCATATTCAAGCATGATAGTGAAAGTGGTTCTCCTTCCAATAAACAAAGTAAGAGAAACCCACTAGATAATGTTACTGCTGATATTCACAACACTTTTTGGGACTGTTTTGAGGAAGTGGCGAAAAAATAGTAGCGTTAATGAAAACGTTTCGGAGAAAAGTTCAGTGGCCGAGGAGATCGATTATTATTTGAAAGGAGCACGGATTCAAAGAAATAGTGACACTTACGCATGGTGGTATACTAACTCCAATCAGTATACACTTTTGTCAAAGTTTGTAAACATAATATATCTTTCAGCCCTTGCTGTAGTGTATACAGTGAGAGGCCCGTTTCAGAAGCTGGCAACGTATACGAAAAGAAACGCAATCGTCTACTACCTCTAAACGCTGAAAAACTCATCTTTATTCACCATAATTTACCATTGATAAACTTTAAGTATTAATTTAGTAACTAATCTATAGATATTGCCAGTTTGTAGTAATAATTATAATGCAGGATAAGTGAAAAATAATACAACTGTTTCATTTTTATACCACTTTTTATTTTTTAACTATCCGGTTTTGGCCGGATATTAGATCACTATCCGGTGCCCAGCCGAATAGTAATAGGATAGGCCGGATACCGGATAGTAACCGGATATCCGTTGCATCTCTAGTCCTAATATGAGGTCTCTAGAAAATTTGAAAGAACGTTTTGAACGTACTGGAAAGAGGAGAGAGAGAAGACGTCGAAATGAATTAAGTGAAGAAAATGAGCTGGCTATAACTTTAGCGGTAATCAAAAATCCTACGGCGAATGTTCGGGTGTTAAGTAGAGTTTTAGATTTCAGTAAATTTAGTGTTTCCCTATATCTTTGTAAAAATAAGTTTCACCCCTATCGAGTGCAGCTGCATCAAGAGTTTTTCGATGCGGATTTAAATCGTAGATTAAATTTTTGTCAGTGGGCTCAAAACCAAATTGGAGAAAATTGAAAATTTGTGTTGTTCACGGATGAATCAATGTTTCATCGCATTGGATTTGTGAATAGGCACAATTTCCATTATTATTATGACAAAGAAACCTTAATGTTGTACAGAAAAATCATTACCAGCACAACTGGAGTTTAAATGTTTGGGAAGGAATTGTACATGATTATGTTATTGGTCCTTACTTTTTTGAGGGAAACGTGAATGGAGCAGTCTTCTCGGATTTTATGCAAAATACGTTTCCACAAATAATCGAGCATAGTCCTGATTATATTACAAATAATATGTGGTTACAACTTGATGGTGTACCACCACATTTTAGTAGAAATGTTCGTCAGGCCATTAGTAATCCGCTTCATGAAAGATAGATAGGAAGAGGAGGTCTGATATTTTAATAAACTGTTAAATTATATCTAATTTATTAAATTGTTAGGTCCCATTGCATGGCCGCCTAGATTTCCAGGTCTGACTTCAATGGATTTTTTCCTCTGGGGATTTGTGAAGTTAGACTAAAGATAAGAGAGAATAAACTAGAACCAACGACTCGAGATGGAAAGAATTCGTCAGTGTTTCAATCGTATAAATGTTGATATGTTATACAATGTAAGGCGTTCATTTATCGAGAGACTTCAGTGTTACGTGGGTCAAAATGGTGGACATTTTGAGCAATTGTTAGGCTAGTTTCAATATCGTGAAAAAAATTATTTCTCAAAAACCTTTCATAACTATTAAAAGAAAGTGTATGATACCAAAATGTGAGAAGTTGTATGTGTTATTCATATATGTATGTAAAAAAAAACTATAGGCATTCCATTAACAAAAAAAAAATGAAAAAATGCAAAACAAAAGACCAAAGCCATACTAGATTTTAATGCTAAAATAAAGAGCACCTTAATCTACGCAAAAATTAATTGAAATAATCATATCTCAAAAACCGCTTGGAGTAAAAAATAAAGTGTTTGGTATTAAAATGTGGGGAATTGTATGCTTTATTCATCCATGTAAAAAATTACAGGCATTCGATTTAAAAAAATTGAGAAAAATAATAATTAAATATCAAAAAATGTAATCAAATATTTTGGACACCTGGTATAATAATAATTTATTTCAAAAATGTTTTCCAGTATATACATCATTATCAAATAACATCCTACATTGTTAGAAAAAACAATTAATAAATCGCGGGGATGTGGCAGTCAAAAAAATGTTTGTAAATTGACAAAAAAAAAACAGGATAAAAATCATAACGCCTCGTACAAATATCCTAAAGTTTTCACCCATTTATGTAACATGCGACAATCACAACGCAATCTGTGGTGATATAGACATTTTTAATTGCTGCCTGAATGCTCTAAAAACATATTACCAAAGAAACTAGTTGAACTTGTTTGTCTTTCCTTTTGTATTTCATCTTTTATATAGATAATGTTAAAAACATTGTATTTGTTTTTTATCTGTCTTGTTATTTACTATAAGTTATTTTTTAATCTCTGAGATACATTTTTTATTTATACACGTTTAATGATTGTTAGCATAATTTTGAGTAGAATTTCTCTGTACCTCCCTGTCCTATAGTTGGGTCAAGTACCTGTTGGACAGTGTAATTAAATAAATAAATAAATAAATAAATAACTTGGCATCGCTCAATTCGATTGGCAAAATATTTTAGGGTGTAATAGAGGACCTTTGGAGGCTTAAGTGGCGCTAAAAAATATAGGGTGTTCTATTAAAAAAATATATACTTTCTTGTGTATCTCGTTTTTGTGATAGCTTGGATAATTGATAATAATTTCACGTTGTAGTAGAGATGAAACATTGAAAGTTTTGTTAAGACAGTTTTTTTATAAAATTAGCCGTTTTTGCACAATCTTCTGAGGGAGCACTAACTGGACACTCTGTATATAATCATATTCGTCATTTCCAACGATGAGATACGCAAGTTTCGGTTGAATTATGACCTTCTTTGGCCAATATCTCGAAATTCTGTCATTATAATTGTGTGTGCCCGCGGATGCTTTTGATTGACATGTCATAAACTACAACTGTGAAAAGCTTCAACACTCGTTCGTGAAACCCAAATTGTATCTAAAAAGTGCAGGGTCCTTTATTTGTAAGTCTAGTTTTACGTCCAATGTAATCCAAAACTTCTCATTGCACTTGTCACACCTTAAATAAATTAAAACCATAAAATCGATGCAGCGAAACAATTCCATTCAAAATTTATTTTGACTCCACTAATTTTAATTAAAATTATACAATTTAATGCACCAGTATAAAGGTTATTTCTCAAATAATGTACAACTACCAAATAGAATACTTATGTAAAAAACTGAGGTGGCTCTATTATACATTTAAACAAGTCAGGACAATCCTTGACGATAAACAACGATTAATAATATACTACGGCCTTGTAGAATCAATACTTAAATACGGCATAATCGGATGGGGTGGAGTAAATAAATCAAATTTAGATCCATTAATAAAATGCCATAAAAGAATAATGTTTAAAAAACCCATAACCTTTCCGAGTAAACAACTATTCAAACAGTATGAAATACTAAACATTCGTCAACTATATTGCCAAAACTAAAATATAATCCCCCAATTACCGAACAGAGACATGACTACGAAACTCGACATAAATACACCACACATATCCCCAGGGCACAGAAAACGATTGGAACAAAATCATTCTCATATCTAGCTCCTAGATTATATACGATAGCCTAAGAGCAACTAAAACAAACTAAAAACAAGTCAACCCTGAAAACACTTATAAAGGCATGGATAATAGATTTACCAGAAAACTACGTAGAAAACTTCATTGACACTGGAAAAATTATAGCACGATAAAAAAGAACCATTACTAACCAAAATCAAAACTATGGAAAGTAGTATTTTCAGGTAAAAATTTACATTGCTGTGCCACCTGACACTACTTAACTTTTATTCAATATACCTAAAATTACTATTACATATGTACAGATTATAAAATTAATTAATTAACCATACATTTGAATATATATGAATACATATCTGTATGTATATGTATGGACAATTCAAACAACACCCGCACTCGAGTTTTTAACAACTTACGGTGGGGCTTACTTAATTACTTAATATTTATCCCAAATGTAAAACCCATGTGAATGCATATTTAGCTCTAGTATATACTATTAAAAAAATATTGTAACATGTAAAATACATTTTAAAATAAATATTATTATCATACGATGGTATTAGGTCAGCGTTTCACGTGATATGGTTATGGTGAAATGCGACTTTATCGGAAATGTTAGATAATGTATATAGTCGGGGAGCCCACCCTAGCTGTACGTGCACCCCCCCCCCCCCCCCCGATCCTTGGGACAATGTTTTTCATATGGATTAAAGCCTACGGAACAATTTTAAACATGTCGTCAAAACAAAACTGGCCGTGCTTTTAAAATGGCGGCCATATGTTAAAAAGAAACTGTTGCCAATGCTGTTTTTGTCATTTAACACAAAAACTAAAAAAGATGAACAAAAACTTTTTCACAAAAAAACAACGTGCATAAAATTTTATACAATTTTGTTCATATACAATATTTGATAGGAGTTACCATTTTCCAGATAAATAAGTCCAAAATTAAGAAAACATTGGCAATTCATATATCGGTAAATCATTTAGAGAAAATAACTTTGACCATTATTGTAAGGCGTAAAATATAACTTTATATTATTAACATAACAAAATAGTATATTATTATATGAGCGATTATGATAGCCATTATTCACGAAGATGATGTTTGAGCCCATGAGCCTTAGGCGAGTGGCGCAAATCATCTGAGTGAATAATGGCCATAATCGCGAATGTAATACTATGCTTTTTCTACACCTATTAAACAAATAAATTAGACTGAAATTTGATAGCATTAATCAGTACCTATTCGTAATAAGTCGAAAACGTAAACAAACAATATGGCGGTATGGCGGTACACTTGTCACTGTCACGCGAGTTGATTGTAGGGATTGCATTACCGGTTAACCGGTTAACCGGTAAACTGAACAAAAAACACATGCGATAATTACCGGTTATTTTAATTTTTTACCGGTTATTTCGGTAAATTCTGAACTTACGATGTGACACGTATACAACGTTTCTATTTATGTCAGTGACTAGTATTCACTAAATATAGTGACTGTCCCAACACTGAGCACTTTTAACAATAAATAAATAATATTATAATTAAAGTAAAACCCAAACACCAAGCCCTAAGAAATACAAGTAAGAGAAACATTGACAATATCTTGCGACAGGAAATAGAATATTTCACTGCCTCAACTATCGGTGGAAAACATTTAGAAGAATGTTATTACCAATTCTTATTAACTTATTGACCTACCAATATCGATAGAGGAAGGGCATTTTCAGTTGGTGGTATTCTATGTACAAATATCAGACGACTAACAGATACAGCTTTGAAAAACTAACCCTTTTATAATAATAATAATAATGAGTTTATTTCCATAGACTATTACAGTATTGGAATTGTCAAATACAAAATAGAACAAAACAAAAAAAGAAAAAATATGTACATATATATGCATGTATATATAGTTAGAGGTAGATTATACAACATATGAAAAATAGACAAACAAACAAGGAGATGTACAACTAAAATCTAATAAAGGTATAACAATAAATAAATAAATGGGTGAAATTTTAATTATCACAGCATTAGTAGGTACAAATTGTAAGATCAGATGGAGAACATTAAGTAAAGAGGTAGTATTCCTCGTAAGAGTAAAAACAATGTTCCGCTAGGAATCTTTTTACCATCTTCTTGAAAATCACAAAACTACTTGCATCTTTTATAATTTGTGGGAGGTGGTTATACATTTTAATTGAAGAGATAAAGGGCCCTCTTTTTGACTGCTCTAATCTATGGGGCGGTACAAAAATATTTTTTTGCGATCGCGTGCTGTATTTATTAACATCACCACATTTTAAAAGACTATCAATGTTTTTCCTGACAAAACATACAGATTGCAAAATATATATACAATAAATGGTGAGTATGCCATGCTGTTTAAAATAATCTCTGCAGGATGTATTGTAGGGAAGTTTAAACATACTTCTCACAATTCTTTTCTGCAAAATGAACACCTTGCTAATTCCCGAACTATTTCCCCAGCACAATATGCAATATTGCAAAACCGAGTAAATACATCCGTAATAGAATGTTTTCAGTGTGTCAGCTTCAACAGTGTCCCTTATTTGAAGAAGTGCAAAGTTTAGACTAGCCAGTTTTTTCGTCAGATTCTCAATATGAGCCTCCCATGACATATTCATATCCATATGTACGCCTAAGAACTTCGTAAGATCATTTTGATGGAGATTGTGATTTCCTCTGACCAACAGGCTAAAGTCCAACTTTGCACGAATCGGGGAAAACATTAAAAATACAGTTTTTTGCTGATTTAGAATCAGACCATTATTGCGACACCATTGTGACATTTTATCAACACATAAGGTGGCATTTTTGCTTAAGAGGTCAACGTTAGGAGCAGTTATGATAGAGGAGGTGTCGTCTGCAAAAAGGGTTAAGAAGCAATTATTTAAGTTAGTTACTAAATCGTTGACGAAAATAATGAACAATAATGGACCTAATACACTGCCCTGTGGTACCGTCAGAACGTTAATACTATCTGAAAGACATTCCATACCATCATGTACAATTTTGATTGTTTGAGTTCTCTCCAATAAGTAGGACTTTATCCATTCCAATGCTGGGCCACGGATACCGTATATTTCAAGTTTTTTTAACAACAAATTGTGATTTATGGTATCAAAGGCCCGTGATAGATCGAAAAAAATGCCAGCTGATAGTAATTTTTTATCAAAGTTATGTAGAATTTTCTCATAAAAGGAGAGAACCGCATCTTGTGTTGATTTATTCTTGCAAAACCCATATTGCCTAGGGGTTAACAAGTTATATTTAATTAAAAATGAATTTAATCTGATCTCAAATGCCTTTTCAAAAATTTTTGAAAATATGGATAGGAGAGCTATCGGTCTATAATTTTCCATGGAATGAGGATCATTTTTTTTGTAAACTGGAATTATTAGCGCTAATTTTAACTGTTGTGGAAATTGTCCATTTTCGAAAGATAAATTTATGAGGTATGTTAGGATACTAATCAAATAAGTACTAACTTCCTTTATTAAACAACATGGCACATCATCTGGGCCTGACGATTTTTTCTTGCAAACAGAGTTGATAATATCAGCAACCTCAATCTCTGTAATGGGCATTAAATACATAGTGTTATTATTAACTTCTGGTGCATTTGTTACATCAAAAGTCTTAAGATTAAATGTGGAGGTAAGTTCACTTACCGAATCGATGAAGTATGTGTTGAAACCATCTGCAATATTTTGAGGTTTAGTTAAAATTTCATTTTTCAAATTAATTATTTTGGAGGGAAGTTGTTTTTTATTACGACCAACATAAGTGTTTTCTCTAACTATGCCCCACATGGTTTTAGATTTGTTAGAAGAATTTATTATTTTGTTTTGATAATAAGCCTTTTTTGAATTTTTTATATTTTCTAGGTGATTAATTTTTAATATATTATATCTTAACTTAAGGTCTGGATTATTTGATAATTTTAATTGTTTATAAAGGTCTCTGATAAAAATACCTTCTTCAATAATGTTTCTGGTAATCCAGGGTTTCTTTTTGGTAGTTTTGCGGTTTCTTTTTAATTTCACAGGGAAAGCTATATTAAACAAACTAGAAAATGAGTTATGAAACACTTCAAATTTTTTATTTACATCAGGTTCTAAGTAAACCTCCTGCCACATTTCTTTTGCCAATAAAAATTTAAAATAGTTTTTATTTTCATCTGAGAAGTCTCTTTTCCTGACATTACCAGAATTACTTCCCGTTTGCGGTAAGTCAAATGTTAGTAATTGAGCATTATGGTCAGATATTATATTATCAATCGTTTTTGTTGAAATTAAATCTGTATCAATGTCAGAAAAAACATTATCAATCAGGGTTTTTGAATCTTTCTGAACACGTGAATATTCAGTAAAACATTTATTGTATCCAAAAGATGATAGTAGATTTAATAAATCACATGTACCTTGATTATTTAAAAGAAAATTGCAATTAAAATCTCCACAAATAAATTTGGGACCCTTAATTTTAAAGAAGTATGTTAATAATTTTTCTAGCGAAACAATAAAAGTTTCGAGATTAGCATCAGGGGATCTATATAAACAATTTACATTTATATTAACATTATTAACACTAACCACAACAGATGTCGCTTCGAAGATTTGTTCAGTAAGACCAAATTTTGTGATATCCTTGACACTAAAAGAAAGATCCTCTCTAACTAATATGGCGACACCGCCTCCTCTTGTATTTTCTCTACAATAATAGTTAGCAACATGATATTTGTCGATTTTAAATAACTTGGCTTCATTAGTAGAGAGCCACGTTTCTGTGAGACATACAATTTCAGGATAATTCAAAGTATGTAGCAATATATTTAGTAGATTGCCCTTTTTTCTAATGCTGCGCACATTTAGATTAAATATCTGGAGATTACAACTTCCAATTTGCACTTCTTTTATTTTGCATTTAGATTCTAAGAAATTTCCATGTATGGGATCGTCAGATGTCCGTGGCATAAAAAATTAGATTTTTCAAGTTCGACACTTAGCGGCAAATTGTTGACAGGCTCTAAAATTGAATTATTAAGTACAACACTCTCAGGCAGATCATTCGCTGGTTCACTAGATGTAGTTTTTTTAATTTTTTTTTAATGGGCTATTTTTAAAAAATATTATATTTTAGATTAGGTATTCAGTAAATGCCCTATTTGAGTTTATGTTTGTAATTTTTGTTATTTACAGAATAATTATTTATTTAAATTTATTTCATTTATATTTTTTCCTTTTGATAGAAAAACCTTTTGTTTGTTTATTATAATAATAATAATACATTTATTTTACTCAAAGTAAAAATGGTACAAATTGAACTGTAGAGCTCTTCTTCCATTTGCCCAAATACAAATAACCTAAATCTAAGATTATAAAAAAATATTAATACATATAAATCTAAAATTTCAAGAAAAAAATAATTATTATTTTATTTGGTAATATTCAGTAATGAATTGTAATAATCTAACAAATGTTATATTTTATAATAATAATAACAATAATAACAACAGCAGCACTCTGACATGCGAGCAGACATGCGAGCAGACAAGGGGAACGGGCAGACCCCACGAAGCGAAGCAAAAAGGTTAAAAGTAAATAAAATTATATCGGAAAAAGAAAAAGAAATATACGCGCATTCACAACGCAGCATCAAGTCTTCTGCTTCTGATCAGCCAAAATGTAATTTTTGACAACTTTAATAAAAAAGTTTTTTGACTTATATTGTTTATATTCATTTGGAAGTTCATTCCAAAGATGAGATGCAAAATTCGTAAATGATCTTTGAAAAATCGCAGTTTCATGCTGAGGCACCGATAAATTTTGTATGTATCTTGTATTATGCAAGTGATCTCGTGAAATTAACTTATTTCTTAAGTACCGAGGTTCGTCATTATGAATTATTCGCCAAATAAGTGTGAGCATGTGTAAACGTCTGCGGTTTTCCATGTTTAATATGCTATGTTTATTTAGATGTGGTGATATATGTTGTCTATATATGGGATACTGTAAATATAACGCATACATGAATTTTGAAGTTTTTGAATTTTCTTTTTTGCTGTCGCCGATAATAACTTTCCATATACAACATCACCATAATCAACTAAAGATAATACGAGTGAATCACAAAATTTTGATTTACACTCTCTAGATATGTCTTTCGCAAAACTGTATAATTTTTTCAATCGACTGTAAGCAAATTTCAATTTGGAAAAAATATATGTCACAAAGCCTAATTGTATTAATTATACGTATATAAAAATGTTTTTTGTGAAATTTAGATAATTTTGTACATAGAAAAAGACAATTGCCATTTTCGCCATCCTAATCATTCATTCTAAAAATTACCGGTAAATACCGGTTAACCGGTTATTTACATTTTTATTTACCGATTTACCGGTTATTAAAATTTCCGGTAAATTGCAATCCCTAGTTGATTGTCAGTCGCAGCAGCAAGAGTTGATCGCGGTCGATTTAAAATATCATTGAATCAGCGAAACAATGATTTTTGAATTTGTATTTGTGATTGGCCGGATGCAGTGAATTATGAATCGATAATTCACCACAGAGAATTATAGGCATGATTTTTCACCAAAAAAATGCTAATAATTGTCATATAATTAAATAGGTGTAGAAAAAATACAAATAAACTGAAAAAAACTAATAATAATATTATAATTTGCAGATATTTATCTCGAAAACGGTAACAATGGTTTATGAACAGATTATGATTAAAAGTGTTTATAGTGACATCTTTTAGATTCTGCTGGCTCATTCCAATAAAATTAAATGTAAATTACTCTTTGATACCGGATTTGGCAATAAAATAAGGCTTATTAACATATCCGCATTAGCAGAAGAGTACGGACCTCAAAAATGTTCGGCATTACTGGACCTTCATTCATTTACTAGATGCGACTCAGTCAGCGCTTTTATGGGAAAAGGAAGTATAAAACCCCTAAAAATGTTACTTTCTCCCAAATATACCAAATATATCCAAACATTTTAAGATTAGGGGAGCAGCTGGAATATTGATGATGAATTAGTCGCATCATTAGAGGAGTTTACATGTGCCACATATGGATTAAAGAGATGCGCTAGCGTGGACGAACTTCGCCTAATTGCCATTAGACATAAATGTTCTGACAAAGATTTTTTTTTATCAATTAACACTAAAGTTGATTTTTCTTCGATTCCATCATCAAGAGTTTGCCTTATCGAGCATAATAAATGGAGTGTTTACCAAACGCGTATTTGGCGATTAGCCGACGAAGGTATTCACAATATTCCAAAGCCCTGGAATGATAATGGATGGCAAGAAAATGGAGAACCTCTTTGGTGTTCAGCAGATAAAATACTGCCACAATGTGGTAAATTTACTATAGACTGGTTTTTCCCGATTAAAAATTGAATATAAATTAAAATAAATATTGAGCTTTCTGTAGAAGCGTTTCGAATTATGAGTCCATATCAAGCTTAATATTTATTTTAATTTATATTCAATTTCTAATCGGGAATCGGGAATCTAAAGCAAATTTACCACTCCATCTGATAAAAAAGTAAAACATACAGGGTACTATTTGAAAAATTGGAGTTGACAAATTGAATTTCCATGAAATGGAAAAATCGGAAAAACATTTCTAAATTCAAGCAAATGAACAAAATAGGCCAAATTATACATTTAATTTGTTGAGAAGCACCCTTTTTTCAAATTCAAAGCCTACTTCGAAATTTTTTAAATTTGTTCCTGAATTCCAAAGCCAACTAGAAATAGCAAATAAATTCCATTTCCAAGGTTATTTTTCATCCGATTTTAAATCTGAAAAAAGCGTTGGAAAGAGAAATTACAACTTTTAAGGTATATTTTATAAAACAACCCGGTCTTATTTTATTATTTTACTTACGTTTAAAACTTGAGATTGTCGTAATAAAAACAAATCACTTTAGAAAATAAAAATATTGAATGTCCATTGCATTGCACTGAATACTAATTAGAAAATTTTAATGCTTTTATAGCAAGAGAAATGAAGAAAACATACCAACGAATCTTATTCAGTTATCATTTTGGTCTCTTAGCAGAATTATCTTCAGAATCTGCTTTCCGAAATTGAGTATAGTTAAAATAGAAAATATAAGCTAGAAGCAAAAAAGTCTTTATTAAGTAAAGTAAATAATTTAACATTATTGTAAACGAAACAATAATAAATTAGGAAATAAAAAATCTCATTTATTGCTATTAGCATATCTAGATTTAGCTAGTTTTATCCAATCTTGCACGGCTGCTTTAATTGCAGTTTCACTGACCTCATGACCTGCCTCCCTGGAAATATTAAAAAAGTGTTAATTTTCCTTGGTGAAATTATTTTTTTCATTTTAACTTAATTAAAAATCAGAAAATAACATATAACGATTATGCACTAAGTTCATCTTTTTATATTTTTCAAAAAAAAAGAGTGAAAAGTTGTATCCAGGCTTATTTTAACATTTTAAACAACTTTTTCAAATAACGCGAAAAATAAGGATAGTTATCGCTTCAACTACTTTTATATTTTCTATATTTTTGAGCACCTAGTATATATTTTTGGCCATTTCACATACCGCCGATTGTAGAGTACATATTCTGTGAGCAAAAAAAACCCCGTAAATAATTTCTACGAGGAATTTTTTGTTTGTATAATGCAGGAGATTGCCAGTCTTTTAATTAATCCGCGAGTTCTATTATTCATCGATTACACAGGCTCACAAAAAAAAAGTGTCTGCGCCGAGGTACTGATCATACCTATCTCTTGTATTTTGAGCCGCTCAACACGAATCTGACATTAGTTTTTCCCCACCACGTCAGGTTTTTTTTTTAACAGCAAATAAACATATGAATATTACGATTCAACAGACTTTCTTTGCTGTTAGCAAAAAACCGGACGTGTTAGGGAAAAACTAAGGTCAGATCCGTGTTCAGCGGCTCAAAATACAAGGGATAGGTGTGGTCAGTACCCCCGCGCAGACCACTTTTTGTTGCCACTGTGCCACACTCAGTGTGGCACAATCCATAAAAAAAGTGGTTTGCGCGGGACTATTGACCACATCTGTCCCTTGTATTTTGAGCCGCTCAACACGAATCTGACCTTAGTTTTTCCCCAGCACGTCAGGTTTTTCTTTTAACGCAAATAAATATATAAATATTACGATCCAACACTTTTTTGCTTAAAAAAAAAAAACTGACATCCTGGGGAAAAGTTAAGGTCAGATTCGTGTTCAGCGGATCAAAATACAAGGGATAGGTATGGTCAGTACTCCGGCACAAACAACTTTTTTTTTGTGGGCCTGTGGTTATTCATCAGATGTTTTGCTATCTCTGTCTCTTTAACGCTGTAAAAAAGGGACGGATGGATGTCTGCGCACGACTCGTCCGATGAATAAAAGAACATGTGGAATGCGGAATGTTTTCTACAAAAATGTCATGCCGCTACATCCGCCAAATGTAAAAAATTATGGTCAAACTATGTTTTTTTCAATTATTTCCTTTCATGTTAGTTCTACTTTGAAATTAGACATTACCAATACTGTAGAAAATAAAAAGAGATACAACTTGTATTCAAACAATTTTTTTCTATTGTTAATATTTTACCATTTACAGCCGTTAACATGGTAAACATTTGTGTTTCACTGCAGATTTTGCAATTACACCTGTCCCCATTGCTCCTACGTAGTAATTAGTTATCAATATTATAGATTATATTATATATTTTCTAAAACTTTGTTTAAGCAATCTTCTTCCTACGTTATACAAACATAAAAGTCCTTGTAGAAATTATTCACGGGTCAAATGACAGATTGACTAGAATAATTTCTTAAACCTTAACCCTAAACTACTATAAATAATAGTGATTCTTACCTTGAAGGGAACAGGTAATAATACCTTCAATACACAGTCACAATGATAAACACAACAGTGCCACTTTTCACAAAATCTAAGAAGAAATCGAAGTTCTAGCAGGTCTGTCTGATGGCCCTGATGTCTTACCACCTCACATGATGCAGATGCAGCTTCGTGATTGGCTGTCCAAGACGCACTGCGTCGGGAACATTCACGGTAAACGATGAATCGGGAAGTTTTGATATAAATATGGTATGTATCATATCATTATTATACGTATAAAACAGACATTTAAAAAACGTTCATTATAAACTGGTTCAAAACAATAAATATGATTTTAACAAGATTTCTTCATTTAACTCACATTTGTAAAACTGTTGACATGTATTGAAATTAACTAGAAGAATTTTGCATAACATAAATAAAAATATATATTTCACTGGTTTATTATATATGTGATAAAAACGTTTATATTATAGACGTTTACAGAAATATGTAATAAATATACGATTACGAAAATTATACCATCATTTCGTATAATTTTCGTAAAATAAACGTTTTCTAAACGACTGGGTGTTCAATGGGTTTTCTACGACCAGCTTAAAAAAACTACAAAATTTATTAAACATTTATTAATATATTACACAAATACACACTGACAGTTATTTTGAGAGCTTACGCACTAATTTGATTTTAAAACGAATAGTTGTCTATGTATTTAATACACGAACTGTGATTGGTCGGTTTCATTTCATATTCATCCTAGAACTGATATGAAATATATCCGTTCAGTTAACTGGAATTACCTACTTATCCATTCTACAGACTGTACAGAAAACAGCTAATTTATATAAGGGAATAGAAAAAAGTTTTAATGATGCTGTGCACCTAACAGACAGCCGCGGCAGACGGCATGATGCCATCAGACTTCCTATACAGCAAGCGGAGGCTAACTGGAGTAATTCATGAATCACAAAACATCCAACAAGACTTTGAAAATAAGAAGATATTATGCGTTAATTTTTCAACGCAGTGTATATAGACACAGAAGAACATATGTCACATATTTATCTATCCGATTATTTCCGGAGTCAACATAAAGGTACGTATAAAAGAATTTGTCTTGAGTATAAAATAGTATTATTCCGTATGCGCATGGAACGAGTATAAAATAGTCTCGAAAATTCGAATATACCAAGAATGTAGTGATAACACGTGTGCTATGGGGAACTGAAAACTCCTTAGGGATTTTCTTCAATATATAAACATGACTGGAAGATTTATTGACATAGCAAAATTCAATAATGGGGTCTAGGTTTTATGTCATTTTTCTTTTACCTTCTCTGTCTCAATTATTGCAGGTTTTATTAAGTTTTCCTCCTCTTTCTCGAATCACGGGGAACTCTCACCAGATACGAGTATGGAAAGTTCAGTATATCTTATTGAAGAACCACAGAACGATATCGTAAAAAAAATATTTTAATTTATTTCTGAAAAGTGCCAATTTTTAACCTCGACGTCTGTCCTATATAGTGAAAACATCTTATATACAGTGTGTCTTCGGATGGGGTACCGCACTCTTGTAAACTTTTTTATTTTTGATTTGCTGAGAAAAGTCATTTTTTATAAAAAGTTTGCTTGTCTTAGGAAGCATTAACCGTTGTCAAACTTAAGATAAATTATTCAGGGTATTCTGAAAATTAGAGAATGTTAAATCGACTTTAAAGTCTCCTTAAAGTCAATGTAAAAAGGTGGTCCTTTTTTTTACATTCTTATTGATAATATTATTTAACAAAGTTTATTAATTGTGAAGAAAAGCTTAAATACGCAGTTTATAGTCGGGGGGCATAGTTGATGAAACATACACTCCGTGGGAAATTTCATGATGAAATTGTGAGAGTAAGTTTAATACATTTCTTATGCCCTCCATAATCATACCTTACCAGGTACTTTGCTTGAATTTGTGGCAGACGGCCTATATGGCGTCATATATTCAAGATAGCGGCCACCCCAGACATTATCGGAAGTTCTCGATAATAAATATTGTCTAAATGTTGGTTGTCGAATTTTCTTAATTTTTCTCTATTTCTTATTGGGAGGCTCTGCCACATGTATTTTCTTCTAAGCAACGTCTGAAATCTACAAAATAATACAATTAACCAGTATTTTACGGGAAAAAACCTCTACGCCTGTGACTTTAACGTCAAAGGATCAGTTGGAGAGTGGTTTTTGACAAATAATGAATAAGAACAAAAATATAAAAATGACGTATTTTGCTGACGTTTCGGAAAACGAATCTGTTTCCTTTCAAATATAACTGTTGATAGGATAGTCCAGTACGTGGGGGTTTTTTGAATGCAAAAGGTGGGGTTCACGACAAAAGATGTTCTATACAAAGTTAAAGAGGACAAAATTTCCTACATTTTTTCTTAAAACAATTTTTTTGTAGCACACATATGTTAGGAGTTACAGCTCCGTGAAGTTGCACTATTTGAAAAAAAAAAGCGGAAACTTCATTTTGGTTGAGTTTTATTTTACTATTCTTATTATATATCATTATATTTGTACATAATTATAAAAAAAAAACCAAAAGGCACTTATATTATCATTTAACAGTATTATACTTATCGTAAACAAAGTTAAAGGCGAAAAGTATATCGCATTTTTTTTTTAAATTTAAGAATAGTAAATTATGATTTTAGAGAGTTACAAAAATTCATTTCTACTACATTTTGGTACGTTTCGATGGTCCGGGTTGGTTATTGTGTCCTGGTCGTAGTTTTGGTAGGTAGCCTGAAAAATGTGGTCATCCTCTTCCTCGCTTTCAATGCGGATTTCCGGCATATTTCCGCAAGATTCTCCGTTGCAGAAGCCACATACAACCGAACATTTAAGTCCAGCCTTTCGGCAGCTGCATGCCCCACCACACCCCTTTTTGCAGTTACAAGATACCGATTTTAATAAGGAATCGGGAGCTGGTTTTTTCGCCATTGTTATGGGAGTGAGCCCGTAAGCGCCATCTGGACGGTATTCCCCTTCAATTTGGTCCATGAGCTCATCAAGCGAAAATTGACATTCTTCAGAATTCTCGGTAAGATACAAGTAAATATATTCCATCGCTTCGTCAACATTAGTTGCAGGCCGATATCCTCTTTTTTTTCCCGATGGCACTCGATTATACAGACGCTTTTGACATGACATATGATATCTACTGCAACCAAGTCTGCCACATGTTGAATTCTTTTTATTATTTCCCGTCCCCAGTCATCATCCCGTTCTTCAGCTGCTTTTAACATTGTAGTTTTCACTCCCAATTGTTGCACCATACAAACGAAACCTCGATGAGATGAGTGACATCCTCTTTTTTTTGTTTATTTAAAAAGTCCGGTGTAATTTCTTCAGTACAGAGAAAACACTGTGCTTTAAAATTAAAAGTCGGTATACTAGATCTGCGGGATGTCGACGCTACTTGAGGTTCGTTATCTTTTTTACGACAATACGCGGCGATCAGTTTTTCATTAATATAATTTTTTTGACATGCGCTATGCACAGTTACAGAAGATAGTGTTCTCAAAATGCGCGTATGTGCGCGATTACCTCGTAACTCACTCGATTTTAAAAGTGTCTTTACACCTCTTTCCTTTACAACGACAACGTCACTTTCACTTAAAGTTTTCTCACAAATAAAGCACAAATCAACTTGGGGATTTTCCATTATAACAGCATAACCTTCTGCAAGCTAGACAATAAGCACACTGACGCATACAGACTCGATGCACTGAAGGTCATTTATGACCCTCTCTCAATACCTACTAGACAGCAGCTGTTCTCTTGCTACCTGCCTATCCGTTAAGGTTTAGGGCAACCTATTAATATAAAATTAAAGTAGAGTCTCTTTAAAAATTATTTCAATATGATTGGCATTTGTTTAAATTATTTATTTTAGTTATTAACAGCCAAATAACAAAATATAATACTTTTTTTTTCAAATAGTGCAACTTCACGGAGCTGTAACTCCTAACATATGTGTGCTACAAAAAAATTGTTTTAACAGAAAATATAGGAAATTTTGTCCTCTTTAACTTTGCATAGAACATCTTTTGTCGTGAAAGCCACCGTTTTTGAGTTATTATCAAAAAACCAAATTTTTGTACCTAAAATCCAACATGGCGGCTCGAGCGCATGCACCTCGAGGTCGACTTGGATTTTTCATTAGGGCCCCAAGCCTAACAACATACTAAAAAATCACTACTACGCCACCTTTTGCATTCAAACAACCCTTTTTGATACCCACGTACTGGACTAGGACCACACTAGCAATATTTTGTACTGAATCTTTTTTGTTCTAAATTAAATTTTAAATAAAAAAAGTTATAACAGATTTTGTGGTGTAACCTACTGGTTATCAGTTATAGCCAGTTAAAAAGTGTATTAACCAATTTTTAATTTTTTGCTTTAAATTATTTGTAGATTTTTAGGTTGAAAAATAACAACTAGTTAAGAAATTAATATTTATTTCAATATTTTTATTGAATTAATTGTAATGTTGTAGTGCATGTAAAATGTTTTCAGTTTAACACTCTTCATCTGAAAGGTCATCGATCAAAATGTTGGCCATGATTCTCGCATGTCTTCATCGCCTCCACACATATAAAGCTTAGTACATAAAATGTTTTGGGATTTACATTTACAGGATACACCACATTTCCCTTTTATATATGAACACCGAATTAATTCTAAAATGGTTTCAGGTGCACAAGGGAGTGTTGATAGATTAGGATGCTGCTGGCCAGCGAGATGCTATTGCATAACCTCGTAATGTGCTCTGCGAATAAAAGGAGATAGTGACGCTTTTGTAGAAGGCAGATTTTCACTTTGCGTCCTGTGCTTGGAGAACATCAACCAACAAAGCTCCCCAATGTCTGAAATCTTTGTCCCTGGTGTATACAGGGTGCAATCAGTTTCATGTCATTAAAAAAACTGTTGGTGGGGAACGACTAAACGAACAAAAAAACCTTATATAACATGGGGTCTAAAGTCCATAGTTTTAGAAAAAGAAAAAATACAAAAATTTCGAAAAGTTTTAATAATATTGTTTGAGAACTGCTGGAATATTGAGGTAGGTTTAAATCATCGCGTGTCTTTGCCTATGATACTCGATATTTGTACAGATAGCTATAAAATGTCGGCGGTCTTTAGCGGTGTGGTAAAAATGAAAGACGTCGACGTTTTCTGAGTGTTTAGTAGATCTGAAGAAACCTATACTCTGCCTCTCCCTTGTGCAATATTTTAGTTACTGTGGGTATTTCGTTATATACACACGTCCCGCCGTTCGTTGTTTTTGTTATTTTTGAATTTCGGGTCACTATATTTATAGTTAAGATTTATTTTATTGACTTACCGTTCAAGTCGTTAAGTTCTTGATTACGTACAGACACAACTTACTTGTTCATTATTTTTGTTTCTTTTTGGATTTTGGACCAAGTTTTTCTTTTATTTTTCTTTATTGACAACGTTAGTTGGTAGTTTAGTGTTTAGTGTTGAACGGAGTGCGTATGTCCTTAGTTCGACGTGCCGAACTGTGTATTGATGCAAATGCAGAGATTTCGAATAATTTATGTAGGTAAGCCCAGAACACTCATTTATGTTACAAATGTTAATAAACCACATTTAAATTTTCTAAATTATAAACAATAATCCAATATTTTGTTCCAAATTAAAAAACACACATGTAAAGAAACTCTAAAGCTAGATTATTGCGTGTTTTGACATGCACTGATTTTTTCAACGATTGCAGCTTTGGAATTTCATCAAGAACAGCGACACAGTGGAATGTTGCGATCAGATGCTTTGTTATATTTGAGTCCGCCAAAGGTATAGATAAAGAAGTTTGTACAGTATTATCAATTTTTGCAGGGTGTTGATCATCTAAGATCTTCATTAGTTTAGATTTATTTGTAGACAACTTCATTGATCAATCCAGATTAAATATGGAGAACGGAACAGCTGAGAATTCATAATTACTTAATGATGTCTTTAGTTTAATATCAGTACGGCTTCTCGATATAACTAGCAAGCGTGTGAATAATGATTGGTCGAATTGTACTACAGTGTCAGCTATCTTGTTGTTTTGAGTGTAGCTTTACATAAATTAAGTTTTCCTTTCTACATTGGGTTCCAGAAATTCATACTGTCAGTTTCAATTCGGTTTTTTTTTAAAGCGGTGTACATTTCACTTTTCTAAAATGCTTAGTGTATCTGTTCGTACGGTTTCATGAAATACATACTTTGTTGTTGTGTTGATTAGTTCACTGTCTTCATATGTTATAGGGTTTTTTTTTTTTTTTTTTTTTTTGCGAGGAGGGGAAACCCACACGGGCTGCCCATCCCTACTTGGAATGGGTCTGAGTGTCAGCCTCAAACTGACTAAAACCCCTCCTCCCAGGGCTCGTCTGTAAGGAATACTCCGAGGGCACTGCAGCCTCCTGGGCTTAATGTGCTCATGTTATAGGGTTGGTCGATATTCTGATGGTGTTATAGATACATTTATTGCACATGTTCATGTTGTCGCTTTCCTCTAGATTGTGTCAAATGGTGGTGTTTTGTTTTTACTTCTTCTGCAATTGCAATCATTGCTTTGGTTTTTGTAGAAAGTCTTGCTAGCATAGGAGAGGTAAAAAAGAATCGTCTTAAAGTATTTTTCTTTTGTGTTATGTTAATTTGAAATGATACGAGTGATAACAAAATTAAAAATGTTTTTATACAAAACACCTAATACTCTGTTAGTGAATAGGTTTTAAATCATAAAACCATAAAAATCCGTTCTAGGGGGGTGCCGCCCCCCAAAACATCCCTTCGGTGAAAAAAGTCTTATTTTACTGATAACTCGTTAGCCGTTGAAGATATAAAAAAATTGCTCATCATAAAAAAGAAAGCTTGACTAATGTACTAAAAAAAGTCCTATTGTAATTTTGTTTTCGAGAAAATCGATATTGAAAAAAATTCCAAAATTTGTATTTTTAATGCGCGCTAATTTTAGTTTGAAATTTATTGCGCGCGGCCTATATAAAAAATTTAATTGCTCGAAAACCATACAAGCTAGGAAGAAAAATCAAAATGGGTTTTAAAAGGATATAAAATACTCCCTTGTATTGCCATTTTTGATGGCTATAAATATTTATTAGTATATAAAAATAACGATATAATATAGTTATCTCTTAATTTTTTGCGTCTCTAACTGTTCACAGGCCCATAAAAAATAACTGACTTTAATATAAGTTATAAATATTTTATTTCAAGGTAGTACTTCAATGCAGAAAAAGTTAGGAATAAAAATATTCACATTTACAAATTTACCAGCATGTTGAAGTTAGCCAAATTTTTTATTTTTTATTTTGATTTTGCCAATATAACCATTTTCATATAGGTAATCCAAAGTTTGACCGTTTTTCCTCTCTTTTCAATTTTCTCCATTTTATTGGATAATTTTTTGAGCTAAATTTTCAAGATGTTTGGGTCTTTTTATTTTTAGGAAGCAATAAAAAATTGACAAAAATTTGGCTAATTTCAACATGCTGGTAAATTTGTAAATGTGAATATTTTTATTCCTAACCTTTTCTGCATTGAAGTACTACCTTGTACTAAAAGATAATGCATTTATAACTTATATTAGAGTCAGTTATTTATGGGCCTGTGAATAGTTAGAGGCGCAAAAAATTAAGAGATAACTGTATTATATTGTTATTTTTATATACTTATAAATATCAATAGCCATCAAGAATAGCAACACAAGAGAGTATTTTATATCCCCTTTAAAACCCATTTTGATTTTTCTTCCTAGCTTGTATGGTTTTCAAGCAATTCAATTTTTTCTATAGGCCGCGCGCAAAAAATTTCAAATAAACGAAAATTCGCGCGAATTAAAATTACAAATTTTGGAATTTTTGTCAATATCGATTTTCTCGAAAACCATGGCATATACAACAAAATTATAATAGGACTTTTTTTTATAAAATTAGTCAAGCTTTCTTTTTTATAATGAGCAATTTTTTTATATCTTCAACGGTTAATGAGTTATCAGTAAAATAAGGCTTATTTCACCGAAGGGGTGGTTTTTTTGGGGAGTGGAGGGATTTTTGTGGTTTTGTGATGTATAACCCCTCCACTAACAGTTAATGAAGGAAAATCTCACATAACATTTTTTGTGATGGAAATTTTTATAATTATTGGACTATAAATGATGAAAGATATCGATAAATTCCTAAGGACCTTCTTTATAGAGAATTTCCTTGTAAATAAAAAAGGCTAAGTACAAAATATTGATAGGATGGCTCTATCAAGAGTTTTAATCGAGAACTTCCGATGATGTCTGGGGTGGATGCCATCTTGGATATATGACGTCATATCGGTCGTCTGCCACAAAATCAAGCAAAGCACCTGGTAAGGTATGATTATGGAGGGCATAAGGAATGTATTAACATTGGTCCCACAATTTCATCATCAAATTTCCCACGAGATGTGTTACGCCCCCCGACTATTAGTTGTAAAATAAGGAAATAACAATTAAAAAAATACATTTCATTCAACTAAGTCGAAAACTATTCCACATGTAGATCTCCTAGTAGTACACATTTTTCTAATCATGTTCTAAATTTTTCATAGATCACATCTTCATTTATGGTTGCAACAGCATCCACAATTTTTTGCTTTAATAAATCTACAATCGCCTTCGAAATCGTTTGCGTATACTTTCTGCTTTAAATGCCTTCATAAGAAGTAATCCAACGGGGTTAGATCTGGCAAACGGGCTGGCCATACTGTTGGTTCATAGCGTCCAATCCACCTGTCATGGAAGTAATTGTCTAATCATTGTCTACACTCAATGAAAATGATAGGTAAATTCAACCAAAAAGAGCATATGAAATCGCGCCTATCTAGTTTCATAGTTAAATCATTCAGAAAAGAATAGTCATACAACTTTATTTGTTTTCGTAAACAAATAGTAGTTTAATAATCATATCTTCTTGTAACAAATTAAATAATACAATGACATTTTTTTATGTTCACTAACCATTTTCAATTTGGTCAACAATTAAATAGTATAACGACTTTGTTTTTTGTTCACCAACTAATTTTTAGGTTGATCTACACTTTATTGTATGATGAAGTTTTTTTTGGTTAGCCAAAATCTCAGTATTGAGACATCAGACCACCCAAACCAAAGATTAGAGATCGTTTATAAGATCCATCCAAATATATCGATGATCCCTGACAGAATTTGAACATTGCAATCATGTTATTAATTTTCTATAAATTCGTAAGAGTATAAGATAATGCATGATTGATTATTGTCAGTGATTTGTATGTGGCGTCATCTGGGAATAATTTCTGTAATAGACTACGTGGTAAGCAAGCAAATTTTATGGTAATTCTTTTAGAACTTCTAGAAGACGACAATAATATTGGTTTGTCTACCAAGTACAATGATACAGCGAACTAATACTGGGTTAGAATTACAATTCGATAATAGTTAAAAATAAAATATACTATTATCTAGTTTAATTTGACAGAATTCAATAAAATAATAGTCAGACGAACAAAATAATAGTCTTATTCATCTATTTTTTAAGTTAATGTTTGTTTTGTTGTACGACAACTTTTTATTAATTAAAATAACAATCACCTCTTGTTTAAAAATACCATCAATATAGTTTGGTTTAACAAAATTAACGATATTGTTAGTTAACCATTTTTTTTTGTTGAATTTACCCATACTATTTCTTTGAGTGTAATGTGCTGAGCATCCATCTTGCTGAAAAATTATTTTTCTACTAAATTCTAAATTTTCATTGTTCAGTTTTCCCAAAACAAAATTATTCAAAATTTCTAGATAAATATTTTGATTTAAATTTCCATCCAAAAATTGAATTGCTTCTCTTAATTGACCCACCACCGGCCCCCCATCAATTCTTATTTATTTCACCTACCTCAAAAAATTTCACCCACCCTAACTCCTTTTTTTTTGTGAAAAAATCAAGGAATTACTTTTTTGCAAGTATTATACGGCAAAAAAACGCTTATTTTCAAAACGAAAAGTTACCGTCCCTTAGCTTTTAACCAGATTATGTACATCCGCGAGATCTTCGATTTTTAGTTAACTTTTTTTCGTCAAGTCAATAATAACAAAGATATTGCGGAAAAACGTGTTTTTGCGAATTTTAAATGCGAATTCCTCCCGCACCCCGTGCGATTAAGCTGAACTAACTTGATCACACGATAAGAGAGTACCCGTGCAACCGAATTGTCATAGTATTAATAAATATGTACATTGTATTAATGAACGTACATTATATCAATAAGCAGATTAATAAATTCTCAGCCAATGAACCTTCATTCATTAATATTAAGAACATACTTTTTACAGGCTCATGAGGATCGTTTAGTGGAGCGGATCTGGCAAGAAAAAGAGTGGTTTTGAAGTTGGTTTCAAAACCACTCTTTTTCTTGCCAGATCCGCTCCACTAAACGATCCTCATGAGCCTGTAAAAAATATTTTCTTAATATGAATGAATGAAGGTTCATTGGCTGAGAATTTATTAATCTGCTTATTGATATAATGTACGTTCATTAATACAATGTACACATTTATTAATACTATGTAAACGTACATTATATTAATAAACGGACTCATCAGTTTTCAGCCGATTAAGCAATTCATTAATATTACGTACATATTTTTTTCGGTGATTCAATCGACTGGGGACCGGTAGATGTCAGTCTACATCAGAGCGAGACGCTTTATCGCAATGTCAGTGGTGAGGAACCGTCGACTTATGCACAAAGACGATGTCCGGATGGACAGGGAGAAGATTGCGAGAAAGGAATCTGACAAATTACAGAGCTGCAACTGCTCCAAAACTGACTGAGTAATCGTCAAGCACGTCTTCGATTTACACGGGAGCACTTGGACTGAATTTGGACCGACGTTGGTCTGTTTTTTTCGCTAGGATATTTTTTTATAACTTTTCATGGACTATAGTTTTACAAAATTGTGTCTGTGACAGAAATTGTAGAAAAATTGCTGCTCTTCAAGATTTCCATTTTACATATTAATGTACGATCAACGATCTATGAAATAATCCACAAAAATTACTTTTCAAAAACTTTGGCGCGCTCTAACTCGTAAACGTTAAGTTCTACAAAAATAAGTTTATGAAGGGACTTTAGTGCTTACCATTTTTGTCGTAACATCAGTTTTTCGTAAATTATTTGCGCTTAAATTATTACGAAGATGGCGGCTAACTACAACAACCACCGACCTAAAAATAATAATAATAATAATTACGCTCTTTTCGCATTACGAACACACTTTCTTTACCAATTGATTGGACTATTATGTTTGTATGGAAGCTAGAAAGAATCATTAAACCCTCTGTGGGAATTACTTCCTGCTTTGGGTCACTGTTGTCCTGTTACTATTAAACCATGTTATGCGCGATATAATTAATTGTTTTAAAATTAAATTAAGCCTTTAAGTTTGAGTTTTGTATATGAAAATTTAATCAAACCACTATACTATGATGGCTTTAAAATAGGGTAAGTTTAGTGACGCGGAAACCCAATGGCAATCAATTTGTAAGCCACAAGCATCACGGATATGACGGTTTAAATATGGTTTTGGTGAAACAATAAAGGTTGTAAATTACTTCAATTTCCACTAGGCTTATCAATAGGGGCGAAAAGGAAATAATAAATAAATAAAATAAAAAAACCTTTTGAAATATTCTTTAAAAGATTCAAATTAAACAGTTTATTTTTTACGAAATTTATACCAAAAATATTCTCGAGGTCGCTTGGGAATTTATATTTTAAAAATTTAAAATAAGAGTCCAATATGATTGATTACAACATGAACATTTTCGAAAATTTCGTATAAAATCAAAAAATATTCTTATTATTCTTCTATAAAAGAACATACTTCATCAAAGTATATTATAGTAAAATCAATAAGTATTCTTTTGCAAAAAATAGCGTAAGTCAATTTCTTTAAGTGTTCGGGGGGGGGGGGGGGTCTCTCAAGTATACTGCCAAAATGACGGGGTGGGATGGGGGTGGGGGGTTCGTTAGGGACTCTGCTAACTTCTCTTTCAAAATTATAACCTTATTTATGCCAGCTATTGTCAATTATTTGTTCTTTCCAGAAAAAGCAGGGTTCTGTGTGTGTACATTTTTACTACTATTAATTTGTTTACAAGATCTTTATAAATACGGAAAACCATAATAAAAATTAAAGAGCAAGATCCTTTAATTTTTCATTAAATGAAAAAATTTTGCTAACAAATAACGTAACGTCTCAAAAAAAGGCAAATATTTGGGTAAAAATAGCTGAGCAGTTTAATGCAATAGCCCAGTATCAATGTCGGTATCGGAATCCATCTCACGATTCGTAAATTATTGTTAATAAAAATAAAGCGCCAAAATAATGAAAATATACTAAGAATTGAGGTTATGCACAACATCGATGACTGCGTGGAAATTACGATTTTTAATCGCCCTTCAAGCGGCCAATTTTGGGTGTTTAAGTTAACGCAAGTTTAAACTAACTTTATCAAGGATTAAAGAACGGTGCAAAGCAAATTTTAAAATTAACGGAGGTTTACGATTAATCCTCTGTCAAATAATACGGTGCAAGCGGCTGTTAATCATACAAAGGTCAGATAGCAATATTTTGGAGCACCAAATTCTTCTGCAATTTCTATCTGATACGCCATTTTGTACAATTAATAGTTTACGAGCTACAGCCAGTTAAAAGTTATAAAAAAATAGAAGTCGAGATTTAAGAATCCAAAATGATCAACGGAGAGGTTAAATGTTTAAATACAACTCGTCAAGTAGTCGTTTCTCCTCACTATATTTAATAAATTAAATATAGATGCATTAATATGTCTCTGTTGGAACTCTTGGGTATTTCATTACACTTATAGTATTATTCAGCTTGGTCGGTGCTCTAATTTCTGTAACTGTGATTGATTACCAGTAGATGGAGCCACTAACTTTTTTGCAAGTCATGGCTATGCGATTACCTTTTAATTCGAAATTCTTCTTGAGGGAGTACTGCACTATCACCGACAAGGAAAAATCTGTTTCCTTCTCCAACCAGCTTTCCACTGTTTTCCAACCTAACCAGACACCACAAAATATAACCCATATATTCAGACCTTGAACCAGACAACCTTTCCACTAGTGCAGAGGTCACCACCAACTTCAACCGAGTTTTATTAACAGTGCTTGTAGCTTTAGACCCGAGATAAAGTCTGGCATCCTGGGTTACCATACAAGCTCTCAGTCGTATTATTATGTTGATACAGTCATACATTTCTTATTGCCAATTCCGAGCAGTAGTCAACCATGAGACATACCGACCCCTACACTGCTGCTAAGCATCCTCGGTATGTGTGGTCTCATTCAAATGTACGGGTTTGTTTTGAAAATTGATGGCTTCGATGCATCGACTGAAACTGCGGCCTGAACTTTTAGCTGCATTGCATCTTCGGCATTTTCGTACCTTAAGACTACTGGACAACCATTTGCCTTTACAGTGACGACGCAGCCATACTTACAGCATCAAAAACCCAGAACTAATGACTTCACTATTACAATAACGAACCGACATAAGAACTAAATTCTACCAACCACAATAGAACTCAAGCTATATGTTTTACTAAAAAATCCGCTAAGCAAACATCACGACTATGTGTTGGAGAAAAACAGCCTCCCTATACTCTCGCCTGAAAACTTCACTTCCATACACCTCAGTCGTAATATGCAAATCCTACCTCCGTCCAATCCTTACTGACGCTTCCGCTATCTGGCTCCGTCTTATTCCCCTACAAAGCAAAATAACCTCCAAAGAATAGGGTCATTTAGTGATATGGCAGTTTCCTACTTTTTCATCCTAATTTTAAAGTATAACAAACCAATAGCCTCAGAAAAAAATTTCAGCTCAATTGAATCAATAGCCACAGAGATATTCGCATTTGAATAGAAACACGCTCGGCCGGCCAACAGTCCGTAGAGTGACGTCACTTGGCGTGAGCCGATACCGATATTAGAGCAGCGATTTCGTAAGTCTATCGTGTCGTTTTTTTTTTGGCGTAGAACCAGGTCAAACATGTTAGGTTCCTTTGAGAATGTCACCGGGCATATGAAATCATATTTTACGACATTTTTTTGTAGTCTCTAACTTTTTAAATCAATAAAAAGTGAAAAAAATGTATTTTTAAATAAAATTGTTTTTTTTTGTTTCTACCGCCATATCTTTAAAACTATTAAAGGTACCGAAATTTGTTTTGTGTCAAATTAAAGCACACATTGTAGCGCTTTTACCAATATAAACGGTTTGGGCACAATTCGCACTTTCATTTCTCTAAAAATCAGATAAACTAAAAATATATATTTTATGTATTGAAATTTTCACCAATCGATAAACTTTTTATTTTTGAAAATATTTACATACATGCAGCGAAGGAAATAAAGCCTAATAATCACAAAAGTTTTTGAAACAATATATTTTTTCTTAAAATGTACCGTGTGGCAACAGCGATTTTTTTATCAGCGCTAAATGCGACATTGGGACGCAATTAATACATCTCGCATGCAGGGTTGGTCAGATTAGTTGCGTAGAAGTGGCGGTTGTCGAAAATCATTAAGTATTCATTGTTCGGATAAAAATTGTGAAAATCGAAAATGTGCTTGTTTTAAGGAAGGCCTAAAATGTTGCAACGAGTGCAAATATCGTTCCGGTAACAACATTATTAAAGATTTCGAGGCAGATATGAACGAATTAGAATGCTATTAATGTAAGGCCTACATAAACTACATACTACATATTTATCTATCCAAATAGAAAATTTATTTCAACAATAAAACTCATTTTATGCGTACGTTTTTACTTTCATTCATTTAAAAATGTCTAATAAACTTACTAATTAGGTGGGTAGCAGTGGCGTATCTAACCGGGCGGCCAATGAGCAAATGCCACCTGGGCTCCTGTGCAAAAGGTCCCTCAGGGCCCTCATAAAAGACAATGCATCCGTCGCTTGCGTCCGGAAAGGGTTAAAGATCTCGAAATATGGGCCCTTCAAAGCGTTTGCCACCTGGGCCTTTTACCTTAGATCCGCCACTGGTGTGTAGTTAGTAACACTGATTGATATTTATAGATTAGGTATTTATATCTACCTACCTGTCTTTTTATTATTAAAAGGAGACTATTTTATATTTATTGTACAATTTCTTAATATTAACAACATATGATCAATACTACTGTACCATATATGAAATATTGAACAATAATGTTGATCCCCTAGATGCTTTTGATCACTACTGGTTTTGTATATATTGATATAAGTTAAACTACTACATACACCCCGACCGGGACCGTCAGATCGTTGCAGTCGGCAGGCTTGCTACAGCCGAGCGCGCAAGAATATGACTTTGGCCCGTTAAAAAAAAATCGCTGACTCAATACTATGAACTGAACATGAAAAATTTTTATCTTAAAAACTTTTTTCAACTATTGGCTTCAATTTGTACGCAGCACGTATATACAAATTTTCATAAATAAATTTTTTTCTCGATTGTCTAAAATTATGCTACTGAAAATAACAAGTTTGAGTTTCCTATTATTTTTCCAACTTAAAAAAATAATAAATCGGGTTCACGTGGGACGTTGTTCGAAGCGCTATTGTGTCTACTTTAATCTAAAAAAAAAAAAATAGCTTGATAGCACAAATATTTTCAGAGATATAGCGGTGGAGACGTTAAAAACATATTTCATTAAAAATGTATATTTTTTTTTGAGTTTTTCCGAAATAAAAAAGTTCTCGACCACCAAAAAATGTCGTAAAAAATGATTTCGTGTACACGATTATCTTACTAAAGAATCCCACTAAGTCTGGTTTGGTTCTACGCCGGTTTTTCTCGAAAACTAAGCGACTTTACTTCCAGATTTTACTCTACTAACTTGCATTCACAGCCGTGTTCACTGGGCGGTTCGGCCATCTGACGTCACAACTCGACAACATGGTTATCCCGAGCGTTTTTAAGCGCGCCGACTTTAATAATTTTTTTATACATGAAGGCGGCGTCAGTAAATTCTAATTTTTGGCATACTTACTATACTCACCAAGCTCTTTCAGAATATGTAATAATAAAAAATTGTTAAATGAGCCTATTCAAAATAAAATCGTGAGAGTGGCCAATAAATAATAAATTAAACTCGTTTTACCATTCCCATACAATTACTACACAATATTTCCGGCACACCTACCTTAAGAAACTATCCTTAAAACACTACTTTCCAGCCTTGGTAATTCCCTAGTAAAATCCAGTAATTCTACTTTTACAAATTCCCTCACACCTACTCCTTAAATAACTATTGTAAACTAAAACCTAACGCAAAAAAAAACACTTACAAACATCAAAAGGCATAAAAAGAATCAGAAATGGTCAAAATAAAAGAGCCACACCAGATAAAAATTAAAAAACAAAAAACAAAAACCGCTGCCCAAGGAATCACTACTTCCACATCCAGATTCTCTATCCAAGTCACTCACAACGAAAAAACTTTGTATGTGAAAATAATTGTTTATGGAACTTTAATAATATAATATTTGAAATCCTATCCCCCCAAGAACCTATGAAACGATACCCCACATCGGTAGTGGGGTGGGGGTGGTCATAGGGGGGTGGTAGTGGGGGGTGGATGAAGTAAAAAAAAATATTTTGAGGTTTCTGGTTCCTGTACATACACTAAATCACATTTTTTTTCCATCCCCTTTAATAAGGAGGTGGGGGTGGTAATGGGGGTGGATAATGCCAAAAATTTTTTTGAGACCTTAGCTTCTCTTATATATACTAAATACCAATTTCATGGACTCTTACCTGCTTGATTTACCCATTTACCCCAAATTTACCCCAATTTACCCCCCAACCCTTCGACGGAACAAGGTGAAAATATAATCTAGTTCTAGATTTCGTTAAAAATTTCAAGTCAATATCTTAAACGGTTCCAGAGTAAACGTGCGCACAAAAAAAAGTTACAGACAGACAGACCGACAGACAGACAGAAAATTTTTTTTCGCTCAAACTTAAAATCTCGACGTTTCATGACATTTTAAGCCTATTTGGACAATAAAAATTTTTAAAAATTTTTTTGTCGTTACTATACTTCCACTGGACGTGGAAGTAAAAGAATACACAGAAGGTCACACTAATAGTCAGAGAGCTGCTTATATGTTCTTGTGACAGGTAATGACTGTCCGCTGACCATAAAATATCATTGTTGGTAGTCCCCAAGTCGCCTAGTTTTCGAATTTCTACGTGGCAACTTCCCGGAGAGGAGGGGGGGGGGCTTTGAAGTACAGTTGGTTTGTGACAGGTTCGGCAACTGTCTCCTGTTTTGATATATCGGTAGATATGATCCTGGACATACCTCCTGCAAAGTTTGACCCTCGCAAGTGGTTGCGATCCAGAGATATGCCCGAAAAACCATCATTTTGGAATTTTGCCGGATACGACTGTTACATGAATGAGGTGACAGGTCCGGTAACTGCTCAAAACCTTCTCAGCTGTCTTGGGACTCACGAGAGTAAGTTTGGCAGATGCGCAAGTGGCAAGTGGGGGGATTATTTGTATGTACTGTAAACGACAACCCCATTGCATATGTTTATTGTGTGTAAACTAGCTCTATACAGGGTGTCCCGAAACTCCCGCCTTCCCCTTTAGGTGCCAATTCTCCATGCAAAATTAGTAAGAAAAGTTCCTATAAACATGTGTCCGGAAATGCTTCCTAATGGAGCTACGGCTCTCTAAGAATGGCGCAAAAACAGGTGTTTTTACTAATTATCTCGGAAATGATTTGGGACAACTTTATGAAACTTGGTTAACTTTTTTCGATTATTAAAGGTTATTGTTTTATAGTATTAGCCAAAATTAATTTTATCCAGGGGCGGAGAAACGAGGGGTCGGTGTTCTTTGTTTATACATATTAATTTTGTCATTTGACATTTTTAGTATTTTAATCCCCGATTATGATTCCCTGGTTAATTCTGCATAAAAAAGGGCCTCTTTACAATTAGCCATATGGCAAGCCGTTTTCGAGTAAAAGCGGTCTAACCGAAATATTGCGTATTCGTTTGCTAAATGCGCATTATTTATTTTTCAAAGTAGGCGTAAAACAATAACCTTTATTAATCGAAAAAAGTTAACTAAGTTTCATAAAGTTGTCCCAAATAATTTCCGAGATAATTAGCAAAAGTATTTTTGCGCCATCCTTAGAGGGCCGTAGCTCCCTTAGGAAGCATTTCCGGACACATGTTTATAGGAACTTTTCTTACTATTTTTGCATGGAGAATTAGCACCTAAAGGGGAAGGCGGGAGTTTCGGGACACCCTGTATATAGAATAGAATAGAATAGAAAAATATTTATTGTGTTATATATAAATGTACACATAGATACAATATACACCACAAAAGGTGACGTTCGTTTGAACGTTCTTCCACGCCACCACACAAACAAAAAATAGAAAAACTTATATCTAACAATCACACATAATTCTAGTAGCCCAAATAATTACATTATCTTATCGATCATTTTGTAGCTGCAATAAGTATTCTTTATAATTTTTTTTAAATGTACCAACTGAAACACCCTGAATCATTTCATAGTATACAGCATTATTTAATAATTCAACAGATAAATATGCAAAGCAACACTGAAATCTTGCCGTTTTATGTTTGTGCACATTCAATTTATTTAGTTCCCTAAGATTAATGTTGTGCATTTCTTGCCTTGGTTTCAGGTATTCTTTTAGATATTCCGGTTTTTCACTGGTATAAATTTTCATTAACAAACTACCAAAGAATAATTTGTAACGATATTCTATTTTTAAATAGAAATGCTCTTTATATATGGGGGTGACATGATCATACTTCCTTATTAAGTGAACAAATCGCAAACATGTTTTTTGAGCTGACTGTAACTTGTTTTTAAATTCCATTGTCAAAAATTTATAATATACAGTAAAACAATAATCAATCTAAGGATACAACATTGATTCGACAATTCTATGTTTTACTTTTTCATGTAGCAAGTATTTAAATTTATGTAGTGCCTTTAGTTTCATGTATAATATACTCAATTTACTTCTCACATGCCTTTCAAAATTTAAACTATCAAAAATTACTCCTAGGTTTTTCGCATATTCTCTTTGTGGAATCTCTATATTGTCGATATGTACTGTAGTGAAGTTAAACTTCATGACTTTATTTTTAACATTTGCAGAACCTATTAGTAAAAAGCAACTTCTACTAGCATTAATCTTAAGTCCATTCTCAGAAGACCAATTGTTTATCCTCTCTAGGTCAGAATTTACATCAGTTAGGGCAAGGTTTACATGTGACGGTTCAAATGCTTTTAATAATTGAGTATCGTGTGCATACATATAAGTATTACAATTATGTATAACTGATGGTAAATCAGATGTGAAAATATTAAACAAAATTGGCCCTAATATGCTGCCCTGCGGAACACCTTGTTTCACTACAATAGAGTCCGACTTAATACCATCTATTTCAACACATTGCAATCTATTTAATAAATAGTTACTAAACCACACACAGACACCATCAGAAAAGTTATAAAATCTCATTTTAGCAAGTAGTAGATCATGGTTTATCAAATCAAAAGCTTTGCTGTAGTCCAATAGTACCAAGCATGTTGCTTTTGACTCGTCTATTCCACACGTAATATCCGTTGCCACTCTAGTCAGTGCAGTACCGGTACTAAAATTAGTTCGAAAACTAGACTGAACATCTGGTAATATGTTATTACTGCTTATAAAGTCAATCATCATATTACAAACAATTTTTTCAAACATTTTTGCTAGAATGGGAAGAATATTTATTGGTCGTAGTTCGTTAAATGAAGTTACATTTGGTACTTTTGGCAGTGGTCTTATAATGGATGTTTTCCAAATAGTTGGAAATTCTCCATTCTGTAATGATTTATTGATCAAATCTTTAAGAAAACCTGAGATGAATGGCAAACTGAAATCCAACATGTCGTATCCGATGTCATCAATACCCATACACTTTGATTTTATTTGTCTAAATGCTTTATATATGTCATCTTCTGTTACCTGATTAAATGTAAATTTGGTTTCACTGTTTAAGTGAGTATTGTTTTGATAGAATGATATAATCTCTTCACTTACTGGATTTTCTAGTTGACTTAAATTTGAAAATTTTTATTTAGTTCATTAGGATTTTTTAAGTGCTCTGGGATATCAGCCACCGCATTTGTAGTGATACCCCATTGTTTAAATTTCGACCACAACTTTTTTGAATTTTTTTCAATTTTGTTAATTTCAAAAATAAAGTAAGCAATTTTCTCACTTCTTATTGCAAATGACAAATAATTTTTTAGATTTAGGTAAAAATGTGTGTGCTCTTGATTTCCACTTTTCTTATATATATATCGTATTATTGAGTTATCCATAGATATGGAAGAATTCAAATCTGGCGCCAAAAATGTTTTTTCGTTTTTTTAACATAAAAAAATTTTGTACCAATAAAAATTTCTGCTGTTTGGTTTTCCTTGTTTGTAGTACATCTAGGTATATGAAAAAAAAAAACAACATACATTTTTATTGCATATTTTTCAATATTTAATAAAAATTGCAGAATTTTGTGAAATTTCGGTCTTTTCAAAGTGCTGCCACACTTACCCAAAACCACTTGCGCGTCTGCCAAACGTATTTTCCCATCCCTTTCGTGAGCTCCAAGACAGCTAACAAGGTTTTGAGCAGTTACCGGACCCGTTACCTCATTCATGTAACAGTCGTATCCGGCAAAATTCCAAAATGATGGTTTTTCAGATATATTTCTGGATCGCAACCGCTTGCGAGGGTCAAACTTTGCAGGAGGTATGTCCAGGATCATATCTACCGATATATCAGAACGGCAAACAGTTACCGGACCGCCACAAACCGACTGTACTTCAAAGCCCCCCCTCCCCGGGAAGTTGCCACGTAGAAATTCGAAAACCCTGACTAGGCGACTTAGGGCACTATTAACAATGATATTTTATGGTCAGCAGACAGTCCCATTACCTGTCGCAAAAACATATAGGCAGCTCTCCGACTATAAAAAGATAAAAAAATAGTAGTATATTATGCAACGACCATTTAATGATAGCTCTTAAAACACGAGCATGAGAATTTTGAATGAAAATGTCTTAATTGCCATTAAATGTGAGTTGCATACACTATTTTTTCTACAACCAGTCATAATGAAATAGCAAATTAAAACTTTATTTCTAAAATTGCTAGGTAAACACGACATGACAAATGACTTGTCAAAATTGATAAATTTTAAATCTGTCAGATGTTCAAGGCAATAGTTGATATTGACAAAATATTGCTGTGTGTCGCGTTTATATTGGCTATAAACTTATATCTTAAAGGAAAATCTGTTTCTTAATGAATCTCATTAAAGTACAGGTAGGGAATGTCTAGTAAACGAATTAAAGTATGGGAGTAGAGAGACAATCATTATACTATTCCTAATATTCACACCCAAAAACAGTATTAAATAATGTTACCCCATACTAACATAAATTATCAGCCCAGTCCAAGAGCAATGTTACCCTTAAAAAATATCAATCCAAGGCAACCATCAGGACAAATAAGCTACATGCGACCACTAAGGACAGAGAACATACCTCACCTACTTCGCCCTGATGAAGGCAAAAACCAGAAACAAATATGTGTCGGTGAATGGTGTTGCGTTGGTGATTACAAGAGGTATTTCAATTATTTGAAAAATCTACTGCTGATAGCCAATTGCAATATAAGCTGTGTGACGTCATAGGACACAACCGAATTTGGAAGGTAACCAACCAAAATTCGTCACGGCAGCTCTAGTGTCGGAAGCGGGTCGTGGGAAAGGTTTGTGACATCTGACAGTTAATGCAATAACCTCACCATCATTTATCATTTGTTTATTCATCACACAATATTAAAAGGTGTTTATTAATTTATTATAAACTTATGCGGGCTCCAGCCAAAGTTAATTGGCAGAAAGGGATGGAGAACAAGACACAAAATTTAAAGGAAAAACCAATGTAAAACAATATAATTTAATATAAAGATTAGAAGATAGATACTCGTATAATGGGTAGAACAAAACAATAAAGTAATAAATAATTGAAATATGGGGTTGAAATTAAAACCCTCCTAATTAAATGAATTACACTTAGGTGAGCATTATCAGCATTAGCGTAAAGAAAGTTTTTAGACTAATAAATATGGATATTAATAAATCTGTATACAGTTTATGTATATTTTTAGGACCTTAAACTGCTGTTCAGGGTTTCACAAACAGAAAACACTACGCTACGCTGAGCTGAGAATCACTTAGGTAAACATTTACATAACGCAATAAAACAGTGATAAAATAAACGGATAATAATAAAAGTTTAAAACAAAGGACTAATGGCATGTAGATTTTCTATGTCGCTTAGTGCAGTGACTTGGATGTTTCCAATTCATTTACCTAAAGCAGGATCCCAAAAAGTAATAAGTTACAGTACCTGTACTCCATATTTGATTACCGATCAAATAAGTTCACCGTGTGCCAGCAAATCACCTCTCGCTATGTATAAGTATGCTTCCGAGCAGCCTTCTCACCCAACACAAGTCATGCAGCATGCAGCTCTGTACAGTTTATCACTTGGTACCAATTTAGACTAGTACGACAATATCCAAATTACGATTTGTGATATTCCAAATATAATAATTATAAACCATCAGTTGGCAAAGAAAATAAACTAGGAGGTTCAGGGCTTAAGGGCAGAATTTCTGTGGTCCAAAGAAAAAAACCTTAGATGTTATTAGGTTTATTTTCATAATAAAATTTAGAACTTTAACACATGGAGAGCATGCCCCTGTTCTCCCAGAAATGAAAAATGTCTACCCCTTTGTCTTTTTATCACAAAAAACCGGAATTTGCGGCAATTGATTAATCATGCCTGTTCTTTAATTAAAAATCCCTAAATGAGACTTTTGACATTTGTCAACTTAAAAACAAAACAAAATTCATTGACCAAACTTTTATGAGTTTAAAATATATATTATATTTTGGAATACCAAGGTAGCCTATTTTATATCTTTTATTTAAATAACTGCATACTGATTAGAACATAACAACAGAAAAGAAAACTACCAGAAACGACACTTGGGCTTCCCGCTAAAATTCCATTGCCGCCATTTTGTTGTTGGTACATCCATCAGTTCATTTATTGATTTAGGTTAAAACAATAAAGTGCGGTAAATGACAGTCTGATGTGACATAATACCGAAATAAATTCTTAAAAGGTTTTAGTGTTATTGTGCTGTGTAATAGTAATTTTTATTAGCGATATGAATAAACGAGGTGGAACCGTTTGCGATGTTAAGGAATGTACAAGTAGAACGACAGTAAAAGACATTTATTTAGGTTTCCTAAGGATTCCCAAACGTATTTTATTATTGATGTAAATTGTAAGATATTTCTAAGTAGTTGTGAACCTTTCTTCTTTTAAGGTCCGTATTGTGGTTGGAAGCATGCGATCGTGGGGATTTTTCAGGTAAAAGTTTTGCCGAACTTTATAACAATTGTAAGTTGTGCGCACGACAAATATGTATCAAAATAGATTGCTACCAACAGCACTTCCCTACTATTTTTCCTCAACTTGGTAGTTTAAACAGAAAAAAAATTAATATTTCCTCAGAACAACCTCCCAGTAAGAAATTACAGATTTTCTCAGGCGAGATATTGTATTGATTTTAATACATTTTGTGACTTTCTATTAAGAATACAATTGTTCGTAGAGAAAACTTTATTCAGTTTACTTTAATAGTTTTAATACCCATTATAAATAGAATTCTTCGAATAACGTAATTGTATTCAGCCTGTGTAAAGTTTGTTTATAAACATTCTGTTTAAATTTCCCGCCAAAATTACCAACAACAAAATGGCGAAGGTCACAAAAAAACATCAAAGGCGGTGCTGAGAGTGCCGCTTCTAGTTCCTTATTCTGTGACATAACCTTATGACTTATTTTAGGAAGCGACATCAGCAGGCGCGGATCCAATGGGCCTTCCTCATTGTGCTGTGCGAAAATCAGAAACGTCCGGTCCGGTGGCGCACAGTGGGGCAAATAGCTCATTTTTTGGACAAGCGATAATTCCCAAGCCTGGAATTAATGAAATTAAATTTTTTTTTTAAACTGTTGGTTATAAAATTGCCTTTCATTCTATCGAGCCCGAATTTTGAAATTTCAAAATTAAAGGACTTAAATTTTGAAAGTAAATTAAAATTTTATCAAAAAATTGTTTAAAATTATAAAAAATTGTTACTTGGGGTTTTTTTTGGTTTCTAATCTCATTTCTGATCCCCGAATTTTGCGATTCAAAAATCCAAGATAGCGGATCCAATATGGCGGCCATAATATTTTTTTAAATGAAATGTACATGCACAAACTGTTAAAAATTGTTACTTAGGACTTTCAAGGGTTTCTGATCGAGAATCTGAAATCTAAATTACGTAACATCGTAATCCAAAATGGCGAATCCAATATGGCGGCCATAATACTTTTTTAAATGAAATGTACATGCACATACTGTTAAAAATTGTTACTTAGGACTTTCAAGGGTTTCTGATCGAGAATCTGAAATCTAAATTACGTAACATCGTAATCCAAAATGGCGAATCCAATATGGCGGCCATAATATTTTTTTAATTGACATGTAAATGCGCAAATTGTTAAAAATTGTTACTTGGGGGTTTTAGAGATTGCTGATCATGAATCTGAAGTCCAAATTACGTAATATCGAAATCCAAGATGGCGGATCCAATATGGTGTCCGTAAGTTAAAAAAGAATGACAAATCAAGAAGGAAACTGTTAAAATTTGTTTTTCGTTTTGAAGTTACACTGAGAGTAACTTTACAAATGTGAGCAATGTGATATATTTTTAGTGCATATCCAGATTTAAATATCTCATAAGAAAAGAGGAAATATTAATTATTTCATTTTAGCACATACTGGAAATGCAACCCTAGAATTCAAAATTACGAAATTTTAACTGTGGAATCAGAAACCTCTAGGAATTAATTTTTAATGATTTTTGCATCTACGTCTTATTTTTTTTTAAATTTATAACAGCTATATTGAATCCGATATTATGGTTTCCAAAGTGACGAAACTAAAATATCCGAAACAAGATTAGCGAATTAAGCCCCTGAGTAAAAAATTTTAGCAATTTCTTTCTTGATTTATCATTCTATTTTAACTTACGGACACCATATTGGATCCGCCATCTTGAATTTCGATATTACGTAATTTAGACTTCAGATTCATGTTCAGCAGACCCTAAAACTCCTAAATAACAATTTTTAATAATTTGCGTATGTACATTTCATTTAAAAAAATATTGTGGCCGCCATATTGGATCCGCCATATTGAATCCGCCATCTTGGATTACGATATTACATAATTTAGACTTCATATTCATGGTCAGAAACCCTTAAAAACCCCGAGTAACATTTTTTATCAATTTGCGCATGTACATCTCATTTAAAAAAATATTATGGCCGCCATATTGGATCCGACATCTTGGATTTCGATATTACGTAATTTGGACTTCAGATTCATGATCAGCAATCTCTAAAACCAAGTAACAATTTGCGCATTTACATGTCAATTAAAAAAATATTATGGCCTCCATATTGGATTCGCCATTTTGGATTACGATATTACGTAATTTAGATTTCAGATTCTCGATTAGAAACCCTTAAAAGTCCTAAGTAACAATTTTTAACAGTTTGTGCATGTACATTTCATTTAAAAATATATTACGGCCGCCATGTTGGATCCGCTATCTTGGTTTTTTGAATCTTAAAATTCGGGGATCAGAAATGAGATTAGAAACCAAAAAACCCCCCCAAGTAACAATTTCAAAAAACCCCCCCAAGTAACAATTTTTTATAATTTTAAACAATCTTTTGATAAAATTTTGATTTACTTTCAAAATTTAAGTCCTTTACTTTTGAAATTTCAAAATACGGGCTCGATAGAATTAAAGGCAATTTTATAACGAAGAGTTTAAAAAAAAATTTTTTATTTCATTAATGCCAGGCTTGGGAATTATCGCTTGTCCAAAAAATGAGCTATTTGCCCCATTGTGCGGCGCCGCTTTGTCGAAGTCACCCAGCATATGTCTTTTTACACCGTTCCCAAGTAGCAAAATAATTTTATAAAGGTTGTATAAACTACTATAAAATAAATTATTTATTTTGCTACTTGGGTTTTTTTATCAGGTACTTTTCAATATTTGTCAATTTGTGCAAGTGCCCCCCCCCCTTAGGGAGCTCCTGGATCCGCCCATGGACATCAGGCTGAAATGTTTATCACATTACGAAAATTTTGATTCACAATTAAAATCATTGAAAGGCTGGATTTAGTAAAAGGGATTAACTGGCACTAAAAGATTTATCGGCTTGCCAAGTGTAGTTGAAAAACCACAGGCACGGATTTGAACTGTCACAGCTGTTAAAGTAATTCCAAGCGGTGCACGTCAACACTAGTGATATTCTGATGTCATAAAGTACCAACTTAAAATTACATTAGCGTGCAAATTCCCTGTGCACATACGGAGACCTAGACGGTGGGTAATGTTGGTATTGTGCTACAACTATATTTACATGGTATATTGCCACGCGTTGTTTTTAACAACTCTGGTTAGATTGTATCGTGATGTCATTTTATTGTACGTTTAATCGATGGCGTTCTAGTTTGTTGGTTAATTAATCAATTTATAATTATAATTAAAGTATAGTTCGTGTGTTTTTCGATATTTATATTATTGTGAATAGTTTAATTAAAGAATATATGTAATAAATTTGTCTTCATGTAAGCGAAGTAAAACTGTGACGTCAGTTTAAGAGTGACGCGCACCACTTGATACATTGGAAATATTTTAGTTATTTCTTTGCCATGATGCAAATTCTAGATCTGCGAGAGTAGACATATTAATGCATCTGTATTTCATTTATTAATTATACTGTGACGAAACGAGTATTTGACGAATGGTATAGTATTTTAAACATTTTACCCTCTTCCGTGTTTTATTACACCCACCGTAAGATAATCTCTTTGCTTCAGTGCTTAAACTTTTTGAGTATCCTCTACATAATTAACTAACTGTATAAAGGTAACATAATTAATCTAGATAAAGGCTTACATCATAAAATTTGCATGTACCATCTGAATGAATACAGAGGTATTCATTAATATAACGATAAAATAGTTTAACATTCATGTTAACGTATCCCTTCTGTGTTTCTATGTTATTCTAAAAAATAAATTTAATATACCCTCAGGTAATGCAAGGAAAACAATGAACTAGGATGAAGTAGGTACTGCGTGTCTAATTTATCAAACTATGCACAGAAAAATATTTATCTAAGGAGCTGATTCAATTAGTTTATTGATTTTATTTTCTAGAGAAAACAAAAGATTAATTTTCTTCTCTTAATTCATATAATACTCTTTTGTCCCTCAGTATTCTTTCCTTCGCATCTGAGGAAGTCTGAAACGTTTTAATTGGAGCCAAGTCAAGGAGTTATAATTTTGACAAGCGATTATACTTGGTGTTCTATAATTATATAACAACTTTGTAGTTTGTATTATTCTATATTGCACACCCGATTTATTCTCGGTCAGCCCGCTAACACTTAGTTTCCCTGAAAATAGTATATTATATTACTAGGAGTAGAACGCACTCTTTTTTTGTGTTGAGCCCAGGATTTGCAAACTGGGCGAAACACAAAAAAAGGCGTTCTACTCCGTGTAATATATACTATTTTTTCTTCAAGCGTATTAAAATGCAAAAATTCATTTATTTATCATAAATGTACAAATATTCAAACTACAGTCTTACATGTTGACACAATATGACAAGTGGCTAGTGGATAGCGCGCCACCGGTAGCTTTCGGTATTAACATTATGTTACTAGTAAAACAATACCCACTGCGGTGGCGCTTTCGGAACTAACATTATGTTACTAGTAAAACAATGTCCACTACGGTGGCGTTCGGTACTAACATTTTGTTACTAGTAAAACAATGTCCTACTTCTACTTCCTTTTTTGGTGACATAACTTAAACATTTTAATACGCTTGAAGAAAAAAGTACTTTTTTCTTCAAGCGTATTAAAATGTTTAAATTATATCACCAAAAACAGAAGTAGAAGTAGGACATTGTTTTACTAGTAACAAAATGTTAGTACCGAACGCCACCGTAGTGGACATTGTTTTACTAGTAACATAATGTTAGTTCCGAAAGCGCCACCGCAGTGGGTATTGTTTTACTAGTAACATAATGTTAATACCGAAAGCCACCGGTGGCGCGCTATCCACTAGCCACTTGTCATATTGTGTCAACATGTAAGACTGTAGTTTGAATATTTGTACATTTATGATAAATAAATGAATTTTTGCATTTTAATACGCTTGAAGAAAAAATAGTATATATTACACGGAGTAGAACGCCTTTTTTTGTGTTTCGCCCAGTTTGCGGCTTCGGCTTCGCCTCAGCCGCAAATCCTGGGCTCAACACAAAAAAAGGGTGCGTTCTACTCCTAGTAATATAATCTACTATTATTTGCTTAATTCTGCATGGAATTGATTTTAATTGTAGCTTTTTGAAAAAGATGCTATTCTAAAAAATGGTACCATTTTTATTCATTTGAACTTTTAAGTTCTAAAATTTCTATTGAAAATTGTCATAGGTCCCCGTCAGTTGGTCTGTATGTACGTACATTCGTACGGAAATACTCTACAGGTCGCAATTCTGAACAGATCCTCTTGAATGTTTTTTTAATCGCTTCGTCTATTGTCAGAATAGAACTCTATTGATTTGTCTGTGTGTCTTATTGGTATGCTCTGCCACATGTATTTCTTCTTAACAATGTTTGTGCAATCTACAAAATAATGCAATTATCCAGTATTTTACTGGAAAATAACCTCTACGCATGTGACTTTTACGTCAAAGGAACAGTTTTTGACAAATAATGAAATAATGATTAAAATAATGATTAAATATTAGATAATGAGAAACGCTTTATAAAAGAGGTTCTTATAAACAATCAATACTCCGAAGCCTTTGTTGATAGAACTTTCACATATTATATAGAAAATAATAATCATGTACGACAATAACTGAACAACGGTACACAACGTCAGTACAGAAGTTGCGCTCTCTGCATATCATGCTTACATTCATTCGAGAATTAGATATGGAATCATTTTTTGGGGAAATTCTAGTGATGTACAAAGAATTTTAATATTACAAAAAAAGTGTTTAAGAGCCTTATACAATATGAAGCAAACTGATAGTTGCAAAGAAGTTTTTATTACTAAAAAAGTTTTAACAATAATAGCTATGTATGTTTATGAATCTGTGATATTTGTTAGTGAAAATAAGGATCTTTTTGAGGACTGTGACAGAAAACATGAGTACAATACAAGACTGAAAAATGATTTAATAGCGGATAGATGTAAATATGCATATATTCAAAGAAATGTACAGTTTAGTATAATAAAAGTATATAATAAATTCCCAATAAATTTTAGAAGTCTCCAAAAGAACAAACTCAAAATTTTATTAAAAAACTATCTTTTCAATAAACTTTATTATACATTACAAGAATTTTATGATGACAGTGAAGTAGGTAGAATAATGGAAAACAAATTTAAGTAAAATATACTATTTTTCATGAGTTTTTATTAGTTATTATGATTTGTGTTTTTAAATGTCTTTTTCAGTGTTAGATATAATGATATTATCTTTCTTTCATATATACAAATATGTTTAGTTGTAAGAATGTTTTTGTTTCATTGTGACATGTTCCACATCCGATTGGGTTTTTATATGTAACTTTCCTTGTTACGGAACTAATAAAGAATTATCTATCTATCTATCTATACGAGAGTAAAAAAATATACAACCATCTGCCACTGTCCATTAGGCACATACCACAAATAAAATCATTCAGAGAGGCAGTAAAAAGTGTATTGGTTGAGAAAGCCTATTATAATACTCATGAGTATTATGATGACTTATTTTAAAATCCTACTCTTCTATGTCTAATATTATAAATGTTATACGTGTGATTGTTAACTTACTGCTCATTCAATGTTTGTACGTTGAATGTTACACTATACTTTATTTTAACCTTATGTAATATCTTCTTATTTTAACCCTGATGACTATGTATTATACTTTATACAATTATAATAGCTTTGTCAATAAGAATTTGTCCTTTTTAAACAATAAAGCATATTTTTGATTGATTTGATTGATTGATTGAATATTTCAATTTTAATTACAGTTTCATTTACACTTGAGATAATCATGGAAAAAAATGTCAATTTTTGAAGTTGCTCATTCATTCATATACAGTGTGTCCCATTTTGCTTGGAACCACCCCCATAAGAAGTTTATTTTTAAGTGTGGTTTAGGTAGTTTTTTTTTAACATGGACCTCGGAAAGGTGGATTCTTGTGATACATTAAATTTTACAAAACATAAAAGGTCGGCCTACTGCGGTCTTTTTTCGGGGTGGAAAATGGAAAAACATTATTAGCGATTTTTGTTTGTTTGAAATTTGAGGAAGCCGCTGGATTTGGCAATCCCTCAAATGGGTTTGTACCAAATTTTGTGAAAAAATACCTATTTTTGGAATTGTTCCATAAGAAATAATAATTCTGAAATTGTCAATAAAAATCCACGGTAGCACCGGACTGTGCATTAAAAGAGTGCCTTGACTAAAACGACTGACAAAGGAATTCTACTATTGAATAATTCATTTATTATAAATACGTTTTTGAACAATTGGGCTCACTCACAGCCGTGGGTAATAATTCATTACTCAAGCAGCAAAAACTAATCAAAAGAGTTAATTTTCATTACTCAACAGTTGTGGTGCAATCACAAGAAAGACGATTTAAATTTCTAAAATATCGCGTATGCCATGACTCAATTCAATCTGTCATGCAAATATCAATATATGTCATGGACATCTAGTTTTCTTTAAATTTTAAAGTTATTAGGTGTTTTTACTAAATTAGAAAAGTTTGTTGTGGAAAAATGATTTCATTCGATGAGTACACAAACGGTACACAACGTTTCTTATCTGAAAAGCTAAGCCGTGTAGGCAATAGATTTGGAAAACAATAAAAGTCGATTTATTTCTAGTTGTAGATAGTTTGAAGCTGAACAAAAATTGATTCCTCAAAAAGTTTCTATAATCTTGTAAATTAAGTAAATATTACATTTAATTTTTACGGATTTCTTAAAACAAATCATAAACATTGAGGAAATTAACTCGCAGGATAACAGAGAATACAGAATTTTTGGAAAATATAGACGCATATATTTTTTTATCAGATATTTGTCTTGTAAAGTATCACTATTACTAAAAAAGCTTATTGTAAAGTTTGTGAGCTACAATTTTGATACCATAATATGTCTTTGTAATAAAGTTAATGGTTCCCAAGATATTTACAAAAAATTGTTTCCTTTTACCTTTGACCTCTTGTAACATCTCAAATTATAAGGACTTCTGACATTTTATTTAAAACATGCTTCATTCAAAAATTAAGCTGGGTGAAAATTTTTATTCAAACAAAATCTATTTTGAATGGACTATAATGAATTCGGAGAAGAAAACAAGGAAAAAAATATATATAACTTTTTTGGTACACCCCCCTCTTCTCCTTTAGTTTTGAAGATAATTGATTGAAATTTGTGATATCCTATACACATAATAAGCGGCACTTTTTGACATACAAGTGATTTTTTTTTCACTTCCGGTTTCGCCAGAAGTAACACTAACATTCGATTTTTAAATGGTACACCCTGTATATTATTACATTTTTGAATTCTACATAATTTTCTGAATACATCGATACCAAATAAGTGACATTTTAAACGTCAATATTTTTTTATAATATAATTTTTACTTTTCCATTTTAGTTTGCCATGACGCGACGGTTTCAATTTATTCTAAATGATCCGTGTAATGCTAGAAAAATCTAAATCTCGTCAAAAATACTAAATCACGTGATTTATGAGCAAATAAAGTTCATCAAAATGATTTTTGGGGCAACTCATTTTTTTCAAATGGAACCATATTGGTACCGCGGTACCATTTATTAGTACTATTAATAAGGAATTTATTCATATGTCGTATTAAAATGTGCGATAAATACAAACAAAATTACAGCTAAAAGAAAATAAGAAAAATCAATTTTGTTCTAATTATCTTGTTATACATAAGGTGGCTTTGGAATATAAAAAATGAACACAAAACATTACAATTGTTCAAAATGCTGTCCACTAACGTCAATGCACTTCTGATCTCGCATAGCTGTTTCTAGAAGAACGTTCGCCAATTGCTGGGCCGTTACGCTATTAATTGCACGTCTAACTCGTAGCTCCAGGTGTTCACGGATTTTAACGGCGGTTGCGTAGACAATATTTTTTAAGTGACCTCAAACAAAGAAATCAAGGGGTATTAAATCAGGTGACCTTGGAGGCAGCCTCATCTCACAGGACCATTCGTCGAAATTACGTTTTCTCCGAATCTCTGTTGAAGCTAATCAATTACTATCCTTGAATTACGGGGAAGAGTTCCAACTTGTTGGAAATAGATTCCCTGTCCTAAATCCAAAGGGAACTCATCTAAAATGTCTTCAATCTCATTTTGTAGGAATCTCAAGTATCTGGCACCAGTCAGGGGTCCTTCAAATATTATTGGACCAATAATTCTACAACCGATTATTTCAAGCCAAACATTGAAACCGAACCTCACTTGAAAGTTACCTTCCCGTAATAAATGTTGATTTTCTCGAGACCAATATTTTGTACTTTGTCGGTTAAATAATACCAAATTTGTAAACCTAGACTCGTCCGAAAATAAAATTATTCCCAAAAAATCATTGTTCGGCTGCACGTTATCCTGCAAAATCCAACTGTAATATTCCATCCTACGATTTTCGTACAAGTGCTATAGTGCGGCAGTTTAGCTAGGATATTTCAATATATTGTGCACTTTTTGATAAAAGCACCAAATTTGGCACAGATGTAGACCGATGTAATATGAACAATTTTGGATGTGGAGCCATCAGCCAACTGCTCCATGGCGACCGTGGCGGCCATTTTTCAAAATGGCCGCCAGTGGACACCCGAAAGACAACAGAAGTTAGATAAAGTTTGCTGCTGAAGGTTTTAGTGAATGTTTATTGAATGTTTTGAATGAAAACATGCCATATAGTTTGTAAGTTATATATATATATTTATTTAATAATTTTATATTTCACATTTCAAATTATATTGAAATTATTTAAAAAAATACAATACGAAATATTAATTTAACTTTATAATATGACTCTGAAGTATATTGTATGTGAAATGTTTAAAGTAATTTAAAGATTAATGGAAAACTAAGATTTATTACACTCAAATAAACTTTTTCATTTCTGTGCATTTTTCATATTGCATTAAAAAATTAAAAGACAAAATATTAAAAATCTGTTTTACAGTCCCAGTACAATATACTGCCAGTTCAGAACAATCGTTTTAAAAATGCGACTTCAGTTCTCAGAGCACTTCCCGTCGCAAGGACACAGGGTGTGCATTCCAGACCGGCCTTCTTGCACTTGCACTTTTTCATACAGTCTTTGCATTTGCAAGAGACGAGCTCCCTGCAGATCTGGGATGCTTCGGGTAGCGTTGTTCAGAGAGGTTCATACACGCCACTGGTCTTGATCCAACCCAGTCGGTTGGTGATGGCAGTGTTGGTGCAGGAATCAGGACCTGACCCCAGACATGTCCGCCCTGGTATACAGTTTGCGACGTGCCTTGTCGATATCGGTGTCTGTGCTTGTTCTGTCATAAATCAGTATGATGAACCTTTCAGTGGTGTGCATGGCGTCTTCATTAATACGATCTGGTGCAGTGGAGAGAAGAGTGAGTGTCTGGGTCAGCTCAGCACTGTCCACACTGCCCATGCTGTCCTCTTTCCACATCCGACGAAGCCTTGTTTGTATTTATCGCACATTTTAATACGACATATTATGAATAAATTCCATCATTAATAGTACTAATAAATGGTACTGTCGTGAGCAAAAAAAATAGGACAACTATTTTTTTCTAATGTAAATCTGTCCCTATTTGCACACTTGCAATGAATTTTGACAAATAACTGACAATGTCACAAAAATTAAAGTTAGATGTACACAACTAGATTTTAGCAAAAATACGTTATGGGTCGCGTGCGCGTGACGTCACAGTCTGAGACCTTGGGAAAAACAAATTGAAATTCTTTAACTGTCAAATGGCAACTGATTGAACTTTTCGTAATATTATTGTTTCTATGAATATTATACATACAAAATGACGAGTTTTTGATTTATTATTATATTAATTGTGGAATGTGACAATCCGAAACAATGCCAATTTTTATAAAATAACCTCCATAACCAGAAGAAGTTAGAGGTTAAAAGACTGCAACCCATTGCGAATAATTAAAAGAAATGATTTTACAAGAGACTTTCAAGGATTTTATTAGTGGTACGTTGTTGCTTATTAATGTAAGGATTTGATTTTTAACGTGGGTTTATGTTGTAGAAAAAACAGCTGTATTACAAGACCATGATGACACGTTCAGTTGGATATCCTCTCTCAATTTAAAACCCATATGTGAAACTGAAACTGCTTATGATAATAATTACTGCTGCTCAAAGAAGCAATAAACAATCCATGGTAAAGGAAATTAACATTTTATATTGGTTTGTCAGTATTTTTAATAATTATTTCTTGTTTAAAATTTAGTTGCGCGAAGGTGTGGAGCTGTACGGAGAGAAAAGTGCAACGGCAGAAATTGTTTTAAATAATGTACACTCCAAGAGGAAAATTTGCGGGCTTCATAAAGATATTTGATGAAGTACCTAGATAAATTAAGAAAGGAAATTCCAAAGTAGCTACCCACTGTCGACAAGTGATGCAATGTGCCCTTTTAAAGTATATCGTGTAATGATTCAAAACTCAGTGTTGGACTATTGGACGTTGAAGAAGTATAAAATAAAAACTTTGAAGTAGTCTAAGTCCAGTGAATGCATAAACAAAGTCTGAATGGGCTATGAAAGTACTAAATGTAGCTATAAAAGCCTTTTGAGATATATAAACTATGAATGTTACTTTTATTGCTTAGATAGATTTTAATATAAAATATATGTTAGGTATGTTACAATCATTTATTTTTTTTGTTACAATATAAACTTTTATAACTTATAACTTTCTTCTCGATTATTCTTAGAAGTACTAATAGACCTTGGATAATAAATTATTTAGTTAGTAAAGATATTTTGTTTTGCTTTCAGTTACATGCATCTACCTAAATACAAGTCCGACGTAATTGACGATTTCAGTTTACCGTAACAATATATATAGTAGTAGGAGTGATAAATAAAACATAATAAAAAGGGAATACTTAATAAAATAATAATTAACAAATAACTTACATATAATTATAAGACAAATTACATAACAATATATGAAAAATAAAGTTCTTGTAGAAATTACAATGGATTATATCGTCCAATCTATAGATACATTATAGACGAGGTGCTGGAAGAAATTGTGTATTTCTTATTACACAGGCACCTCAAATAGTTTATAGCACCTCAATCTCCATTGCTTAATTTATGTGGGGTCTTTTTCACAAAATTTACAGCGATTAATTTCTTGACCATAGCCATGTTTACTGCTAAAAATCTAAAAGGAAATGCTTCTTGTCACTAGAACATGTTTTGTCTAGATTAGCATCACATTTATAATAAGTACTAAGGAACCGTCTGAATCTGCAATAGTCCAAGGAGTCAATCACTTTTTTCACGATACTACGAGTTCATAACCTGAAAAATGAATTTGTACGTTAGCAATTATTTATAAAGCAACATTTAAGTAGATAAGTATATATGAAAAGAATGATCACTGATAACAATTCTTACCTTTGCAACAAGCTTTTATTCTCTAAATTTCACCTAACCACAAACAGCTTCAAGACTTGTGAATGCTTTGAACTCGCCCTTCTGTCTATTTTTTTCTCTCAAAAACCAAGTAATTCGCAGTAATATTTGGAAATACATTAATATTTATACTAAAGCATTTTTTTCTCAAAATATAAGGATTTAATTCGATGGCAGCCGTATACCTAACCTCTACATCATGAGGCAATTCTGCAAAATACGAACTAACCGTCATCCTGACGAACAAAATTGAGGATATAAAAGTATTAAGAATAGTTGCAGATGTTAAATAATCCAACATTAAGCTTTCAAATGGCACAAACACAGCAAAATTCACTTAAAAAAAAACATGATTCAATGACAGCTGTTTGCTTTTCCTAAGGTCTCAAAATCTGTGACGTCGGCGCACGCGACCCATAAGACTTGTCCCATTTTTTTTGCGCGCGACAGTACCACGCTACCAATAAGTTTCTATTTGAAAAAAATGAGTTTTGCCCCAAAACTCATTTTGATGAACTTTATTTTACACGTGTCATTTATAAAAAATGTTCACGTTTGAAATGTCACTTATTTGGTATCGTTGGATTCAGGAAATTATGCAGAATTCAAAAATACCATAATATACAGGGTGTCCCATTTAAAAATCGAAAGTTAGTATCACTTCCGGCGAAACCGGAAGTGAAAAAAAATCACTTATGTCAAAAAGAGCCGCTTATTATATATATGTAGGATATCCCAAATTTCAATCAATTATCATCAAAACTAAAGGAGAAAAGGAAGGTGTACCATGATCCTGTTACACTCGGTAGAATGCTTAAAAATTTATTTTTCGTTTGCTAGAAGAAGTCGTCGGAGTATTATAATGGCGCTTCAGCGTAAATTTATATTTCATGAAGCGTGTGAGATGTCTTGAACAGAATTATAGTTATAGTGACCTGTTTTATACACGTGTTCAATATTGAGTCTTCATCTGTACGACATACAATACTGAATATTACATATCGGTGCAAAATCATCCGTGACACGTTGACAATCCGGAATTGCGGAACCTTTAGAGCAAATCCAATTTAATATTCTTAAATTGTAAACCAGAGGGTCTCCTATTTTTGAATATGAAAACTTCTCATAACATATGAATTAGAGATGGGCGCGTGAGTCGATTTTGACTCATGCTCACGCACGCTCACGACTTTAAACCTTTAGCTCACGCACACTCACGCACGACTGATATATGTTAAGGCAAACTCACGCACGCTCACGCACGGGATCTTTTGACTCACGCACACTCACGAAATCTTCCGTGATTTGGTACCTTAAATGTACACGCTCACGGCGTGACACGGTGAAATTCACGTCACGTGCCCATCTCTGGACCAGAGTGACCAGACCAGGCTCTACTGGCGAATGCAGTAGAGAGAGATTGCAATTACGCAGTTTGATTTGAATGTTGCGTCATTCATCCTGTCTCCTGTCCTTTTCCCTCCCTTCTCGCGCTCGTGTTCCGTCTTCCGTCTATCGCTTCGCTTCTTATTCTTGTCACGACACGACAGGTTGAAGTTTTAAAGCAGAGATGGGGCGTCGTGTCACGGCGTGAATATTATCTCACGCACGCTCACGCACGGGATCTTTTGACTCACGCACACTCACGAAATCTTCCGTGATTTGGTACCTTAAATGTACACGCTCAAGCCGTGACACGCCGTGACACGGCGTGACACGGTGAAATTCACGTCACGTGCCCACCTCTAATATGAATTCATCATTAATTTCTATGTGTAGACAAATTTTATGAATACACAATTTGTGACATTCCGTGATAACTTTGCACAAATTTTTAGACTGCTTAAAGATGCGGTTCTAATTCTATAGGTTGTCTCAGAAGTAAGGGTCAACACAAAATTAAATGTACCTGCAATTTTTCCCCGTGCTATTAAGGTTAGGGTTTTGCAGAGTCAGAGGGAAATATGCGTTTATTTTCGGTTTATTATAAATAATTAAATAACCAAACATAGTGTAATCTTTAAAACTGTTTTAAATAATTGCTATTGTTCTAATGAATGCAACTATATATATTTTTTATGTTAAATTTCTGTTCTACTTAAATATCGTAGTTTGTCAATGAAAATAGTTCCTAATACAAAGTTTATGATAAAAACTGCATATGGTTGTATTCCTTAGAGCAATGGGAAGTATCTGAAACTATTTTAAAGATTATACCATTTATATTTTTTAAATATTTATAATAAACCGAAAATAAACGCATATTTCCCCTCTCACTCTGTAAAATCCTATCCTTAAATGTTAAATTTTGAAAACTTTTCCATAACGTTCAAACTACTGTATCGATTCTAATTAATAAAAGTTGGACTTTATACACAGTAAGTAAGTATCCTCCAGGAAGCCATACGAGAAATGGTCGATCTAGGATAAATGCTCTTACCTATGGACATTTATCATCCTGTGAGTATCTCTGTCTAGTTGGCGCAGCTCATCTACAATCCATTTAACTACTTTAAAGGAGGAGGGCAGAACAGGAATAAGCATAATAGTAACAGATACCTTGTTCTTCCATGAAAGTTCGGACAACAATATCTTTCGCAGTAGGCGCCTGTATTTACCGCGGTGAAATTCCTTTACTAGTTGCACATCCGGGATGTGATATTGTTGCACACCCAGATACATGTAGGTCTCTCTGGCATCCAGTTGTCTTAGAATGCTTGCGTCCGCGAGTTGCGCTTATTCAGAATAGTCCCCGCATCGCCTTCTCTTGAGGTGGACGACTGCGCACATGTCTAACCGGAACTCCACACTAATGGCCCGAGTGTACTCCTCGACTACCTTTAGAGCATTTTGAAGTACACGTTTTCCGGAGGGATACAGTTTAAGTTCGTCCATATAGAACAGGTGAGTGACCTCCATTTGCTTTATGAGCCACAGTGGTATCCGCGAGTTTGGCGGAGCTCAACACATAACACTCCTCGAATCCCACCTGCTCATCATAATCCACCGTGCACCGGATATTATGGTGAAGCGAGTCCTCCAGAGCGGTAGCAGTTCTATGCATTTCACTAGTGCTACTGCAAGACATTTGAGCAAAAGTAACAATAGTTTATGTGATGTGTCAAATGCCTTATGATGTCAATCCAGGCCTTCGATTGATTCCGCTCATAGGTACTGCACAGAATTCTGTGTAATACAGCGGTCTACTAGTAGGCTGTCTTTACAATCCGCCATGCATTTCTTGGCGCCACGCTGCAACACACTTTCTTAGGCGATTTCTTGTGCGCGCCATTGGGATTTAGGTCCTTTAGGCGGCCTCCTCCAACAACTCAGAGTTCAGACGTTAACAAGGAACCACATAGACTTCTACTCCAAGACTTTCCTTAAAATATGCGTTGTTCACTAGTGCGATATTCTGCTCTTCTTGTATGCTCAGATGACCAGATAGTTGTTATAGACGCTTGTCATGGCCTCTCTTAACAGTTCCGGGAGCTTCTACAATTACTGTGGTCTTTGCATTCCACAGTTTGCTAACTTCTATATGGAGGACTTCGTAGTTGCTCAACTTCTCAGTTTCCTTGAGCATCACGCTGGCTTTATTCGGAATGGATATCAGACACGATTTCTTCTTTTCATTATGTATGTCTGATCGGTTTGCGCGAATTTCTCTGACAGATGTAATCGTCAAGTCTCACATAAGTGTGACGTCATTGGTGTTGTCAAATATTCGTTATATTTTTACAGTACTGGTATATCGAAGTGTTTGCACGTGATTCAGTGGCCACTTTGTTGTGTCAGTGAATGTGCTCTGATGGTACCAACGTAGCACATCCCACCACCGCGTGACTGATAGGCGAGGAGCCGGTGACACTAAAAGCCCCGTCATAGTGGAATCGAAAATTTTTTATGTGAATTGATAGTTAAAAATTATACGAACAAAATAAGCTTGATATACGTAGATTTAAAAAGCCGAAAAAAATTTATTATTATAAAAATGCAATAATGTTTTACTGTCATCGCGGATATTGATTATTTGTAGTGTATTCGATAGAAAATTTCGTACTCTTTCAGAAAAAAATTACGCAAACCACTTTATTTGGCCGGACGGGTCTGGCATATCCATGAATTGAAGTGTGTGAAAGGGGATACAATTTCTCCATTATCACGTGCAAACTTTTTTTTTGCTTGTTTGTTTCGATGTGATCTTTAAAAATATCTTGGTATACGAGCCCAAAAACTGCCGGGAGTATCCGGGCTACCAGCTTTATTCCATGGTCTCGATTTACATCTATTACAAAAAGTAGTACGCTAAATAAATTTGTTTTGGACTAAAAGTTTTTATAGAATAAAATGTCTTATTCCTTTCTTAGATTTAAAATTATATGAGGATAAATATGATCCAAGGAATTATAGAAAAATTTTTATTTTAGATGATTCAAACAATAAAATAAAGTTGATATAATTAACAAGAGTTTATGCCCGAGCATAGTATATTTAGAAATAATCATCAGAATCAATATCATCGATATTATAACTTCTTCCATTCTCTGATTCTTCATTTTGTTGGACACTAAGAATTTCTTCAACTTTTGAAGGTGTTGCTAGGCCTTTATACCACAATGGTTCAAGTTTATTGTCTTGATTTAATTGCCATACACATTCGGTTGGTTCATATAAAGTACAAATCGATTCAGTGGCATTTTGCCACATTTTATTTAAAATATGGTGCGCAAAATTTTTTGAGATAAAGTTTTCCAGCATGGAGGAATATTAACTAGAATTGAAATTTATCAGATCAATGAACTAGACAAACAACTGGAACGGCCCACCCTACATGAAAGCAACAGGCGCGAGTAATCAAGAGGGACTGATATCGAACGTATCTCTACACTATTTCAGCGCATTGCAGTTAATGGATGAGAACATTGCCAGACATTTTTTGTCGATTTGGCTGTACTTTGCAACTGTGAGTAGTAAGTTTCATTGGCTTCCTTTTTCTAATATACAATAATTTTCAAGACGCATAAAATTAAAATAAATGAATACATTTTATTTGTTGTAAAAGGGAGATTCGCGTATTTGTTCCAATGGGATAAAAAGAGACAGAGGTACGTCCATACGGCGGGATGCATGATTATGAAATTGGCCTAATTTATTTGCTATTTCGCGTCCCTTCCAGTTATTTGTCTGAAATGCGAAACATTCCACACTTATAGAGACAGAAGACTAAAGGGACAGTATGGCTTCAACATTCAAAAATGCCCTAGGACAACCTCACCTTAACCAAAGAAGAGAGATGTATATATACATCTCTCTTCTCTGCCTTAACGTATTGTGTATGTCCTATAGCAGATGCAGGTATATTTCAATATAGAATGAGAAAATCTATGTAGATCCAGTTTCAACCTGAACTAAAAATCTCTCTCACTTACTCTTTTAGGGAGTGTTATTGTAGCTTTTGAAACTCACCTCCAAGGTAGTATTCTATACTAAACTGTATTATGTATATAAAAAGACATGAAACAAAAGTAATTTTACAAGAAACAGGATTAATATTGATGTAATATACGAGATTATAATAATTATAAAACAAGAGTATTTTCACAAGAAGCATTTACTCCAAAACACATTTATTTAACGTACTACTTTTTGTAATAGATGTGAATGCAATAAAGCTAGGATACTACCGGCAGTTTTTATACTCACATACCGAGATATTTTTAAAGATCACATTGAAACAAATAAACAAACAAAAAAGTTTGCACGTGATAATGGAGAAATTTTATCCCCTTTCATACACTTCAAATAGGTATGCCAGACCCGTCCAGCCAAATAAAGTAATTTTTTTCTAAAAGAGTACGAAATTTTCTACGAATACACTGCAAATAATCAATATCCGCGATGACAGTAAAACATTATTGCATTTTTATAATAATTAATTTTTTTAAACATTTTTTTCGGCTTTTTAAATCTACGCATACCAAGCTTATTTTGTTCGTATAATTTTTAACTATCAATTCACATAAAAAATTTTCGATTCCGCTATGACGGAGCTTTCATTGTCACCGGCTCCGGGACTATGACATATATTACTCTGTTATTCTACACTTGCTGTCAATATATAGGCTGTGGTGTCTGGTGTTTAGTGTTTAGTGCTTGGTGCTGTGCTGCTTTTATTAAACTTTTCGTTTCTCTCTTCAGGCCCCAGCTGTTCAACCACTTCGTAGGCCCCTTTTTGTCAACTGCTGTTAGATCGAGATCGTGGAAGAATTTCCCAAGCATCAGCTTTTCTTTTTTTTGATGCCGATTTTAATTCCCTTCTTGGTGTCCTCGTCAGTGGTTCCGTTTCCCAAATATTCTTCCTGAATCATGCGTGCTTCCTTCTGGATGGAGTACAAGTTATTGTTTTTATCATGTTATTTAATTAGTCTTCTAAATTTGCCCTCCCCCTGCCGGATTTATGCGCTCAGTCTCATGATAGAGGAGACATAAGCAGATCCTATCCCTATTAATACACGACCCTCGTCTTTCCTCTTAACGTATAAGCTGTGCACACCTGCTATCGGATGATGAATCTCATCCATTGTTAGGATTATTTTCGTCTTCCTGTCCATTTTCACGATGTCGCTTCGAAGCCAATCGATGATTCCAAAACTGTAGGTAATTACAGGGATAGCAATGGTGCTTATTGCTGCGATTTTGTTCTTGGCCTTTAGCTTAGGACTTGCCTAATGCAACGGTAGTATTCCCTCACAACCGTACTTTTTACCTCGTGGTTGTCTATTCTGGTGCACTCCTCAACACCTAGGTACTTATATGTTTATGCCGGTCGCGTAAACGTAATCTGCAGACGCTAAAGCATAGCCAAAATGATTCGGTAATATTCGGACATAATCGTCATGTCTCACTGCTTATTGGTAAAGTGGGGACGTAGAATGTGCACAGAAAAGCCTCAAGCGTCTGAATTAACTGAAAGTATTTGAAGTTTTTGTGTAGTGTTTTTTCATTTGTAAAACGATTTTAAAACTGTTATATATCTACTTAATAATGGAAAACATAGTTCCAGAGGGCTACGAATATAACAGCACCTCACAAATTACAACACTGTGTAAAGGAAAATCTAGGTGATAATAAGTTTAGAAAATAGAGATTATTGGGGCTTCTAAAAACTAATTTAGATCAATATCTTTTGTCTAAATTTAAAAATGTGTTATTTAAAAAACATAATATTTATAGCGAAATCATATTTTGGACGTAGGTAACTAATTAAGCAGAAAGGAACCAATCGACAAAAAGTAAATTTATATGGTTCTTTTGTGAATAACAAAATACAAACTTTTTTTATATCATTTAGATACAAATCTAAGTTTTCTTTATTTTGTTACCCGGTTCCTTTCTGCATAATTACGTCCAATACCTGTCTATGGAGCATTTTTATTTTATAATTAAATTATGTATATATTTTATCTTAGTTACTTTTGTGTTGTCCCGTGTTCTTGATAATTTTGATTTACTATTTTTTATCAATAAAATTTAATTTTGAAAACCATTAAGTGAATCTTTTGAACCGTGTGTTCATTTTATTTTACAACAGTTTTAAATAGTTGTTGATGTTTCACTTTCAAAGATAACATTATGAATTAAAATGTGTTTTTTATAAAATCTTGCCTAGTTTTCTGTGACTTAACGTAATCTCATTTTTTTAAATGGATTGTTTCGTTATTAGTGGTCAGTCTTATAGCTTATTTTTTTCCAATTATGTCAATGTAACAAACAAACACATGAAATTTTATGAGAATCGTATTTTAATTCATATTTTTATCCCTAAAAGTAAGAAATCTAGAGGTGTTTAAAACTGTTGAAAAATAAAATGAACATACAACCCATTCTCCTGCAAATGTAGTAAACTGCAGACGTACTAGGATAACTACGTCTGCACTTTACTCTCGTTTTCATTGGTATTATTATTCTTAAAAACCCGAAGCGGTCCGCTATGCCTTATGCGTCTGCAAATTACGTATATGCACCCCGGTCCATACTTTATATATCAAATTTATTACTCAGTATGATGTTCTGATTTTTCACCATTATTGCACAATATGTTAAGATTATCTGACTGTTTCTCTTTCTTTTTCTCGTGCGACACTGCCTCACCAACCTACCCATAAGAAATAAAGCTGAATAAGTCCAGAGTCGATTAGATTTTTTAGCGTGAGTGGACTACGATTTGGGAACAACAGCAATACGTTTAGAAGTAAGTGTGGGTTGGTAAATCCAAATTGAACAATGCTATCCTAGGGCTAAGGCATAAGCCGTTGAGCGGAATAACAACAAATATTCAGGTCCCTTGTAATAATTACATTATGAAACTTTATTGAACAAAAATTAGAGCGCTTGACGCCAGCTGTGAACTTTTTAATATAATTGCTGAAAAGTGGATTAGGAGTTTCACTTCATATTTTTGAGTATTAAATTTACGTTTTAATGTAATCGGTTTGGCAGAAATAAAAATAAAGTTGACACACAATTATATGAAATTCCAATGTTTCAGAAGAATAACTTTCAGCAAATTTTAGAAGTAATTTTTAGTTTCCTTACTTGATACCATTCTTCAAATGCTTATAAGTGAATTCATAGAATGCTTTAATTTTTCGGGCAACAAAGTTGAGATTGCTACTTCTGCAGTGTCTCCAATACCTGAGAAAATACTATTTGAATCACATTGAAAACAAAACATCAAAAATACAATATCAACGATTATTTGGGGGGGGGGGGGGCTATTTCTTTGTTATGGAAGTGCAATCTGTTTGTTACAGTCACGTTTTGCCCAATCTGGGAGTTGAGAGTTTTTTGGAAATTAAGTTTTAATTTTGAAAAACGTCTTTTTGTGCCATTTTTCTTTAATATCTCGAGTGCTCGTCGGATCAGGCCTAACAAAGAATTGAAATGTTTGTAAATAAATTATATTATGAATAAAACTGCACAGGTCCAAATCGGATCTGATATTTTGTTCCTTTTTTTCCAAAAAACTAAAAACCACGAACATCGTTATTAATGAAACGTGGTGGAATTATAGGTTTTGTGGATGTAAACTATTATTGAAGATTACAAATAAAATATTTATTATTTGCTATCAAATTTCAAGTCGATATCTTAAACCGTACTAGAGTAATCGCGAGTACAGAAAGTTGCAGACAGACCAACAGAATTTTCTTTTACTCAAACTTAAAATCTAGACGTTTCATGACATTCTACGCACGAACAAAAAAATATATATTTTTTTTACCGTTACTATACTTCCACTCCACTATGTGGTTGTGGAAGTAATACTAGTGGAGTCAAAATAAAATTTGAATGGAATTCTCTGGCGACAGCAATTTTATTGTTTTAATTTGTTGTAGGTATAATAACAAGTGCTCTGAGCAATTTTTTGCTAAATCCGTCCATTGCTTCTTGTAGAATTTTAACAATTTATTTTTCAATACAGACATTTTCTGCCATTTTTCCTATTATCTCATGTCATAGTAATCGTATCGCAATAACAAAAATACCAAACTTTTCGCTATAAAATTATAAATAAGACTAGGCATATGAAGAAACTTGATACTTGATCATTTGTAAATTTGTAAAAAAATAAAAACCACCAAAAATTGCCATTTTTAAACAATTTAAGAAATTTGATGTAATAATCCATTAATTTTAACGAAAGTTGGTGGAATCATGCGCTTTATTGATCTAAACCTCCGTGCCAAATTTTAGAGCAAAATATTTATCCAAACGGCTAAGAATCAACAATAATTTCGAAATTTCCATCGCATTTTGTTTAAGTGCATCCACTCGTAGTAGGACAATTACTTCTATTCTTCTTCTGTACCACTGCATTACATCATCAACGTTCCCTTACATATGAAATAAATGGTATGGCCAGGCCGAACTTACTTTCTCGACTGACTTTCAAATTATTTGTTTATCAGTAAATAACCTTTATGTGAATTTTACGGAAAAAACCAATAATGGTATGTTGTTAGATCAATTTACAAAATCGTTAAAGACGTTTTCTAGAAAATCGTGTTTCCATATGAGATCATTCGCAGCACTATAAGGCTAAAAATTTGGACCACTATACTGTTCCTACTATATGTTAATAGCATATTAGCTCGCATATTATATAATAGTACTTCAGAAAACATGTTCGTTGATCAATTTACTCTAGTTCACCATTGAATATTTTATAATGTCTGAAATATTTGTGTGACGATGACGTATTGTGTACAACATTATGTAATTTTAGGAAGATTGTAATATGTAAAGAATAACAATACAACTTTTAATTGTTTTTCTTCACATAATAAATATTGCATAAATAGCGCATAAAACATGTATATTTGCTTCATATTAATATTAAGTGAATTAGATTAGCGACTTAACTGACTTTGGCCATATGTCTTACTAAACTTTGTATACTTATATATTTATATTATAATTTATTATTTAAATTATTATTGATATTATCTTGTACAGCAACCTGTAAATGATCTATGTATGTTGATTTATCGGTGAATAGAAAATAAATAAATAGGTATACCAATTAAAAGTAATCACGTTAATTTTATAAACAGAATATATTTTAAGTTCATTTATGTAAATGTTGTCTTCAATTTTCTGTATATTCAGATATCCAGTATGGTCTCACAAAATAAATATTTTGAAACTAAAATTTCCAATCCATTTTAATTAAATAACGGCTAAACGAAGTATTTTACGTTAAAGTACATTAAAAATAGAAAATGATCACAAAACACCAACATTTTAAAAATAAACGGAAAATCAGATATGACAAGAGCCGAAAACATTATAAAATAATAAAAATTGTTGAATTTATGATGAATAAAAACTTAACAGATTATATTTTGTTAAATAAAAGAATCAGAATATACGAAAAAGACTAAAAATGTTAAAAAAAAAGACTCGATATGATGAAAATGTATATCATTAATTAAGTTAGTTGCCTAGTTACAATATTCAGGGAGTGGGGAGATAATTTTTTTTTCGAACGTGCGTTATGTCCTCAATGGTGCTTTATGCGATGTAATTCAAAAAGTTTTAGTTGTGGATAATTTTCAACTTTTTATGTTTCTTTTGAGAGAAACATAATCATTTTGGAACAATATGCGCAAATTTCAAGAAAAAATATCAATATGTTTATTTATAATCGACTAAATCGCAAAAACGAACGTATCACGGAGTCAAATGCAAGTAGAACATCATTCTTTTTTTTAATCGTTGGTTATTTCATATACTTTCATAATTCGCTTATCGTTTTTGGTTTCACAAAAAATCATGTACCTAGTTATTTGAAATTGTTTATACGTGCAATATCCATAATTACAATTAAATTCCAAAAAATTAGTTTAAATTAAATCTTTTTTCTTTCTAAACACCACCGTAAAGTACATGCAAAAACCTACACTTTAAAAGAAAAATTGTTCTACTACGAGTCGATGCACTTAAACAAAATGAGATGGACATTTCGAAATTATTGTTGATTTTTAGCCGTTTGAATAAATATTTTGCTCTAAAATTTGGCACGGAGGTTTAGTTCAATAAAGCGTATGGTTCCACCAACTTTCGTTAAAATTGATGGATTATTACATCATATTTCTTAAACTGTTTAAAAAAGGCAATTTTTGGTGGTTTTTATTTTTTTAAACATTTACAAATTATTAAGTATCAAGTTTCTTCATATGCCTAGTCTTATTCATAATTTTATAGCGAAAAGTTTGGTATTTTTGTTATTGCGATACGATTACTATGACATGAGATAATAGGAAAAATAGCAGAAAATTTTTGTGTTGAAAAATAAATTGTTAAAATTCTACAAGAAGCAATGGACGGATTTAGCAAAAAATTGCTCAGAGCACTTGTTATTATACCTACAACAAATTAAAACAATAAAATTGCTGTAGCTAGAGAATTCCTTATTAACCTATTTTGATCCGTAATTTGACTCCACTATATGAATATTTGCTATCATGAGCGACCACAGGACTGAACCTACAACTAAATTAAATCTTAAATCAGCGAGAAAACTGCCATTAGTTTACAAACTTCATAAACTAATCAGTGACGAGCAATTGGTCATTTGCATCTATTGTGGAACTACGCATAATAATGGCTGACTAATTGTCATTTGCATAAATTCCAAATACTACCGATTTGTGTAACAAGAACAAGCCGAAGTGGACAACGCACTGCTGGAGTTCCATACAAGATGTTTTCATTCTTGTTGCAAACTATATACATACATACTATTTTAGTTAGGGAGATGGTGAACATTTTAGTGAGTTACTTCATATAGGCTGAAAGTGTATTAATTAATTTAGCACTAACAATCGAGGTAGATAAATTTGACTATATCCATTAAAAGAAAGGTACTTTATAGTGAGGCAGCTTAACGTCGAATTTCGCGTTAATGTGGACACACCAGACAAAAGCACCAATTTTTTTCCAGGTACTAGTTAGGTACGTAGCTTTCTCTTTGATAGAAACCAACTCCTCCGTCAGCCATCTTGGATTTCATAGCGGCCATTTGAAATATAGGTATATAATCAATATCTCGGCTTCTAAATAACTATAGGACTACAAACTTGGTGTCTAAGTATACATATTTGTGGTCAGGGAATACAACTACACAATTTTTAAATGTATCACACTATATATTTATTCATTAATATACAAACTATTCACCGATGAACTGTTTTGTACGGTGTGTCCACATTTTCTAATATGTTTTTTTAATTTTGTTTCGGATTGAATTGTAATACAAAATGGATTGGAACAAGTGCCATGATCTGTCAGAAAACAACTTTAGAAAATCTAAAAGGTCCACTCAATGCATATGGAATCGAAGACAAGACAACACCATATCGGTCTTTTACTTCCACGTCCAGTGGAAGTATAGTAACGACAAAAAAATTTTTAAAAATTTTTATTGTCTAAATAGGCTTAAAATGTCATGAAACGTCGAGATTTTAAGTTTGAGCCAAAAAAAAAATTCTGTCTGTCTGTCGGTCTGTCGGTCTGTCTGTCTGTCGGTCTGTCTGTCTGTCGGTCTGTCTGTAACTTTTTTTTGTGCGCACGTTTACTCTGGAACCGTTTAAGATATTGACTTGAAATTTGGTACAGATATGTACTTTAACGAGATCTAGAATTAGATTATATTTTCATCTTGTTCCGTCGAAGGGTTGGGGTGTAAATTGGGGTAAATTTGGGGTAAATGGGTAAATCAAGCAGGTAAGAGTCCACGAAATTGGTATTTAGTATATACAAGAGAAGCTAAGGTCTCAAAAAAAAAAAATTTGGCATTAGCCACCCCCACCCCCTTATTAAAGGGGATGAAAAAAAATTGTGATTTAGTGTATGTACAGGAACCAGAAACCTCGAAATCTTTTTTACTTCATCCACCCCCCACTACCACCCCCCTATCACCACCCCCACCCCACTACCGATGTGGGGTATCGTTTTATGGGTTTTTGGGGTAGAAGATTTCAAATATTATATTATTAAAGTTCCATAAACAATTATTTTCACATACAAAGTTTTTTCGTTGTGAGTGACTTGGATAGAGAATCTGGATGTGGAAGTAATGATTCCTTGGGCAGCGGTTTCTTGAACAATATCAATGAGTTTAGAAGCTTGGAGTCATTGCCAGTGAAACTAAATTTGGGAAGCGACATGAGTGCGGATGAACTGGTCCAAAACCATGGTGCGTGGCACAAATCTTATTACGTCAAGTTCAGCAATTTGAAGTTGGATAGAGCTAAAAAGCGGGGAAATATTTCAGGAGGCAGCACAACTGTGGAGAAACAGTCCCGGCGTGAAGCGAGTTACAAAATGGCGTGTTTATTATGTCGTGGAAGCGATGGACTCCTTCATGAATTTCGAATATTAACAGCTAATACGAGCATACGACAAATGGTAACAGAACTGCAAGAAACCCAATTGTTGGCAGCATTAGAAGGTGGTGATCTCATTGCCCTTACGCCAAATATCATCTGCAATATTATACAGCACTGAGAAATCGCTACCGGTCTCACCTAAGGAAACTAGAGCAGAATTTGGTGGGAGTATCTGCAGAGGAAAGTCAAATAAAGGCTACAGCACTTGTGGAGCTTTATACTTATATGGAGAACTGTGTGGAAGACTTTATACTTTCCTTCACTTTGTTCTTGCGCTTGTGGAAAGTACGCTAGCACTTTCTCCTTCAATCTGGTTCTGTTAATCTCATTCTCAACGCCAAGGATTTTTAATCGGTTCTTACACAGTTCGTGCAACTTTAAAAATTTAAGGTAGAAGGCCCCATCTTCCACACAGTTCTCTCTATAAGTATAAAGCTCCACAAGTGCTGCAGCCTTTATCTGACTTTCGTCTGCAGATACTCCCACCAAATCCTACTCCAGTTTCCTTAGGTGAGACCGGTAGCGATTTCTCAGTGCTGTATAACCTTGCAGATGATATTTGGAATCAAGGGCAATGAGATCACCACCTTCTAATGCTGCCAACAACTGGGTTTCTTGCAGTTCTGTTGCCATTTTTCGTATGCTCGTATCAGCTGTTAATGTTCGAAATTTATGAAGGAGTACATTGTTTCCACGACATAACAAACACGCCATTTTGTCACTCGCTTCACGCCGGGATTGTTTCTCAACAGTTGTTCTGCTGCACCGATATGGTGTTCTCTTGTCTTCGATTCCATGTGCATTGAGTGGACATTTTAGATTTTCTGAAGTTGTTTTCTGACAGATCATACACTTGTTCCAGTCCATGTTGTTTTAGAATTCAATATGAAACAAAATTTAAAAAAACATATTAGAAAATGTGGACATACTGGACAAGACAGTTGTGATATTTAAAAATTGTGTAGTTGTATTCCCTGTCCCCAAATATGTATACTTAGACGCCAAGTTTGTGGTCCTAAGTGATTTAGAAGCCGAGATATTGATAATATACCTATATTTCAAAATGGCCGCTATAAAATCCAAGATGGCCGACGGAGTTGGTTCCTATCAAAAATAGAAAGCTACGTACCTAACTAGTACCTGGAAAAGATTTGGTGCTTTTGTCCGGTGTGTCCACATTTTCATGATTACTATTACTCTTGGTAAACTTTTGTATTTTCTTCATTTCCGAATACCCTGTATAGTAAATAGTAATCTTAGGATTGGCTGACAGTAGAATAAAACTAGGCAAGTATATTTCAACGATTGTTTTTGTGAAAACGCAATCTGTATATTATCAGGAAATTAGAGTAAAGTTTTATCCAATTAAAACTTAATTTCCAAAAAACGCCTCACTCCTTGATTGGACAAAATTTTACCTGACAACATAGCTGTTGCATTTATACAAAAAAATGCCCCCTCCCCAAACAGCCATTGGAAAAACATAGTTTTTAAAGACTTTATGAGGATTTTTCAGAATAAGCTGAAGGTTTTATGACAAAGATAATAATGTTTTCGTCATACCTCCCTCTAATTTCATTGGTTTGTCTATCGTAAGTGCGCTTTATGTACTAAATACTTGTTCCCACTGGCAACTGGTGGATATTTTTGATAACACCCCTAGGGAAATAAAGTAAATTTGCGAAAATTTTTATCTAACAAATATGAAATTAAATGTTTTAACTATTTTGGAAGTAAATCCAGATAAACCATACTTGCTATATCTTCTATGTCCGAAATTTTTTTTTAATGTTCAGAGCTATTATAATAATATGATTTAATTTATTTTGGACAGTAGTTGTCATTTGAATAGAAGCCGCGCACTAAATTTATTTTATTGACAGTTGCCATGGATATTTCAATCATCACTATCTTTACTATTTGCTTAGCAAATATGGAATCTTACTCAAATAATTATAGTTTTCTACTAGTTTTACTCTAGTTTAATGATTCATGGGTATGACGAAAAATATAATATGCAACGTGGGTGGTGCGATTTATTGGTCTCGAATACTTGCACTTACTTACAAAAGTGCACTTACTACCGTTGGTACATAAATAACTATTACGTATAGTTAAGTCCATTCGTAGATGCACTGTATATCTTATGTGTACAACTTTAGTATTAAAATTAATATATTGTGGCGTGCTTACACCCTTTTTGTAAACACCCTGTATCGTGGATACGGAAATTATAACACCAGGGTAACACTAAACACTTATTTATTAATTTACTATTTACAAGCAATTAATTACTTTACTTGTAGTATTACACTGTGTACTACTTGATCACTTTACTCTCTTCTAATCTTACTACACTTGCTATCTAAACTGAACTTGTCCACTCTAGTTTACTCCTTGCCTTATATGCCTAAAGATGAAAGTTTCTCTGATGACGTCACCATTATCCAGATACATCCAGCAAATTCTTTACTACTTCAGTAGGTGCAGGTGCTCAGTAGGTGCAAATCTACACTCAGACAACATCCGAACTAATTAATTGAATTCTGTGTTGCCTACATTCTAGGGGTTGCAACATATTACACTGCCCCTTCCTTAAACCTGAACGTCCCGGTTAGGCAATTCAGCCCCTTTCACATACTTCGCCAGTCTATCCAAGTGTACGATCTTCATCTTGGACTTTTTGCTTCGTTGAATTCGATACACAACGTCATTGATTCTGGTGATGACAGAGTACGGTCCTTCCCAAGACGGTTGAAGCTTCGGGGACCTTCCCTTCTTTCTTTGCGGATTTGTACAGCCAAACCAGATCTCCCGCCTTGAATTCTCCTGAACTGGACTTACGGTCATAACGAGCTTTCATTCGGTCACTGGCTATGGTGATTTGGCCCCTAACCAATTCATGGATATTTCTTAACCGCTCTCTAATCTCATCTGCATAATTGTTCACTGAGAGTGGCTCCCTGCCTAGTGTTCCAAACATCAAGTCACACGGCAGTCTGATTTCATGTCCAAATACCACACAAGCCGGTGTCTGTTTCGTAGTCTCATGGATGGCAGCCCTGTGTGCCATGAGGAAGAATGGCAAGTGACGATCCCAATCTCGCTGATTTTTATGAACCACCTTAGAAAGATGTTCTTTCATGGTTTTGTTATGCCGCTCCACCGTTTCATCTGATTGGGGATGAAAAGCTGTCGTCCGTGTCTTGTGGATTCCCAATAATTTGCAGATTTCCTGGAATACCCCCGATTCAAAGATCCTCCCTTGATCTGAATGTAACTCCAAGGGTACACCAAATCAACATACCAGGTTATCCACTAACACCTTGACTACAGTAACAGCCTCCTGATTTGGAATGGCCACTTACTGAAATAATCCATGGCAACCAGGATGTACTTATTGCCCATCCGTGGTCACTGGGAACGGGCCAACAATATCGATTACAATTCTTCCATAAGGAGCTCCGACGTTATATTGCTGCAACTGACCCTTACTCCTGGTCTATGGTCCCTTACTGGCCGCACAAATCTTGCATTTGCGACACCAAGCCTCCACATCCTGTCGATTATTGATCCAGTAAAATCGTTCCCGCACCTTGTTCAGGGTCTTGTTAACGCCGAAGTTCCCGCCAGATGCTCCATCATGCATCTCCTGAAGTACTTTTGGTACTCGACACCTGGGAATCACTAGACGCATAACAACTTCCTTGCCATCCGGGCTTTCCCACGCTCTCTTCAATAGCCCGTCTATGACTTTAAGCGAATCCCATTGTGCCCATAAAGCGCTCAGCCCCACTCCTTTGTCTGAAACATCTTTCCACTCTGGGTTCCACCTTCTTTCGCTCTCAATATAGGTCCAATTTCTTCTTCGTTCAGTTGCCCTTGCCTTAGAGCATCCTTTGTCGTATCGTCTGGAAGGTCTATTTTGACAGTGTTTTTTTTAGTAGTATTTATTTATTTAGCAATTTTGCTATTTTAGTACACGAAATGTAAACAAACAAAAAAATATAAATATATAAATATGAATATAAAGATAAAAGTACACGAATTAAAGTAAGAACATAGTTAAAATATTAGGTAGTTGAATAATTATTACATTTCAAATATTTACATATATTTTTAACAAAGACATTTACATTGGGCGCCTCTTTTATACCATTGGACAGAGCATTGAAAAGACGAAGTCCTTCTTGATATATAGAACCTTGCAAGAATGATTTTTTAACTAATCCAATGTCATAATTATCTTTTGATCTTATATTGTAACCGTGTATATCTCGAAGTTTCTTTAATATTTGTAAATAAGTGGGAACTTTGCCATTAATTATTTTATATATTAGAAATAAATTCGCCCTTTTTACACTCTGCTCCACAGACAACCAGTTAAGAGCATTTAACATGAGCCTTACGGAAGTGCAAATACTACAATTTAGGATAATTCTCATTGCTTTATTTTGCAATAGTTGCAACCTGCCGATTTCTTGGTTGTTACATGCTAATAAAAGACATGCGCAATATGTAAAATGAGGATATATTATTATGGTGTTGTAAACAAGTAATTTGCTCCACTGCGATAAGTTAGTAGCAATTCTACGAACGAAACCTATTTTTTTCTCAATTTTCTTACACATGTAATTAACCTGATTACTAAATGTAAGTTGTGGATCCAGCATAACACCTAAATATTTAATTTGGTCCACTTTTTCTATAACACACTCATTTATTTTAATTATATAATTGCTACTTAGAAATTTATTGCATGGAGATTTTGAGCCTATAACCATAAGTTTGGTTTTATCCGAATTTAATTTTAACTTATTACCACATAACCAATTGTATAAAATATCAAGTTCGTTATTCAGAGTGTTTGTTATACTATCAAAATCTTTACCGGTCACAGTGATTACAGTATCATCAGCAAACAAATTTATATATGAATTTTTCAAAACACAATGTATATCATTCACATAGATAATAAATAGAACAGGCCCCAAGACACTTCCTTGGGGAACTCCGTACGGACTCTCAATCGTGCTTGATATTTTGTTTTTAATTTTCGTTCTGTGGTACGTATTATATAAATAATCTTCTAACCATTTCAAAACAGTACTTTCAATACCATATCTATATAATTTTTTCAATAACAAATGTCTATCTATAGTCTCAAAAGCTCGCTTCAAATCCACAAACACACTGAGAACTACATTATCCTCAATTATTTTCTTCCTCCATTCAGCGCAAATAAGCTGTAAAGCCGTTTCACACGAATGGTTTTCTCGAAAACCCGATTGGCCTACGAATAGAATGTTATTTTTTTCAACATGTTCACGCAACTGATCACTCACTATGATTTCCAATATCTTATCTACAACTGGCAATAAATTAATTGGTCGGCATTGCTCAGGTTTCGTGGGGGATGTTACTTTTGGAATCGGTATTATTGTACTAATTTTTAACAATGATGGCACACTCCCTGTCTCCAGGGATCTATTAATAATATTTAACAAGGGGTAACCAATTACGCAGAATAAGTCTTTCAACAATTTCACACTGAGTCCTTCATCCCCCGTACTTTTATTTAGAGAGTTTAATTTCTTCAGTATCTGCTGCTATTTGTAAATCAAACGGTTTGTTTTCAATACTGCTTGCAATGTCTTTTATACTTTCATAATAAAAGTTGTTAAAGTTTTCTTCTACCGTATTAGAATGCTTCTCGAACATGATTTTGTCTACGTCAAAGTCCCCTGTCTGCGTTTTACTAATTAATTATTTAATGGTACGCCACATCCTTTTATTATCTCCCTTGCAATCATCAATGTTCTTTTCATAATATTTTATCCTTTCTTGCCGTATTACTGCTGTCACTCTGTTTCTTTTTAACTTATATTCTTCCCAGTGGTTATCTAATCTTGTCAACTCGAATTTTTTATAAGCCTCGTTTCTTTCTTTCTGGGCCTGTTTTACATTTTTGTTTATCCATGGTGTATGTTTCATTAAAATTTTCTTTTCTGGGCTAAATTTATTTATCGCTGACATAATATTTCCTATGAAATTTATATACAGCTCGTTTACGTCAGTAGAAGTGTAATCCCAGTTTTCCCCAATTAGTTCTGCTATTACTTTGTCAATATTTTCTCCAGAGACGAACCCAGCTATTTTTTTTGGGGGGGGGAAAGCTACAACTAATTTGCCAAATGCCCATTTTTTTACAACTTATATTTCCTTATGTTTTTTTTTATTTCAGACTTAATCTATAAGTAGCCTAGCGATACAAATATTATGCAAAAGAAGTTTAACTAAACTACATGATGTAGGCGCTAGACCTAAGTTGACCCCGCGCTCTCCTTCGTCTAAAAGCTACTGGATGAGGTAACCGTTATAGTTTAATGACCGTGGAGAAAAACAAGATATAGTTTGTACCAACGATAATAGGGTCTACACACGATCCAGCGGTAGGGACCCGACATTGTCGGTACGCTTTGAAGATAATTGGAATTCTAGCGGACCAGTTCACTTTTACGAATGAGTTCAAAGCATGCCGACATGGCTGGGTCCCTGCCGCTGGATCGTGTGTAGATCCCTTAATCCAGCGATATAAAAAAGTTCGCAAAAAAACGTAAAGGGTACCGACCTGTATCAATTTCAGTCTATTTACATAAAAGGCCATAAAAGTCTTCGGCTTCTTTATTATCATCACAAAAAAAATGGTCACATATTTCCGAACAAAAATGTAGGCCACTCCCACGGTCAATAAACGATACGGTTGCATCAATCAGCAGCTTTAAGACGAGAGAGACGCGGGGGGCGGGAAATCGAATGAAAGAGACAGACATATCTGATTTCCGTGCAGAAGACAGAGACAAAGATTCCGGTAGGGTCTACAGCCTACGTCACCTGTAGACACTACAAGCATCTTTGTCTCTGTCTTTTGCACGGAAATCAGATATGTCTATCTCTTTCATTCGATTTCCCGCCCCCCGCGTCTCTCTCGTCCTAAAGCTGCTGATTGATGCAACCGTATCGTTTATTGACCGTGGGCCACTCCCACTGAATATAATTGGTTTAAATTTTCTCTACCGGAATTATGATAGGTTGGTGGTCAACGTGGACTAGCGTTGTCAAATTGGACCGGCGGGCGGTACACTAACTAGAAGCGGTCGGCATCCTTTATGCTTTTTTGCGAGCTTTTTTGTATCGATGAAATATTTGTGGAATACACTATACAATACGATTACGCGCAAGTCGGGGCGCAAGCTCGTGAACGTCCGCGCTAGTACGGCTACCGGCCACTTCCCACTTCACATTGTGATACGCAATAGGTAGCATTAAGGGGTCTACACACGATCCAGCGGCAGGGAGCCAGCCTTGTCGGCATGCTTTGAACTCATTCGTAAAAGTTAACTGGTCCGCTGGAATTCCAATTATCTCCAAAGCGTACCAACAATGTCGGGTCCCAGCAGCTGGATCGTCTGTAGACCCCTTAAATAGTCCCAGATTCTGATTCAGTGTCCTCTAAGAATTTAATATTTTAACAATTTCTGACCGACAACAATTTGTTATTATTATTATCTCTCGTTGAGAGGTTGGTAACTGATATTAGTGATACTCAGTATAAACCAACAACAAACGACTTTATAGCTAGGATAAAGCATTGTATTGATAAAGGCAAAAAGGAGTAATATTCTAATATTTCTAATGTAAGACAGTCTTTGAGAATTGTATGCTCTGGCCGTGCCGTCTACTGGGTCGAACGTCGAATTTCCGCGAGTTGACGAGTTTATTTTGTTGGCCCGTCGCGTAGGCCCATCGGCGTTGTGCGTTGTCCGTCGACTATTCTGTGGCTCTCACATCTAGTCATAAATAATATCAATTAAAATTATTTAAAAAAAAATGGTCATAGTGACAGTGTCATTTAATTTGTATCAACTCATTATTCGTTTTTTTTTGCAATTATACCCAATAAAGATTTTTTTACATTTTTGGTAATTTTCCCAACTCGATCAACATTGGGGGGGGGAGCGTACCCCCCCATAACCCCCCGTGGGTTCGTCTCTGATTTTCTCTATTAAAGTTTCTTATGTGCATATATTTTTTACTTTCTGCAACATCCTTGACCGTCATCACCACTCTAAGGTGCGGTGATCTGACAAGTTTGGTAAAGTGGCAGCTCTCTTAAGTTAGTATCATTAGTAATGACCAGATTAATTAAAGTAGATGAAACATTAGTTATTCGAGTATCTTCAGTGATTATTTGTTTAAACCCAGAGTCTGTTATAATATTTTTTAATCTCTTTGCCATTGAATTTGTACTGTTAAAATTTATATTAAAGTCACCCAAAATTATTGTTCTATTTGCATTTATGTCATTATTCAGAATTTCCTCTAGATAATCTAGAAATTCATTACCATTACTGTTTGGGGAACGATATATGGAGATACAAATGACAGATTCTCTATTGATCTGTAACTTTAACATTACAGACCAATAACATTGATTGCAAGCCACAACGTCACGCTCAGTAATATTTACACCTTGCTTAATATAAATCATAGACCCGCCTGTGTGTCTACTATTTGAATAGGATGTCACGAATTTGTATCCTGAAATTTCAAGTTCTTTTTCCCCTATATTATCTGTAATGTGAGTTTAATTTAAACACACAACTAAAGGATTCTTCTCGTGCATTAGCTGTGGGATGTAAGACTCTGGATATTTAAACATAAACATATTGCGTTTTGTATGTCTGAAATGTTCTGCTCTGATTGCTAGATGTACTGTATTCTCGCCTTTGTTTTATCTAAGGCCCTCATATAACATGCACAATTTCTAACAAAAACAGCGTGGTTATATTGTACATCCTGAACTTTTAATACATTAGGGGCGTATTTACAATTATTACACTCAAACGTGTTAGACTGACATTCATCACTTTTATGGTCTCCACTGCAACGAGGGCACGTATACTTTTCTTGTTTACAATTTTCTGCTTTCTGACCATATTTACAGCATTTAAAACACCTTAAGACCCCAATATATTCATAAACAGGATAGCTATCCCAGCCCACAGAAACCCTAGATTTACCTCTAATTTGCATAAAGGTATCCGGTGTCAGTTCCATAATAACGTTGTGCATTTTCTTATTTATCGGAATATACTTTTTAACAATATTTGTTTGAACATTTTTGTCTTCATTTAAACAGTTTTGTCTCTTAATTTTATTAATGAATTCCAAATTATTATTTAAATGTTGCTTGTGCACTTCTATTACAATAATATTGGGTTTCCGTAATTTGGGTATTTCCACATGATAATTTTTGGAAAGCTCGGTAACTGCGATATTTTGAAGTGTTTGTAAAGATTTGTTATCACTACATTCAATAAGTACACTACCTTGACTCGCTGATTTAATTTTTGTGACCGAAACTGATACGTCGCATAGATTAATTTTTTTGTGCGATTACATTTTTTTGTCATGTCGCTGTTGTTCTGCGTAGCATCTTTAGATTTAATTAACAGTGGTAGACTTTTACCTTTAACTACATCAGACCATCGGGTATTACACTTTTTTTCACTCAAATTCATATTTTCAACATTTTCAACTACTCTCGAGGTCGCTCCCAATAACTCATCTGTTTTTCTTTCTATATTCATAATCTGTCGAGTAATATTAAGTTTTTCATTTACCACACCAATACACTTGTTACAAAATCATAGCACATTGTTACAGCCATTTAAGGCTTTATACAAGCTATCTTTCAACTTGACACATCCTGGATGATATTTTTCCTCACAAACTTTGCTCCTCACAAACTTTGCACGATATTAACTTAGAATTCACTACAAAATTGTCCGAGCAGCGCGCACAGACGTCCGCACAGGCGTCCGCACCCACCATCGTCTCGATTACTACTGTTGTTGACTACTACCATGCCCTGCAGTTTTTCTACACGTTGGCAGTGCTTGCAATCTTCCTTGCACGGTCATCTAGATAGGGCATCTGCATTTTTATGAGATCTGCCGGGTCGATGTTCGATTTTGAAATCGTACAGTTGCAACCTCTCTATCCAGCGAGCCAATTGACCTTCTGGGGGTTTTCATTTGTAATAACTATATTAATGAAGCATGGTCAGTCCGAATCTTGAAATGTTGTCCATACAGGTATTTATGGAAATGGTCCACGGATTTGACGATGGCTAATAGTTCTTTCCTTGTTACACAATAATTCATTTCCGGTTTAGACAGCACCTTGCTGAAGTACTCGATCACTTTCTCTTCTCCATTTTGGATTTGGGACAATACACACCCGACCGAAGAATTGCTAGCATCAGTGTCCAGGATATAAAGGCCATTCCGTTGTGGGTATGCTAGCACAGGGCTGGTGCATAATGCGGCCTTCAACTTTTTCCATGATGTTTCGCACTCAGGTGTCCACTGGTACTTCACTTTTTCCTCTGTTAACCGGTGTAGTGGCTTTGCAATATCCGCAAACTCTTCCACAAAGCGTCTATAATAAGTGCGTAGTCCAAGGAAGCTTCGTACTTCATGAACATTTGATGGTCTCGGCCAGTCTCATACTGCTGAAATTTTATCCGGGTATGTTTGTATTCCATCTGATTATACAACATGTCCAAGAAATTTGACTTCTTTCTGGAACAGTAAGCACTTCTTTGGATTCAACTTCAGGTGTGCATTCCTAACTCTCCCAAATACTTCCTGAAGGTTTCGTAAATGTTCCTTAAAGTCCCGACCCATAACCAGTACGTCATCAAGGTAAACCAGACACGTCTTCCAGGTTAATCCTCGTAGTACGAATTCCATCAATCTCTCAAAACGCCGTCTCTTGTTTGTCATCAGGGTGAAGTCCCACTTGCCAGTACCCACTACTGAGGTCTAGAGTTGAAAACCACAGTGAACCTGCCAGCGTACTTAATTTGTCATCAATTCACGGCAACGGGTAGCTGTCTTTCTTTGTTACATCATTCAACTTTCTGTAGTCGACGCAAAATCTTAAAGTTCCGTCCTTTTTGGCAACCAAAACTACTGGCGACGACCAGGGACTAGTTGACTCTTCAATTACTCCATCTTTTAGCATTTTCTGGATCATTGCGGAAGCTTCTTCCTGCTTCGCTAGAGGGAGTCTTCTCGGCTGTTGACGGATGGCGGGTGAGTCACCAGTATTGATCCGATGCTGGACTATATCAGTTTTTATAAGGGCTTCTGTGTTTTTGGCAAATACCGTACTTTCTTTCTTCGAGAACTTAATTGCCTCCCTACGTTCATCCTCGGATAAGTGCTCAAACTGGGAACTCAGCAAGGCCACAACTTCCTTGTCTAAATTTGTAAATGAGCTTCCTCTATTTATTCCTCGCACCTTGCAAGCCACGTAACTAGTTCATAAGAGCCAACTGCTTCGCCTTCTTTGAGTGTCACTGAGTGGGAATTCAAGTTGACCAATCTAACTGGAATTTTGTCTGTAGTCCGGGTTAAAGTTCTTGCCAAGATAATGTTTTCAGTCTTAATCGAGTTATCCTCTCCAATAAGGCCAACGCAGGAATCGAGCAGGAATCTTGACTGTCTGCGTCATCAATAGCCTTGTTTTTTGAAACTGTTCGTCTGCTGTTGACAGAATGAATTCTTCATTTCCAATTTTTAAAACTCGTTCTCCTACGTCAACAATAAATCCATACTCTCCCATAACGTCCAGTCCCAAAATGAAGTCATCCGTAATGTCAGCCACAATGACCTTGTGATTAAACTTTAAATGCCCAATCTCCAAATCCAGGTTGGCTTCTCCATGAATCGCCGCCTTGTCTCCCGTAGCTGTCCGAACGATCATTTCATTTTGCCTCTTTTCGATTTCTACACCAGATATAAATCCTGGGCGTACTATTGATGACGTAGCACCTGTATCGACGGTAAACGCACATCTCCTTTTGTTTACATAGCCTGGCAACAGTAGACTACTTGGAATCCTTCGAAGCTGGGAAATCTTTATTTCTCTGGGAGCACCATGTTTCCCAGACAGCACAGCCCCCGTGGTGCTGACCACCTCTAGTTTTCCTGCGGCTTTTCGACAACTGCGGCTTTTCGACAACTGCGTCATTTACCTTCTCAGGGCTTCGCTGTCGACAATTTCGTTTAATATACCCCAATTTGCCGCATTGATAACATCGGATACCTCCGTTTGGTTTCGTTTCTCCTTGTTGTTTGTCCTGTTTCGTTGGAGAATCCGATTTGGCCAGTAATTGACTTATCATTTTTTGCATGTTCTTCAGTATAGTGCTCATGTTCTCTTGATCGGAATGTGCCTCTTCAACTGTCACTGCACGCACTCTTGAGCGTGGGGTGTCCTTATAGGCGGTCTCTACTTCAAGGGCACGCACCAAAGCTTCGCTACTACTTTGGTGTCTCGTCAGCCTCAGAACTCGCCTGACCCCTTCGTCCCTTATGCCATCTAAAAAGACCCCGACGGCTAATTGTTGGAATTCTCTGGGTGCACTCGGATATGCCAGGTGTGCCAGTCTCTCTATTGCAGGCTTCAAATTCTTGTAAACTTTCCCCAGCATTTTGTGTCCGTGATTTTAGCTGAGCCTGGTGTACTTGGGCAAAGTGTTGGTCGCCATATCCAAGGCCAAGGCAGCTTCCAAAACTTTAAAGTCCCTTCGTTTTTCCACTGGGATAGTCTGAAGTAACTCCGATGCTTGCCCCTTAGTGCTAAAACTAATGCCATGGCTTTTTCCTCATTATCCCAGTTATTCGCAGACGCAGCTGCCTGGAATTGTCTTTTATAGGTTGTCCATGAGCTTTGGCCGTCAAAGGAGGGAAGTTTTAATCGAGGGCCGGATGATGTTACTAGCTGGCTTCCTTTTTCTCTCAATTGTCGTTTAAGTCTCTCCATTTCTCCTTCGAACTCACTCATCTTTTCTTCAAACTGATTTACTTTTACTTTTACTTGACTGACTTCAGTCTTGACTTCACCTACTTTATCTTCGACTTTATCTACTTTTTCTTCTACCTTGTTTATCTCTTCTTTGACTTCACTCTTTAATTCTTCGTTGGCGGAAATGATAGCGTCCTGCTCTATTTTCATTTGTTCATTCAGAATTTTCCTTAATTCTTCTTGGTGTCTTTCTAGTTCCTCTTTTTCCTCTTGACGTCGTCTTTTTTGTTCCTCTTTTTCCTCTTGACGTCGATTTTCTTGTTCCTTTTTCTCCTCTTGACGTTGTCTTTCTTGTTCTTCTTTCTCCTCTTGTTGTCGTATTTCAAGGTCGTCCATCATTTTTTTCAGTTCGGCTTTTTCTTCTTCACGTCGTCTTTTTTGTTGTTCTTTTTCTTCTTGGCGTATTATTTCCAGGTCTTCAGTAATTTTCTTCAATTCGTCTCTTTCTTCTTGACGCCGATTTTCTTCCTCTTGACGTCTTCTTTCTTCATCCTCTTGGCGCTGCTGGTCCATCATCTTCTTAAATTCCACAAGTAGGTCCTTCATTTGTTTCTCTCCTGCCATACTTCTTGTTGTTCTGGACATACGATTATGTTAAAATAAAATAAATTTAACTGTCACGTCAATATCGGTAATGGAACTTTCCAGAAAAATCTCGAAACAGTACGAAAAAGTCTTATCCAGAGTCTTTTGTCACTATTCAGTTCAGAGAATTTAATAATCTCCACTAATGTCCAATAGAAAAGTTCTAGAAATTTTCACGCACTAACACAAATAAGTCTTTTTTTCCCGAAAACGCACTTTTTCACAGTTTTGAATCCAAAAATAGTCCTTACACAAGGTCCCGTAAGTCAATTCTTCGTGTCACACCTAATTCCCGATGAGAAGAACACTGTAGAAACCTTCTTGAACAATCCAGAAATCTTCTGTTATAATTTCGCTTCTGACACCAATTGTGGCGTGCTTACACCCTTTTTGTAAACACCCTGTATCGTGGGTCCGGAAATTATAACACCAGGTTAACACTTATTTATTAACTTACTATTTACAACCAATTAATTACTTTACTTGTATTACATGATACAAAGAATACAAGGTATGATGATATTGCGCATGTGGGCGGAGCCAAATCGACAGTTGTTTCGTCACGCGGTGATAATTTTCTACCCGCTTCCTTCGTAAAAGTGAGTTTGCCGACGTCTGTGGTAGTTGTTTTTTGGATTATTTTACTTATTTTAGTGTTCTTGCAATAACCTTTAGTTATAAAAATGCGTTGTGCATTGGCATCATGTAAAAGTGACAATATGTTTAAAACGTATTTGCGCGGAGATAAAGCTCATTTATAAAGAACGATGGTTACTAAGAACACTAAGAATCCCTATTTATTCAAAATTCCAATGAGTTCAGGCAAATCCACGATACAAATTCTTTGTATCATGAGGAAAATCCTATATAATTTAAAATCCCGCTATCACCGCGTGACGTCTTGCGCCAACCGGACCGAATTTGGCGAACTGAAGATCATACCTTCTATTCTTTGTATCATGCTTGTATTACACTGTGTACTACTCGATCACTTTACTCTCTTCTGATCTTACTACACTTGCTATCTAAACTGAACTTGTCCACTCTAGTTTACTTCATGCCTTATATACCTAAAGATGATAGATCTCGAAGTTTCTCTGATGACCATTATCCAGATACATCCAGCAAGTTATTTACTACTTTAGTAGGTGCAGGTGCTCTAGTAAGTGCAAATCTACACTCAGACAACATCCGAACTAATTAATTGAATTCTGTGTTGCCTACATTCTAGAGGTTTGCAACATATTACAATATTTGGTTTTTTTAATTTTTCCCTGAACTGTAAAATTCACAACGCAAAAAGAATATTGTACGCAAACACCTCCTCGAAAAGTCTTTACTGGGCTCGTAAGCTTCCAGGACTCGTCTTCAACTTGCCTTGGATTTTCTACTTGTTCAGTAAATTGTACTTTCTGGACTAGTTGCATATTACAATGGATCTGTCATTTTACCCGTGAATAATTCCTACACAATCATTAATTTAAGTAAGAATTATCATTACATTATGCAGAATGAAATCCGCTGAAAAATTTATTTCTGCGGAAAACTGTACAAATATTGAATAACTTTAATTCCAAAGGCATTTGTCGAGAAGAGTGCCAAATCCTAAATTTCACACCGTATCCTATGTAAACATACATGGTTGTATTATATCAGCAAGGTCGAATATTTAAAAATTTTATTCATATCTAATGCAAATAAAATTCGATTGGTAAATAGTGGAGTAAAAATAAAACAAAAAAATTGAAATAAAGAAAGAGTCTGGGCAGGGGATTTTTTTGCTGGAACATGAAATACGTATATAAAAATATATACCAATAGTCGAATAAAACTGTGCTTTTTTCAACGATTGCTTGAGGTGGGAAATGCAATCTGTATGTTATCAAGAAGTTACAGTAAAGTTTTGTCCAATATGTGAGGTGAGGGTTTCTTGGAAATTCAATTTTAATTTTGAAAAACGTGTTTTTAGAAAATATTTTTTAGGTATTAAGCAAATCACAACTTACACACTTTTTTTATTTAAATGAAATTACCTACTTTTTTTATAGTGGTGCCTCAATGTGGCCACGCTAATATTAGTTAATTATATTAAGTAATTTTCCCAATGTGCAATTACACACGTGTGCAATACAAAATTGTATCCAACACTTTCTTTTAATGAAATATTATTTGAATATTTTTTTATTCACTTGACTAATTAATTTTTATATTTGTAACAATCATTGTAATTGATAATGTCATAGAATTATTGCTATTTTGATGATTGTTATTTATTGTTTACTATTGTACTATGTTTATATTTTAATATTATTTTCCATTTTTCGAATGTTCCTAATTAAATGTATCTTCCATTTTTATCTTCCTCAATTCTTAGCATAAATGGTTAGTGCTACTCCTAGAAAAAATGTTTTGCTTTCTAATGAATTTTTTACTTTCTTTCACTAGTAACTTTTTGAATATTCCCTCACTAGTGTGTAATACATACATATAATATATGTAAAATCACCATAGTGTATGATTTGACAATTCAGAGATCATAGCAACCATCCATATTGTTGTGATGATTTATTTTGGAGTTAAGGCAGTAGAATCCAGGCATATACCGGGTGTCAACGGAATCATTAGACAAGCCCTAGTTTCCAGAGTTTTCAAGATATGTCATAAATTTGACAGACGACAAAATTTTAATAATTTCACACTTTTCCATCACTTCCGGTTTCCCGAATTTTCGAATTGGTTTAGTAGCTACGACAAACCAAAATTTCCGAAATCACTAATTTGTAATTATGACAGTTAGAGGCTGACTCATCTAACTAGCTAAAACCCCTCCTCCTAGGGCTCGTCTGTAATGAATACTCCGAGGGCACTGCAGCCTCCTGGGCTTATTGTGTTCTATTTGCGCCCTTGAACAAAACACAATCGCTGTCAATTTATTTAAGTTTTATTAATTATTATCAACTTCGTATTCTTCGCATAAATAAATTAGGTAATTAATTGTGACTCTCATATCAACTCTCATTATATTAACAACAATTTTGGGGCATTATTATTTCACAAAAATACATTCCGACCAAACTTGTGTAAGGACAGGTGCACTCGAACGAGCGTAAAAGTTATTTACCGCTCGTTGTCATGGGAGATGAGCGGCACAGTGACATTATTCACAGCTCCTCGGCAAACGTCAACTCTGTGCTTTCAAAATGTGAGCAAAAAAACCTTAGTCCAGTCAACGAAGGAGTTGTAGAGGACATGGAGGAGGGGACAATTTTCCTCTTCAGGAATGTGTTGGTAGTTAGGAGGTAAACATTCTAAAAGTCCCCGCCCCTAGCCCCGCCGATTAAGGGGCGGAGGGGGGTGGAAAGATTCCTTTTCTCGATTCTTCACTTATAACTCGGAAAAGATGCGTCGCATGGAAAAAGGTAATCTATGCAAAATTAAATATAATTAAATTTCCTACAAGAATATCTATCTTCATTTTCTTCCTATGTGTTATAGTTTACGAGATATTCGCCAGCCAAAATAGATAATTAATAAATAAATTAATTAGGTACCTTGAATATTTCTATAAAAGCGGTTTACCGTGGTCTGCTAATAAATCACAGTCACAAAACAATCTTTATTTTACAACACTCGACGTATTTACTAAAGTCATATTTTGTCGAAATCTATACATTTCCATAAATATACACTTAAAATGAAGACACCCTTATAACTTTTTTATTTTGTTTCCGATTTGAATCAAATTTTACTCAAGTATAGAACAAATTAGGATCTACTTATGACCAGAAAAACATTCGCCTGCTACAAAGGCAAAGACACCTGCGGTACCAAAATATGCTGAAAAAAATTAAAAATCATATTAGTGGTCTTGACGAATTTCACGTATCCACCACAAATTGCGGAAACTGAGGATCACCTTTGCCAGATGTGCTTATGTATGAGAAATTTCCCATAAATAACCAAATCAAATTTTGGTGTATGTACGTTTGTGGCGCCGATCCGCTGCATTTTTTAGAATTTTTAACATTCAACATGTACATGTTGGTCGCTGTGAGTACTAACATTTAAAAAACATTTTATTCTGTTAACTGACGATCGCATTTTTTTACGGCCACCTCTTAGACTAATGTTTTTATTTTTTTTCCGCATATTTTGGTACCGCAGGTGGCTTTGCCTTTGTAGTAGGCGAATGATTTTATCAAATCGGAAACAAAATAAAAAACCGCTGCCCAAGGAATCACTACTTCCACATCCAGATTCTCTATCCAAGTCACTCACAACGAAAAAACTTTGTATGTGAAAATAATTGTTTATGGAACTTTAATAATATAATATTTGAAATCCTCTACCCTAAAAACTCATAAAACGATACCCCACATCGGTAGTGGGGTGGGGGTGGTGATAAGGGGGTGGTAGTGGGGGGTGGATGAAGTAAAAAAATATTTTGAGGTTTCTGGTTCCTGTACATGCACTCAATCACATTTTTTTTTCATCCCCTTTAATAAGGAGGTGGGGGTGGTAATGGGGGTGGCTACTGCCAAAAATTTTTTTGAGACCTCAGCTTCTCTTGTATATACTAAATACCAATTTCATGGACTCTTACCTGCTTGATTTACCCATTTACCCCAAATTTACCCCAATTTACCCCCCAACCCTTCGACGGAACAAGATGAAAATATAATCTAATTCTAGATCTCGTTAAAGTACATATGTATACCAAATTTCAAGTCAATATCTCTAACGGTTCCAGAGTAAACGTGCGCACAAAAAAAAATTACAGACAGACAGACCGACAGACAAACCGACAGACAGAAATTTTTTTTTCGCTCAAACTTAAAATCTCGACGTTTCATGACATTTTAAGCCTATCTAGACAATAAAAATTTTTAAAAATTTTTTTGTCGTTACTATACTTCCACTGGACGTGGAAGTAAAAGTACAAGTACAGTCATTTTAAGTGAGTCACACTGTATATTTAAGGAAATGTATAGATTTCGACAAAATATTACGTTAGTAAATATGTCGAGTGTTGTAAAACAAAGGTTGTTTTGTGACTGTGTGACTGGGATTTATTAGCAGACCACGGTAAACCGGTTTGATAGAAAAATTTCAGGTATCTAATTGATTTATTTATTAATTATCTATCTTGGCTGGCGAATATCTCGTAAACTATAACACATAGGAAGAAAATGAATATAGACGTTCTTGTGAGAAATTTAATTATGTTTAATTTTGCATAGATTACCTTTCCCCGAACGATGCATCGTTTGCGAGTTATAAGCGAAGAATCGAGAAAAGGAACTTTTCTAACCCCCTTCACCCATGAAGCGGCAGGGCTAGAGGCGGGAAATTTTAGTATGTTTACCTCATAACCACCCTCAACACATTCCTGGAGAGGAATATTCTCCTTCCCTCAATGTCCTCTACAATCCCCTTTTGGGCATTCATTGATTGGACTACCTACTTTATACGTCAATGGTAGATAAAATAAATTTTAGTCTTTAATATACCTACAATTGCGCACTTTTACGTCTTTAACTTAAGACTTATCAAAGACGCCAGAAAGGAGAAAAATATTAATCAACCCATTCGTTTTTAATTTTCTCGCGCTATAAACCTAAAATATTAATCCTACGAAAAAATAAAAGAATAAAAGATATAAGATATAGAGAATTCAAACTCTGCAAAACTGTCTGTAATTTTGTCATAACTGGAACCTCCACACACGGTGGATCTCTATAAGCTGTGTTTGAATATTATATCGGAAATCAGAGCACTGAGCAAACAGATAAATTACACGTGACTTTGGAGCCATTTATTTCATGAACAAATATCTGAAGTGAAGTGGACTACAAGCAATCTATTAAAACATAACCTCTCATGTTTGTTTATGTTGCATGTTAATCAATTGCCGGATGTTATAAGGGTATTAACAGATAATGTTTCGAAGATTTTGTAGAACATTGGATAGCGAAAAAAAATAATAACACAGAATTTAGCCCAAATGACACTCTAACCTCAAGTCAATAACATTATGGACAATTCAAGCAGACTACGCATGCGTCAAATTAAAATCTTCCTGCTCGATCAGAAAGGTCCGAGCAAGTCGAGCTTCGTCCGAGGCCTTTATTTTGTAATATTCGAACGTTTCAGATTTAGCTCGGTTAGCTTGATTTGCATTAAATGAACGATTGTGATGCGTCCCATCAATCAGACGTAATATCCGAACACGGCTATAAACAATTATTACCTTAAAGAAATCCAACTAAAATAAGTTTTGACATTGTCAAAAATATTTGGGTTCGTAACCTTTACGAATGCTGATTTTTAGGTTATGAAATATATTTAGGGACATAACCTATACAGAAGGGCATCTCCATCATGTTTAAGTTTTTCAAGTTTACTCTCATTTTTAATGTTTGTATACGCATTTTTGGCATGGAGCCACAGTGGCTCCAAGCAAATATTTAAAAATTCACGCAAATAATTTTTCTACATTGTTGGTTAATAAAAATAGACTGCTAATTACAGGTTAGATTTCCAACCTACAAAAAAGTCCTATTTTATTAGGACAAAGTATTTAGAACTTCATAAGCATTACACTGTACTAGATTTTAGTTGAAAGTACGGGAACCAGGCAGAAATTTTAGTAATAGCTACGTAATATTCTTAAATCTTTAATATATATTTTTTATTTTAGCTGTGACGTCACGTGCAGATGTACCATAACCTATAAATCAACATTCACAAAGGTTACCAACCCAAATATTTTTGACAGATGGCAAAATACATTTTCCCCTAACAATAATACCAATAATATTTTTTGGATGCTCTCATGTGTGCACATCTAACGAATTCTTTTTAATTTTATTCACGAAAACCAAATCGAATGGGTGCAAGTGTGATATATCGTTGAAATTGAAATTTTTACTGCTTTTCAATGGTTCGATTACAAATTGTAAGTAATCATAAAATAAGCAACTTGTTGTGCCAAAACGGCACTGAACGTAATCCGATCTCAACCACAACCTTTTCAGATCTTCTGGAGCACTAAACAAACCCTCGTGCAAAGTATCATCCAAATCCGTTTAGTAGTTTCGCCGCTATCGTGCTAACATACATACACACATACACACACACACACACAGACATTTTTCAAAAACCACTTTTTTGGGTTCCTGGGACCTCAAAACGTAAAGATTTGATGTTATCTTAATTTTCGGTTTTGGACCAGTTTCAGTAACCTCCCACAATTTTATTGTGGAGAGGTTAAAAAAACGAAACTCAACCAGTTCTTCAAAATTTGCATACACACTCAGGATATACTCTCCCTACAAGCCTGCAAAATGGCATGGAGGGAAAATTGAAAAAGCTTCTACAAGCTGGAGTAATATTAATCCACTAACTTTGTCATCAAAAAAAGAGGTTACCTGACATTATGTCAGGTATGGCTGCTTTTTTAATATGTTGTATAGGATTGAAAAGTAATGTTAAATCCAAGATTTTTGTTTTTTTTTCAGTTTTTGTCGATTTTGGACACCTAAGGTCTACTTTTTCGGTAAAAACATTTTAGTATTTTTTAAAAGTAGATTAAATTTGCTACAAATTGGTACCAGAGCGGACTCTGTAGATCAAATAGTATCCGAGATATAGCTGTTCGCAATTTTGCAAAATTTTCATTTCTCGACATTTTTATGGTAGTAATATGGTAGTATTTCACAGACTTTTAAGTTGGAAATAGAACAGAAATAAAAATTTTAATTTTTCGACATTTTTAGCAATTTTTAACTTAAAAATCTGTGAAATACTATAGTCGGGGAGCCCTCCCTAGGTGTACGTGCACCCCCCCACCGATCCTTGGGGACAATGTTTTTCATAAAGATTAAAGTCTAGGGAACAATTTAAGACATGTCCCCCCCAAAAAATACTGGCTGTACTTTCAAAATGGCGGCCATATGTTAATAAAAACTGTTGCAAATGTAGTTTTTGTCATTTAACACAAAAACTAAAAAAAATAGACAAAGACTTTTTCCACAAAAAACAACGTGCATAAAATTTTCTACAATTTTGTTCCTATACAATATTTTGATAGGAGTTACCATTTTCCAGATAAATGAGTCCAAAATTAAGAAAACATGGAAATTCATTTATCGGTAAATCACTTAGAGGAAATAACTGTGACAATTATTGTAAGGCGTATAATATAACTTTATATTATTAACATAACAAAAAATAAAATAAACTGAAAAAAAGTTAATAATAATAATAATATTATAATTTGTGGACATTTATCTCGAAAACGGCAACAATAGTATCTGGAAAATGGTAACTCCTATCCAAATATTGTATAGGAGCAAAATTGTAGGAAATTTTATGCACTTTGTTTTTTGTGCAGAAAGTTTTTCTCCATCTTTTTTAGTTTTTGTGTTAAATGACAAAAACAATATTTGCAAATTTTTGTTTTTTTAACGGACGCCATTTTGAAAGTACAGCCAATTTTTTTTTTTTTTTTTGGGGACATGTCCAAAATTGTTCCTTAGGCTTTAATCTTTATGAAAAACCATGTCCCCAAGGGTCGGAGGGGGGGTGCACGAGCACTGTCGTCAAATGAAAATTTTGCAAAACTTTGAACAGCTGTATCTCGGATACTATTGATCTACAGAGTCCACTCTGGTACCAATTTGTATCAAATTTAATCTACTTTTAAAAAATACTAAAATTTTTTTACCGAAAAAGTAGGCCTTAGATGTCAAAATCGACAAAAACTGAAAAAAAAAACAAACATTTCGCAGTTTTTTGGATTTTTGACCAAGATCCGGAGGTCTGCCGAGGTCGTAAACTTGGATTTAACATTACTCTTTAATCCTATACAACATATTAAAAAAGCAGCCATACCTGATTTAATGTCAGGTAGAATGTATAAAGTTACTGTACTATATAGCTCTGATGATAATGTATCAATTTAGGTAAAATAATGTATGTTTTTTTTACATAAATTGTTTAAAACTTTGTAACCTTATAAAATTATACCATCAAGTTGTAAAGTAAAAGAATTTCCCTCCTCAAATACTGTTTTACAATTTATTTTGTACTCCACTAATGCTCTTTTATTTTCGATCTATATCTTCCTCTTTCCATTGTAAAATTAAATAAAAATATGTTATAGATACGATCACATACCACTCGTGTGTTTGCAAATCGAATTCTCCGTAAAGTTGGCCCATAGTTATCGACTTCGGGTTCAGGACATATGTCTGCACTGGTTGAAACGGATATCCACTAGGCTGGGGTCTTCCTTTAAGGAAAGTCATCGCATCCTTCAGTATCTCGTAACACTGGAACAAAAAATTAATTTGAGATAACGGACGCTTGCGCGTAAATTCATTTCCAAACGTTCGCAACAGAATTCCCATTCAGTGCGCGTCGCGGTCCCGAAGCTACTGAATCCCCCTTATAGAGCGTAAAAGTTCGCCAACTCCAACGCCAGCGACCTGTTGAAAATGTCTTTACCGGGGAGGTTAAGAAATCTTAGGAAACTGCTTCTCGCGGAGGATTATCCCTACAATGATCCGTACGAATCCATCAACGTTAATTATACATCCAAAGAATTTAACAGTTCTTTTGAGTGCTGCTGTTGTCCTCTAGAAGTTAACCACAACTGCTCTCAATTTCTTCTCACGCTTTCCAAGTATTTGGACGTATTCCATGTTTATTACATACCGACGATTATAATCGTGGGATTTGTGGGGAATTTCTTATCATGCTTGGTTTTACTAACTACCCACCTCAAGTTAAGAAGTTCAAGTTATTATTTAGCTGCTTTGGCTGTTGCTGATACTGGATATCTACTGTGTACGTTCATAGTATACTGCTCTAAAGAAGTGTTTGACTTGTACAACAAACAGGGTTTCTGTCAATTATGCGTTTACCTGTCTTATGTGTGCTCGTTTCTGAGCGTTTGGTTGATTGTTGCTTTTACCGTGGAAAGATTTATAGCTGTTCAATACCCTCTTAGACGTCCCTATATTTGCACGGTGTCGAGGGCAAAAACAATAGTATATAGTCTCACATTAGTAGCTGTTGCCTCTTATATGTATGTGTTTTGGATCGCCGACATTGTCGATGAAGAGTGTCAACTGCGGACGGATTACAAAAGTTTTGCTAAAGTTGTTAACTATTTGGACACAATAATAACCCTTATAGTGCCGGTCGTCTTGATAGTTGGAATGAATGTGATGATTGCGCGCAATTTATTCCACTTCCAGAAGAAACTGAACGAGGCAGTTTTGGAAGAAAGTTTTGGCTCGGAGAAATCTGCATTATATCAAACGAATTCACAGGTAAATAATATTTTTTATTGATAACTGAAACGGTATATCAAATAGTGAACTGCAATTAGATTTTACTTCGGAGAGAATCGTCAATTGCTGAAAATTTGAGATGGTGTGCTTAAAATTGCAAGAAATAGTTATTCGAAACTACTTATTTTTAACAAATACATTTTTTTTTAAATATCTCACAACATTGTTTTTATAAAAAAATACCAACCAATACCTCTTTTAGAGCTTATACGAGTATGATGATTACCTTCAAGTAATTTGTTTTTTCTTGTCCCAATTCCGTTGGAAGCGTTTCTAGTCCAGTAAAATTAGTAAGAAAAAGACTGAAATTTATTGTAATTCGTTTCAGGATGCCACGTGGATTAAAACGATAGTTTTATTGATTACGAACATGACCCTGAATTTGGTCCACTTTTTGACCGCCGGAACATTGCTTATTTAACGATTTATTGTTGAAAAATTCAAAAAAATCGACTTTTTAAAAGATAACTCAAGGACCTTTAACGATAGGTTTTTCAATTTGTAGATACTCTTAGAACTTTGAAAAACGGTGTTTCGTTTAAAACGCTTGAAAATTTGTTTAAATAATTGCAAAAAACCGCGAAAATTTTCGCAATTTGCAAATATTTTTTATTCATTAACAAAAGCACTTTAGTGTCTGAAACTTTGACAACATAATAATAATAATAATAATAATAATATTTATTTTTCTAGTAGACCTTGAAACATAGTATAGGAAACGCCAAAACATTACAGATTAAAAAAAATCACAAAATTGCAAAATTACATATAAATACATATAGGACAAAAGTATTAAAATATAAAAGCATAAAAGTATAAAATGTAGTCAATGAGATAAACATATTTAGCACAGAATATTATTGAAGGAAATATGAAACAAAAAGTACGAATATAAAATTAAAGAAAAATAACCGTTAAAAACATGACATTATGTGTAATGTACAATGAGTTAAAACTACTATCGCAAATATTCTATAAAAACAATTTTCAAGGAGAAATAATTTAAGTTTATTTTTGAATAGCTTGATGTTTTCTGTTTTTTATTTCTGGCATTAATTTGTTAAATAATTTAATTCCTACATACATAGGACTTTTCTCATAAATTGACAAACCATGTGCATTATTGAAGGAAATATGAAACAAAAAGTACGAATATAAAATTAAAGAAAAATAACCGTTAAAAACATATGACATTATGTGTAATGTACAATGAGTTAAAACTACTGTCGCAAATATTCTTGAACACTATAAAAACAATTTTCAAGGAGAAATAATTTAAGTTTATTTTTGAATAGCTTGATGTTTTCTATGTTTTTTATTTCTGGCATTAATTTGTTAAATAATTTAATTCCTACATACATAGGACTTTTCTCATAAAACGACAAACCATGTGCATTATTGAAGGAAATATGAAACAAAAAGTATGAATATAAAATTAAAGAAAAATAACCGTTAAAAACATATGACATTATGTGTAATGTACAATGAGTTAAAACTACTATCGCAAATATTCTTGAACACTATAAAAACAATTTTCAAGGAGAAATAATTTAAGTTTATTTTTGAACAGCTTGATGTTTTCTATGTTTTTTATTTCTGGCATTAATTTGTTAAATAATTTAATTCTTACGTACATAGGACTTTTTTCATAACACGACAAACCATGTGCAGGAATTGACAACATAGAACTTTGTCTCGTTTCATAACGGTGAAAATCGCCATTAGTTGTAAATGTCTCTATATTTGTTTTAACGTAAACTAAAATTTCGTATATGTAAATGCATGGAAGTGTCAACAGTTGTAAGTTCTTGAAATAATTTCTACAGGATACTCTTTCAGATATACCTACAATGTTTCTTATTGCCTTTTTCTGAATTTTAAACAATCTATTAAAATGACATGATGATCCCCAAAATATTATTCCATAACGTAGGCGCGATGCAAACTGTGCATGGTAAAATGACAATAAAGTGGTGTTATTACTAATATGTCTTAATCTATACAAAACGTAACAATAACATATGTCTTTTATTACCCTAAAGTTACCCTTAAAATGTCATCAAAAATTTTTAATTAGTTTAAGAGTGAACGGGTAGTCCAAAAAAATATGCTTCTGGTCTCATTCAATGCAGAATTTAATGCCCTGCAACTTTTAATAGGACTATGTTTTCGATATTGTGAGTCCTTTACGAGATATCATAATTTAATTTATTGCACAACCTCTTTGGCTAATTTTAATAAAACACCAGATATTATTTTCGGTAGAGACTTTTCGCTCTTCGATTACAATATGTTTCTCAGAGATTTGTACTCGGGGCCATGGTTTTTAATATTTGATATGGAAGATGTTAATGATAAGATGAATTTTGTTAATAATAACTTAAATAATCTGTTTGACATTCATGCACCATTAAAAGAATTTAGGATATCAAAGGAGAAAAAACCGTGGATAAAAGATAACATCAAATTTATGATAAAACTTAAAGACAAGGCTCTTAAAAAATTCAAAAAAAGCAAAATTCCGGCACACTGGGATTATTACAAATCTTTGAGAAATTTGGTTACAAGCAACATCAAAAGAGAAAGAAAGGCGTTCTTAGATTATCAAATTTCAACTTGCAGCAAGTCGGGTCAAATCTGGAAGGATATTTATAAACTAAAAATAATAAATAAAACAAAAAATAATACTATTCCAGATAACTTACAAGATGTAAATAAAATAAATAATTACTTTTTAAATTCGTGTATTGATAATAATTTTTTAATTGACACAGAACTCCATGACTATTATACTAATAACAGAAAAGCAAACTTTACCCAACTATTTACGTTCAAGGAAGTGAACGAATCTGATGTACAAAATATTATAAACGATATAAAAACGAATGCCACTGGATATGATAATATAAATATTAAACTTTTAAAATTATGCTGCCCTCATTTGATACTTTATATTACACATATTGTAAACTTTTGCATAAAAAATAGAGTTTTTCCTGAAATATGGAAAAAAGCATTAGTGACACCACTGCCTAAAGTAGCAGATCCTCAAGAACTAAAAGACCTTGGCCCCATAAGTATACTGTGCACTATGTCCAAGGTGTTAGAAAGAATTATGGAGACGCAAATTAAAGATTTTTTAAAAAAATATGACATTTTACCTGTGACACAATCTGGTTTCCGATCTGGATATAGCTGCAATACCACACTTCTCGGCATGACATATTTAGAGCTACAGATGATGGTAATTTAACTGCACTTATTCTTTTAGATTTCTCAAAGGCTTTCGATACCATAAATCACAAAATTTTGCTTTCAATTCTCTCATTCGTTGGATTTGGTATCGAAACTATTAATTTAATAAAAAATTACCTTTCCAAAAGATCTCAAATTGTAAATTATTAAAGGAAATCATCTAATTCAATAGATTTAAAGCAAGGGGTTCCACAAGGGTCCATTTTAGGCCCATTACTATTTTCGATATACACTTGTAATATTAATTCATGTTTAACTCATTGTAAATTTCACATGTATGCCGACGATACTCAAATTTATATGAATTTTTCACACAATCAATCAAATGAAGCTATGACTCTAATAAATTCAGATTTAGGGAACCTTGTGGAATTCTGTAAAAAACATGCACTTAAAATTAATTCTTCAAAGTCATATTTCATGTTATTCGGGAAGAAGTGTATACGGGATACAATTACTCAAGAATTCGCAATAAAAGTGGGAAATGAGGTTCTATTGCAATGCAACTTATGTAAGAATTTAGGTGTTTTTTTTAGACAGAGATTTACGTTTCGAAGAACATATTGCACGATGTATAAAAAAAGCCTACTGTAATTTAAAAATTTTATATGCAAATAGATATTGTCTCAGTAGAGACCTGAAAATATTGCTGTGTGACTTAGTACTATCGTGTTTTAATTATTGTGACTCCTTGTATGACTCTTGTATAACGGAATCTGTTAAATCTCGTATACAGAAAGTGCAAAATTCGTGTCTTAGATTTATTTTTGGTATACGTAGAAGGCAACCAATATCACACACTCTTCAAGCTGCTAAGTGGCTCAACATGTCTAATAGACGTAAATTACACACATCTGTTTTATATCATAAAATCATAAAACTACAGACTCCTCCTTACTTATTTAAAAAAATTTGCTTTAGGCGAACTGCACATAGTATTAATATTCGCTCAAAAAATTTACTAACGATCCCTTCCCATAAGTCATCCTTTTACAAACGATCATTTGCTTACAATATTGCAAAATATTATAATGTCATAATTCCAGAAAAGCTAAAAACCTTATCGATATCAAGTTTCAAGAAGACCTTTAGAAATATCCTGTTCAATTGGCAATCTTAAGAAAGTTGACTCAAGTAACGTTTCATTATATAATTCTCAGGTAAATATTGAATATGTTGAAATTCTTTATTTTGGTAACATAGGAAAATATTTGGTATTGTTTCATTATATCCGTTTTTACTTGGGCTAAATGGAAGAACAGACGGCTATTCATTAGCCGAACTGAATTTATGCCCCTTTTTCCATTTATTTGTTGTATAAATTTATATTTGTATATATAAAATATTTAATTTCTTTTTGTAAAACAACATCTGTTTATGGTTGGAAAATAAATGTATTATTATTATTATTATTATTATTATATAATCCTAAAACCGCAAAAATACCCCTTTTGGGGGTACATTTTTACCCCTCACCACTTAAGCACAACTCCGCCGGGGGGGGGGGGGGGGACCTAGGATAGTCATATTAGGCAACAAATGAAGCCATTAAAACAATAAAACCTTCTGTAGCAATTGTTTCCGATTTGGATTTTAAGCCTACTGGCCTATTAATGGTAAATCTTTGCATTATTTTCAACTTCAAAATGGCGTTTGAAAAAGTGTCACATTTTGAGGTTTGGTTTTTTGCTAATAACTTTTAAAAAAATGAAGATTTTGCAATATCGTTCTCATATCTTTGTTGCTGGGGTTTTTTCACACATTTTCAAAAAAAAAAAATGACTAGCCTTACTAGAAGCCGAGATGATTTTTTTTTTAATACATTCGTAATTTGTTTATTAATAAACATTAACAGCTGAAACTTGGAGAACAACTAGTTGAATAGTCTATCTTTGTAGTAGAGCTGAGTTTGGGGGAAAAATTCAATTTGCAACGATAACAATTAATTTTAAATCAGCGTCAGAATAGGAGAGAGAAGCATGAGTCATATCTGTAACACGTTCATAAAATGATCGAGACGAGTTCAAATCCGTGCGTCAACAAAAAATTTACCGTTTCTCCGATTTTGACAATCTTTTTTTTAATCTGGGGTAGCGTGATGAAATAGTAATATCTGCCATGTCGATTTTTTCGTAACTAAACAATAATTTGTTATAAACAATTATTTTGGTTAAAAAAAATTTTTTTCTTTATTATCTCGAAAACTAATTTTTTTTGCGTGCAATTTTTCAGACAATAATTGTTTCTAACAAAAAAAAAACAAACAATTTTCTATTAAACAGTTTTCTCGAGAATATGCTCGTATATTACTTGAAAAATACGAAAAAGAAATGAGTGTGCATGATTTGAGATATAATCAGTATGAACTTTGCACCATAAAAAGGGGTTTAAGCTCGAAAGTTTACCCCCTATAAGTGGTGCAGCCAACCAACACATCTTAAAAATGTATTATTAGCTTCAATTATGGCTTGGAAATGCATCGCTCAATGCCACTAATTTTGGCTGGCGTAAAACAGACCATGGTTTGCAACCAATTTACACTCTTGAACCGTTTTTTCCTGATTTCATTTAAAAAAAACTACTTGCTCGTGTAAAAATAACTGCTTAGAAAAAAAAATGTGGATACATAAAAAATGATTTAGTGCTCTAAGTTGTGTATTGTATGTCAGGGTGAAAAATGCGACAATAGTCCAATTGAATGGGCTCATTTAATGAATTTCATTTAGTAGTTGTGGATAAAGTATTACTTAAAATTAGACGATACTGAAAATTTCAGATGAATCCGATATGTGGTTTTCGAAATATACGACTTTTAAAGAGCACGGTGCGACCAACATCGTGACGTCAGAGAATAGTAATATAAATCGGTGAAAATAGTTGATAAACTGAAATTCTTCACAAACACGCATAAAGGGCCCCATTCACATTGAGATCTGTATCGCTACATGTTACAAGTATCGGTATCATGATACAAATATCTATGTGTATTTGATTGTTTCAGTATCGTTGTATCGGTATCAGCTGGTATCGCCGTCTGTTTCACTGTCGAGAAACTTCGATACCGCGCACCTGAGACTGATACTTGTTGTGTGTATTTTCCTGTATCTAGTAGCGAGATATGAACGTGAATAATATATTTCTTAAAAATAAAATAATATGTCGGATGATCGAGAATTTTGGGAGGAATTCTTAAACATGTATAAACTGTATCCCTGCTTGTGGAATTCTACATCAAAAGAGTATTCAAATAGGCAAATTCGCGAAGTAGAAACCAGAGACTTGATTGACAAGTGCAAAGAAAGATATCCCAATGTGGACCGCAATAGTTTTCGACGCCTTTCTTTTTTTTTAAATATTTTGACAGTACTATTGCAACTGCTATAATTACCGGTTGGGGAGGTAACATTTCAGATGCGCGTATTGCACTGAACTGATGTTTCATGATTCCGTTTCAATATGTATGGCAAACTTGATACTTGATACAAATCTCAGATACACGTATTGATATTTGTATCGATACATGTAGCGATACAGATCTCAATGTGAATGGGGCCCTTTAGTTTCAAAACACACTGCTTGAGTTAACGATTTGCAATATTGTGAAACTGTATTATCGCGCTGCAGCTAGCCACTTCGACTAGCGGGTTCCTATCAAGTGACGTCACGGCCGATACTCGACCGCAGGTGCAGTTCATTTTTATGATTTTTTTTAGACGATTTATAGGTCTCACAAAATTCTAATTTTTTGCACAGGTTCTTAAAATGAAAATTTTTTGCTCAAATAGCAATCCTATTAAGTTCGCCCATTTCTAATCACGTGTGTTGAAACAACCAATCAGAACAGAATTACATTGAAAAGATCCCTAAGGGATCTTTTCACTTATGTCATCCAGTTTGACGGTCCAATAATTTAAAATTTATTTTTTGACAATGTCGATTTGGAACTGCAAATAATGATTTAATGAATATAATAATAGAGGAAAACACGCCAAATAATACATAATACATAATCTACATTTAATTTTACAAATTGCTGTTTTATTAATTTTATTTTTAATAAATAATTTTGAACAAATAAATAAAATAAATTCCAAAAAATTGCAAAAAATTTTCTGTGCGAATACCCCTCGAACATTAATAAATAGCTCATAATTTTATCACAACTTCCTCAAGCACGTTGCTTTTAGGTACCAAGCAAGTGCTTTCGGAAACTGTGATAAAATTATTTCGTATTATCAACGTCCTTGGGATATTATAGCTGATAAGATCTTTCCGATAATCAAATAAAAAAAAGTGCTAAATGAGCCCATTGTTCGATGATTTCAGTGATAATGATTTTGACGATAAAAATGATGATTTTTGTTTTACTATCAATGATGAGAGTACGAACGATGTTAATGAGACAGCTGATACTATTATTTGTGAAGGCGATCCGATCGATCATATTTTTTTTTGTCATATGCATTTGACTTTTCATAAAAATGCATCGACAGATTTTAGAGTTTGTGAAAATATTTTCATTACTAACTGAAATACAATGAACTGAAATTTTGTAATTTACAATTTAACAAATTACAATATTTCAATTCGTTGTATCTCAGTTAGTAATGAAAATATTTTCACAAACTCCAAAATCTGTCGATGCATTTTTATGAAAAGTCAAATGCATATGACAAAAAAAAATAAAAGTAAACAGGGGTCCCTAGACCCAGGGGAGGCTAGCGAATTTTCAAAAATTTTTTCGCAAACTGCTTTTTCAAAATTTTTTAGGGGTCATTAGAGAAGTGCTTCTCTAGATGTTATTTCCCAAGTTTCGTATGGGTCCCATGCGCCACAGACGAGAAAAAAAATATTGAAATTTCACCAGCCGCCACTGCTACGTAGAGGAACCTCTATACAAAAAAAGAAAAATATAATATGTAGTAAATAAATAAAAAGTTGCTTTTAGTCTTTACACGTTTTTCCTTAATTTTTATAAAATTATCAAGTTAAAAAAATACATTAATTCATGTTTACAATATATATATATATATATATATATATTATGTAGTAAAGAAATGTTTGCTAATGTATAAATAAAAATGTATAAAATGTCGAATGGTCATTTAATATGCTTTAATTTAGTTAAGATGTTGGAAAACGATATTCTCGAGAAAACTGTTTAATAGAAAATTGTTTGTTTTTTTTTTGTTAGAAACAATTATTGTATAAAAAATTGCTCGCAAAAAAATATATTTTTCTAGATAAAGAAAAAAAATTCTTTTAACAAAAATAATTGTTTATAACAAATTATTGTTTAATTAGGAAAACATCGACATGACACATATTATTATTTCATCACGCTACCTCAGATTTAAAAAAAAGTCAAAATCAGAGAAACGGTAAATTTTTTGTTGACGCACGGATTTCAACTCGTCTCGATCATTTTATGAACGTGTTATAGATATGACTCATGCTTCTCTCCTATTCTGACGTTGATTTAAAATTAATTATCGTTGCAAATTGAATTTTTTCCCTCAAATTCAGCTCTATTACAAAGATAGACTATTAAACTAGTTGTTCGCCAAGTTTCAGCTGTTAATGTTTATTAATAAACAAATTACGAATTTATTAAAAAAAATCATCTCGGCTTCTGGTAAGGCTACATAGTCATTTTTTTTTGAAAATGTGTGAAAAAAACCCCAGCAACAAAGATATGAGAACGATACTGCAAAATCTTCATGTGTTTAAAAGTTATTAGCAAAAAACCTAACCTGAAGTTGAAAATAAAGCAAACTTGATTTACCATTAATGAAAACATAAAGTTTAAGTCTCAACAAAAAAAATTATATCCGGATCAACTCTCTACGACAACGGGAATTGGGTGAATTTGCATTTTACATTATTTATGTTTTTAATAAACAAATTGAATATCTCTTAAACTAATTAAAATTTTTTGATGAAATTTTAAGAGTAACTTTTGAGAAAAAAAGACATATTTTGTCAGGGTTTCAAGCACTAAAGTGTTTTTGTTAAAGAATGAAAAATATTTGCACATTGCGAAAATTTTCGCGGTTTTTTGCAATTATTTAAACAGATTTTCAAGCGTTTTAACCGAAACACCTCTCAAATTAACCGTTTTTCAAAGTTCTAATAGTATCTACAAATTGAAAAACCTATCGTTAAAGGTCTTCGAGTTATCTTCAAAAAAGTCGTTTTTTTGGAATTTTTTAACAATAAATCGTTAAATAAACAATGTTTCGGTGGTCAAAAAGTGGACCAAATTCAGGGTCATGCTCGTAATCAATAAAACTATCGTTTAATCCACGTGGCATCCTGAAACGAATTACAATATGCATATTCGCTAATTCTACTGGACTATTCGTACTTTATTCAAGAACGGTGGGTCATACATAAAAATTGGATTATATAAAGCCAATAGGTTATTCAATTACCTGTAGTTTTATTTCTCTTACCAGTATAGAATGAAAACTGACCGACCTACGGTCCAAATGCCCAAAAGAGAAAAAAACAAATATTCGTAAATACCGTATAGTACAGTAACTAGAGGTTTTAAAGTTGGAATAATGCCTTATGAATTAGATTTCGTTTATTTTCGGAAACTTAATAGTAAATGCATCAAAGAAAAGCTTCTGTATTATGCGATGGCTTGATAATTTATAGGGGGTGAATGCCCCTTTGAGGGGGTGGAATCTAAAAAAAAATATCAAGAACAATGGAGCTGAAAGAGAATCAATTTTGAGAAAAAAAGGTTATATGCAACACACACTGTATAAGATATGATATTTTTTTTCTAATTTCTGTAGAATTAATGGTTTCGGAGATGTGGAAGTATAAAGATGGCGTTGCAACGTATATAAGACGAAGTATTTCAAAGTATCAATTTTGATGCAACTTTTCATATAAATTGATAATCTTTAAGTTATAACAAATTGAAAATTGGAATTTTAGCTTGAAAAAAAAGTACCTCAAAACGGTTTTCGTCAACTAACTTAAAAAATATTACATTAAGCGAAAACATGCTAGAGACAAATAAGAAAGCTACTAATCTTAGGATGAATATACAGTGTGTCCCCGGATGGAGTTGACAAGAGGAAAAACATCTCTATTATTGATTTTACGACGAAAAGTCATTCTTTATAAAAAATTGAAAAAATGAATTTACCATATAAAAATCTTAGATCAGATGTACCGGGTGTTAATAAATTAAGAAAACATCAAAATGCCTCAAGAGCGAAGTGCCTTTATTTATTATTTTGGACAAAATGTTTATGAAACAAAGTTGTTTATAATCCAAAATAAAGCCTAAATACAAATTATGAAGTCTAAATTTTGACTTTTATATTTATGTCAACTTACATTTTTTCTCAAACATTAACATAACATAATAACATTAACTTCAACGATTGTGGAAAAACAATTTATTCTACATAGCCTCCTCCAACCTCAACACATTTCTCCATCCTTTTAATAAATTCACCATAGACCTTACGAATGGTTGAGGGTACATTCACTTCATTCACCGCGTCTTGTATTCGTGCTTTTAGTGTATCTCGATCATGCGGCAGGTCATCTGCATAAACTTTCTATTTTAAAACACCCCACAGAAAAAAATCCATTGGTGATCTTGCAGAAAAATTAATTGGAGCATATCTTCCCATCCATCTGGCTCCGAAGTGATCTGTCAACCACTGCAGTACCAAAACTGAGGAATGAGCTGGGCAACCGTCTTGCTGCCAAAAAATGTTATGCCTTACTTCCGGTTGCAGAGTGTTTATAAATGGCAATACAAAGTTTTCCAAATGGTCCAAATAAACATGCTGATTTAAATTATCTTCTAAGAAATATGGACCAACAACTCGATCATAAAAAATCCCACACCATACATTAACTTTTTTATAACGTTGACTTCGTTTGTGAATGACATTGTTTGGATTTTCAAAAGCCCAATAACTATTTTGTGATGAAACGTGGCCATTGGTACAAAATGTTGTTTCGTCAGTAAAAAAAAAACATTCAGTGAAAACTTCTATCTATGAGGTAATTCTCACCGACCCATAAACAAAAATCCAATCGTTTCTCTTCATCTCCATTTTCAAGTGTATGTCTGAACCTTGGCTTAAACGGACGAACTTTGTTTTCCATATAAGTTCTCTGTAAATGATTTTTACTTACTTCCAGTCTTTGTGAGCGTTTCCGTAAAGATAATTTCTTGTTTTCTATTACTGAATTTATTGCCACATCGTCTTCATTGTACTTTTTCTTGGTTTTTTTGACATCCAATGCAGATCCAGTTTCATTGAATTTTTTTATTAGTTTGCGCAATGATTGGCGCGATATCGTTGTGTTAGGGAACTTTTGGTGGAAAAGGTTAAATGCGTATCGATAAGAGATGTCTCCAATTCCATAACATTTGATCAAATAAATTCTTTCTTGTTTGGTAAACATTTTTTAAATGATCAACAGAACACTAATAAATGTAAATGTAAGATAGTAATATTCTACACAATGTCACAATGACGTTTGTCAGTTCAATATTATCGACAGCACACTCTGTTTCTTAATTTGAATTCTTATTATTAATAAATTCAGCGTAAAAAGATACGCACAATAAAAACATAAAAGTCAAAATACCCACTTCATAATTTGTATTTTGGCTTTATTTTGGATTATAAACAACTTTGTTTTATTAACATTTTGTCCAAAATAATAAATGAAGGTACTTCTCTCTTGAGCATTTTGATGTTTTCTTAATTTATTAACATCCGGTACATCTGATCTAAGATTTTTATATGGTAAATTCATTTTTTTCACAAGCAGAATTTTTTATAAAGAATGACTTTTCGTCGTAAAATCAATAATAGAGATGTTTTTCCTCTTGTCAACTCCATCCGGAAACACACTGTATAATATATGATATTTTTTTTCCAATTTCTGTAGAATTAATTGTTTTGGAGACGTGGAAGTATAAAGATGGCGTTGCAACGTATATAAGACGAAGTATTTCGTTTAAATGTTAAATATCTTAGAAACTATGGCACTTATGTTAAAAATGCTTAGGCTTTCAAACAATTTGTTTACTACTTCTATGACACAAAAAAGATGGCAGAAATGATGTGCATTTCCACATTTTTTTAATAAAAACTTAGCCATAAAGGTACTTTCGAAAAAACGTTTTTTGTTTTAAAATATTTCAATAAATATTAATTTTAGTAAAAAAATGATGGGTATCAAAAATAAAGCTTACAAACTGAAAATGACTTTGTTTATATTTATTAAGAATTAGCAGTAGTTTAGGAGATATTTAAGTTTATAGATGGCATTCGAACGTTTATATAATGAAGTATTTAGTTTAAATATTGAATATCTTAAAAACTATCTATATATTTTGACACTTTCGTCAAAAATTCTAAGGAACAGAATTAAAGATAATTAATCAGTATTTGAAGTGATTTTCTGTTTGTTTCTGTATCGTAAAAAATAAAGTTGTGGCCGTTGTGTGCATTTTCACATTTCATTTTTGAAATGTCGCCATTTTTTATTGGAATTGTCTGGTAATTACATTTTTTTTCCAAAAGTATTTTTTCTTTAATGTCACCTAAATGCTCAATTCCCTTTGTCCGTTTGAAACACTTGCTTTAGGAAAAATATCCATCCGCCATTTTGATTTTTTAAATTTTGCCTTCAGATTCGTAATCAGCAATACCAAAAGCATAAATACCTTATGTTTCAAAAATAAATCAGCATTATTTTTTCAAATATTAGATATCTAAATTTTGGGGGTAGTTTCTACCTCTTGGGGATAAGAGCAAATGTTTTTTTTTGTGGCATTGGATTTTCTCCATTAGCCAATTACATAATATATATTTGTTGCCTAATTAATTCCCTAAATTAACCTAACCTGACAGTAGAAAAGACACAAAGGATGTATCACAAGGACACTCTCTTCTCGTCCTAAGAGCAAATGCCGAGACGATATAGAAACTGAAGATGATATCTTTTACTACAATAGTAATTAATAAAGAAAAAGTATCATACATAATATGAGATTCCTAAATTTTACATATTTTTGACCTCTAGGTACTGTATTGGCATGCATGTCATCAAATAATACATTCTTTTTTGTTGAATTTCAGTAGATTAATTCATTAGTGTATTATGGTGTATTATAAAATATTTTTAACAAACAAAAAACATTTCTCACCAACAAGCAGGTTTTTTGTACAATTTTTTATTAAGAAATATTGCAATAAATAAAAAGTAAAAAATACTGGTATATTCTTAAGCATACCTTTAATTATCTTTAAAATGACACAGATTTATCCATTTATCTCCGCTTTTATTTTCAGATCCACCTAATGGAGTGAGTATAATAATGGTAAAAAAAATTGATTTTATTTTCATTAATTATTTCTAGAATGTCATGAAACGTCAAGGTATTAAGTTTAAATAAAAATAGGATTTCTGTCTGTCGGTCTGCTTGTAACTTTGTGCCCACGAGATTACTCTAGAATAGTTTATTACATTGATTTGGTACAAGTATACCGAGATCTGGAACTAGAATTTAAAGGATTGGGATGTATGGAGGTAAATAGGTCAAGCAACCAAGCGCAAATATATATATTTTTAATGCCTTATTTATATTAACGACCTGGCGAAATTTAGCTAATGCTACTCTACCACTTAACCAGGACGGCGAGATGAGTTACGGTCACCCATCCAAGTGATGGACTCGCCCGGCCGTGCTTAACATCGCCGATCAAGAACAAAGCAAGCAAGCTAGAACAAATTTATTTTAAATTAAGAATACATATTGTCCTCCCCGCGCGCTCATCCGGAGCCAGCCAATATATCCATACATCGCCGATCGAGTTCAGTCACTTAAATCGGTACCGTAACTCATCTCACTAAATATAGATAGTATCAATTTCTTTTTTCAAGAGGCTTGGATAGAAAATCTGGATATACAAGTGGTGATTTATTAGGCAGTAGATTTTCAGCTATTACAGCAATTAAAAAAAAATTCCAAAAATACCAATCAGTATCAATAATTTTTCTACTTTAATTAATAATACCTCCGAAATTATTATTTTTACCTAAAAAAAATCGGCAGCTAGTGGAAGCGACTGGAACCTCCCCACACGGTGGACCTTTAAGCTATGTTTGGATATTACATCGGAAATCAGAACCCTGAGCAAACAGATAAAATACACGTGACATTGGAGCGATTTATTTCATGAACAAATATCGAACGAACTGAACTGGACTACAAGCAATCTGTTAAAACATAATCTCTCATGTTTGTTTATGTTGCATGTTAATCAATTGCCGGATATTATCAGGGTATTAACAGATAACGTTTCGAAGATTTTGTAGAACATTGGAGAGCGAAGAAAAAATAATAACACAGAATTTAGCCCAAATGACACTCTAACCTCAAGTCAATAACATTATGGACAATTCAAGCAGACTACGCATGCGTCAAATTAAAATCTTCCTGCTCGATCAAAAAGGTCCGAGCAAGTCGAGCTTCGTCCGAGGCCTTTATTTTGTAATATTCGAACGTTTCAGATTTAGCTCGGTTAGCTCGATTTGCATTAAATGAACGATTGCGATGCGTTCCATCAACCAGACGTAATATCCGAACACGGTATAAACAATTATTACCTTTAAAAAAACCAACTAAAATAAGTTTTGACATTGTCAAAAATATTTGGGTTGGTAACGTTTACGAATGTTGATTTTTAGGCTATGAAATATATTTAGGGACATAACCTATACAATAGGGCATCTGCGTCAAGTTTAAGTTTTTCAAGTTTATTCTCATTTTTAATGTTTGTATACGCATTTTTTGCTTGAAGCCACAGTGGCACCAAGAAAATATTTAAAAATTCACGCAAAAATTTTTTCGATATTGTTGATTAATAAAAATAGACTGCTAATTACAGGTCAGATTTCTAACCTACCAAAAGAGTCCTATTTTATTAGGACAAAGCATTTAGAACTTCATAAACATTACACTGTACTAGATTTTAGTTGAAAGTACGGGAACCAGGCAGAAATTATAATAATAGCTACGTTGTATTCTTAAATCTTAAGAAATATATATTTTTGAGGTTACCTGTGACGTCACGTGGATAAATGTACCATAACCTATAAATCAATATTCACAAAGATTACCAACCCAAATGTTTTTGACAGATCGCAAAATAGATTTTCCCCTAACAATAATATCAATATTATTTTTTGGATGCTGTCATGTATGCACATAATAACGAATCCTTTTTAATTTTTTTCACGGAAACCAAATCGAAAGATTGCAAGTGTGATATATCGTTGAAATTGGAATTTTTACTGCTTTTCAATGGTTCTATTACAAATTGTAAGTAATCATAAAATAAGCAACTTGTTGTGCCAAGACGGCACTAAACATAATCCGATCTCAACCAAAACCTTTTCAGATCTTCTGGAGCACTTTTGGGTTCCTGGGACCTCAAAACGTAAAGATTTGATGTTATCCAATTTTCGATTTTGAACCAATTTCAGTAATCTCCCACAATATTATTGTGGAGAGGTTAATATCAAATGAAATATTCAGCTAAGGTAGTGCAGCCGCTATGAGAAAACGGATATCAATGAAACAAAGTTGTAATTTGGCATACTATTCTCCGTCATTTTAAAGACTATTTACCCAAGAAGCGCTAAACCTAAATGACTCCCGGTTCCATATGGCGACTAAGTTCGAAAATTTAATAAATTGGTTTTTCCACTTCAACTATTGATCTTAGGAAACAAGTTAGAGAAAAAGTGTTCTTGTATCAAAATTTGAATACAAGAGGTTACATAACTTGTTTACCTATAACTAAAAATAAACGGCATAAGCAGAGAAACATAAAAAAATTAATTATTGTTGACATTTTACTGAATAATATAATTTAATGTTGGATAATCTGATCCCTTTAATTAACTTTTAGCGGAGAAATCGTGAATATAGAATTTGCATTACTCGTTCAACAGTTCATAATAAAATAAAATATATTCGGTGTTACTGTGCTTATTACTTCTGGTCGTATAAACGTAATATTTTGTCGAACGTCGAACTCCTCTATTGGTGCGGGAGCTAAGTGGCTTTTTGGGAAACTCATCGTTACAAGCATTTTCTATGACAAAATAGATTTCTGGAATATGTCAGCCCATCGAGTTGGCCATGGTTCAAGATATAAAAATCAGTGAAATTATATCATCGTTATAAGGCTAATTTTGTGTGTGTGTACCCATTTTATGTTTAGAATGAGTAAAATAAGATCGCCAGAAAGTGTGGGCCGTCAGGGGCGCAGCCAGAAAGGCCAAATAAATAAAAAAAAGGAGTTATATAACATGATCGTTACAAGCTTTTTTTAGGCTGAGCATGTTTATTTAAATGTTTTGAACACAGAAAAAAATTCCCAGAAGAAATTGGATTATTTTCGCATATTTCATCTCATCTACACTCGTTCCAAGTACTGGCCCCTTTTTAAAACGTAAACATAAGCTCTTTCAACAACAGAATAACCTTTCCAGAAAGTTCTTAGTGTCAACAAAAGTACCATAGGCTCTTAAATATAGAGGAACGAGATTTTCATATATTAGATTTAACACGTTCGACTAACTTGTCTTCCTACCGTGCCTCAGATGTATTGTATCATTATTACCTTTCTGGCTGCACCTCCTAACGGCCCACACTTTCTGGCGATCTAATTTTATTCATTCTAAACATAAAATATGTACACACGAAAAAAATGAGCCTTGTAACGATGACATAATTTCACTGATTTTTAGACAGTGTTCGTGACGCACCTGACAGGAGGTGCCCCGTTAGAAGTCGATTTTATGAATCGTTATCATCCATTAAACCATAAAAATATCTCAAAGTTCATAAAACGATGATGTGCCGAAGAAGCCACCTAGCTCCCGCTCTATGTATATTTCCTTAAATATATAAGTAATCCAGTGAAATTAGACTTTTCTGATTTAACAAAATATATCCTTCATTTTTTTTAAATCGTTTTATTTTGGTGTTTTAAAGAAAATATTAAAAATCGAGAACGAGATCACTATGGCATAAAAAATTATTCAAGGTCAAAGTTCACAAAAACTGTTTTTGTGAATATCGCGCTTTCTATGGCTCGGAGGCCAATTGAGGTTATAATGAAAATGGAAGATAATGAAATTTCGTACAAAAATGATATCTTTCATTTTTATGTACTTTACGTACTGTCTTGAGCAAAAAAAAATAGGACAACAATTTTTTTCTAATGTAAATATGTCTCTGTTTGCACATTTGCAATGCATTTTGACAAATAACTGACAATGTCACAAAAGTTCAAGTTAGATGTACGCTTGGACACCAGTGCAGGTTGAACCTTTTGAAGGTTTTTCCCCTCGGAAAAAAAAAAAAAAGATGTACACAACTAGATTTTAGCAAAAATACGTTATAAGACTTGTCCCATTTTTTTTTGCGCACGACAGTAAAACGAAAGGTTTGGGCAAAAATGTGCTTCGAAATTTCCGCGCAAGGTATAATATGCTCCATGTCCTATAGTCCATGCATAGAATAAGTGCTTGTTCTATGTATAGCATGTATTAGCTGATCGATATATATAAAATAAAATAAATAAATATATATAGTGTGTTTCACTTGAAATGATAACACCCCAATAACTTCTTTATTTATCTTCCAATTTGAATCAGATTTTACTTAGGTATAGAACAAATTAGGATCTACTTATGACCAAAAAACAATCGCCTCCTACAAATACAAAGCCACTTGCGGTACCAAAATATGCGGAGAAAATCAAAAAACTATATTAGGCATTTTTTTATCGGAAAATTTTGTTAATAAATCTTGTTCAGAATTATGTCAAAAATTTAATAATAATAAAAAAAAATTGAAAATTAAAATTTTTAATATTTTTAAAATAACTATTTTTAAAAAACTGTAAATTGCTTGACAACTACCTGGCAGCTTGGGTTTAACTTCAAACAAAATTGTCATAGCGCAGTTTTCCAAACAAAAAAAAAACATTAAAATGATATTTTCAGACTTGGACTTTATTTTAATCAAAATTCAATTTTTTATTTTGATCAAATTTTGGACTTACGGTTTTTGGACAATTATGAGCAAGTTTTATTAACAAAATTTTCCGATAAAAAAATGCCTAATATGATTTCTTGATTTTCTCCGCATATTTTGGTAGCGCAGGTGGCTTTGCATTTATAGGAGGCGATTGTTTTTCTGGTCCTAAGTAGATCCTAATTTGTTCTATACTTAACTAAAATTTGATTCAAATCGAAAGAAAAATAAAAAAGTTATTGGGGTGTTACCATTTCAAGTGAAACACACTGTATATACTTATTTATTTTATTTTATATACCGATCAGCTAATAAATACTATACATAGAACAAGCACTTATTCTATGCATGGACTATACGAAATGGAGCATATATGCCTTGCGCGGAAACTTCGAAGCACATTTTTGCCTAAACCGTTCGTAGTACATAAAAAATGGAAGAGATCATTTTTGAGCGGAATTTCATTATTTTTCATTTTCATAATAACTTCAATTGACCTCCGAGTCATAGAAAGCGCGATATTCGCAAAAAACCGTTTCTTGTGAACTTTGACCTTGAATAATTTTTTACTTCATAGTGATCTCAATTTACAATATTTTCTTTAAAATCAAAATAAATCGATTTAAAGAAAATGAAAGATATATTTTGTTAGATCAGAAGCCATATTTTTGTCTAAAATGACTGGAGTAAAGGAATAAAAAACCAGACTGCAACCAACAGCTATTCTCCGAACTAATGCCCCGCCGAGCGCTGGATTACACATTACAAGCCTGGCCGCGTTAAGTGCAATAACTATGTATTGCCACAAAACGCTAAAGCTTCGATTGCAACAAACACCAGTCGAAAGATTCAGTCCTATTCAAAGGAGCTCTCGTGCCAGCCACTATACATCACTTGCAGGCTGCAGTTTCGAGCTGTTGTGCAAGGTAGGTCTGAGATGGCTGTAACGAGACCCTTGATCACTCTTGGTACATGACGAGATTTATAAAACCACGACATGCAACAAAAATGGTAGGATCCATCTAACGGCCGATGTTCATTGTAATCGAAGTAGCATGGGCATAGTTAGTAAGTATTCTTTTAGAGGGCAGAATATTTACTGACGTAATATTTTGTCGAACTTCTCTATACATTTTCTTAATTATACGGGGTGTCAATGGAATCATTAGACAAGCCATAATTTCCAGAGTTTTCAAGATATAAAAAATCCAGATAATTTCGCTGAAACCCAATTTCCCTAAGATTATGACGGAGTTCTTTAGCTAGTGAAAAAGAAAAATTGACGTGTTTTTGGATATTTTACAGAAATATTCTATATTCAAGTTACAAAATTTATTCCAGTTGATTTCTCCACGCTGTATAATATTTCGTTCTACTCACCAATATATACTCAATAAAAATTACATAGAGATAAATATTTATTGATTATCACACAAACTACATTTTGCTCCTTAATAAAAGATCATTTATTACTCTCCCTCAAACACAACTAATACTAAGGAAAATTTATGATTTGTTACTTATTAAATTTATTATTTACAGAGCAGCACTTTAAAGAAGACCAAGGATCATTCGCAGGATTTGGAATCAAGTGGATCCAAGAAAGTTACAATAACAAAAACATACGACAATGAAAAATATTCACATATACGTAAGAACTTTGAACTATTTAATAGTATGTATTGAAGTCAGATAAAATACTATAAGCAGCCAAATTATGATTTAAAAGTGGTTGAAAAGTTATATTCCTACTTACCTATGAGAATCTTTTGAAGTAAATTTTTTTGAAAATAATACCTTGTAAGTATATTTTTATATTTTTGAAGTCAGCATAAAATTCTTTTTCCAGCGACCATGAGTTTTTGATTTTTGCTGTGGCGCTGCTAAGTCGTGTAAAAAATGGGAAAATTTTGGTCAAACGATTTTTTAGAATAAAACCTCTTAATTCTCAGCAACAGTTTTTGATCATTTTTTTTAAATGTGTGTTTTTTAATATTATTCAAAATCAGAAACATCCCCAGTGGCACAAATAAGTATTTATATTTTTTAAACAATAACAATATTTGCAGGAAAAAATATTAAAGAAACTTTTTGTCGCGATATTTATAAAACATTAAGTTGTTTTTATTGGATAGTACAGTAAGTAATATTGTGCAGTACCTACCGGCTTCTAAAATTTCTTCCAGCTCTAAAGAACTATTACAAAATATCTTCACCTGATCTCTTATATCGGTTTTCTATAAGATGGAATTTTTTTTTTGCCTTTATTGTAGAACGCGGACGTTGTATCACACCCAGTGAAACAATGCGAAAAATGGATTAATTTCGCACTGCTTGGATGATCCACATCAAAACAGTTTACATGCTCCGAAAATTTCACCGAAAAAATGCGATTGGTTTTTCAACGATAACTTCCTTATACTCCAGTCATTTTAGATAAAAATATGGCTTCTGATCTAACAAAATATATCCTTCATTTTTTTTAATCGATTTATTTTGGTGTTTTAAAGAAACTATTAAAAATCAACAACGAAATCACTACGGCATAAAAAATTATTCAAGGTCAAAATTCACAAAAACGGTTTTTTGGTAATATCGCGCTTTCTATGGCTCGGAGGCCAATTGAGGTCATTATAAAAAAGATAATGAAATTCCACACAAAAACTATCTCTTTCATTTTTTATGTACAACGAACGGTTTAGGCAAAAATGTGCTTCGAGGTTTCCGCGTAAGGCATAATATGCTCCATTTCGTAACTATTTAAAAAAAAAACTGTAAATTGCTTGACAACTACCTGGCAGCTTGAGTTTAACTCCAAACAAAATTGTCATAGTGCAGTTTTCCAAACAAAAAACACCATTAAAATATTTTCGGACTTGGACATTATTTTAACCAAAATTTCAATAAGTATTTTTTTATTTTGATCAAATTTTGGACTTAAGGTTTTTTGACAATTCTGAACAAGTTTTATTAACAAAATTTCCAATAAAAATATGCCTAATATGATTTTTTGATTTTCTCCGCATATTTTGGTACCGCAGGTGGCTTTGCATTTGTAGGAGGCGATTGTTTTTCTGGTCATAAGTAGATCCTAATTTGTTCTATACTTGAGTAAAATTTGATTCAAATCGGAAGTAAAATAAAAAAGTTAGTGAAGTGAAACACACTCTATATATTTATTTATTTTATTTTATATATCAATCAACTAATAAATACTATACATAGAACAAGCACTTATTCTATGCATGGACTAAATGAAATGGAGCATATTATGCCTTGCGCGGAAACTTCGAAGCACATATTTGCCTAAACCCTCGTTGTACATAAAAAATTGAAGAAATCATTTTTGTGCGGAATATCATTATCTTTCATTTTTACAATAACCTCAATTGGCCTCCGAGCCATAGAAAGCGCGATATTCCCAAAAAACCGTTTTTTTGTGAACTTTGACCTTGAATAATTTTTTATGCCATAGTGATCTCGTTGTCGATTTTTAATATTTTATTTAAAACACCAAAATAAATCGATTTTTAAAAAAATGAAGGATATATTTTGTTAGATCAGAAAAGTATAATTTCACTGGATTATTAATCTTTAAGCTATTCAAACGCTCCAAAAATCATTTTACAGGGAATTTTAAGGGTTACAAGGCATGTAAAGTTGAACTTCCTTCATTTTTGAGATTTTTGAGTTTGAAGGGCTCGGGGAAGGTGGTCCTCGCACTCAAATGCAAACTAATAACAGTGATACTCAATTAATTTTATCCTAGAGAAATAAAAAAAACTAAATTTTCAGTAAAAAAACCCCACATTTTTGTATTCTAGCATTTTTTACGTATCTTCTTTAGTTTTGAATTATTGTGAAAAAATGAAAATTTTTAAAGAAATATCAAAAATCGCTTCGAATTTGAATCAAACTTTTTTTCAAATCTAGGCATCCCAAACCGGTCAAACTTCTAGAACATATTGTTAGTACTTAAATAAAGTAAATTGTAAATGGATTACATTTAATTTCAATCTTTTCGGCGAAGCCATTAGTTTCATTGCTGATTTTGTCTCGGAAAACAAAAAGAGACAACACTTTCATTTTTATCATAACTACATTAGTTTTTATGCTAACGACTTTTCTTATTTTAAAGGTCTCTCAAGTACTTTTAAAAATGTCTTCTATGTTTTCTTCCAAAAATTTTCCGTTTTTTCGTTATTTAGCGTTGAAAGATTCGAATTCAGCTTTCGGCGATAAAAAAGTCACCTTCAACGAGCCATAACTCGGTTCGTATTGCATCTACAGAAATAGAAGAAAAACCAATCGATTTGTTATTTTATAGGCTTCATTTTTGCTTATAATAGTTTTTTTTGGTAAAACGTAAAGTTTTCGAGTTATTCGTGAAAAATCGTTCGAAAACATGCATTTTTTAGATGAAAAATCAACATTCTCAATCACGAACATCTCAAAAAGTATTGACTCATCGAAAAAATTTCATAGACCATTCATTGCTTAAAATTTATTCCTCTATCGATTTCTGCGGTTACTTTGAACGTAATAATTTCCACCCCCGAGAAGGGGTCGCATGCACCCCCGGGGTAAAAGCTCACATCGGCACTATATAACTTGTTCCTTGAGCCATTCCCTAATTACTGTCCAAATTTCACGTCAATCGGTTTTAACCGAGAGACTTCTGAGCGAAAAACCGTCAACACTGAACTAAATTCACTTTTTCATGAATATCGCGAAAAAACATAAAAAACAGATTTTTCCTGTAAAAATTGTTATTATTGTTTAAACATTATAAATAATTATCAACCTTGACTGCGAGAAAGATTTTTGAACTTAAATTTTTAATAAAAACAACTCAATGTTTTACAAATATCGTGATAAAAAAATTTTTCCTGTAAACATTGTTATTATTGTTTAAACAATATCAATAATTATTTGCGCCACTTGGGATGTTTCTGATTTTGAATAATATAAAAAAGACACATTTTAAAAAAATGATCAAAATCGGAGCGGAGCCGTTGCTGAGAATTAAAAAGTGAAAAATTTCATTGACTCGACTAAAATGCCATAACCGCTAAATATTGTTTATGCCATTGTCAATTCAACATGTTTCAAACATTTTTTCAAAAGGAACGCCTGTGGCGCTTCGAAAAATGAAAGGTTCTCATTTTCACATGAATGTTTGTGTTCTTAGAAAGTAGCTGAATCGATTTTTGTTTTTTTCTTCTATAATTTTCCCTTAGGTTTTAAATGTGATTATTATCTTTATTTTTGTTACAATTGCTCTGACAGAAATCCATCTGCAGAGCAGGTATTTTACATATAAAGATTAACGCTGTATACCAGATATCAACGGAATCGTTAGACAAGCCATAGTTTCCAAAGTTTTCAAATATAAGTCTTAAATTTGTTAAATTCTTCATAATTTGACACTTTTCCATCACTTCCGGTGTCCCCAAAAATGACCTCAACTTTGAAATTTTAAATGGAACACCCTGTATGTTTTTACATTTTTGGATTTTAAGTACAACCGCGTAGTTTTAAACAATTTTTGAGACTACTTGATTTCTTTAGGCTATTTTTATTTTTGCATCTAAAGTACAGTGAAATGCCCTCAAATCAATCAAATGGGCAAAAACAATAAGAGAAAAATGTAAACGTGAGATTTTTTGAATTGGTTTAGTTGCTGCGACCAACTAAAATTTCCGAAATCACTAATTTGTAATTATGTCAACTTTTTCAAATGTCAGCATCTTTTAGACACTTAAATACTAATTTTCACGATAAATCCATTGATGCCTTCAAATCGAAAATCGGTTTGATATTAACCCAAATACGCAAGTTCTTTGGTGGATAATAATTAAAATATCGAGAAAATACGCTTATCAAGCATGCCGTGGAAATTGAATAAAACTAGATTCAAAACATTCATTTTGTCAACAAAACAACGCTGCAAATAAAAGAAGTGCGCTGTGTGTATGTTAAACAATAATAACAATAATTAACAAACAACAAACAACAACAAATTTAAAAATAAAGAGCAAACTTATTAAGTACACGCGTATTATTAGCTGTCAAACTTCTTTTTGTTTCCACTTCTTTTATCTGCAGCATGTAAAAATAGCCCTAAAAAAATCAAGTAGTCTCAAAAATTTTTAAAACTACGCAGTCGCACTTAAAACCGTCTCCGAAATCAAAAAATGCAAAAATATCCATTTAAAATTCCAAATTTGGGGTCATTTCCGGGGAAACCGGAAGTGATGCAAAAGTGTCAAATTATGAAAAATTTGCCGTTTTTGGTATAGATTTTGGTATATATTACACCTATAAATTTAAGACTTATATCTTGAAAACTTGGAAACTATGGTTTGTCTAATGATTCCATTGACACCCGGTATAAACACAAGAAACGATAATATCTTATCATTAACTATTAGTACGAAAAAAAAAAAGATTTTAAAAGAGAAAAAATTAGGGAGTCAATGAAATTTTGAGGGTTTGTAGGTTTCACCCTTAATATTAAGAAACCTAAGAGTCCCTGACTCCAAGGGGCGCAGAAGGGCGTTTCGTAAAGGGGTGAAAAATGCGTTATAAAAAATATCCTGGAAAATATATATATTTTTAAAAATTTTTCCTTTTCTTCATAGTTAAGTCAAATATCTTTAATTTGATTTCTTACAGACGACAGGTAGTTCTATAAGGAAATAATTAGTGGAAAGCTGGAAATTGCTTTAATCGCTTTATTTGGACCCAGATATTACTCTCCTAAGTTTTCCCCCTCGAGCGAAGTCGGCGTTGGCCCTTGTGGCCCTAAGAAGGTACCATTTTTCGGTTTTTTGCAAATATCTCCCAAACCATCAACTTTATCAACAAAATACCTAATAATAAAAATAATCTAGAGTAAATTTGCTACAAAAAAGTTATTTACCGTTTGTCTCTAAAGTGAACCGTTACGATGCTACGACCATTCAAAGTGGAACCCTTTTTGATTCTTGCGGAAAAGTTATCGATATCTTCTGCACCGTGTAATTTGGCACCAAACCGATACTTTTGCCGACATTAGCGCCAAATATGTGAATTACGTCAAAAGATAGTTCAAAAACAGTGTCATCATTTTCGATGGGTATCCTGACGACCCAGCAGCTCGCAGTACCAAGTCCGCTGAACGTCTTCGACGATCGCACAAGCATGATGCTGTTTTTTTTATGAGTCCATGACGGCACCTATGCCACAAGCAAAAGTTTTGTGTAATGACACAAACAAACGAAGATTGATCGACTTGTTGCGCGTCAAATTCGAAAGCGAAGGAATCGAAACCAGACAAGCTCCAGAAGATGCCGATGTGCTCATCGTTACCACCGCACTCGAGTTATCTCGGCCCGACAATTCGGTCATTATAGTGGCTGAAGATATAGATATCCTGGTCATCTTGGCGGCTCGTGTGCCACCCTCCACGAAAATGTATTTTATGAAACCCGGCAAAGGTTCCACCAAACAACAACTATTTTGCACAACAAGTTTCAATCTCCCGCCGTGTGTGCAAGAAAACATCCTCTTGTTGCATGCGTTTAGTGGGTGCGATACAACGTCTTCGTCTTTCAGGCAGGGCAAAATGAAATTCGTAACACTGCTGAAGAGTAATGAGGAACTGCAGACAGCTGTTAGAGTTTTCCGAGACGTGAACGCAAACCCCGATGAAATTGACAAAGCGGGCCAGTTGGTTGTGGCTAGGCTTTATGACAACAAAACCACGGGAAACACCCTGAATGAGTTACGGTTCCAACTGTTTGCAAAATCTCTAAGCAAACATCGATTTAATCTCGCAAGCCTACCTCCCACCGAATCAGCGGCACGTGAGCACTCTTTAAGAACATACCATCAAGTCCAAACATGGTATGGAAATGATACAAATCCACTGGATTGGGGCTGGAAAAATTCTCAATGTGGTTTGGCTCCCATACCTACGACGAGGGATCCGGCGCCACAAACGCTTCTAAACACAGTGTCCTGCAAATGTTCGAAAGGATGTAACGCAGCGTGTGGTTGCAGGAAAACGGGCCTCCGATGCTCCAGAATCTGCATGAATTGTATGGGACGGTCATGTACAAATGCTGCCGAGGAAGATGATATGGATGATTGTGATGGAGACATCGATGTTAATCTTGAGCGCCCTGTGACGTCGGACAAATGTACCGATGCAGACGATGAAAGCGATGACGGAGAAATTGAGGCAGACGATCAAGACTGCCAGCCTTCATCAAAACGGTTGAAAATCGACTAACTTTGACATTTGAACAGTGGATTAGGCCTCCTGGGGACACCACTTACAAAAAAAGGCGCCATTTACTCTACCGCCAGGTGGTGTGGAAAAGAGTGATTTTATGTCAATACTAGTCAATAATAATACTAATCGTAGGTACTTTGCCACAGCTGTTTACACTGAAAAGCTGTTATACTTGTAACAAGTTAACAGCTTGTGCACCTGGAATGCTGACAAATATTTATAACATGTAGAAACTTTGATATGGCATATGATTTCGATAACTTTTCTGCAAGAATCAAAAAGGGCTCCACTTTGAATGGTCGTAGCATCGTAACGGTTCACTTTAGAGACAAACGATAAAGAACTTTTTTGTAGCAAATTTACTCTAGATTATTTTTTATAATAGGTATTTTGTTGATAAAGTTGATGGTTTGGGAGATATTTGCAAAAAACCGAAAAATGGTACCTTCTTAGGGCCAGAAGGACCAACGCCGACTTCGCTCGAGGGGGAAAACTTGGGAGAGTAATATCTGGGTCCAAATAAAGCGATTAAAGCAATTTCCAGCTTTCCACTAATTATTTCCTTATTGAGGCTTTTTTTTTACCTGTCGCCTGGCCTAATTTCTGTATGATGAAAATTGACCGAGATACAGAGAGTTGAAGGTGAGATACTATTACATCCTTATTAAAAACTACGTTTCTTAGCGAATTGAGAGTCCGGTGAATATGTACACGTGTGCATGTGTAATTGAATGTGTGCGCGCGCGTGTCTATGTGTATGTCTTTTATAAAATCTTAACAACGTATGATATATTAGAAAGGAAGGACATTTGGTTACATATGAAATTTTATCATCAGTATTTTAAAAACATTGATTTATTTAAAAGATATTTAGATTTAAAATATAGAGTAAAAAATTTAAATAATTGCATTTTTTACCATCAGGGTCGCTACGATGGCAATGCTATAAATAACGTTGATGCTACTTTGTATGCAGAATGTGTGCTAGAACAGCACCTGTCCGATTATTTGATAATAAGACGAGCCCCGTTCTGTGACAAGTCTATAATATAGATAATTTTAATAAAATAGGGACACGTAGAAATAGGCCAGTCGGCAGAGGCGAAAAAATGTCTCAGTTAGGAAAAAAAATGGGAACAAGGTGGAAACTGTTTTAATCGCTTTACTTGGACATAAAATATAATATATCAAGCTTCCTATAATGAGAGTAGACCGAAACATTTCGAAATTTTCCAAAATGATACAAAAAATGAGTTTTTGACAATTTTCTCGTTTTTAGTGGGTTTTAGGGTATGAAAAAATGAAAAAGATAAAATTCTCTACAAAAGAAGTTATAAAATGTTATATTATAGGAGCAATAATTTTGAATCTACAAGTGTAAAAATTCATCAATCTCATTGCAAGTACTTCAATACTTCTATTGACTTATTATTACACTTTTAACATCATTCATCATACTACTATGTGTGTGTGTGTGTGACAGAGACAGAGATCGAATAGTTTTCCGCGTCGACCCTTTGTACTTGTTCGAGTCCTGGGCCGTGCAGGAACAGACGAGTAGAGTGAAATTACTTAGAAAATTTTTAGCTCAAATAGCAATCCTATTAAATTCTCCCATTTCTAATCACGTATGCTGAAACAACCAATCAGAACAAAATTACACTGAAAATTTGTAGCTCAAATAGCAATCCTATTAAATTCGCACATTTCTAATCACGTGTGCTGAAACAACCAATCACAACAAAATTGCACTGAAAAGATCCCTTGGGGATCTTTTCACTTATGTCATCCAGTTTGACAGTTCAATAATTTAAAATTTATTTTTTGACAATGTCGATTTGGAACTGCAAATAACGATTTAATGGATATAATAATAGAGGAAAATACACCAAATAATACATAATATATAATCTACATTTAATTTTACAAATTGCTCTTTTAATAATTGTATTTTTAATAACTAGTTTTGAACAAATAAATAAAATAAATTGCAAAAAATTTACTATACGAATGCCCCTCGAACGTTGATAAATAGCATGCTGCATTTAGGTAGTATCGCTCCGCCTACGGCGTCGGGATATTACCAAGCAAATGCTTTCGGAAACTGTGATAAAATTATTTCGTATTATCAATGTCCTTGGGATATTATAGCTGATAAGATCCCTTAGGGGATGTTTTCACTTATGTCTTCCAATTTGACAGTTCAGTAATTTAAAATTTATTTTTTGACATTGTCGATTTGTCATTGTCAAATAGTTTTGAACAAGTAAATAAAATAAATTGCAAAAAATTTTCTATGCGAATAAATAGCTCATAATTTTATCACAACTTCCTCAAGCAGCTTTCGGAAATTGTGATAAAATTATTTCGTATTATCAACGTCCTTGGGGTATTATAGCTGAGAAGATAATATACGTCACGGCTTCGCGCATTGAATATTATTTATTTTATTTGTGGACGGCATATAGTATGTACCGTGATTTATTCCTTTTTAAATAAAATGAAACTACTAAGTTTACTACTTTCGATTATTGTTATACTCTTCGCAAAAACGAAGAGTATATTACTTAGTCTGTGTAATGAAAGCAAAAATAGTGTAAATATTTCGTGCAAAGATGAGATTACCTTTCCCGAGGGTGCTGAACACGATAGAAGTGGTGGGAGAAGTCTTTGACCGCCGCAACCCCATGAAACGGCCAAAAGCACTCTTTTTATGGGGACCCCTTTATGTTTTCATATATAAACGGGTCTGGGGAGTGATTTATCGACGGGTTATATGTATTTGAAATAACATGGAAGGGAGTTATAGAGTAAATGGAATCCAGACAGCAGGCCTAGGGGGTTGATTAAACCCTCCCGGGGTGTGGAAAATCTTTTTTTTCAAATAATTCTGTTCAAACGCTTATCCCCCGTTTTCGGTGTCGCTGATGACGGGAAAAATTTTCATTTTTATCTCCAACACCTCCTCATCCCTCAAACGGGCAGAAACCGCCCCTTACTCACGAGAAAGCATGCTATCCAGGATTTATCGGCACATTATCGTTATCCTGTGCATATTCTTTCATTTCTCATGGAAGAAAAGGTGGTAGCGACCTCGGGGGCTGTTTGAACCCTTCCAAGGGGTGTAAAATTCATTAATTATATTTTTATCGTGATCATCGCCTGCGAAAACGGGGAAGGGCGTATTGACAATACAAAGTGTTGTTAATTAATTTTACAATTTTCATTTTCTCTTCCGTGAAAAATGAAGGGATATGCACAGGAATAACGATCATATGCCGAATAAACCTTAAATCCTGGATAGCATGCTTTCTGGTGAGCGAAGGGTGATTTCTGTCCGCTTGAGGGATGAGGAGGGATTGGAGCTAAAAATGAATATGTTTCCCGTGATCAACGACCCCGAAAACGGGGGACAAGCCTTTGAACCGAATCGTTCGAAAAAGAAAATTTTTCCACCCCTCGGGAGGGTTTAATCAACCCCCTAAGCCTGCTCTCTGGATTTCACTACTCTATAACCCCCTTCCATGTTATTTCAAGTATAATCCGTCGATAAGTCACTCCCCTAACCCGTTTATACATGAAAACATAAAAGGATCCCCATAAAAGGGCCGTTTCAGGGGGTTGCGGCGTTCAAAAACTTCTCCCACAACTTTCATCGTATTCAGCACCCTCGAAAACGGAGGGGGAAGGTAATCTCGTCTTTGCACGAAATATTTACAAAAAACTCGTCAAATAATGCTTTATTACATAGACTATATTGCATTTGATCGGCACATTTCTAAAACAGTAAATATCGCTCGTAGAGAAAAAAAATTTCATATCATTATGTTAGTGAACGAATTCTGAATAACTTTCAAAATGTCAGTCCGTCCGTCCGTCTGTCTGTCCGTCCGTCACGTTTATTGTAAGCACGATAACTTAAGAAAGAAAAGTCCGATTGTATTGAAATTTGGAAAGTAAGTTAGCGTTCGCTAAAGGAAGAAGTCTATTGTTTTTGAAAAAAATTAATCAGTAAATAAAAAAGTTATGTTTTCTTAATTTTTGTCATTTGTATTTAAATAGAAATCTTGCGAAATTTTATTCTCTATAATTTTTTATTATACATTTTACTAATATATACAGTGTGTTTCACTTCTCGTGAAGACACCCCTGTATCTTTTTTATTTGTTGCCGAATTAATTTCAAATTTTTATCAGCCATACAAGTCCATAAAGTGACTTTATTCAACATATAAATGCCGTCTAAATCTAAAACGCCGGCCTACTGCGATAAAAAGAAAATGTCAATTTTCGAGAAATCATAGTAGGCTTAGAGATAGACAAAAATTTGTTAACAAAAGTTGTTCGGAATCACTTGATATGTCTCCCTGTAAAATTTTGTGAAAATCGGAATATTTTCAAAAAAAAATTTTTTGTTTCACTTGCGTTAAATTTGCTAGAATTTTTAAATAATGATCTTTGGAATGCAATTGTTGATTTTCCTTTGGAACAATTGTATTTTCAACTCGACGGAGCATCTATCCACAATTCCATAGTAGTGAGAGCATGGATGAATGAACATTTTCCCCAAAGATGGATAGGACGAAATAGCCCTTTAATACATTGGCCACCCAGATCACCTGATCTCACTCCAATGGATTTTTATTTTTGGGGTCACATTAAAAACAAAGTTTATATGACCAGACCTCAAAATATAGAGCAGCTTTGTGAGAGGATAAGGCAAGCATGTTTAGAAGTTACAGCTCAAGAACTGCGAAGAGTTGTAAAAAATAACAGAAAACGGATTGAGAAGTGTATTACACTTGAGGGTGGGTTAGTGGAAAGGGGCGCAATATAATAAATAAGTAAAAAAAACCATTAACTTCTTTTATTTTTGAACTATTCTAACACTGCGGCTTTTGCTTTATCTGTATTTTTTTTTCCGACAATATTATCATTCATTATTAGTAGTCTTCTCTGTAAAAACAACGGCCCTTTTCAGGGCCACCAATTTAATTCAAAAAGAATTCGTTATATGACAGCATCCTACCAACCTACATATTGTTGACAGATGTTAAAACTCATTAAAGTAATTAGATTTTAATTTTAATTATTCTAAGGCCGGCATTTTAGATTTAGACGACATGGGGCGTATGAAGTGATCCTGAACAACTTTCATTAACAAAATTTTTGTCTATCTCTAAGTCTACTATGATTTCTCGAAAATTAACATTTTCTTTTTATCCCAGTAGGCAGGCGTTTTAGATTTAGACGGCATTTATGTGTTGAATAAAGTCACCTTATGGAGTTGTATGGCTGACAAAAATTTGAAATTAATCCGGCCACAAATAAAAAAGATACAGGGGTGTCTTCACGAGAAGTGAAACAAAAATTTTTTTTTTGAAAATATTCCGATTTTCACAAAATTTTACAGGGGGGCATATCAAGTGATTCCGAACAACTTTTGTTAACAAAATTTTTGTCTATCTCTAAGCCTACTATGATTTCTCGAAAATTGACATTTTCTTTTTATCGCAGTAGGCCGGCGTTTTAGATTTAAACGGCATTTATGTATTGAATAAAGTCACTTTATGGACTTGTATGGCTGATAAAAATTTGAAATTAATTCGGCCACAAATAAAAAAGATACAGGGGTGTCTTCACGAGAAGTGAAACAAAAATTTTTTTTTGAAAATATTCCGATTTTCACAAAATTTTACAGGGGGGCATATCAAGTGATTCCGAACAACTTTTGTTAACAAAATTTTTGTCTATCTCTAAGCCTACTATGATTTCTCGAAAATTAACATTTTCTTTTTATCCCAGTAGGCAGGCGTTTTAGATTTAGACGGCATTTATGTGTTGAATAAAGTCACCTTATGGACTTGTATGGCTGATAAAAATTTGAAATTAATTCGGCCACAAATAAAAAAGATACAGGGGTGTCTTCACGAGAAGTGAAACAAAAATTTTTTTTTTTGAAAATATTCCAATTTTCACAAAATTTTACAGGGGGGGCATATCAAGTGATTCCGAACAACTTTTGTTAACAAAATTTTTGTCTATCTCTAAGCCTACTATGATTTCTCGAAAATTGACATTTTCTTTTTATCGCAGTAGGCCGGCGTTTTAGATTTAAACGGCATTTATGTATTGAATAAAGTCACTTTATGGACTTGTATGGCTGATAAAAATTTGAAATTAATTCGGCCACAAATAAAAAAGATACAGGGGTGTCTTCACGAGAAGTGAAACAAAATTTTTTTTTTGAAAATATTCCGATTTTCACAAAATTTTACAGGGGGGCATATCAAGTGATTCCGAACAACTTTTGTTAACAAAATTTTTGTCTATCTCTAAGCCTACTATGATTTCTCGAAAATTGACATTTTCTTTTTATCGCAGTAGGCCGGCGTTTTAGATTTAAACGGCATTTATGTATTGAATAAAGTCACTTTATGGACTTGTATGGCTGATAAAAATTTGAAATTAATTCGGCCACAAATAAAAAAGATACAGGGGTGTCTTCACGAGAAGTGAAACAAAAATTTTTTTTTGAAAATATTCCGATTTTCACAAAATTTTACAGGGGGGCATATCAAGTGATTCCGAACAACTTTTATTAACAAAATTTTTGTCTATCTCTAAGCCTACTATGATTTCTCGAAAATTGACATTTTCTTTTTATCGCAGTAGGCCGGCGTTTCAGATTTAAACGGCATTTATGTATTGAATAAAGTCACTTTATGGACTTGTATGGCTGATAAAAATTTGAAATTAATTCGGCCACAAATAAAAAAGATACAGGGGTGTCTTCACGAGAAGTGAAACAAAAAATTATTTTTTGAAAATATTCCGATTTTCACAAAATTTTACAGGGGGGCATATCAAGTGATTCTGAACAACTTTTGTTAACAAAATTTTTGTCTATCTCTAAGCCTACTATGATTTCTCGAAAATTGACATTTTCTTTTTATCGCAGTAGGCCGGCGTTTCAGATTTAAACGGCATTTATGTATTGAATAAAGTCACTTTATGGACTTGTATGGCTGATAAAAATTTGAAATTAATTCGGCCACAAATAAAAAAGATACAGGGGTGTCTTCACGAGAAGTGAAACAAAAAATTATTTTTTGAAAATATTCCGATTTTCACAAAATTTTACAGGGGGGCATATCAAGTGATTCTGAACAACTTTTGTTAACAAAATTTTTGTCTATCTCTAAGCCTACTATGATTTCTCGAAAATTGACATTTTCTTTTTATCGCAGTAGGCCGGCGTTTTAGATTTAGACGGCATTTATGTGTTGAATAAAGTTACCTTATGGACTTGTATGGCTGATAAAAATTTGAAATTAATTCGGCAACAAATAAAAAAGATACAGGGGTGTCTTCACGAGAAGTGAAACACACTGTATATATATATATATATATATATATATATATATATAATAATATATCTAATTCCTTGAAATATAATATTCGAATGATATATGTTACAGACATTCATTTTATGTAGTGATGTGTGATGGTACAATGGCTAAAGTTTTGTCTAGCAATCCAAAGGTCTTGTATTCGAATACCTGACAGGGTGTTTTTTTTTCACATATTTTTTTTCACAACAAAGTTGGTATCACATAATTTAGAATGTCCAAAACTAACATTATTCACAAGAAAACTGCGAAGAGTATCATATAGAACAGGGACCGAAACCGAAATTTATTTCGGTTTGGTTAATTTGATTTTCTGTTTCGGTTTTCAAAGCAGCATCAATTCGGTTTTCGGTTACGATTTCGGTTTTCCAGAATCTCACATTCCGGTTTTCGGTTTTGGTTAGGGAAAATTCGTAATTACGGTGCGGCTTTCGGTTAGGGTTTCGGTTAAAATTAAATTAATGCTTACAGGAACCGAAAGCGAAATTTTTTTCGGCTCGGTTCCCCTTACGGTTGCCTAACGTTCACCATTTTCAGTTTTCGGCTACGGTTTTGGTTTTCAAAGTAGCGCCAGTCCGGATTGCGGTTACGGTATCGGTTTTCCAAAATTTCTCATTTCGGTTTTCGGTTTCGGTTAGAAAAAATCGTAATTACGGTGCGGTTTTTGGTTACGGTTTCGGTTCAGTTACGGTCCCTGCTATAGAATGTGTAACAATTATATCATATAGAACAGAGACTGAAAAGCTCAGTAAATCGGCGAAGAGTATAATGCTTCTACTAGTTTTTATTAACATCGAACAGTTTCAGTTAAAATAAATATCTTTTCATCTGTTTTATTCGTAGAAACTGTTTTTGTAAAATGCATTTTTTTGTAATGCATTTTTTGTATCGAAAAAATGTATCTAGCCAAATACTTTTGTCATCTGTTAAAAGTGTTTCAAAAACGAACAAGTAAAAAAAATTAGACCCTTCTACGTTAGTTAGAAGCTGAGATATTGTATCTTTTGCGTTCCATGCATTTATTTCCGTACATATACATATTTTGAGCAGAAATTGTTACTGCTTATTGTCTAATGTGTGAGAACTTTAGGGAATACATAAAACAAATTTTAATCGTTAATATACCATCAATTACGTAGGTATACGCGCACTCGTTCATGAAAACCGCGACTGCTACGACATTAGGTACAAGTATATTTTCCCCACTCCCGGTACCAAGGCTTCGATATTCTAGGAGAACTTGCAGAGATGATATCCATGCATTCTATTTACTCATCTAAAGTGCTCATTCAATGTTAAATGCGTTTCGCGAAACGTCAGAAAATGTAATTTCTGGTACGTTCCTGTTGGATCTAGTTTTCGATTTGGAGTATGCAGTTTACGAGGAGGTTAAAACGCCATTTTTGCTCTTCTGATATCGATATCATACGGCCTTACCACTCATGTATCAACGAAGATCTGATCATTTAAAAATTTCGTGTTTTGATTTCTCATCAAATCATCGAATCCGCAAATGTTTCACGGCCATAGTTTAATGATTAAAGTGAGAATTCCCATGCGGAAATCCGCAGTTCAAATTCTGAACAAATAAAGTCTTTTTTTTATTTTAAAATGATACACAAAATTTATTTTTATCACTGTTGTAAGCACGTTCAGAAAGCTACAATTTAAGGAAGAAAAAGTCTTGGTGTGACCAAACGGTAGTTACTAATAAAGTTTCAAGAATTTTTCAAAAATTTAGGTCTTTAAGGAAAAAAATTAATATTTTTATTTGTAATTTTCCATAATGGTTTACTAGATGTAAATACTATAGTTTCACCAAGTTTTATTAAAAAAAGATTAATTATTTTTTCAGTAATTTCGGTTTACGTAAAATTAGAAATTTTCATGGTTTTTATTTTTTTGCACAAAAATGAAATAGCTGATAGGATTTAGACCTATGTAGTTTTGTTCATCATTTGTTTACAAATATTTTGATTTTAAGTTTTTGGCCTGATCCGATGAACAGAACCCGCGATGTTAAAAAAGAGACCAAAACACTTTTTAATTAGTTTTATTCGACTATTATTTCACCTTATTTGCCTGCTAGCCCAGTCGATGAAAGTATTTACCCACAAAAATTTGCAAACTGAATATATTTTTTTAATGAGTTCATGAAAGTGTATAGAATAATATCCTGAAATGTTTACATTTCGCTCAGATGCAGAACATAAAAAAAAAGTGAAAAAAACATTTTTTTCATCAATTTTTTCAAAATTTTCCAAATTAAATCAGGCTAGAAAAAAATAAAAAATACAGATGGATAGATCACGTATTTATGAACAAAAAATGTTCTAACAAAATTTATCGTTAAAGCCACGATTTTTTCGGAAAAAAATAGTCAAATGTAACGTTATAACTCGGAGCGAGATCCATGCATGCGCAAGCTTGAATACGCACGACTGTGCAGTGTGCATCGACGCCGACGCACTGACTTACATGTCACTAAATCAGAATTTCTTCAAACTATATGAGTGTTGGTTCATTTAAAAGATGGAAATTGTAGCTTTCTGATGTTTTTTTGTTTTAAACAAAACAGGCAAAGGATGGATGGGAAAAATATACTTATATATATTATCACGCCCGAACTCAATCGTCGCAATAAAAAATATAAAAAAAAACAAAAGCCCTTCAAAAAAATTCTTTCTTCATTGAGAACTGTTAAAAAGTATGTACACTTCGTGATTATTATGGTTTATTAAGTTGTAGTAACAAGGATTCAAGAAAATAGTACGATTTTAATTTCCTTGCTTGATGATTTTTTGGATAAATATATATATTGGAAGCTGTAACTTGTCGAGAAATTTACCCAATGGAAAAAATAAAATATCACTATTTCGGAAAGAAACTCCTTTTCGAATGTTCAAACACAAAATCGTTTACTTGTATGCATTTTTTCGAAAATATGATCAATCAGATCATGATAAGAAATTGCAATTTTCACGATCTTATCTTATGAAAAAATCTTTAATTGTTTTGAATCTAAATTCTGGAACTTTTCCAATACATTAACAAATGTATAAGGAATCAATCGGATATAGCTGAAATTTGGTGTACCTGTAATAAATACAATACAGTAAAGGCACGTAAAAATTCCTGCGAGCGATTCAGCGGCTATGTGTGGTGTCTGTGTATGCGTTCATAATTATATATTTTCCCTCCATACTCACTATTTATCCTCCTATTCACTAAGAAAAATGATAAAAATGTGTAATCGAAAAGCTTTATTTTGCTCGATAGAACAGCTAAGAATTTTAAGAGGTTTCATAGTATGCATTTAACCGTGCGCTGGCCTCGCAGAGTGACTATTTACTTCACTATTTTTTTTTCCAGGAATACCGTGGCTTTAGCGATAAATTTTATTAGGATATTTTTTGTTCAGAAACATGTGGTCTATCCATCTGTATTTTTAATTTTTTTCCTACCCTGACTTAATTTCAAAATTTTGAAAAAATGGAAAAAAAAATTTTTCGCTTTTTTTTATTAGGCCAGGCTAGATAAGTCAGAATTAAAAAAAAAACATAAGTCGTTACAGCAAACTGAGAGTGGAATATTGTAGAACATATCATAACTAATGAAGGAAAAATAATCCGAACCACCTGCGATTATCTGGAGTGAAATGGGGTGGGCTTTTAGCCGGTTTTTTGCGATTTCTGGCTTATAGTCTTGGAGCATAATGTATCTCGTGGGATTTTTTGTGAAGGGGAGGTGCGACTATGTGGAATCTCTTTATTATAATGGTGTAGTACCGGGTGTTTAGAATTGCGCTGTTTAGTTTTTATGGCGTTATACATCCAAGATGGCCACCATGCGAGACATTTATTCTTTACATCAATAATAACTCCTTCCAGAGTGCTCATACGCAAAATCTGCATAAAACATTTTCTGTTCTACATGAGCCAAAGTTCTTATCAATTTTTTCGTATCTTTTACCATTTAAGAGTTACACGCCAGTTTTACCACATAACAAAAATTTATTAGTATACATTTATTGCCTAGACTATCCGACTTTCAACAGATTATAAACTGTGTGTCAAGGTAAAAGTAAATTACCTCTTGTTAATCCATTGAAAGTTGAAAAACTTCTACAATGTTTGAAACAAAGGGAAGAATGGTTGGATCCAGAGTATATGCATATTAGTAGTAGAATCGGGAATTTAAGTGTACAACAGCTACAAGACTCCAATGCAAAATGGCATAAATAATGTTACAAAAAACTGACTCATACAACAAACATGGATAGAAGCAAAAAACTTTTCGAAAAAGGAAAGCGTTGTGAGCCTACGGATGATTTAGAAGCGAGTACCAGCAGTGACAAGGCAACATACACATTACAATCTAAAACATCCTCATATAACAAAAAAAACTGTTTTTTTTTTGTGATGAAGGAGAGAAAAGCAAAGAGAGACTGTATTGCATAGCAACTGACCAAAGTGGCGAGCGTCTTAAGTTAGCTGTCCAACGCTCTAATAGTGAAATATTGAAAGTGCGCTTGAGTGACTACACATATCCTGGAGATGCCCATGCAAGAGACATACATACACTATCACATTATGATGAAATCCACTTAGTCTTCGACACATACAGAGAAAATTCACTAAAATCTTCTATGCGTAAGAAAACTGGCGACACAGAACCAGTCCACTACAAGACCAGTACATTGGGAACACATCATATGAAGTCATTGTTATCTCATGTCAAGACTAAAGATGAGTTTAATGATGATGTTTAATAATACAAACGTGGTTGAGGAATGTAATTAACTATTAATTGTTTTACTTATTGTTTGTAGCATACATTAATATTACAAAATTATATTAATTTTATTAAATAATAATACATTTTTGACAATAATTAAAACACACAACGAGAAAAGGCATTTTTTCGGAAATTTCGATTTTCCGGCAATTTTTTCCATTGCACTATATATATATATTTTTTATTTATTGAAAGTAGAAGTAAAAACAAAAAAAAATGAACGAACTCCATCGGACAAGTAGTTTTATGAGGAATCGCAGTTGAAAATTTCACTTTTTTTTCTTTTTAAATTGAATTAAACAACAACCGCTAAATATTTTGCACCAAAAAAATATTGCTTATGTGGGACACCAGAAGGTATACTTTCACCAAGTTTGAGCTAAATCGAATTATTTTTGTGGAAGAAAAAAATAAAAAACCGAAAAAAGGTTTTTTTGCGTGTATCTCGAAAAATGTTGGGGTTAGGATAAAAGTGCTTTCCACAAAAGTTGTAGATCTATTTATTACTTACAACTCTTATATTTAAGTTTTTTCGATAGGATGCGTAGTTAAGCCAGAAGTCGCAAAAAACCGTTTTTCCCGCCTAAAATCCCACCCCATTTCCAGATAATCGTCGGTGGCTCGGATTATTTTTCCTTTATTAATTATGATATGTTCTACAATATTCCACTATCAGTTTGCTGTAACGAATTATGTTGTTGTCCAACCCTTATCTAGCCTGGTCTATATGTTCTGCATCCGAGCGAAATGTAAACTTTTCAGGATATTATTCTATACACTTTCACGAACTCATTAAAAATTATTCAGTTTGCAAATTTTTGTGGGTTTCTCTATACAATGTTCTCTGTCGTCTGGGCTATGCATTATGAAATAGACTATAATAAATATTGATATATTGCAGTGGATCAATAAATCACAAAAATGTAAACACTCAAACTTGTTCATTATGAACAGCTGTAAACCTTAAACAATAATAAAAATTAAACTTCTCTGGCTTCTACACCGGAAAAATCAATACGTATTTATGAGGAACGAGTAGTTGCAGTCGGGCGTCGCCGCCTGCGCTTACCTACTTGAGAATATTTGGTCTCATTATTATTATCCTTTGTTCCTGTTTGGTGTCAACGCTTTCTTCAATAAATGTGTTGGGTCCCTTCTTTGGACATGTCCCCAGTTCTTCATTACCTACGTTTCTATTCCTTTTGCTATTGTTTTCCGAGTAGTTGAAAGATGCCCTTATCAGCTCTTTTCAAACTTTTATTGATTTTTGCATTTGCCGCATTTTTAGCCCAAGCAATGAAGTGCTATGACCATATGTCGGAAGTAATTAGAGACAGGCTGAATTTTTGCCAGTTGTTAGAACTCACTTAGAGGTACATTTTCCCAAAAGTCCCCGCCCCTCCCCCTTGTGCTTCCAAATTAAACACACCTTTTTTTTTAACTTTTGTACGAAAAATACTATTTTCACATTTTTCATCTTTCCACTCCTCTATATCTGTCATTTGTTGACGTAAAAACTTGATATTTTAGTATTACAATATTCAAACCTTTCGCTTTCCAACGGTGTATGCAAAAATAATATTTGTTATGATATGACTGAAAAATAAATAAATATGAATCGAGAAGTTGCGATTTTTGTGTAATTTACAGCGAAAAGGTGTGGATCGAGGTAACTTTTTTTATTTTTCAAAATAACTGCATACTGTAACGAGTAAACTGTAGCTAATGAAATGAGGAAATTTTTTCATTTGGAGCGTTTTTTATAAAATGTATAGGAAGTGAGATAATGGCCTTGTAACATGAACATTGCTCTGGCGCTCAATCCCCAAACGTATCGTTCGCACAGGCAATGAAATCCAAAAATGACCATACGTCGGAAGAATTATCAGCTGAATGTTTACCATTTGTTAGGAGCTAATTAGAGGAGTATTTCCTCAAAAGTCCCCGCCCCTCCCCCTTGCGCTTGCCTCCCAACCCTCCCTTAAACATAAAGTTGCAAGCTTTTGAGTTATCGCTCATACATCGTTACCCTTAATTCAAATAATAGCGTTACCGCTGCCAGTACATTTGTACTTTGTAGTATAATGGAAGGCTTGCCAGTACGTCAGTACTCCCCTTTCAGTTTTAGTACAATTTATGTTTTTTCTGTTTAAATATATTTAAAAATTTAAAGCTCAACTACATACGTGCTTAGCATACATATACCATATACTAATCGGAAATTCCTGGGCTTTCCTCTAGTGGCCGGCAAAACAACCTCACAATAGAGAAATGATTGCTATCGAACCTACATACACAAGCAGTGTAGGGATATCTCAAGATTAGGATTCCCTTGAAAGTTCTCCAACCAGTGACTTCTTTGAAGACTTTTGCACCAAATGATCTTTTGCGTTTAGTGTCATGTTCCTGTAAATTTGCTTGTGGGAATTATTGTGGATGCAGAAGATCAGGTTTGCTTTGTTCAGATATGTGCGAGCACTGCAGTGGATATTCGTGTCACAACGCACCAATCGTGGACGATGATTAAGACATAATTAATGATAAATTAAGCATGTATATAATAAATAAATAGTAATAGTAAATAGTAATCTATAAATAACCTAAATATTTGTAGATATGTACTATTTTATGAAATATTTTTAAAAGTAAAACACAAAGTAATAAAAGGTAGATAAAAAAATAAAAAGATGAAATTATCTAGTGGTGGGTGGGTCAAATTAGTAAGAGTTTATTAATCTCCACAGCTGCCGGTTGCCAGTCTGGGTCACGGCGGGTCCATAGGTCCATAGGTGAATAGGTCCATAGGTGGTGGATAATGGAGCGATCTTAAATTTTGAGGTTAGGAGCAAAGCTCCCCGAACCAAAACTGGCAGAAACTTATCATAAAAAAAAACTCATTCGGTGTCGAGGTTTCATAGTAAACGGACGTACAATCGACTGAACTAGTGGACTAATTAATAGTTTCTTAAAATATGCACGAACCTGAACCCCCCGACAGGGGGAAAAATAATATTTTTGACTGGAGCACAGAAATGGACACACAGGATATAGAATCAAGTGCTAGAAATAAGGGTAACGAAAAAAAAAACAAACAATAATGAAATAAACAGAGATTCGGTAAGTGGTTTCAATTCTAATACAAAGCAATTAGATAATAATAATTTAAATAGTATTGTTACACATTCAAATATTATTGAAAAAGGTTTTCAATCACTTTTAAAAAAACGTAAAGATATAGAAAGCGCAAAAAACGTTGCAAAAGAACAAAATCAGATAAATTTATACTCAAAAGGCGATATCGGACCATACATTGTTTACGTACAAAATAAAGAAGGTAATATAGGTAAATTTCATAGAATCTCAACGGCAAAATTAATTAGATCTGCAATTCCACAATCACAGGATGATATTAAAAATATATGTGCTATAGGGTATAACAGAATAAAAGTTGAACTAATAAATGCAGAAAGTGCAAACAAATTGGTAGAATCTAAACTACTTGCAGAAAAAAAATACAAAGTATATGTACCACAGTTTAACGTACGTAGACAGGGCGTAATAAAGCATGTAGATATAGATATTTCAGAGCAAGAATTAGCTAATATAATTAAACCCAAATATGGTAACAATTTAGAAATTCTACAAGTGCGAAGAATGAAACGTAAAGTAATAAATAATAACGAAACTTCATGTACCTACACAAACAATTTTGGTAAACTTTAAAGGTCAAACGTTACCTAAACAAGTTATAATTGAAAAAATTGTGTTTGAGGTAGAACCATTCATACAGCGGGTAGTTCAGTGTCTTAAATGTCTGAGGTATGGACATATTAGTAAACAATGCAGAGGGAATGGCGGTGTAAAAAATGTGGTGGACCACATACAGAATGTCCTAACGAATCTTCAGTTTGTGAATTATGCAGTGGCGATCATGAAGCAACGAATAGAAAAGTATGTCCAGAATTCACAAAACAGAAAACTATAAAAAATATAATGGATATTGAAAATATCTCTTTCAGAGAAGCAGTTACAAAATACAAAAACAGTGATGCTAATGCGGTTCAAAAAAATACAGAAAATACTGACGTGGTAAATGATCAAAATAATACTCAAAATAAATTTTCACAACAAAGGCCAGTGTATTATTCACAAAATACAAAACGAAAGAGAACAGGTAATATTGGTTTACCCAATAATCCATTATTAGAAGAACATAAAAAAGTTGTAGCCCCTTATCATCCCCCTTCCCAACCCTTTATAAATAAATATCCCCCCCCCCAGTATCACAATATAAATACGGAAAAAACAAAAGTCTTAAGTGAAAAAATAATGACAATAATTAAACAAATTTTGCAGAGTAATAACATGTTGGACTATAGTTTATTTAATTTAGTAGAGGAAAATGTTATGACCGCATGTCATCAACATTCAGTTTAAAAATTATGCAATGGAATTGCCGCTAGGTAATTCTAAAAAAAGGAAATCTCGAAAAATTTTCATATGATCACAAGATTCAAGTGGCTATGTTAAGCGAAACATGGTTGACTGAATCAAAAAAAATTATTTTTGCTGGTTTTAAATTTTACAGAAAAGATAAAAATGATGGTTATGGTGGAGTGGCAATATTAATAAAAAAAAATATTTATAGCTATGAAATAAACGACTTCTACAACATAGACAATGTAATGTGCATAGCAACTTCCGTGACACTACCTAATAAAAAAAATATACATATATATTCTACTTACGTAAAACCTAACATAAGAATAGACTCTAATAAATGGAAGACATTTTTTAATAGTCTTCATAAACCGTTCATACTAGCAGGCGATTTTAATATGCACAACATTGCCTGGGGATCTAGTCAAAATGATAATAATGGGAAGGACCTATTATTGGCAGTTGAAGATTGTTCGCTAATTATGTTAAATAACGGCTAAGAAACTTACTTAGAAAACCAAACAGTATCAATAAATGGGCTATAGACATAACGATAAGTTCCACGGATATTGCTCATTATTTTGACTGGGAGGTAGTTGATGAACCATTAGGTTCTGATCATCTTCCTGTGGTGTTTAGTAGTTATGAACCAGATTCACAAGCAAATCTTAATAACTTTTCCTCGAAATGGAATCTATAGGGGCGCTCACAATTACACGTTTTCCTTTAACCACGACTGAACTAGAACTCCTTGTGTGCTTAAGCAAAGACCTTAGTAACATTTTAGTCTAAAATTATTGTAAAACATAGTTTATCTAAAACATACCTCTGGCGATCACCCTGTATAAGAGATAAAGCTTAATTTCAATAAAGATTATTCTAGGAGATTATTTTACACATGTTCCAATTTAGGGTCCAACAGAAATTATCGTATGTAATATCACTAGTGCTTAAAATTTTATTGAAAATTTTTTTGAAAGCTTTGTTGCCTGGTAATATAAAGAGTGCAAATTGGCAGTTTATTATCTGTTTAAATCCCGACCGCTTTAGCGGGAGGGATTTAATCTTTGATAACAAACTGCTAATTTGCACGGGTTATATTACCTTTTTGGCAACTTAGCTTGAGCAAAATTTTTTAGATAAAATTTATAAGCACGAGTATTATTTGAGGAGAATATTTCACGAATAAATAATTGAAGTATATCTTCAATATTATGTTTTGTAATTAATTGCCTTCAGACATTTTCTTATCACTTTTTAGAGTTTATTGACCTTTATTTTCAATTTCATCATTTACGCCACATAAAAATGCCTTTCCAAAACGACTCATACAATAAAAAGCAAAGTAGGTATAAATGATGTGATGGCAGTGACAATTGAGATACGTTAAACCATAGATATTGTAACTTATAGATCAACAAAGAGTCCTCTAGCACGCTTCGACCAATCACACTAAAAGTAAAATCAGACAATATTACATTTTACCAATCTATCGCTTTTACGTTCTAAGGTTGCGGACATCATATGGTACCGCCATCTAGTAACACTAGCTAACTTAACTCTCTACTCTAACTGGTGTAAAGAGTAAGAATTATTATATTAAAGTGTTTATTAATATATATTTGTGTATTTAATCCTTATTTTTAATTTAAGAAGTTTAAGGTTTGTTTGTTTAAGTAGAGTGAACGGATTATAACATATAGGGCTACTTAGTTCAGTTTTGATTTTCCGAATACCTGTTTTCTGATGAATTACCATACGTAAGTACATTTGTGTATTGAACATGAAATAATTGATTTGTTTTCTTCGTAGGCATTTGTATTTAATTTTAGTTATAAAAATTGTTTTGTAATTACATTAGATATTATAAGACATTGAAAGCTGATGTGATAACTTGTGTCCCGAACCTACAAAGGTTCAGCCTTCGCTTTGAAATTGAAAGTTGTCAACTTGTGGTGTTTTTAGTATTGTATTATATTACTACGTATATAATACAATACTACAATTTACATTAATAATTAGTAATAAGATAGAGAATATATTTATAGATAAAATTTAAAAGCTCGATTTGCCCTATTTCCCGAAAACATTTCACGAAACAAAACGTCAAAAAATTTTCGCAATAAATATTGCAAATGCCGCTGCAGCGACCCAAAAAATTAGAGCGATAAATTTTGCATGTTGATACTGTCAAAAGCCGATCTAGGTTGGATTTACCACTAATAATAACGTTTGATTGGTGCAATGTTGTGAAAAAACGGGCTCTCATTGGCTGTAGCGTTAATGAGTGAAATAATCGTGTTCAATAGGCATTCAGAGTCGGCAACGTTCGATTATCTTGATTATCGTATTTTTTTTATGTGCTTAGTAAAAAACACATTTTGTTCTAAAATTGTAATACAACAGTTTATCTCAAAAACGTCTAGCGGTCATCCTGTATAACGGATATGATCCAATTTTAGTAGGGAGTATTTTACCACGCCGTTTTATATACGTTCTAAATTCAAAATAAATACTTTAATTCTAACCGAAGTTATCGTGTCTATAAGCAACGGTCTACACACATACATACATGTTGTATATGAATTTCGTTTTTGTTATAGATTAACTACTGAGTTCCTGTCGGATTACATAAACTTATAAAACAATGAAATTAACTGTGTTGAAAATAAACTTGTTCAAAACTAAAATGTTAACTCCTGAGTTTTAGCTCATATTACTATATCTACTGGGTTTAACAATTTAAAGCCAGCTGAGTTGTTGCCGTTCTGTTGGTTTCATAATGTCTGCGGTTATGCCAAATGAATGTTTGCTTTTCGCAATCTCCGTTTCAGAGAAATTCAAATCTTTTAGAAAATGAAAGTATTAAATTACAGTGAAACAATAGAAATGGAGTAAAGTTATGAAATTATCAGTACTGGTATTGAGTTACTTATGAGAACCGAATTAGGGACTTGGTTAACGTGGTTAAATCTAATAATATATCTCCCTATCTTATAATATAAAAGTTGATGCTATAGATCCACTTTTAAGCGTAATTTTTATTATTACTAGAATATAATTTGATATCTTCGGACTGTTCTCGTATATTTACACTGGGTTTTCGCTTAGGGAGTATACATATAAGTCCTGTCGCAAAGTTTTTTTCTGATGTTAAATTTTTCATAAGTATTAAGTTTTTTTCGTTCTAGAATATGTTTAAAGGCTGCAAGAAACTGCATGATGACGAGTTGTCGTCTTTGGGCACCTCGTTTTATAATGATAATGATAATAGTAATAGTAATATTTAGTAATAAATGGAAGCAAATATAATTTTTCGATGCGGTTTCGATTGTTTACGATAGTAGTTAGGGAGATGGTGGCAGAAATTTGTATATGATCTTATTGTGTGACTGAAGTTGAAAAGTGTAAATACGTCATAATAAAAAGCCGGAAAAACCATTTCAATCATTACGGCTTTAATTAACAGTTAATTAGAAATGCAATAAAAAAAACTCTCCTATATGGTTTAATTGTGTCAGCCACTTGTTTTAAACGTTGTTTGTCAATATGGCATTGATATATATTTCTAAGAGTGGCACTGTGTCTTTAAACAACATTTCTGACCATGAATTAGTTTATGCATTTTTGAGTTTTAACAGATTTAGTAATCCGGCTGCACCAATAATATACAGGGACTTTAAAAACATGAACCTAGAATTGCTATATGCCCACCTAGAATCTATTCCATGGAGAAATATTTTTGACATAGACAATATAGACGGCAAAATTACCTTCTTTAACGAAAATATAAGAGTTTTAATGGATATGCATGCACCTCTAAGAACCTGTGTTTTTAAAAAACAGCACAAGCCATGGATAACAGACAATATTAAATTATTAATAAAACTTAAAGATAAATCCCTAGCAAAATATAAGAAAACTAAAAACCCTGTTCATTGGGAAGAGTACAAAAATATAAAAAATTTTACAACTAGCTCGATTAGAAGAGAGAAGAAAGCCTATTTTAAATAATTTCTAAATAAAGATAAAAATTCTATGTGGAAAGCACTTAATAATTTAGGTATTAATACTAAAACAAAAAAAAGAGAAATTCCCAAGAATCTTTCGGATGTAAATGCTATAAATCAAAGTTTCTTAAATTCGGCGCCTCATACTCCTTCTAGTGATAACATTGCAAATTATTATAACACTGTGAAGGATTCCCTACATGCTAATCTTTCTTTTAAAACAGTTAATGAAGCTGAAATTGGTAAGTTGCTATTTTCTATAAAAACTAGTGCAGCTGGGGAGGATGGAATTCATATAAATTTTATCATAGCCTGTTGTCCTTTTATTCTGGAATTCATTTGTCATATTATACATTTTTGCATTATTAATTCTGTATATCCTGCCGATTGGAAAATAGCACAAGTAGTACCACTTCCCAAAATCGATTTGCCTTTGAATTATAATGATTTAAGACCCATTAGTATTTTACCAGTACTGTCAAAAATCTTAAAATATATTATTAAATCGCAGCTTGTCGATCATTTAGAAACAAATAACATTTTACCAGATACCCAGTCCGGGTTTAGAAAAGGTCACAGTTATACAATTGCTCTTTTAAATATCACTGATAATATTTTAACTGCGACCGATGCTGGTAAATGTACAGTGTTGGTGTTGCTGGATTATTCCAAGGCATTTGATACTCTGGAACACAATTTATTATTAATTATATTAAAACACATTGGATTAGATGAAAAATCAGTATCCTTTTTTAAGAGTTATTTAAATGCTAGAATTCAAAAAGTGGTGCTGAATGGTCAGTCTTCTGATTTTTTAGATGTGTCACGGGGCGTACCACAAGGGTCAGTGTTAGGTCCCATTTTATATACAGTGTACACGTCATCGCTACCTAGATTCATACAAAGATGTAATGTGCAAATGTATGCAGATGATACGCAGGTATTATATTCCTTTTTTCCAGATGAAATACAAAATAGCTGTGACATTGTAAATTCGGATTTAGAAATTATTTACAAGGTATCATTAGAACATTCTTTACATCTAAATCCAAATAAGTGTATTGCTATGTTTTTGGTAGAGCTGTTGATAGAGAGAGATTATCTCAACATGTTCATCTAGCAATTAATGGAACTCACTTGCCGCTCAAAGGAGAAGCAAAAGATTTAGGTTTAATAATTAATACTACACTTAGATTTGAGAAACACATTTCACTTTCTATCAAAAGAGCTGTTTCTAGGTTAGAAATGTTGTACAGCTTCCGCCATGTTTTAAATATCGAAGTAAAAACTATGCTATGCGATACTCTTATTTTGTCGATTTTTAATTATTGTGGTTCTGTGTATGGACCCTGATTATCTGCTGCTACTACACAGCGGATACAAAAAATTCAAAATTATTGCCTTAAATTCATCTATGGGATCAGAAGACACCATTCTGTAAGTCACAAGCTCTTGGTAACTAACTGGCTGAACATGAAACAGCGACGAATTTTACACTGTTGTACATTGTATCATAAAATCATAATTTCTAACAGTCCCTCTTATTTGTTTAGAAAGATTGCATTTCGCACTGACGTGCACAATTTAAATTTAAGACATACTGACACTTCCAATTCATAAAACGGCACTTTTTGAAAGGTCTTTTACATTTAGTATATATAAATTATATAACTCACTTTCCCCTCTACTGAAATCATGCACAGGTTTCACTTTTGCCAAACATTTTAAAAAACATCTTCTGATTCAGCCGTTTACATAAAAAAGTAGTAATTAATTTTTTTTTTCTCATGTTAACCATTGTACAAATAATTCAAATATGTTTGATGTTGCCATCTATCTATTAGCAGGTTGAGTGTAAGACCAGCTGATCTGACATTTCTGTTTTTTCAGCTGAACTCCGCCTTTTCAACAATTAAAATATTATCATTCATATGTACACTAATTTGATATGTGAATAAAGATTATTATTATTATTATTATTATTATATAAATGCAGTCGGCTGAAATCTGTGTCTGCGTTTTTTTGCAATTCCATTTTTTAAATTAATTTATATATACCAAAAATTAAGTGATTTTATTGTCGATGTACCTTATATCAAAAATTTCGCAAAGTGATAAGCAACAATAAAACAAACTTCAGTCACCTGTGTACTGCTGCGTTTAAAGGGGGTGAATTTTCAAAAAAGGGGGTAGAAGAAACCGCTTCTATATTATTTTACCGTGTCAGCCACTTTGCAGGAAGCTTTGTTTGTTTGCAAAAACATTTAAAAAATAGTGGCTGAAATCTACTATGCTGATTTTTCATTGGCTGACGTTTCTTAATAATTACACAGGCTGACAAAAAAAGGGGAGGGGGGTCGTTTTTTTAATCAAAACCGTCTTATCCCATGTTTTTGACATGCTGAAACTGATTCTGATATTGGAAAAAATCTACAGCATCAGTTTTTGTCTATCACCCCTTTTATCCCCTAAAGTCTTGTTCTGAGGTTTTGATATAACTTTTCTGAAGTATTTTGATGCGCTGAAGCCAATTTTGGACAAAAAAAAATATTAGCTCCATTTTATCTTCTGGAGGTGGCAGAGGGAAACTGGCAGGATAGAAATTTTTTTGCTCAAAATTAGCTTCAGCACATCAAAATACTTCAGAAAAGGTACATCAGAACCTTAGGACAAGACCCTTTTTTGCTCTTTTTAGGGGATGAAAGGGGTGGTAGACAAAAACTAATGCAGTAGATTTTTTTCTAATATAGTAGGTTTCAGCATGTCAATAAACATAGGATAAGACGGTGGTCACCTTTTTTTTTTTTTTGTCTGCCTGTGTTATTACTTACACGTCCAGTGGAAGTATAGTAACGACAAAAAATTTTTTAAAAATTTTTATTGTCCAAATAGGCTTAAAATGTCATGAAACGTCGAGATTTTAAGTTTGAGCGAAAAAAAAATTTCTGTCTGTCTGTCTGTCTGCAACTTTTTTTTGTGTGCACGTTTACTCTGGAACCGTTTAAGATATTAGTATATACAAGAGAAGTTAAGGTCTCAAAAAAATGTTTGGCATTAGCCACCCCCATTACCACCCCCACCCCCTTATTAAAGGGGATGAAAACAAATTGTGATTTAGTGTATGTACAGTAACCATAAACCTCAAAATATTCTTTTTCTTCATCCACCCCCCCCCACTATCACCCCCCTATCACCACCCTCCACCCCACTACCGATGTGGGGTATCGTTTTATGGGTTTTTGGGGTAGAGGATTTCAAATATTATATTATTAAAGTTCCATAAACAATTATTTTTACATACAAAGTTTTTTCGTTGTGAGTGACTTGGATAGAGAATCTGGATGTGGAAGTAGTGATTCCTTGGGCAGCGGTTTTTTTCCAAAGCTTTTATCGCTATCTAGGCAGTCCCAAGAAATATTCTAATGTTTTTTTACAGTCATTTTCTTTTTTCTTTGCTTGTATATATACACAGGGTGTTCTGTAATATATTGTGTTGTAAACGTACATTATTTAATAAAAAAAAAATTTTATTCTTAAATCCATGTCTCTGACGTTTTCTCTCTTTAAACAATAAACTTACAATAAAAATGTATATACAGAAAATGTAGTCCTCTTCAATTTGGTCTTGAACATTTTTCTCGTAGGATCGAACGCTGCCGAATTATTTTGAAAAACAATTTTTTGCACCTTTACTTCAAGATGGCGGCTGGCGACTCCGCCTCCCCCCCCCCCGCCAAGGTCAAAAACTTGTATTTTTTATCAAGGCCTTGACTTAAACAATATATATCAAAATCATTACTACCCCACCTTTACGGGGCAAAATCCCCCACTGATTGGACTATTTTCTTACCTTGACATTTATTTGAGTAAATTAGGAATATTTCTGAATATCAGCAACGTACACGTCAACACCAACGTTTTTCTCTACTTATAGTCTGGACGGTAACCTGCACGGATGGATTCTACCTTGCATTTTATGCTCAAGCGTTGAAATTTGGTACACTTGTTCGTTATGAGAAATGTTGCCATGATCGAGGCCCCCGCGGGGGCTCTGCTATAGCACGATTGCCTGTCTTCAGGAGCAAATCCGCATTTTCCCTTGTTGTAGAGCTAAAAAGTGTCGTAAAGGGCTGAAATTTGGTACACATGCGGCATTTGGGATGTTTAAGCCCACGGCCCTTTTTTTCAAAATGACAGAGAGGGGGGAATCAGTTGTGTTATAACCTTATATTAGTGAAACTGGTTAGGTGAACGAAACTGCAATTGTTACCTCTGCATTTTTTATAGGCGTCTTTTGAGAATGTTGAAAACATTTAAACTGTCTGACGTTAGTTTGGTGGAGGATGACAATTCGAAGAAGATTAATTGGGAACTGTGCATACTATTCCAGAAAGAGATACAAAACGAGCTGACGTATCTGGGAAGGAGTCTCAAAGCTGACAAGTATGTTGGATACTCGAAATTGGCTGAAAATTTAGATAAATTTGAGAGGCTTGGGCGAATGCCACTGGACGTAAATGTTTCGTCATTGGATGAGGATGCCGGACATAAGGAAACCTTTTTAGCTAGAGGAGCAAAATGGCATAAAACCTGCTACTTGGAGTTTACCAGCAGCAGACTTGAACGAGCAAAGAAAAGGCCAAGCACAGAAGCTGTTGACCCAACAACTATTTCGCCTGTCAAGACTCGCACTAGAAAAGAGTTCTTTTCTCCCGAGTGTTGCTTATTTTGCGGCTTGCCTGGTACCCGCACCAAGATGTTGAGCAAAGTATCCAGAGTACATTGCACTACGAAAATTTACGAAACGGCTAAAAAACTCAAGGACACGCTAATACTAGTGAAGCTTGCGGGGGCCAGCGACTCAATAACACAGATACACACACACACACACACACACACACTACAGGCCATGTACCGCAATAGGTGCCGTGCCGATTACCTAGGCCGGGTAAAGAGAGCCGCACCTTCGCCCGATAAAACAGGTAAATGAAATATTTCGCTCTTGACGCCGCTCTGTTGCGGGTCTGTCCGTGTATTTTCCCTGTAAGGCGCAAACCCGCAATACTGGAGATTTTGAAAAAGAAATGGAAACTCTGGAACAATTTGTCGTTTAAACGTACAACAGGTAATTCAAATTTACCAATAAGTAGTAATTATTCTAAAAACTGCATATTACAAATTACGTCAAATGAAAAATTGATTTATTTTTCCAGAATCGTGTCTTGTGACACTGTGAACGAATGTTGGAGAGTGTTATTTACCAAAAACGATCGTCAGTTGGAATCCAGCATGACAGGCACGCTTCCCTTCAAAACCAAATATGGAGACAGTCTCTTCACCGGGTACAGCAGCTTCTAGATCCATCAGATTTTGGATGGAAAAAATGTAACAGTATTTGGGAACCCGTGTGGCGCACAAAGCCTCTAGCTTCAGAAGCGTGCGAAGCCTTAGTTAAGTGTAGCTGTAAAAAAAGCTGCGTTGCAAATCGCTGTAAATGTCTCAAAAACAATCAAATAGATCACAGCATTTCACTGTGATCTATGTAAATGTAGTTGTGACACATCTGAAAGTGTATAGTAGTTCTATATGTGTCACTCGGATTAATGCCCAATGCATAGGTACTATTTATTGGCATCAGTATGAAATAAAAGTGTTTTTCCACCATTATTATAAGAAAACTGGCATATTAATTTATTCGCCCTGTCATTATTTTCGACTGCACATACTAAAATAGTATATTGTGTATTCAGGTGTGAAAGCAATACATTTCGAAAAATCATGTTTTTCTGAAATCAATTTGCAATGTCTACATTTTCGGCGCGATTTCAGATCGAAAAATGCACAATTCCAGTATTTTAATCCGTTGCTAAGAAACTATACAAATTTCTTAATTTATAATAGTAGTGATTGTGATTTCAGAAAAAATAGTATGTGTACTTTTATAATTTTAATAAGACTTTTATTCATAAACTTGTTTCTTGTCATTTCAAAAAAGGTCCATTTTACTCTATTAGTAATTGAATATTATTTACTATTCTTGGTATTCATCAACATCTTGTATAAAGAATGGTTGGCGCCTATAACATAACACCAATTTAGCTCATAATACATATTTGTAGGTAAGTCTCTCTCTACTATAACATCTTAATTATAAATAATATTGCATAACTCAAACGCTTCCGAGCTAATGAGCTAGCGGCAGTGTACTTTTCTTGATCTGTTATCAATAAATTCCACTATAATATTTTATTATTAAAACCTTACAGGTAAATAGTTAACATTCAATAAAAAAAATAAAATCATTGATAATCGGCCAAGGTAAAGCTACAACATGTACCTCTTTTACGATCGCTTCCTCCAACAAATGAAGGTGAAAACTTGAAGTAGGTCCTTTCGAACCTGCATTTGGAAACACATTTTGGAATCGGATCCGACAAGTCTGCATCCGACAGGTTATGGATTTTGCAAAGATACAAATGCAAAATGCTTACTTTATCTGAAAATACAGAAGTTGCGCCTCCTGACATTTTGCAATTAATAAAAAGCTATTGTGCCAGCGCTAGCCCATGCCAAGCCCAAAGATGCTACTGCAAAGTGCAGTTTTCCTTACACGATGTTTTGCGCATGTAAAACGAATCGTCACTGTTACAATAACTTAACACCTGTTGTAGAAGAAAGTGATGATGAAGTACCAGAAGAAGAACCTTATGAAGAAGACAGTTACAATTACTATATTTTTTGTAATTTTTTTTAACGTTATCTAATTTGCCTGTAACACATTATTTAAAAAATTTAAATTTAAATCGCTTTATTTGGACATAAAATATAATATATCAAGTTTTATACAATGAGAGTGTATCAGAACATTTTGAAATTCCCAAAATGAGTATAAAAAATCAGTTTTTGGCAGTTTTCTCGTTTTTAGTGGGTTTCAGGGTAAAAAAAGGTTATATGCAAAAATACATCATTCATCGTACTACTATGTGTATGTGGAAGAGAGACAGATATCGAATAGTATCCCGCGTCACCCCTGTATATCTGTTCTAGTCCCATTGTTCACCACTCCCGAACCATGCAGGAATAAACGAGTAGAGTGAAATTACTTAGAAAATTTTATACCAATCATTATTAGCTAATCGGACACGTTTATTTTGTCATTGTTGTTATGACAACCATCAAATTTTTTGGAAATCTTACTTACCCATGAGCACCTACCTATGTGATTAATAAGTGGAAATTTCCCTGGTTTGACAGCAATTATTAGACAATGGCGTTTATATTATGAAAAGTATTTTGATATTTACTTTAAATTAAATTGGTACAATTCTGGCTTACTATGTTTCATTACATCATTAATTAATTCCAAATGCTTTAAAAATTCCACTTGTACATCTTCTTTCCTCTGAAAATAAAGCACAGAGCCGTTTTATGACATCTTCCAAGATACTTGTGATTCCATGGCTAACTATTAGCGATTTTTTTAGGGGATATTATTTGTCACCACTTTAAATCACAGCAAATATCATTTCATCTTGGTTTCCCTTTACTGTAGTATAAAGATTGCATACAGAATAAATTATTATCACTAATATTAATTCGCTATATTATTTTTATGCGACTAGAGCGTAGGGAATATAAGAAATAAGTATACTAAACTTGTTTTAATTTTACTTCACTCTCATTATTCCATATTTTATCTACTATTAAATATTTCATTTTACTTAGATATGAGGAAACCACATAAAAAAATAAAAACCAAAAAAATTAATCTAACACCGGCACCAGCCTACAAGATTTTGGAAACATTTCTAAAGTTTTTTTTTTGTCAAGTAATTTTAGTCTAAAATTTTCTTACCGAATCTCCCTCGCTCTTGAATTAAAAATCCGGAAATTTTTTTTCGCAAGCGAATTTTTAAAGAAAATTTCCCTCGGCTGACGCCTCGGGAAGATTTTCAAAAAATTCGGACCTCAAAAAAATTTCCGGAAATAATTCAAGCACTAGGGAGATTACAAGTGAAAATTTTATTCCAATCATTACTAGCCAATCGGACACGTTTATTTTGTCATTGTTTCTATGACAATCATCAATTTTTTTGTAAATCTTACTTACCCATGAGCACCTACCTATGTGATTAATAAGTGGAAATTTCCCTGGTTTGACAGCAATGATTAAACAATGGCGTTTATATTATGAAAAATATTTTTATATTTATTTTAAATTAAATTAGTACAATTCTGGCTTACTATGTTTCCTTACATCATTAACTAATTCCAAATGCTTTAAAAATTCCACTTGTACATCTTCTTTCCTCAGAAACTAAAGCACAGAGCCATTTTATGACATATTCCAAGACACTTGTGATTCCATGGCTAACTGTTAGCGATTTTAGGGGATATTATTTGTCACCACTTTAAATCACAGCAAGTATCATTTCATCTTGGTTTCCCTTTACTGTAGTATAAAGATTGCATACGAAATAAATTATTATGGCTAATATTAATTCGCTATATTATTTTTATGCGACTAGAGCGTAGGGAATATAAGAAATAAGTATACTAAACTTGTTTTAATTTTACTTCACACTCATTATTCCATATTTTATCTACTATTAAATATTTCATTTTACTAAGATATGAGGAAACCACATAAAAAAATAAAAGCCAAAAAAATTAATCTAACATCGGCACCAGCCTACAAGATTTTACAAACATTTCTAAAGTTTTTTTTTTGTCAAGTAATTTTGGTCTAAAATTTTCTTACCGAATCTCGAGATTACAAGTGATAACATATGCCGCGGCTTCGCGCAACGAGTGTATTTGTGGACACGATACCAATGCCGTGTAAATGTATTCTTAAATAAAATAAAATTACTAAGTTTACTACTTTCGTTTATTAATAAATTTCATTTCGTCTGTTTTATTCGTAGAAACGGTTTTTCAAATAAATAAAAACTATAATAAATAGCGAACACGAAAAACACTAGAAAATATATTCCTAGAATAACAAGTTTACGCTCCGTTGTCGTTCAGATACCGTCAAATTGTGGAAAACATTTTCTTCGTTCACGTGTTCAGAGGCTGAGACACTACCTCGGCCTTCTTCAGGCAGGGAAAAATCAAATTCGCCAAAATCATCGCAAACAGTACTAATCTACAGACGGTCAGCAAAGTCTTCAAAGACCCGGATGCTCACCCGAACTTCGTCGATATTGCAGGGCAGAAATGCATTTTAGCTCTATACGGGGCACGAATAGCTCGACGAGTTTCGTTTCCAATGTTTCGCGAAATCCGCCGCACGAAACAAGACAAACTTGGCGACCTTGCCGCCAATAGAAGCAGCGGCTCGCGAACATTCTCTTCGCACATATCATCAAGTACAAACGTGGTATGGAAACGCTAAAATTCCGCAGATCTAAGGCTGAGCCAATTCACAGAATAGTTTGCTTCCAGTCACTACCAAAAAAGATCCAGCTCCGGATTTTCCGTTAAAAACGATTTCGTGCAAATGTATGAAAGGCTGTAAAGGCGCATGCATCTCTCGAAAAGCGGGTCTCCGACGCTCGGCTATATGTTCGGATTGCCGGGGCCACGCCTGGACTAATGTCAAGGCCTCCGACATCACAAAGCTGGAGGACGACGATGTTGTGAATGCAAAACTCGAAAAGTTCTTTGACAATGATCCGACATATTCCGAGACAAATGACTCGGAATATGAAAGTGACACAGAGAAGCGAAACTTGGAAGGAAGTGTTATACGTTCAGCCCAAAAATGGCAAAAAATAAATCGACGTGTTTTCATTAATTCATATTTGAGTAATAATTATTATACAACCCTTCATGTATATTAAGTTAATAAATTAACAATATAATTTAATAGTACAGTAACTAGAGGTTTTAACTTCGGAATAATGTCATATTGAACGGATTTCGTTCATTTTTGGCAATATAATAGTAAATGCTTCACAGAAGAGTGTCTATATTGTGCGGGGGCTTGATAATTTATAGGGGATGGATGCCACCCCCTCTCAGGGGGTGGCACTTAAAAAATATATATATATTTACTGGAGCTGAAATAGAATCAAATTTTAAGAAGAAAAGATTCTATGCAATTTTTCACATAAATTGATAATTTTTAAGTTATAACGACGTCAAAATTGATATTTTAGCTTTAAAAAAAGGTATTTCCAAACGGCTTTCGTCAAGTATCTCGAAAACTATTACTTTATCGAAAAAATGTTAAAGACCAATTACAGAAAGTACAAACTGAAAACTAATTATATGTTTTGTTTATTGATGTAGGATTAATAATTTCGGAGATATTTAAGTTTATATTTGGTATCCAAGTGTTTCGAAATTACCTTTAAAGTTCAAAATACATTTTTTTCTAAAGCAAGTGCTTCAAATGAGCAAAAAAATTTGAGCATCTAGGTAATGCTACATCTTAACGAAAAACTGTATTTGAGATAATGTTTTTAAATTACTGGCTAATTAGAGTAACAAACTGGCGACCTTTTTATATAAAAAAATATAAATACGCACATTTTTCCATCATAACTTCTTTATTTCTTATGCTACAGGAACGAGTAAAAAATAATTTGAAAGCCCAATTAATTGTCTTTAACTTCATTTCTTAGCATGCGAGACGTAGGTGTCACAATTTCTGAGATATGTAACATTTAAACTGCATTTTTCGTCTTATAAACGTTCGGACGCCATTTGTAAACTTTCATATCTCCGAAACTATTAAATCTATGTAAATAAATAAACAAGCGAAATTCATTATCAGTTTATGAGCTTTATTATTGATCTCTACCCATTTTTCAATAAAACTAATATTTATTGAGATATTTGGAAGAGTAAAAAAAATTACGTTTTATCGAAAATACCTTTGTAGTTTAAACTGTATTTTTTTCTAAAGCAAGTGCTGCATACATACATAATAAGTAGCAGTAACAAAATGGCGACGTTGTTAAGAAAAAAATGTGTAAACCCACATTGCTTCGGTCATAACTTCTTTGTTTTTTATCTTACAGAAACAAATAAAAGAACACTTGAAATCTTATTATTATTATTCTACATTCATCATATATTATCATTATTCTACCTACTAGCATCCTTGACGTAAGTGTCACAGTTTCTGAGATATTTAACTCTCACTCTAAATAATTATCTTATGAATACTTGGATGCCAAATGTAAACTTAAATATCTCCGAAATTATTAATCCTACCTCAATAAACAAAAAATATAATTAATTCCCAGTTTGTACTTTCTGTAATTGGTCTGTAACATCGATAAAGTAATACTTTTCGAGATACTTGACGAAAGACGTTTGGAAATACCTTTTTTTTAAAGCTAAAATCGCAATTTTAAAGTCGTTATAACTTAAAAACTATCAATTCATGTGAAAAATTGCGTAGAACCTTTTCTTCTTTAAATTTGATTCTTCAGCTCCAATAAATATATATATTTTTAAGTGCCACCCCCTGAGAGGGGGTGGCATCCACCCACTATAAATTAGCAAGCTCCCGCACAATATAGAAACTTTTCTGTGAAGCATTTACTATTATACTGCCAAAAATGAACGAAATCCGTTCAATATGACATTATTCCGAAGTTTTGCATATTTTTTACCTCTAGGTACTGTACTATAATAGACACAGTAAATCAAGTTGCAACGAGGTTCTCGACTTGTTGCGGTGCTAGCTCCAAAACTGTTGCTCTTATATTAAAATTTCAAATAACTTTTTTTGTAAAGGATTTTGTCTTCTTCACTTTTATATATAACCTTTTTTACTGTAAAACCCACTGAAAATGAGAAAATTGCGAAAAACTAATTTTTTGCACCTGTTTTAGAAAATTTCGAAATATTCTAGTCCACTCTCAATGCGGGAAACTTGAGACTTTATATTTGTCCAAATGAAGTGATTTAAACAGTTTCCAGCTTTTTCCGATTTCTTTTCTAGTCAAAACCTCTGCCTACTGGTCTAATAGTCGCCTTGATATCTGTAGTACATTTCAAATATTCAAATTCAAAATTGTATTTCTTCTATTGTAGCCAAATTTTTTAAAATCCAGAGTTTAACTTTCATTCGTTTCTTAAGGCAATTTATGTAAAACATAATTACACTTGCTTTTTAAACTCAAACTTGTCTCTTTAAATACTCCGGATAACTTATGGTCGCTATTAATTTTGGGCAAATTTGTATATCTTGAATTTCCCAAAGATGACAGTCGGATGTAAAAATAAGTCCATCTGACGCTTATAAAACCATTGAAAAAAAAAACAAAACTTGTACGAGATGTACCGGAGAGGTATTTTTTAACCCAGAATTGAATGAAATTTGGTTAGAGAAAGTTTATATGTTTCTAAAACACCTTGTAAAATATGAGATTTTTCGTCTACATAATTGAAGAAAAAACTAGCCCGGAATTTTCGATAATTTTAACATGCGTTCTTATGGGAAATCGTAATATTAGGCCATTTTGTTTTATATAATATTTAAAGAACTAAAACTCAGAATGTTTTTATGTTCCCTACATACGTAGTACATTATCGATTAATAGCAAAACCCGAGCTCAATTGTCTATTCAATTTCTAAGTTACAATTGACTAAAGGTCTCGATCTAACTTGACGAAAAAGATATTATACTTCGATTACACAGCCCCACAAAAAAAAAGTTCAGACCAGCGAACCAGATCCATGTATCCTTATGTATTTTCGGTCGCTGAATCCGAATCCGAGGTCAAAAAAATTCGCACACCCGCAAAATCTTTAGCTAGAGCCAAAAAACACCCCTGGACTGGAGTAAAAAGAATATTAAGCTACGAGAATAGTTGTTACATCATCGAATTATACAAATTAATGTTAAACAGCAGCATACATACAATAGATATGAAACACACCCCCAGTGAGGGGCGAAAATTAGCCCCCATTTATAAAAGAAATGGATCCAAAACAGTAATGACTGCTGAAAAAGCTCAAAATGTCTAAGTTTTGTTAAAGTGATAAGAAACTGCATCAGATCCGACGTAATCTTCATAAACTGTTGAGGGTTGAGAACAACCACCCCCGAGTTTAAAGGACACAAAACAAGAGAAAACATAAAATCCAACAGGATTTCTATTTTGCGTAGTACTCTAAAATAGAACTTACATACCATCAACGTCCCTCAGATGGTGTGAAAACTACCCCCTATGTAAGATTTATCTATAAAAAGTTACAGTGACTTCTATAAAAATTCGAAACACCTGCGTTGTGTGGAAGTGAGAAGAAACTAGACTATGTTCGACGCTGTGCTTGAAAACCACCCCATGGGGTTGCGAGATGCTACCCCTAATATATATTCGTAGGACGCTGGAAGTGTGCATCACGATTTTTCCTAATCATAGCATCCATAAAAATGTAAATCCGATTAGTTTCTCTCTGTTTTTCCAGCATCCTACGGATATAGGGATGGCATCTCGCAACCTCGTGGGGGCGGTTTTCAAGCACAGCGTCGAACATAGTCTCACTTCCACACAACGCAGGTGTTTCGAAGTTTTATAGAAGTCGCTGTAACTTTTTATGGATAAATCTGACATAGGGGGTAGTTTTCACACCATCTGAGGGTTGACACTGTAGGACGTTGATGGTACGTAAGTTTCTAGTTCTATTTTAGAGTACTACGCAAAATAGAAAGCCTGTTGGATTTTACGTTTTCTCTTGTTTTGTGTCCTTTAAACTTGGGGGTGGTTGTTCTCAACTCTATAGAGGCAGTTTATGAAGATTACGTCGGACCTGATGCAGTTTTTTTATCACATTAACAAGAGCTTTTTCAGCAGTCATTATTGTTTTGGATCGATTTTTATAAATGGGGGCTAGTTTTCGCCCCTCACTAGGGGTGTGTCTCATATCTATTGTATGTACGCTGCTTAATTTGTATAATTCGATCGATTAGGATGTAACAACTATTCTCATAGCTTAATATTCTTTTTACTCCAGTCCAGGGGTGTTCTTTGGCTCTAGCTAAAGATTTTGGAGGTGTACGAATTTTTTTGACCTCGGATTCGGATTCAGCGACCGAAAATACGCTGGTTCGCTGGTCTGCATTTTTTTTTTTGTGGGGCTGTGTTATTTGATTCGAAATCACCAATGAATATCGGTAATGACATATACCGGCCACTCATGTGGATATTTTCTTTAAAAACAACCAAATAATCTTGCAAAATTTTGCTTCTGACAGTTGCAGACTTGGTACCTCAGTGCCAAAAGACCAAAATTGACAACGTTTTTGTTATAATAACCGCGATTTCATAAATATTTACAACAAAACCTTTACGAATCATTGTTAATTAATGGCAGCTTTGTTTTAAGACCGCAAGCACCTTTAACATCTGTCTATTTTGAGATCTCAGTGTTTATAGACTTTTGTCAATGATTTTATCTCCCGTACTCCCTTAATACAATTTTGGATTTTGGACTCCACTGCTGGACTATATCAGCAAAATATTTCCGACCTTGGTGGTTTCGGAGATTGCGGTGGTTAGTCGTGCCTTTAATACAGGGTAGGAAGGTTTTCTGTTGTTCAGGCGACTCCGGTATGTTGTGTTTCGGATGAGTTTTGTACTTTTTAAATGGATCGTGGTTTTCCTTTTTTAAGCGACTTAGTAAAATATATTAACCGACTTTATAAAATTTAAAAAAGGAGGAGGTTCTCAATTCGACCCGTATGTATGTTTTTTTTTTCTATATAACTCTGGCGTAACATAAGCGATTTCTGTCAAACCTGTTACAAACTATAGGTCTGGCGGTGATCCCACACTAAATTTATCAAGCTACATCTAGTGTAAGGTGAACAAAAATTGGAAACAATTTTTTGTATTACAAGCATTTTCTAATATTTGGCGGAGTCGCCGGGGATTTAAATTAAAAACTTAGTTCTCCATTTATAGTCCAGTCGAATTAGACATCATAAAAAATTTTGCGTACTGCGGACTTTTTTTTTGTGGAAGTTGTTTAAGAGGGCATAATAAGCAAGCACAGAAAACTACACCCTGCTGCACCATGTGCGTCCCCTATTTTTAAGATGTTACAGGTAAATTCCCGCTTAAGACAAATTAGTATATATTACAGTTAAGTTAGGCAGAATTTGAATATACCGAATCTCTCTTGACCATATGCTATTCATGATATGCCCGCTCGAATATTTGGTTGCCTACATAGCATTTATAGATCGACCGATTTAAAATTGATATCCGTCAATAATTCGCACAAAAAAGGAATAGCTACGCTGGACTCTACGCCGCTAAATAAAGTAGTCCCAAGATAAAATATTTATTAGTTTGTAATTATAGGGTCTGATATATATTTGGAATAGGCTAGTCTGTAGATTTCTTGTAATAGGGTGTGGTAATACTTTTCTAGCATGTTTCTTTCTCATTAATTGTTTTTGTGGGTTGCCCATTATATCTTTCCCACCTTTTCGAGTTCACTTTTGTCTGAGGTGTTGAGCGAATAAGATTATATTTTTCGAGCTGTGATACTTTTGTAACCATTCAATTGGGATTAATATTACAGAAGTATTTAAATAATTGTGAGGAACATTTTATTGGTGTTTGTGATATTTTCCTGCAGTTGCCGTTTAACGGATTAAAATCGACTCATGACCAACTTGGCATAAACCACCCTCAGATACATTTTGGCTGTTAAAAGAAGCCTTCTACAAGGGGTAGAAGTAAGTAATCATTCTTGTATTTTGTTCACTTAAGGTAATCTGGGTATTATTCTCTTTCAGGGCTTTATTTTTATATCTTTGTCTCCAGTATTATTTCTCCCATTTTAAATGTCCGTGTCCATCAGTTCCTTTACGCAATTCGAGGGATAATTTTATGGTCTGCTTTGCTAGTTATTTTGGAGAGTATTAGTTATATCGAACACAGCTTCTGGGTTTATTTTCACTGGGAAACGTTACCACCAGCCGTGGAACTTGCTTGCTGGAGGCTCCCCTGTTCGAGACACCATCCTACACCCTGACAGGAGAGGTTTTTGGCAACCCGGGAACACAGTTAAGTGCTAGAATATTTTAGTGTGATTTTTATTTGAGTGTTTATTCTTGCGAATTATTTTAGACATTTTTAGACATTTATAGAAAAATCTTATACCTATAGCTCCCAATATTTCCATAAACTTATATCAAACGTTTTTTTAATATTTAATCAAGCTATAAATCATAACATACGTCTTTTAGAATAATTTTATACACTCGCCTCTTATGATTAAGAAATAATTTTCCTAAAATTTGATGTACCTACTGATTGTAAACGAACGAAAGTGATCACATTCAGTCGGTAAATTGCTTTAAACAAAACTTGTCAAATATAATATCTACATACCTACTTATGCTTAACTATAAAATACGGATATACGTATGTCATTTTTCTAAATAGGTGAAGCCTAATTTGCAGTATTATTATGAACAGATACGGCTTACATCATATGTGATATAATCAGGGCTCGATTTGAGGCGGAATGCGGCGGAACGGCGTTCCGGGACCTCTCTTTTAAAAATAAAACCAAATTAAAGTCTAATACTTTACACAGGCAAACATTTTTTTGGTGGCGGTGGAATGAGACGGGATGAGGGGGGGGGGGGGGGTAAGTCTCGGCAGGTCGTAGTTCCGGTACCTCAATTTCTAGAAATCGAGCACTGGATATAATTGTGATATAATTTTGGTATATGTTATTTTTTTTTGGGTATACCACATAATATCCACCCAGGGCAACCACTACGAAAAACAGTCACCCTTCTTACCTGCTCCCCCGCCGACTAGCTGGCTGGAGTGCGTGGCTTCCATCGCCATTCACTATAAACTATTTTTTTTTGTTACTGGCAGGCAATTTTGTGTGATGGAATTTTAATATAATGTTTTTTTTTAATTAGCAACTGCACCCACAAATAATATTTATTTTTATTTCATCATTTTTGTTGAGGCCTAGCTCCGGTAACAAAGGGTTGAAACTTTGAAATTTTACTTATGTGTCCATATCTTTTTCCCTATTTCCCGTAGGGCTCTTTACCAAGTTACACTTTTTGAAGATTCATCCCTCCTCTACATAATATTAATATATATATTACACATTTGCCGTAGGACAAACGGTTTTGGCTGTACGAGGCCGGAAAGGTCGCGCTGTCCGAATTTGGGGGTCTTCTGTACAGGACAAACGGCTATTATTTCCAATATACAAAACTACACATACTAATGCCCTTAAGGAGGGATGATGATTTGTGAAAAAACTTTCATCGAATACCGCGCGGTTTTCATGATACGGGATGTTGAAATTTTTTAAAAAAAAAAGTGAACCTACTTTTTTCGCTCATTTTTTTTTCATGTATGTAAGACCATAATATAAGAAAATTTACGTTGGTGTCATTTTAATACATTCGTTGGTTTAGGAGCTAGACAGCAAAATATGCAAAAAATGGCTATTTTGGTATTTTTGCATTAAAAAAACCAAAACCAGTATAATTCTGATAAATGTTTTTGTTTATCCTAAAAGTCCAATTCACTGAGCATAGAAACTGTGTTTTTGTATTTAAATAGGATCAACACTTATTGTGTAATAACGATTTGTCATGTGTTCTCCAGTCTCCCTTTTCACAATTTTTTTTTTGCGGCTTTATGGTTCATAGTAGGGCAGAAAGTAATATACACGTGGACAGGGCACATAATAGGGTGTTAAAATGGGTCTCTTGTTAAAATGCGATAGGACGTACCGTTTTCGAGTAAAACGCACAGTCCCCTATTTTTAGGGGTTGAAACTTTGAAATTTTACTTATGTGTCCATATCTGTTTCCCTATTGTCCGTGGGGCTCTTTACCAAGTTACACTTTTTGAAGATTCATCCCTCCTCTACATAATATATATATTACACATTTGCCGTAGGACAAACGGTTTTGGCTGTACGAGGCCGGAAAGATCACGCTGTCCGAATTTGGGGGTCTTCTGTACAGGACAAACGGCTATTATTTCCAATCTACAACACTACACATACTAATGCCCTTAAGGAGGGATGATGATTTGTGAAAAACTTTCATCGAATTACGCGCGGTTTTCATGATACGGGATGTTGAAATTTAAAAAAAAAAGTGAACCTACTTTTTTTCGCCCATTTTTTTTTCATGTATGTGCGACCCTAATATAAGAAAATTTACGTTGGTTTCATTTTAATACATCCGTTGGTTTAGTAGACAGCAAAATGTGCCAAAAGTGGCTATTTCGGTATTGTTGCATTAAAAAAACCAAAACCAGTATAATTCTGGTAAGTGTTTTTGTTTATCCTAAAAGTCCAATTCATTGCGCATAGAAAATGTGTTTTTGTAATTAAGTAGGATCAACACCTATTGTGTAATAACGATTTATGTCATGTGTTCTCCAGTCTCCATTTTCACATTTTTTTTTGCGGCCTTATGGTTCATAGTATGACAGAAAGCATTATACACGTGGATAGGGCACATAATAGGGTGTTAAAATTGGTCTCTTGTTAAAATGCGATGGGACGTACCGTTTTCGAGTAAAACGCACTTGTTTGGTTATGTTTGCTTTGAGTTTTTATTGTGTTCTGAATTGTGATCTGATAAATAAATTCTACATTTTGGTGTTTTCTTTCTTAGGAGTTTGTTTTTTTAAATAATTTTTCGATGAAATGGACATATAATAACTGTTTCTCGAGGAAGGTAAAATTACTGTAGATTTTGTTATAGACACAAAATAAGTTGCAATGATGATTTCAGACAAGCGTGAACCCCTCAAATAGGGGGGGGTGAGAACCCCCTATTCCGTCCGAGTCCCTTCATTTTTTCATTAGCAATGTCCCTCATAAACAGAAAAAGCAAGAAGCGACACATAATTGTATTTTTTTCGTAGTCAGCGGTGAGTATTTACTAGTCAGTCGATGAAAAGTGTAATTTGAAGTAATTTTTTGCAAACAAGTGCGTTTTACTCGAAAACGGTACGTCCTATCGCATTTTAACCAGAGACCCATTTTAACACCCTATTATGTGCCCTGTCCACGTGTATATTACTTTCTGCCCTACTATGAACCATAAGGCCGCAAAAAAAATGTGAAAAGGGAGACTGGAGAACACATGACATAAATCGTTATTACACAATAAGTGTTGATCCTATTTAAATACAAAAACACATTTTCTATGCTCAGTGAATTGGACTTTTAGGATAAACAAAAACATTTATCAGAATTATACTGGTTTTGGTTTTTTTAATGCAAAAATACCAAAATAGCCATTTTTTGCTGTCTAGCTCCTAAACCAATGAATGTATTAAAATGAAACCAACATAAATTTTCTTATATTAGGGTCGTACATACATGAAAAAAAAAATGAGCGAAAAAAGCAGGTTCACTTTTTTTTAAAAAAAGGGGTTTTCAAAATTTCAACATCCCGTATCATGAAAACCGCTCGGTATTCGATGAAAGTTTTTTCACAAATCATCATCCATCCTTAAGGGCATTAGTATGTGTAGTATTGTAGATTGGAAATAATAGCCGTTTGTCCTACGGCAAATGTGTAATATATATATATATATATATATATATATATATATATATATATATATATATATATATATATATATATATATATATATATATATATATATATATATATATATATATATATATATAAAAGGTTGTTGTGCTTCCGGGTGTTTTCCCGCGTAGTTGACAGGCTCCTGCTGGGGCCACGGTTGTCTAAACGACGTTTCGGCAGAATCCCATCTGCCATCTTCAGGTTCTCGCTGAAAGCTGCCTACTGCTGCTCCTCGTTGCTCGAACTGAACAGTTCAGTTCGAGCAACGAGGAGCAGCAGTAGGCAGCTTTCAGCGAGAACCTGAAGATGGCAGATGGGATTCTGCCGAAACGTCGTTTAGACAACCGTGGCCCCAGCAGGAGCCTGTCAACTACGCGGGAAAACACCCGGAAGCACAACAACCTTTCATTTAACACCCGCGAAAACCTAAGAAACAATATATATATATATATATATATATATATATATATATATATATATATATATATATATATATATATATATATATATATATATATTATGTAGAGGAGGAATGAATCTTCAAAAAGTGTAACTTGGTAAAGAGCCCTACGGGAAATAGGGAAAAAGATATGGACACATAAGTAAAATTTCAAAGTTTCAACGCTTAAAAATAGGGAACGCACATGGTGTAGCAGGGTGTAGTTTTCTGTGCTTGCTTATTATGCCCTCTTAAACAACTTCCATAAAAAAAAGTCCGCATTACGCAAAATTTTTTATTATGTCTAATTCGACTGTAGTATTATAATAATATAATTCACAAACAACTTCCTAGAACATAAGGCAGTCATTTTAGGTGAACAAAAGGTTAAACATCAAACTAATTGTAAAAGAATTAAACTAAGGTTTTTTAGACTTAGAATAATATCCCCAACAACATATCAAAAGTCTCGGAAAATCTAAGTATGGGAAAGCCGCCATATTGGCCGACATCTTGGATTTACGCTCGAAATCTATAAAATTGCTCCGATTAACTTAAAAAATGTACCAAATAGAATGTTTTTTGAACCAGGAATCATATAAAGACTTTATTTAATTTTGTTTCTATATTCCATTTATTACAAAATGTTAATTATAAAGGAAGGTAAGAGAATATTATTTAGGTATTAAGCAAATCACAACTTACACACTTTTTTATTTATTACGAAATTACTTTCTTTTTGTATATTGTTGCCCTAATCTGGGCACGCAAATATACTAGTTAGGTAAATACTTTAAAACACTCATTATTGGAGAACCAGTCAAAACAACTATTCTTCTAGCTAATACTGACGAAGCATTGAATTACATGATATGATTCCTAGTATTTTAAAGAAAAAATATGTGTTGAAAATACTTAAATTATTTATTTAAATTCAGCCCATTCACACTTTTTTATTTAAAAAAAACTTTTTTATTTAAAAAAGTGTGAATGGGCTGAATTTAAATAAATAATTTAATTATTTTCAATATATATTTTTTTCTTTAAAATACTAAGAATCATATGTAATTCAATGCTTCGTCAGTATTAGCTAGAAGAGTAGTTGTTTTGACTGGTTCTCCGATAATGAGTGTTTTAAAGTATTTACCTAACTAGTATATTTGCGTGCCCAGATTAGGGCAACAATGTACAGAAAGTAAGTAATTTCGTAATAAATAAAAAAGTGTGTAAGTTGTGATTTGCTTAATACCTAAATAATATTCTCTAATCATGATAAAAGCAAATGAATAAAAAATAATTAGTTCTATAAAGGATGTATGAACATTATAATGATACGGTATAAGTTTTTAAGTAAACTTTATTAAACTTGTACGAAATCATTTAAATTACTGTACACTCTCATTTCCAACATGTATCACTCTCCATCAGAAACACCATCGTCGTATACATCTTCTATATTTGAGTTACTGCAGAGTATACCTTGACGTTCACTGCAACCTGATGAACATTCCAAACCATGTTTTCTGCATGAGCCCCTTGAAGTACTACAATCTGTCTTGCATTTACATCTCATGATATCGAGCAGAATTGGTGGTGCTGGTTGAAGGTCAGTGAGTACTGGTAGGAGTTGACCATCCTGTAATTACCAACCCCAGTCCTTAGGTAGAAGAGATATATTTCCTTTCCAATCCTGAACCTGGTAGTAGACCCGTAAATTATGGAATTTAGCAGCAGCTGAAGTCGGTGGAAATGACTGAGCTTGAACAGCTTGAACCATATTTTTGTTAGCTGTTTGCATTGCATTGTTGAATACTTCAGCATACTCCATAAATGATGTATTTTTCATGATCTTCGTTAGATATTTGCCTTTGCCAATCCCAAACAACTGTGACGTGGTGTCACACCCCAAAATGGCGTGAATAAATAGCAAGTCGTTGCAGACATTTAATCCCAATGACGATTTTGTAGTTTGAATGTTTCATTGTCGGATGTTGGTTGCACCACGCTTTGGTTCTGGCTTGAATATTACTTTTTTATTTTCCATTTTAACATAGAAACACAGAAGTATAGGACATTAGTGTCGCCTGCAAAGACAACAACATCTCTTTGTTCAGACGCACCAACTGCTGTCTGGGTGATCAGAAGGTCTGCATCTCCACGTGCATGTATTGTCTGACATCCAACAGTTTCAAATCTTTCACTAAGCATAGTTAAAAAACACTGCTTATTCGTTTTGTTTGACAGAAAAATATCCTTCTTCATTGTCAGTTCCATGTGCATAGAAAACAAAAACGTTAGGGAAGCTTTTACCTTCACTTCTTCTAATGTGAGTGGCGTTCCTAATGGAAGGACCATCCAAATATCCATCAAACACAATCACAACCGAATTACCATACCTTATAAGAACGTAGTTTGTATCGCCATTACAGATGTCTGAGAACAGCATACCAACCGTCCATGATAATCGATGCAGTAAAGCACCTCCATCGAGAGTGACAAATTTTTGCGGGTGGCAAATTTCTAATATAAGGCTTAAAATTTTCCAAATAAAACCACATTTACGTGCGTCGCCAAGGTAAGGTGGTTCACTGTGCCCGGCCCGGGCGTATTATCCAATGAATAGAATATTATGTCGCTTGGAATAGGATGCGCGTGATTGTTTCTTCCCTCTCTACACGTCAATTGTCATGTTATTTGGTGCGCACGAGTACCGAAAACGAAGAGTCACGGCGAGCCCCGAAAAAGCCCGAGCATCCACTAGTGAGACGACTCGGACTACGTGCAGCGCGCATTACTTGTGAGGTCCTCAACAAATATATAAAATGCCTTTCTTAAGCTTATTACTGGTAAAAATGTTTTTAAATTGCTTTAAATAACGTCCCTGGTTCAAAAAACTTTCTATTTGATATATATTTGAAGTTAATTGGACCAATATATGCATTTTATAGATTTCGACAGTGAATCCAAGAAGTCGGCCAATATGGCGGCTTTCCCATACTTAGATTTTTCTAGACTTTTGATATGTTGGTGGGGATATTATTCTAAGTCTAAAAAACCTTAGTTTATTTCTTTTACAATTAGTTTGATGTTTTCAACTAAAATGACTGGCCTAATATTTCGCAATGAAAGAGAGCCTTGCATGGAGGCGAATGGCCTGAATAATGTTTTCTACGACAACAGTATGAACTCAGACTTTTATTGAGAGACGTGCCCGTTGAACATTTTACAAACAAATTATACAGCCCGCTCTCACTCAGGTCGATGTTTTCAATGCCGTTAATGATGACGAAGAAGGAAACTGCATTACAAACCTGATCGATATTTACAACAACAATTTTTTTACATGGTACATGTAGATTTCCGTATTCGGCGACAGCTAGTATGATGACGAGTTCAATATGGCAGACATAATTGAAACATTTTTGTAGATTTGTGTGGAATTTGATACATAAGAGTTTTTTGTCACTAATTTTTATCGGAAGTTAAACTTCAAAAATCAAATATATCGGCCATGAAAAAAAACTTCTTTGACTCAAAACTGAACTGTTCAGTTCGAGCAACGAGGAGCAGCAGTAGACAGCTTTCAGCGAGAACCTGAAGATGGCAGATGGGATTCTGCCGAAATGTCGTTTAGACAACCGTGCCTCCAGCAGGAGCCTATCTACTGCGCGGCAAAATGCCCGTAAGTACACCAACACTTCATATACAGTGTCCCCCCCGATTGAGTTCGCTATAGGTGAAATGGACAAAAAAATTTCGAATTTTTTTTTCATATTTGGCGGTTCACCCCTGCTTATCTAAAAAGTAATTTTGGGTGTACTTTTGTTTTTTTAAAATCATGTAGGCCATGACAGTTTAGCAAAAATGAATTTCATGTTAGGTAAAGTACCTTTTCTGTAAAATATAAGGAAAATGTCATTAAGGACAGTTATTCAGATTAATTACAAAATTTCAAGAACATACGCCTACTTTGATAATTTTGATTCTTTCAATATAATTGCATTTTACGAAAAAAAAAAATAGTATGCCAGTTTATTAAAGTGCTTGATCTAATACATAATGGAGTAAACACTTTAGTAAATCGGAAACTTTTTTTTTTCGTAAAATGCAATTATACAGGGTGGACCATTAATAACAGGCCATAGTTCAAGAGTAGATTCTTTGGACCAAAATATGATATAACCAAACATGCTTTAGTAAATTGTTGCTGTGGAAAAAAATACAGGGTGTCAGAATTGTAATTTTTTTTCTTTCTTTTGCAATATTTCAACTATCTCTCGACCGATCTTCTCCCAATTTGGTAAGGAAACATTTTTTAATCTAAGAAACAATAATTTATGTATTACATTACTCTAGCCCGTGGAGAGCGCCTTGTGAGCTATATCTGATGATGAATATTTTTTCTCTCTTTTTTTTACGAAACGTAGTGGCACTTTTGACTAGTAAATCTCATGCAGCAATCATTTCTACATAAAAAAGGTACACTTGATAGAACTTGATAATTCCAACCGTTTTCGAGAAACTGCCGCATAGATCTCAAAAATTCTTTAAAAACATACCCAATTTGAAAAGGAAAAATTTTATTTATTGAATAATTTATCTTAAGATTGATGAGTGAACCTAAATTTAAATTATCTGTGCTATAGACTTATGATGCAATTTTCAATATTTCAATTTATAGTAAGATCTTACTTTTTCTTTCTTCCTTGAAATTACCATGTGTCTAAATTATTAGAAATTCCTCCTTCCGCTCATACACTTGTTCTATTAAACTTGAAAATCATGGACAAACAATATCCTAAACCTTCTATTGGAACTTTATGTCCTGGTACTTATCTTCTACTCTTCCTGTTTATTATTGGATTGTTGTATAATACCAATTCTCATTCCCGTACGATATACTTCAAACTTTTCTTATAACTGCTTTTTGTCTATTTATATGTTTTTTAACAACTTATTCGAAATCTAGATTATTGTATCATACCAATTCTCATTCCCGTACGATAAAAACTTTTCTTATAATTGCTGTCTATTTATATATTTTTTAACAACTTATTCGAAATCTGTGACAACCTCTTTTTTAAAAGTCAAATTTCTTTTTGTCAAATTTTATGTTTTAATCCTACTGGATTTTACATTTTTTTCAAAATAATAATAATTTTCAAACTAACACATTTCCTTAAAACTACCTAGTTATATAGAATTCCCTTACTATTATTAATTAACAAACCTATTTAAATATTTAATAAAAAATTATATTTAACATATCCTTACTTTCAAACTACACACAGGAAAGTAGCGCTGGTTACAAACAAAGCACAGTAATCTCATTTCGCTAGGTGTATATATTGAGATTTTATTCTTTCTAAAACACAAAACGGGAATGTCATATATATATATATATATATATATATATATATATATATATATATATATATATGCTCGGATAGGTTTCCGCGGTTGTCTGTATGAAAAATACTAGGTTTACGGGTTGAACCGCGTCTGAGATTATTGGAGTCTCGACGTTTCGGCTCCCACTTTGGAGCCATTTTCAAGAGAAAAGGAAGAAGAATCGATAATATGAAGGCATATAGGAAGTCTAGGAAGGGTAAGGAATGGTCGAGTCCGGGGCCTCAATCTGCCTACTCCCCAGGTCGAACCTTGCGCCAATATTCTTGGCTAGATGTCGGTTTCGGATGACTGGGGTCGGGCAAGACTATCGCTGTAGACCGGGGACCAGCCTCGTGCAGGGCGGGCGAACTTACTTTGCGTCGGCCCCACTCACAAATGTGAGCGGTGCAGACGATTTCGGCCCACCTCCCTGGGTCCTGGCTCGTTGGACCTTGCTGGCTAAGGCCTCTTCTGGCGTTCTTCTGTCTTGATCTTCTTTTCTTCGCCAGCTTGTCCCCCCCGGGGGGTAGTCATCGGTCAGTTGGGTGTTTTGGGTTTTTGGCTGGAGTGACTGCCGGTACACAGAATGCCAGTTGACATCCTGTCATCCGGATCATCGGGAGGGTAAGGATGAGCTGTGTAGCTCGAGGAAGGGCAGACCTAACTGCTTTGGTAGCATTTTCGGTCTGCCCGGAGCTAGGGGGACTACAGATACTGGACGGTTGTTTTTCCGGTACACGCAGGGTCTTGGGTGGGTGGTTGGGTGATTGTCCTGTCTCTTCCGTGGGGTGTCTTCATCGGACAGTGGTATGTTTTATACTCACCCGTTATCCAGTATCTGCACCTTCGGCCGCTTGTGCCCCGGAGCATCTGCTGGGTCATAGTTAGTAGCCTCCCTGACCAGTGGGTTCCCATGCTCCTCAGCAAGGGCGTACATCTTCCTGGCTCTCTCCTTGATTATTTCAGTGACCGGGGTCCCTGAAGATGTCCTCGTTGCGCAAGAACCAGGGTGCATTGACTGCTGTCCGGAGGGCGACGTTCTCCACTCTCTGGATCTGTTGAAGGTAGCTCTTTGCTTGGTAGCCCCATGCTACCGAAGCATACGTCAGTTGAGGCCGGATGAGGGACCTGATAAGCGTGCGCTTGTTCCTCAGGTTGAGTCTGCTCTGTCTACCCGTCATCGGGTAGATTAGGGCTCTCGTCCTCCTGGCCTTCTTGACGATGGCATCCGTGTTCTGTCTCCATATTAGGCCTTTGTCCATGATTACGCCAAGATAGTTGACGGAATCGTGCCATTGGATGTCTTCACCAAACATGGAAACGTGGCCTGTGGGGTTTTGTTTCCTTTTCTTGAAGAGGACCGCCTTGCTCTTCTCGGCGTTGACGGCTACCTTCCATCGGTTGCACCAGTCCTCTAGGAGGGTGGCCGCCTCCTGGAGGTTTCTGGTGGCTAGCCTTGGCTTAAATGCAAACTCCAATCACCATCCCTCACAAATAAATTCGGTCGTCAACACTCTTATAACAAGATCCCTCAGACTAACACTGACAGCCATAACAGACAAACTGAATTGCACACATTAGAACACGCACTCCTACAAAACGGTTATGACAGAAACCATATAAGATGGACCATAAATAAAGCACAGAACCCACCCCAAACACAACATCCGGATACATCCCCACCTGAACAACACAAAGCCTTCCTACCTTACATCAAAGGTGTCACAGACCGAATCTCCAAAGTCCTAAAAACAAACAACATAAAACAATATTCACAACACAACCGACTTTTTCCAACCTTATCAAGTCCCCAAAAGACCAAGTCCCTAATGACTCCCATGGCGTTTACGAAATACCTTTCTCCGACTGTCCCCAAACTTACATTGGACAAACAAACAGACGCATTAACAACAGGGTATACGAACATCGCCTAGCAGTCAGAAATACTGACCCTACCTCATCCCTAGCACAACACCGTCTCCAGACTGGACATAACATAGACTTTGACAATACAAAAACAATAGAACCTGTATATTCCCGAAAAACACGAACGATACGCGAAGCAATTGAAATCGAGAAGCGTCCTAATTGTTTAAACAAAAGGGACGACAGTCTTCGACTTCCAACTGCTTGGAAATCACTAATATGTCCACTAACTACACAACCCTCACTAACACCACACAGCGACCCTCCTACCACGCGCAACCGTTCCGCTCCAGTGCTCACCACACCCACCAATCCTACTATAAATACCTCACCTCAACCCACAACTCGTCAGTTGTCTCTAAGAACAGAGATTGGGATCTTAGAGACGAACCAAGGTTCGACCTGGGGAGTAGGCAGATTGAGGCACCGGACTCGAACCATTCCTTACCCTTCCTAGACTTCCTATATACCTTTATATTATCGATTCTTCTTCCTTTTCTTTTGAAAATGGCTCCAAAGTGGGAGCCGAAACGTCGACACTCCAATAATCTCAGATGCGGTTCAACCCGTGAACCTAGTATTTTTCATATATATAAATATATATAAACTATTTGTTTTTTGTAGTAAAATACTGGTCAAACTAGTTCCTAAATCAATTGTTAATAATAATAATAACAGGTGGCATATTAAACATATACAAATAAAATACTGAATAATACAAAAGGAAGATACAAAAAGATATAAATAAATTAATTTAGAATATGAAAAATTTCTCCCAAGTTGGCAGAAGGCGGTGAGGTGCCCAGGATTGACGCGGCATTCCCTCTCTGAATCCCCAAACTGTATCAGGTAGCAAGTGCTCTTAGATATAACACTTATTTGATGACTTGATTATTCAATTATATGATACACATGCTACAAAATTTAATCCTCCTTAGTTCGCTGACACATTAAGGTTGAAATGGAATTAGTCCAATCAAATGGTAGTTTGAAGTGGAAAGTTCTGGTGTAATTGTTTTTAGTGGATTATTTTATGTTTAGTGTGCTGAACATGAATCTGGAGTCGTCCAACAAAAATTTTCCCCGCAAATGTGAGAAATCATCAAAAAATTACTAAAAATAATGTTTTTTTTTTAGTGGTTTTCAGCTTATAACTTGCAAAGCAAGCTATTCACGCAAAAAGTGTTCCTGTAGTAAAATAAAGAGGAGAAAATTACCTACAATTTATGGCTCTAATATTTTTTGTACGTCGTATGGTTTCCACGCAAAAAAGTGTTGAAATATCGGAGAAATCAATAATTTTTGGAAAATAGCAAAAAACATCATTAATATATATTTTTTATTTCATGTAGGTAAACATTATTCCATATGCTAATGAAAGAGGTGAACTTCTCTACAATTTATATGTATTTAAGTACTAATACGAGGTTCCATAATTTCTTCAGGGCAGCCTTCCAGTTCTTCTATGCCTAAAACAAATAATCAGTGACTTAATTCCAAATACTTGTACAATTTATTGAATAGATATGAAAGCAGTACCTATTAAGAAACATATTTTGAACACACAGATAAATAGTGAGTGAAGAAATAAAGGTAAGATAGAATTATTTATGCATAGTTACCTTCAAGTAATTCAGGGAACTCCGGGTCATCCTTTGCTTCTTCAATTTTTGCAACGGGCATGTTATTGCAGCTGTTCTCGCAGTTCAGGCACATATTGGAACAGTTGAAGCCTGCTTTCTTGCATCCACAGTTGGTCTGACAAGTCTTCATTCATCTACAAGAAATAAGTTTTAAAACTGCTTCTCGTGCTGGTGGCTGTAGCGTTGGTACTGGCTGCGGACCACCTTTGGTTTTGTTCCAACCCCATTGGTCAGGATCTTTTTCATTTCCAAGCCATTGTTGTACTTGAAAGTATACTCTCAACGAATGTTGCTTTGTTGCGGCCTCGGTAAGAGGTAGGGACACCAAAGGGGCTGTTGTTCTGTATGCAGACCTAAGGTAGCATTTATACCTCAATTTGTTCAAGGACGTGCCTTCCTTGTGAGTCAATTTGTACAATGCAGTGAAAAAGGTAAGACAAGGATTAGTAACAGCGTCAGCATGTGCCGTAGGATCTTGAAAAATTTCAACGGTCTTGGTTAGAGCAGGGTTTTTCTTGAGAGTTTGGAGAAACCTCATCTTTCCTACTTTCAACGAGGCTGAAGTTATGCCACATTCTCCTATGGCATGCAAAAACAATATGTTGTTACTGATGGATTGGTCTGGTTGGCAGTCAGAAGAAAGAACTAGTTGTGAAATTGTTCCTTTGCCCGACTTCAGAAAGTATACATTTGAATGTACATCCCGACAACGACCAATCATGATCACCCACAATAACTACAGAGTTATGCTGTTGTGCGAGATCCATTGCTGTGGTTAGAATAAGTGTATCCGCATCCTCTCGTGCCTGCTTTGTGTGAATGCCATCTGTTTCAAAGTTGCCCTTCAACATTGAGATGAGACGATTTTTGTTTTTCATATTGCCTAGGAATTTTTCTTGTGGCACTGTCGGGATCATTGTTTCGTCGAACATGACATCTACTGACATATGTTTGCGTGATCTTGCTCGCTCAGCATATTTAGTACTGTAATACTGAGCAAAAAAATATAGGACAACTATTTTTTGCACACTTGCAATGAATTTTGACAAATAACTGACAATGTCATAAAAATTAAAGTTAGATGTGTACAATTAGATTTTAGAAAAAATACGTTATAGGCGTCTGAATTTAAGATGCCAGCGCCAAAGTGGAGAACTCGTGAACTAATTATAGGCTTTTTGTTTGTTTATGTGGCAAATACTCATATTGATTTTTTTCTATTTATTATTTTTCGCGTTAAAAATAATAACATTAATAATATATGACCTAAAGGTTTGCAAGATTGTGTTGTAAGTGATTTGCAATATGTTAATGGCATTACTCGGAAAAATTCATATTTTTTTAGGTTATCTAGTTTTTCCATTGAAAAGTACAGTTTCTTCGACATAAACGGTGTCTGGCTAGTTAAATATTAATAAACTAAAATATTTCTTTAAATTTATGTACAGTTGTAGTTTAAATCTCTTTTCTTTCAGGAAATATGAGTGACATTTAGGTTAAGCATTTTGCAATGTATGGAACATTTGGGAAGCACTAAAAATGTAAAAATTTTAAGTGTGTGTATGAAGGGGAATATGTTTTAAATGCAGGACATTATTTTGTGTGGTACAACCCATATTCAACAAAAACTTAATAAATGTGTATGCTCTATGTTCACAAACAAGTGTCTCAGATTCAAATACCCATGAAATTAGTGGTACACTGAATATAACTGAAAAGACATTTATTAATTCTTTAAGTGAAATAAATGAAACAGTATTTTGTAAAATATGAAATAGAAATATTCAGGGATAAAACATAATAGTGCATGGTGCAATAGTATATATTACTTTTATAAATATACTGAAATTACATATATTTACTTATTTCAAAAATTTCACTTACAATATGTGGTTGTCCAGGTTATTATTATTTCTACTCGGGCCACGGTTATTTGCACCACCTTTTCTCCTCTCAATGCCTGGTTAAAGGTGTCTACATTAAAGAGGGTATGCTTTGAACATTGCAGTGCAACTCAACTTTCACGAGTTGTCCCTGCAATCTACAAAGGATACCGACTAGGTTGGCTCCAGCAAATTGTATCTTGTGTAGCCCCTTTAAACGCTATCATATTTTTAATAACTTAGCATTTTAGTTTATCATTTTACTTATTGTTGATATCATCGTACACTAAAGAGACAATGACAGAAAGGCCCATAATTAGTTTGACTATAGACCACCAGGTGGCGTACTCCTTATTTTCAGACGCCTATAACACTTGTCCCATTTTTTTTTGCGCACGACAGTACCTTCTAGAGGGTAACCATCGAAGACGACTACAGCACTGTCCTTGTACTTGAACTTAATAAATGAAACATAACTTTCACAAATTGATGAACATGATTGACCCCTGGTTCACACGACTCTGTGCAGCAAGTATCAAGCAGCAAGTATCCTCCATCTATAACTGATTTCCCCGATATTTCAACACTCTTTTTGCGTGGAAATCATACGACGTACAAAAAAATATTAAAGACATAAATTGTAGGTAATTTTCTCCTTTTTATTTTACTACAGGACCACTTTTTGCGCAAATAGCTTGCTTTGCAAGTTATAAACTGAAAACCAATAAAAAACATTATTTTTAGTGGTTTTTTGATTATTTCTCATATTTGCGGGGAAAATTTTTGTTGGACGACTTCAGATTCATGTTCAGCACCTCAAAAAATATAAAATAAACCACTAGAAACAATTACACCAGAACTTTCCACTTCGAGCCCTTTTTGTGCTTCATTTGACTGGATTAAATATGGAGATATCGATTTAATTAAATTTAAATTGACAAAAGCTAAGCTCGATTGGAAATCTTATTAAACAATTACGAAATTATGATTTAGCAGTAATTAGAGCTGAAAATCTTATATAAATTCTGTGGCCTTGGAAAACAATATCAATATCAAAGGTACATTTATAAATATTTTTATTGGTAGGCGTTGCTTTTCTTATAACAAGTATAACTAAATATTATTCCATGAAGTGTTTTTTTCCGGATGTTGCCGTAGACGTCTACGACCATGGCAACACTCGAAAAAAACACTTCATTGGACAATTAGTCGGGGAGCCCTCCTTAGCTGTACGTCCTCGGGGACAATATTTTTCATAAAGCCTAAGGAACAATTCTAGACATGTGCCCAAAAAAAACTGGCTGTACTTTCAAAATGGCGGCCATATGTTAAAAAAAGATTAGTGCAAATGTTTTTGTCATTTAACACAAAAACTAAAAAAGATGGAGAAATACTTTTTTCACAAAAAACAACGCGCATAAAATTTTCCACAATTTTGTTCCTATACAATATTTGGAGAGGAGCTGCCGTTTTCGAGATAAATGTCTGCAAATTATGCGCTATCCAATCTGGGATCAAATTTTCAGTATGGCGCGGCGCAGCGGTGGACAGTGATTGCCAATTTGAAGTTATAAATATTAAATTGGGGTTAAAAGTGTTGATAGTGACATCTTTTGGATTCCAATAAAATTCAATGTAAAGGACCCCGGAACAAAACCCATGAAAATGTTGATTTGGTGGAATCGGCCAGGGTGTATTAAATGGATGATGCATACATTCCCGGCATTTTGTTTGTGTTTAATGAAACAAGAGTCCAGTGACATCTGAGATTAAGAAATTAAAAACATTGAAAGAATATATGCAACACTACATGCAGCAAAGCAAATTCATCTATCTATATATAGGATTTTGTAGTACCTTATAGCTCGCGCTATCTACTAAATTAAATAGAAAGCATGCACTTATGAAGCCATTATTATCATAGGAAAGTGCCGTATGTCGGACCACCTATTTAATACACCCTGGAATCGGCTGAAATTTTGGTATTTTGTAGTTCAAGTCATGCTGATCAAAAGTTCTTATCACATCGAGCCAATCCTATGGACAATTTTCGAGATACAGCTTGTCAAAGTTAGGTAATTTGCGTCATTTTAGACATTCAAGAACTTTTTACTCCTAAAGTATTAACTTTGGCAAAAAATTGCAAGGGTTAAAATATTTTTGTTCTAGTCCAATAATGCTCAAGAATTTTTTTCAGAATTTTTTATCAATTTTTAGGTTAGGTAAAATATATATATATATATATATATATATATATATATATATATATATATATATATATGTCATATTCCGGCATGCTTCGGTGGGATTGGCTGAAAATTTGCTATTTTGTAGTTAAAGTCATGCTGATCAAAAATTCCCATTGATCTGAGTCTATCCTATGAGTGGTTTTCGCTCCAGGAATGCCTAGAGGTCTTAATAACGAGGTAACGGGTAACCTATATGTACGTGTTTATGAATGGCTTCCAGCGTGTTTGTGTATTGCGTGCATGTGTTTGTGTGTATGTATGTGCCAGTGTATACAGGGTTCTCCGGAAATATCGATGACAAACTTTTGGTGCAGATTCTATATGCAAAAATATGCTCGCAAATACCTTGAGCCCCTGAGCCCTTTGAAAATGACACCCAAAAATTGATTATTATTTTATATTTCAGAAACCTTTTGATTTACAGGGACGCCAATTTATTCGCATATTGAACAATAATACAAGCTTATTTTCACATTAATTTTTAAAAATATTTTTTACCGTGGGTGATATTGAGGGGGCTGTCGATATTTTGCATTAATTTCTTGTCTTTTATTTATTTTATTTTTTTTCACTTTGGTACAAGAATGTCATTCACTAATTAAAAATGCACAAAAAAATGTCCTCTTTCATTTTAGTCGTAGGAGAAAAATCGTTCTAACGAGTTTAATGCGGAACCGCTGAAAATAAGCGTATTATGGTTTTTGGCACGGCATGAAAACCACATAAAATATCTATCAATGATTCTTCTTTGAACGATACATGATGCTGGAAACAGAGCACTTCTTCCCGAAAATCCTATGAATGTGGTCAATATTTAAAAACTAAGAAAAAATATTAAAAAGAACAAAAAGTAAAAATAAACAGAAAGTGAAATCAAAAAAATGGGATCACCCTGGTTGGAAATGAGAACACCCTCATAAGAAATATAGTGCCGGTAAGAGCGGATTCTTTGATAAAAATAATCACACACACACACACACACACACACACACACACACACACACACACACACACACACACACACACACACACACACACACACACACACACGCACGCACGTGCGCACACACGCTGGAAGCCATTCATAAATACGTACATATAGATTACCAGTTACCTCGTTGTTAAGACCTTCAGGCACTCCTGGAGCGAAAACCACTCATAGGATAGATTCAGTGCAATAGGAATTTTTGACCAGCATGACTTTAACTACAAAATAGCAAAGTTTCAGCCAATCCTACCGAAGCATGCCGAAATATGACATATATATATTTTACCTAACTTAAGAATTGATACAAAAATTCTGAAAAAATTCTTGAGCTTTATTGGACTAGAACAAAAATATTTTTACCTTTGCAATTTTTTGCTAAAGTTAATAGTTTAGGAGTAAAAAGTTCTTGAGTGTCTAAAATGACGCAAATTACCTAACTTTGACAAGCTGTATCTCAAAAACTGTCCATAGGATTGGCTCGATGTGATAAGAACTTTTAATCAGCATGACATGAACTACAAAATACCAAAATTTCAGCCGATTCCACCGAATCAACATTTTCATGGGTTTTGTTCCGAGCTCCTTACTCTTTGATACCGGATTTGGCAATAAAAGAAGGCTTATTAATATATCCGTATTAGCAGAAGAGTACGGACATCAAAAATGTTTGGCATTACTGGGCCTTCATTGATTTACTGGATGCGACTCAATCAGCGCCTTTAAGGGAAAGGAAAGATAAAACTAAAAATGTTACTTTCTCCCAAATACACCAAATATATCCGAACATTTCAAGATTTTAGGAGCAGCTGGAATATTGATGATAAATTAGTCGCATCATTAGAGGAGTTTATATGTGCCATATATGGATCAAATAAATGCGCTAGCGTGGACGAGTTTCGCCTAATTGCCATTAGACAGAAATGTGGTGACAAAGATTTGTCTTTATCAATTCACACTAAAGTTGATCTTTCTTCGATTCCACCATCAAAAGCTTGTCTAATTGAGTATATTAAAAGGAGAGTTTACCAAACGCGTATTTGGCGATTATCCGACGAAGGTATTCACAATATTCCAAATCCTTGGAATGATTATGGATGGCAAGAAAATGGAGAACCTCTTTGGTGTTCAGCAGATAAAATACTGCCCCAATCGCTTACTGAAATTCTTCAGGAGATGATTTCAAATCAAATCGAAAGTGAGGATGATAACGATATCATAAATGAAGCAGTAGAGGAAGAAGACTTGGAAGAAATATTCGATGCATCGGGAGACAGCGATAGCGAATCTGAAAGCGAATGAGGTGTTTCTTCGTTTTATATTGAAATATATATTTTATTTTAAGAGCTAAATCATTTATATGGAAAACGGCAACTCCTATCCAAATATTGTATAGAAACAAAATTGTGGAAAATTTTATGCACTTTGTTTTTTGTGCAGAAAGTTTTTCTCCATGTTTCATATCTACAGACAAACTAGAACATAAAAACAACAACAAAACTACACATCCTACGCATGTGTGAATGCATTTTACATGCGGCTTCAAAAAAAGCTGATGAGTACCCACAAGTGTGAATCGACCTTTAAAGAAGGTGAAGACTATTTACACTATTTTTAATTACATTAACACATATTGTTTTTTGCTTGACAAAATTGCTGTGGAAGTCGTCAATACAGCTATGAAGTTTTGCAATTTCGGACCTAATATAAATTCTTTGTTGATTGTCCATTGTGTTCAACCGTATCAGTGAAGAGGAAGCTGCATGTGGCACGACAACAATATTACGCTTTGACCATTATGGCCTGATCGGGGGTATATTTTATATTTCCTTGCCCATTCTGGGAGATAGAAGAGGAAATACAAGTTTAAACGAAATATACTTTATATTTTATTGAATTTGCCACTATTCGACGTCTCGACCGACTTTATCGTAATCAATCGAAACACTTTGGCACAGCATTCTAAGAACAGGGTGTCACAATTTAAGTATATATGTCCGAATTTTTACGTATTTAATAACGTTCTAGATTTAAATTATTACAAAAATTTGAAAAATTGTTAAATCAACCAATGTTAATAAAACTAATTTCGCTTAGGCCAATCAATAGGCCAATAAAAGTGGGTTCACCGTGCAATAATAGCGTAAGTAATTTTTTTCTTTTGAAGTATTTTGGGGTCACTTCCGAGTATTTTGTCAACATGGCGGGGTCGGGAATAATGTGCTTTAATCATCATGTTTAAAAAAAGATCAAAGGTAAATATTTTGCAAACTGTTGATGCGACGACAAACATGGTCTTTTCTGTTCGGCGCTAAATTCTCTACAAATTCCTTCACAGGCGCGATTTCGTAGGACTAACCCGAGGGGGTAATCACTTGTGCAATATGTGGGACAGGCGTTGTGCAATATTACACAATGTGTGTGCAATGGTGTGAAATATTGTGCAATATTTGTGCAATATGTGTGCAATATTGTGCAATATGTGCGCAATGTTTGTGCAATATGTGCGCAATATTTGTGCAATATGTGTGGATTATTCTGAAATATTTAGTAGACGCACGTAATGAACAGTATTTTTAATTCGATGCGTGTCTACTTGTGTATTGTTTACGCACCTATTCCTTTAATAGTCTAAACAGTGTTAATTTTGCATGTATTTTGTTAATCAGAATTAAAAAGCTATCATTTCAATGAGTTATTCGACCGAAAAAGAGACAATTTTAAGTTCAATAGGAACTGTGTTGCTCATGGTCAACCAAAATATCCCGGAAAGTTGGAATAAAACTTGACAGATCTTAAAATTTTATTGTATTATTTCGGATTATACTGTAACTATTAAAAATTTTGAAAACCAGCAAGTTGATGAAATGGAACAATTTGCAAGTTCTACAAATGATTGATAATGACAATAAAATAAATTTCTTTGGAATAATAATAATAATAATAATGTTTATTTGTCCAAGGTATTACAATTACAATTTTGCCATTATTGTTGATTTTCACTAACAAATAAACGAGGACCACAAAGCCTAGGGCTGTCCGTGGTTTACATGGTTTATTTATTGATAAATATAAATTAATAACAATAATGTAAACACATAAACTATACTAATCTGCTATAATAAAAGTTACCTATTATAAAGAATAATTAATTTATTATTAAGTTAAACTTAGATATTACAATAAATTTTTATTTCTATAATAAAACTAAATGGAGCAGATATAATCTCAAAACTAATATAAATATAAGTATGGTAGTATAACTCTAACACTAAAAATATACCAAACACAACAAATAGACTGCATGTATTTATACACCTAAAAATATGCACATACATACACATACACATATATACACATATATATATATATATATATATATATATATATATATATATATATATATATATATATATATATATGTGCATTTGTATCGTGTCCGCCTCCTTACAAATTTGTGGCGCCCGCACCTCCACTAGAAATAATATAGATAGATTAGTTCTGTTTACATATACATAACCGCCAAATTTCACTTACCAAGGGCACGCGGAGAGGGGAAAGGATTTTTATCTTTTTTTACATACACATTTTTGTTCATACGGTTGGTATGTTTACACCTCGTTATATAAATAGTACCTCTCTGACTCAATGTATTTAAAACTGTTATATATAACGGTAGACTTTGCCTCCTTCGAGGTTGCCAGACTTCTATAGTGTAAAATGCTCTAACGCTTGCGCAATTAGTTGCGCTATGCAATCGTGTGCGTTTGTTATTATGATGATTCATATTGTGTAAGTTATACTCTATCAGATTACATTGGTGTTTTACCCGATAATGTGCGATTATCTGTTTTAAAATGAACCGTTCACGCTAAATATCTATTGTAGAATAATGTATGTAATTCAAAATATGTTCTTAAGGGAATTATTATTACTATTTAAAATGTTTTTCAAAAGACATCACTGAATCAGTTCAATTTTGTAACACAATTGTTACATATTAGTCCACGTAAATTAGATAGATTAGAGAAGAAATAATTTATAAAGTAATAATATTTGGGATGCGTAATCTAGATAGGGTTCAAAATAGATACCCGAATAGTTCCCCACAATTTAGGGGTGAAACGTCCGTAATGATTATGAATAGAGTTGCTTCGACCATATTACGGGGACTTAACGCTGGTTTTTCACTTTTATCTTGTAAACCGTTCGTCGAAAGAGAAAAAAGTATAGGAAATAAAAAAATCGTCATGTTAAATTCTGCATAAAAAATGTACTATTAACCTTGTAGCTTATCCTAACCTATTTCGCGCTAACAGCGTCCGAACAGAGGCGTAGTTTGGGGCGCAGAGGTAAAAATCCATCCTATTCCAAGTTTGACTCCGAATATCTTAAAACCGGTTACTTTAACGAGAAAAATGCTCAGGAATGAATTTATTGAGCAGAATTTTCTCTATTAGATGCATATATAGAGGGTTTTGTCGCAAGTAGTTTATGTATTTTCCCCTTCTTTGCAATTATATTAGAGGATAATCTGTACTGTTCACACAAAAGATTTGGAGTCATATTTCAACTCTGAGCTTGCTTCAATTCCACTTCTTCTCTTCAATAAGAAAGGGTTAATGAGGAAAATTAAGAAATCGTCTGTATGATATTTTCAATGCTGTACGAGAGAGGCCAATAGATTTTTCCGATTGCCAGTTCATTGTTGATGGCGGCAATTTGATTCATCGTGTAGTATGGCCGAAGCAGCTTTATTCGTAAACATTACGGCCAAAAAGTGACTGTAGTGTTTGACGGATATGCTGACTGCAGTATGAAGAGCATCGAAAGACAGCAGCGTCTTTTGAAACGCATTTCACCGGAAATTGTTTTTCATGAGAACACGCCACTGACTGAAACGCAAAATAAAATGATAAACAATCTCACAAAAAGGAACGGTTTATTTCGCAATTGGTGGAGAGATTTAAAAACGAGGGAATCAAAACAATTACTGCTGTAGACGACGTTGACGTACTCATAGTTCAAACCGCCTTAAACGAATCTCATGGAAACGATACAGTGGTCATCCTCGGACAAGATATTGATCTTCTCGCATTGATTATCGCTCTCGCACATGAAGATAAAGATATCCGTTTCTTAAGAGAGGCTCAGAGATAAATAAAAAAATAAAGATTACAGTTCTCGTGACTTGCAGTCCTCGGAATTTTTAAAAAGCTGTATGGCCACACGTTCAGTGGATGCGATAACACTTCAGCTTTCTTTGGTAAAGGAAGAGTGCAAACGGTGGAATGCGTCAATAAAAGAAAAGATCTCGAAGAGGTTGTCCGTATATTCAACAACCGTAGCTCAACGAAAGAAGAAATTACATCTTTGAATCATCAAAGATTCATTATCTTCAATAAGTTAGTCCGCCAATCTAGTACTACCCGGATTCTACGAAGACTGCCAGCAACATCCGAGGCATTACGTCAACATTCTTACAGAGTATTTCTCCAAATTCATGTTTGACGAGGAGAAAACTTGGAACCAACGGAATGCAGAAAAGCAGAAAATAATATAAAATATTTCAAAGAGATGATATACTTAAAGAAGTAAAATGTTCAAAACTTGGAGCAAAAATGTAAATATTTCCCTCCAGCAAGAGAAAAATTTTTGAATTGCTTAAAAATTTTTGAAAAGCATTCGAGATGATTCCAACAAACTATCATTAATTAGTATAGCAAAATTTATGATTAACCAACAAATATATTCTAGAGTTTTGGTCTCGAATGCTTTTTAAAACATTTTTATTTCTTGCTAGAGGGAAATATTTACATTTTTGCTCCAGAATAATCTGGTTTTTAAAATATCTTTGGAAGGTGGAAGATTACACTGGTCAACATTCAGTTTGAAAAAATACACCGGACTCTACCTAGGTACCCAGGGGTTTTGGGGTCGCTGATTCCGTTGCCGAGGTCGGTTAAGCTCTATCACGTCAGGTTCAAGGTCATTTGAAGGTCAACCTAAGAAAAGGTTTTTGAAAAAATCTAAAAAATTCACCCATAGGCTCTTGGGGGGTCTCTGAGTCCGAATCCGATGTCGGTTGACCTTTATCACCTCATGTTCAAGGTCATTTGAAAGTTAAAGTAAGAATAGGAGGTGAAAAAAAAATTAGAAAAGATTTATACGAATGCTCACCTGCCTACTTATTGTCTGTTTATCTGTCTGCCCTTTTACCTGCACACCTGTCTGTTTGCTTGTTAGTCTGTATTTATCATCCTCCTGCATTTTCTCTCTGTCCATCTATTTGACATCCTGCCGTTCTGTCAGTAATTCTGTCTGACTGAATGACTAAATGTTTCTATCTGACAGTCTGTCTGCCTCCTTGTCAGTTTGTCTGACTCAGGAAACCATTAAATTACTTTGACCCTAACAGGATTGAGCTCAGGGCCGGTTTTAGGTAACCGGAGGCCCTAAGCTCTGGGTATGTTTTTCGTTGAAGCTTTCTCTTCTAATAAAATAAACGTGCATATCTGCGTATGAAATCTGAGTTCTGAGGCCCCCTAAATGCTAGGCCCTAAGCTGGCGTTTACACAGCTTATAGGCAAAACCAGCACTGATTGAGCTCCAAGTGAGTGAAGCCAACGCCCGTGGTACTCTTTACTTGCATGTTCGCTCTGCTTCTGCAACTATACCTAAAGGCCATCCTTTTACAGAAGAAAATAGGTAGGTGATTCATTGAGTTAAATATATTTGCACTGAGATAGCCGAAGAATCTTCATGTGCAGCTAAAGCTGGCGGACGAATGCCGGCTTGAAATGACCTCAGAATGACCTTGAGATGACCTTTGGATGCCTCTTTTTTTTAAGGGTAAGCGAACAATGGATTCGGACTCAGCGACTCAAAAAACCTATCTATAAGTTTTTTCAGATTTTTGACAGCTTCTCTGTTTTTCTCAAATTAACCTTGAAGTGATCTCCGGATGCCTTTTAAGGGTAAACGAACACCGGATTCGGACTCACCGATCCCAAAAACCTATGCGTGAATTTTTTCAGATTTTTTCAATCACCTTTTCTTAGTTTGACCTTCAAGTGACCTTGAAACTGACGTGATAGAGGTCAACCGGCATCGGATACAGACTCAGCGACCCAAAAACCCTATATGTAAATTTTTTCAGATTTTTTAACAGCTTCCTCTCCGCTTTTCTCAAATTAACCTTGAAATGACCTCCGGATGCCTTTTAAGGGTAAGCGAACACCGAATTCGGACTCCGCGACCCCAAAAACCTATGTGTAAATTTTCTCAGATTTTTTCAACCACCTTTTCTTAGTTTGACCTTCAGATGTCCTTGAACCTGACGTGATAGAGCTTAACCGACCTCGGCATCGGAATCAGCGACCCCAAAAACCCCTGGGTACCTAGGTAGAGTCCTGTGTATTTTTTTAAACTAAATGTTGACCTGTGTTATTATTATTCTTTTACTTTCTGCTTTTTAGCCCCCCCCCCCAATAAAAATCGTCTTCTAATTTTTTTTTTACTTTTACTATATAAGGCCAGCAGCAGTGACAAATAGTGGATTAAGGGCAACTAGTTACGTAACGGAATGTTCGTGTCCTGTTAAATAAATATCTTAAACAAATACCTTTTTTAATTTGCTCTAAGCTATAAAGGGGTACAAAAATATTTGTTTCTGAACAAAATAAACGTTTTTTTTATTCCCAAATTGAAAAAAATTAAAAACCCATTGATCTCTAGAAAGTATTATTTCTGTGTATAAAAGTTATTTATATTTTTAGTAAGATAATTTTAGTTACCATATCTATAGATGTATTTAGGAATAGTATGCCTCTTTACTATGTTGCCAAGTTTAGGAGGCGATATCGCTACTTTATTGTAAGGAAGCATTTAATACCTATATACATCAAGTGTTTAAAACAGCAGCGCCACCTGGTAAAAAATGTAGTGGACTATGGTGTATGTTTACATATGTTTATAGGTATTTTCCGCCTCCAAAAAAAGTGTCGTTAAATGCTTCTATCTCTCTATTTCTTCCCTTTTTGTCATAATCTTATATGCGCACCAATAAAGCTGATCATTATTGATAATAATGAGTCATGAATTTACTAATTATCAATACATTCGCGATGAAAACAACACAAAACGCCTCCGCCTCCGAAATCGGAGGCGAACGCGTAAAATCGGAGGCAAACACCACCTAACCATATAACATTCGGAGGTGTATGAGTACTAAATGCATGTATATATATATATATATATATATATATATATATATATATATATATATATATATATATATATATATATATATATATATATATATATATATATATATATATATATATATATATATATATATATATATATATATATATATATATATATATATATATATATATATGTACATACACACATACGTACATACATACATATACATATTCCTCAGATATTTGGAAGTAAAATTCTTAATCGAATTTTGTAGCAAATATTCATGATTTTATAATATTAGTTATTTTTCATTGTAATTAAGTTATGGATTTTTGTTCTATTTGAGTTCGAGATAAAGGCTTTGGAATGTTTTTTAAATAAATGATAACTCGCTAGGTTTCTAATTTTGTCGGGAAGTTCATTAAATAATTTGCGACCGAGAAATATAAAACTTCTTTGTCCTATGGATTTGCCACAAAAAGGTGTTTTGTATTTTAGTTTCTGTCTGGTTGCATATGAATGATGTGGTTGAATTAAAGTGTTCTTTTTATTGAACTGGTACAAGACGATCGTATAGAAATATAATTGTCTTAAATCTATAACTTTAGCATCTATGAATAGATCATCAGAAGGATAAGTATTTATTTTATTAAGTATTAGTTTTAAAAATATTTTTTGAATTGTTTCTAATTTTTTCAGGTGCTCTTTTACAGCACTTCCCCACGCAATAATACCGTACTTTAGCCGAGAGTCAATCAATGCGTAATATATGGTTTTTAGAGTCGAAGGATCTAGTATATTTTTAAGACACTTCATTCTATATATTAGGCTTCTTAAGGTATTACACACGTTAATGATATGCTGATCCCACCTTAGATGTCGATCTATAGTAATACCTAGATATTTCACTGTGTTTGCACTTTCGATTTTAGTTGAAGAATTAATTGTAAGTGTGGAAAATTTGGGTAGGGTGTTTTTATAACACGCAAATGGTAAAAATTTAGTTTTATTAAAATTTATTGTTAGCAATTTATGATCAAACCAATCTTTTATTTTTTGTAAGTCAAATTCTGCCTGCAATTTCAAATTTTCCCACGTCTGGTTACTATATCAAATAGCAGTATCGTCAGCAAAACTTATGACCGTTCCAATGAATTTTGTTGTCAATAAATTGTTCAAATATATTGTGAATAATAGCGGACCTAGCACGGTACCTTGCGGGACCCCAAATTCAACATTGCGATATTCACTAGTTGCATTACCTACTTTCACAAATTGCTTTCTGTCTGTCATGTAACTTTTAATTAGCTTTATGCTAGGACCGCGAAAACCAATATCGCTCAATGTTTCCAGTAGCTGTGCATGACTGACAGTATCGAAGGCCTTAGCAAGGTCAAGAAATATGCACATACAAGGAGTTCCTTTATCCAAATATCTATATATCTCCTCAGTTAGGCATTCAATTGCGTTTTGCGTAGATTTGTTCTGCTGGAAACCAAATTGGCGTTCTGATATTAATTTGAATTTTTTTGTGTAACTATTTATCAAGTAATTTTTTATCTCGGCAACACGTCTTCATGCGCTGAATTTTCGATAATTTTTAATGTACTTAATATATTACAATTCAAAATGGCAGAAATGACTTCTAGAAATATACAGGGTGTTCCATTTAAAAATCACTTCCGGTAAAACCGGATGTTGTAGAAACTTGACAGACGGATCAGAAAATGTCGTTTTTGTAACATATGACACATGCCTAGTTTCATCTCGATTCATTAAAAAATAAAAAATTGGCGGCCGGAAAATGATCTCGTTTGCACTCGGTATTCTGTAGTGAATGCGCAATGAACGGTACGCTAGATACGGGGTTTGATCAAATGCGCATGCATAGACCAGGTGCGTGTCTACACTTGTGTATTGTTATGTACCTATTCATTCGGAGGCGTAGCGAGCCAACTTTTTTGGGGGGGTTATTTTTCAAATTTTCCAACTTCATAAGACTTAAAAAGCCAACTCTATAAATAATTAAATAATACTTCCTCCAGAAAAAATGTAGAAGAAGTAGTGATTCTTTGGGCAGCGGTTTTTTTTTCATTATTTTATTACGGTATACATTTTTCATATTTTTCATCCTTGACAGTTGTGTTAACCCCATGCGAAATATTATCGTCCTCCGTGACATTTATTTTTATTCTTTTTTTAGGTTAGAGAACTGCAGGAATGGATAACCACCCTGTACATTTTTGTATATCTTTCTAAGTATATGTGAAATATTATTGTCCTCCATCACATTTTTTATTATTTTTTTATGGTGACCACCCTGTATATTTTTATTTCTTCTTTGACAGTCGTGTTAACTACATGCCAAATATTACTATCTTCCGTTACATTTTTTCCTTAATTATATTTTTTATGGGGTCCATCGTGTATATTTTTCAACGAAGGTATATCCCAGTTCTTCGTTGACAGTACAGTGACAACTACCTACCAAATATTATTCTTCTCTCTAGTTTTGTAGATATAGTGCCAACAGACAGACAGATAGACAGGCAGACTAAGAGAATTAAATGACTTTAATTCTCGTAATCTACGTGCCCTGAAACGTAAAAATCCGGTGAAATCTAGGAGGGCGATTTTTTTTTCAAATAGGCTTAGAATGTCATGAAACGTCAAGATCTCGGTCGAGATTTTAAATTTGAGCAAAAACAAAATTTCTATATGTCTATCGGTCGCTCTGTCTATAACTATTTTTGTGGGTACAATTACTCTGGAACCGTTTACAATATTGACTTGAAATTTGGGACACCTATGTATTATAATAAGATCTGAAACTAGATTATATTTTGATCTTATCCCGTTGAAGGGTTGGGGGATAAATGTGGGTAAATACGTAAACTAAGCAAGTAAGGGTCCATAAAATTGGGATTTCATGTATGTACGAGCAGCCAAGGTCTGAAACATTTTTTGGCATCAGCACGCACAGGGCCGGATTAAGGAGTGGCGCGCCCCTAGGCTAATCATGTATTTGCGCCCTCTTATTCATAATAAGAACTAAGCGGGGAGGTGAAATCAAATCATTTTTTGTCCAGATTCATAATTGATGGGGGGGGGGGGGGGGGGGAGATATATGAAAAAAAATGTTTGTCCCACTTTCAAAATTGATGAGCGGGGGAAGAACAGCGGCATTACTATAAGAGCGATGAGATATAATATCTATCTCTTTCCGTTCCTATTTTCCTATAAATAATCCTGTAAAATGTTGATATATTGAAAAGGAAGATATAGGAGACGTATACATGTCCTTAGTTGGCACAAAAAGTTGAACTGGCGCATGCCGGTCAAATTGCAGTGATTTTTGCTTTAGCGCTTTAGGACAAACAATGAGACCGGCGCGGAAGGTATACAGAGGTGTACAGACGATCCAACCACCCAACCAGCCAACCTTCTCGGTACACTTTGAAAATTTCCATGACAACTCGTAAAAGTGAGCTGGTCTGCTGGAATTCCAGCGTCATCAAAGCGTACCGACAGCAGACTAGCTCACTTTTACGAGTTTGCATGGCAATATCCAAAGTGTACCTCGAAGGTCGGTAGGTTGGTTGGATCGTCTGTAGACCTCTATATAAAGTGCAGAGCAGGTCGGGTGTTTTTTTTGTACTATTCGCGGGTTTAGGTAAACATCTACTCGCTGAACTATACCATACAGAGGTAATAAATTCGACAATTTTATCAAAATAAAATAATCAAATAACAAATAGTTTTCTTGTATAAGAAAAAAGTAGATATAAGGAAGGCCTTCGGCTATACCCGGAAGGATCAGGCCCCCCGCATCAAATCATAGGCCCCGGTATTAAATTCACTGGCGGGCCCCCGCGCCTAATAATGAATGAGCGGGAAAATTTTTATTGTCAAAATCTCTGGCAGGTCCTCGCTACGGGCCCCCGCGCTTAATAATTGATGAGCGAGGGCGAGAAATTAAAAAAAAAAAATTGCCAAAACCTCTGGCGGGCCCCCACTACGGGCCCTTCAAAGCCAACGGGCCCTCGCGCTTAATAATTGATGAGCGAAGGGAAGAAATTTGAAAACAAAAATTTGCCAAAATCTCTGGAGGGCCCCCGTGCTTAATAATTGATGAGCGGAGGGGAGAAACTTGCAAAAAAAAATTTTGCCAAAATCTCTGGTGGGCCCCCGCTTCGGGCCCCTCGCGCTTGATAATTGATGAGCGGGGGGAGAAATTTGAAAAAAAAATTCCAAAATCTCTAGCGGGCCCCTCGGTACCCAATAGACCCCCCCATACGGGGAAGGATTACGGCAATAAAAACTTCAGATATGGATAATTACTTTAAACGTATGAACAGGATTCTACTTTAAATTATATCTATTTCATATTATTTACTTCTCTCTCAGATCCTGATATCTCTTAAAAATAAATATAAGTAAACGAATTTTTAGGCATTTTGGTATTTATAATTCTTAATACGGATATAATTATAAAATGTAACCAAAATAGTTACATAGAATGGGTTTACATAGGCTTACACAAATTTATTAATTTCGGCCCAGATAAGAAAGCTTTTTATGCTTGTCTTTCCTTAAACAAACATTTTTTTACGCTCATTATCCCAACTCGATTGTATAGCTATTTTTTTCGCCAGCCCCTTATGCATTTATTTTTCAAAAGTCAATAGTAAACAGTACATGTCACGTCGGCCGTCGGGAGATAAATTTAGTTAGTTTTGAATTGCCTTAGCGCCTCCTCGCGCTTCGGCGCCTCTAGGCTATAGCCTATTTAGCCTTATGAATAATCCGGCCCTGAGCACACATCAGCCACACCTCATTATTAATGGGGTGAAAAATGAAATTGTGATTTAATACAAGAACCAGAGACCTCAAAATATTTTTTGACATCATCCTTTCACATCCACCGTAAAACTGGATGTGGAAGTAAATAGTGATTCTTTAGGCAGCGGTTTTTAATGTAGATGTTAAATATATGTTAAACGTGATACTTCTCTTGATATAACTTTAACAGTCAAATGTTGACAGTGAAATTAAAATAAAGTCGATATTTAAATTAATCTCGAAATTAATAAGCAGTTCTAATTTTAGCTGAAAATAAGTACGGTAATAAAAATAATTGAAGTAATTAAATAGGCATGTCACAACCGTGTAACGGTTTGTTGTCAGGTAGCTGGTTTGGAGATTAATCAGGGTCCAGATTAGTTAATAAGACAGCCCAATAAAAATATAAACAATTTATTTTCTTCTTCAAACAGGTAATACGTGGCAGTGTTACATAACATACAGGTTATACAGGTCCGTATCTTTTACCGTTCTTAGGATAACATTTTCTATTATCAGAGAGAGAGAGAGAGAGAGAGAGAGTAACCCAAAATCTAGAATTCAATAATAATGACATACAATATCATAACCTGAAAATGAAAATATCGCCGCCTTCACATATAACAGCTGATTAATATTAGTGACATTAGTGTTTTCTAGGGGTTTCAAGTCCATTTGGTTGTACAAAACAGCGTTGCCACGTTTGCCATACGACATTTTTACGTACGCGAAAAACAAATCTCAGATGGTGTTCGAAAATACCACTTCAGAACTATAAGAGAAATTTTTTAAACGAGTCGGGTGCCTAGTATTTCGCATGCGATAAATATCGATTGAGCTCGAAAATATGGTCCCAGGAGTTGGGAAGGGAAGGGCTAACGCGTGAAACTAGCAATCAGATAGCGATAGTACAGCGCCATCATTGCCCTATTTCGACAATACAAGTCAATGTCAAACACGAAATAAGAATTTCGTACCGGTAGGAATTGTATCGATGCGAAGTCGGACCGCATTGTTCTCATTAGGTCAGTATACACTAGGAAAGAATAAGAAACCGTATCGGTTGTAGAGATTCGTATCATACGAATCATTGGAAAGGGTCGTATTATTATACGATTCATACAAATACGACACACCACTAGGAAAATTCCGTTCTCCTTCAGTCGCTATCAATACTAACACCACACCAATTCAAGTTAGGTTCTTTCACCCTCAGTAGATTTTGGACATACGGCTTGTTGCCGATATTTTTTTTTGTTATTTTTTTATGGTATTCATTGGAATTCAATCATCTAGATAAGCTGTTAAAATTTCAGCTTCATAAATATATCCAATTCTTAGATATTCAATGTATATGATATTTTTCATAAACAAAAATTGAAAAAGTACATTGTTTCTGTCATAACTTATTTGCTTTTTATGCTATAGAAATAGAAAAAAAATCATTTGAAAGTCCAATTGATAGTCTTTCATTTTTGTTCTTACCGCTTTTGACGTAAGTGCCATAGTTTCTGAGACATTTAACATTTAAACTAAATACTTCGTCTTATAGGCGTTCGAACGCCACCTTTATACTTCCAGATCTCCGAAACCATTGATTCTACAGAAATTAGGAAAAAACAAAATTCATCCTCAGTTTAGTAGCTTTCTTATTTGTCTTTAGCATGTTTTCGCTCAATGTAATACTTTTTGAGTTATTTGAGGAATATTGTTTTGAAATACCTTTTTTTAAAGCTAAAATCCCACTTTTCAAGTCGTTATAACTCAATTTTTATGAAAAGTTGCATATAACCTTATCTTCTCAAAATTTTATTCTATTTCACCTCCAATATTTTTAATGGGCCTTTCCCATGTAATGGAACTTGATGATTATTTTTTCATAAATCATTTATTAACATCTAATAAATATTGTATACACACGTCATATCGTATATTTTAATTTTAAATGGATATTTTAAAAATAAAAATTCTGTCTTATTTACTCCATATTTCAAACAAGTAAACGCGCTCAAATTACGTCATGAATGGATTCTCCAATCAAAATTAAACAACTTCTGGCTTCATAGGGCATCTGCACGTGGCGTCACAGCTAACCTCAAAAATATGTATTTCTTAAGATTTAAGAGTATTACCTCAGCTATTATTAAAATTTCTGCCTGGTTCCCGTATTTTCAACTAAAATCTAGTTCAGTGTAATGTTTATGAAGTTCTAAATACCTTGTCCTAATAAAATAGGACTCTTTTTGTAGGTTGGAAATCTAACCTGTAGTTAGCAGTCTATTTTTATTAATCATCAATATTGAAAAATTATTTACGTGAATTTTTAAATATTTCCTTGGAGTCAGTACGGCTCCAAGCTAAAAATGCATATACAAACATTAAACGTGAGAATAAACTTGAAAAACTTAAAATTTAAGGTTATGTTAGTTACATGATGCAGATGTCCTATACGAACCTGTTGACGTTTCTGAATTGTATATCTCGTCTGGAAACCTGCCGATGAGACTATTTCCATGTTGTCTAAAGTATATGAATGTTTAGCGTTAGAGGAAATGCTTTAATTATTTCATTAAAGAATGCCTACTTTTTATCTCCGCTTTTGAAAATAATGAATTTTCATTGAATAATACCACCTACTATAATAAAAATGATAATAATTAACAGACGAAAGACACTTACATGTCGGCTCCCAACAAATAAATGACACTTGGCAACGTTGATGGAAATAAAATAAATAGATAGGTTATTGCATTCTTATTTACGATTTACGTTGTGATCGTACAGATCTAGTATTTTGACTTCATAACTGTGTTCTTATTAATTATTTAAAAGTGTGTGTGTGTGTGTGTATACTGTGTAGCTTGATGACATGTCTGTCAATTCGGTAAAGGTAGAAAGAGACAAACACTTATACATCAAGCATTTTTTCGCGAGCTTACCACAACTAACTATAGTAAGGTGTAAAAGAGATGGCTATACATACATAACCAATTCACATCTTAATTATATATAGCCATCTCTCTTACACCTTACCACAGTTAGTTGTGGTAAGCTCGCGAAAAAATGCCTTGACAATCTGGTCATATGTAGCCTCTACCAAGGGTGCTAGAATAAATTGATTGGTCATTCCTCTCAATGTGTCATCAGTGTAGAAATATTGCCGCCAATTTTAAATTCATATAACATAATAATTTTTTCTGTAGTAAAGAAGCAAATTTCGCAAAAAAGAAAAAATACGGGTGAATTTTTTTAAAGAGAACTTCTCAAATATTCAATAAAAAAAAAAACCTGGGAAAGGCCCATTATCAAATCTCGGCTGTCGGCTGATCAGCATCTACAAAGTGACGTCACACAAAGGTCCACCCCGTTTTCGGGGGGTCCAACTTTGGTAATTTATTTGAGGGAGTAAACGTCCGAACAAAAACCTAAGAAGTTGGAAATTGCCTCAAAAGGTGTTCTACTTTCGATATCTAAAATAAAAATAAAAAGTCTATTATTAGTTAGCTTAGACATTTATAAATTTCAGAACGGTTAGGCCCCTAACACGAAGCTAATTGATGTGTAAGTTTAACCAACTAATTTAGAACATTTCAACTATCAAACAGTAACCTATCACTTGCCACTGATTGTTTACGATTTTCTAAAGTGATAGACAATGCTACTACATATCTACGCTCATCTGGAAAATGCAAATGTGGCACTCACTCGCCAGTGAAGATCCTACCATGTTACCGATCCGAAGAGTAACCTAGGATATCAACAAACATAAGAACAATAATAATATATACATTTTAATATCGAATATTTATGTATATATAAAATAAAACTGAAATTATTTCTGATTTTCAATATACTCACATAAATCCATTTTATGATTTATTTTAAATAATATAAAAATTCTAGTGAAAACCACTATAAATTGGTGACCCCGTCTTTGAACTATTTTAAATTGATTTTTGGCCCTGATTTTGAGAAGTTATTGGATATTAGCCCCATTTTAGAAGCAACGCTGTATGCAGTAATTGTATTTAATTGGATAATTTGTATTTGATTAACAAAATCCATTAGGATCGAAGCAGTCATACTATTATATATGGTGATTAATAATTGGAAATTGTGGAATAGATAATTCATGTCCAACTGTACTCTTCGAAGCGACCGTCGAATTTAGTCATTTCCAGAAGATAATCTTCCTTTGGACATTTTTACTGGCAGATTATACGGTAAGTGAGTCGTTTTTCACTTTTTTTTCGTTAGCGAAAATAACAGTTCATTAATTATGGCACATGGAACAAGTGATATTCCAATTGATTCCAATCGCGTTACCTCATAATACATTACGTCTGTCAAACTACCTCCATTTTGGGTTTCAAAACCTGAGATCTGGTTCACTCAAGTAGAATCGCAGTTTGCTGTATCGCGGATTGTTAATGATAGACGAAAGCACGATCAGGTTGTCGCTTCTTTACCGTTAGAAGTAATACCCAATGTATATGATGTAATAGCAAATCCACCAGAAGAAGATTTATATCTAATTTAAAAAAAAACATTAGTCGCGAGACTAGCTTCTAGTGAAGAGAAGCGTCTCGACGATTTATTATCAGGTTCACAAATGGGGGACCTCAAGCCATCGGATTTTTACCAATCAATATTAAATGTCGCTGGAGGCTCCCATATGGTCAGCCAGGACCTTTTGATTAAGCTTTGGAAGATACGCTTACCTTCTTCTAATTACATTGCTATTACTGCCTCGGATAAAACCGATATTAGGGAGATTGCTGACATTGCAGACCCGATTTGGGAGTCGTGTCAAGGCTCCATGTTAGCATCTGTGAATTTGCCGAATTCACAAGCAAATTCATCAATTTCTACATTAAAGACAGAATCTAAATCTTCTATTTCAGATTTAGTTATGGCATTTGAAAAATGATTTTAAAAATTATATAAAAATTATAGTGAAAACCACTATAGCAAATATGGTGTTTTTTTATGTTTTTGCAACGGAAAAGCTCATGCTGAGGTTGAAGAATATTGAAAACGATTTCCACACCTTAGAGTTTCGAGTAAATTAGTATTTGTCTCAGATTTATGTTTTAAGGTTTTTTTAAGATTCCTCGTAAATTAAAATTTTAAGACACTGTAGCTCGAAAACAAATGAAAATCGGATTACAACTTTTGGGTTCTTTAGTCTTAGAATTATGCGTAGAATACGCTGACGGAGTTTAGCACTTTCCTCTCGACTCACCCTGTATGTGGTCAAAATCGTCGAAATCTTTCTCTTCCACGTACTTTGTCCATCAGTTCGTTAAACCCAATTCACCCACCTACATTTACTGAAGATGATATTGCTGGTGTAATCAACAGGTTGGAAAACAGAGGCCGTTGATGAATAAATCATTTATTTCCCAAATTAATAAAGCTTATACAGAATTATATTGTATATCCTTTAACTAGAATTGTAATTCTCTCATTCTAAAGTGGTGAATATCCGTGCAAATGAAAATTGCAATGGATTTCCCATTATTCACATTTAAACGTAGAGTCTCAAAAGACAACATTTTTAGTAGTGAGTTATGGTAGTCTAAGAAATAGCGTGCAAATTCGACGACGAATGGTTACCGTCTGCCAGTCGGTAATCGAAGAGACTATATAAGTACAAAATTTTCTTCTCTCTGGAACTTTTTGGTATGGTGGGGGGATAGGGAGGGGGGGCATTTATTTTTTTTTAATTGAATGATTATCAATATCTGTCCGCATAGGTAATTAGTATATGTACTTCACTTACCCCAATTGCGCTGGCAGACGAAACTTCCGATCGGCGCGTGCGTTAACCTCAAATAGAAAAAAATTGTTTTGTTTCTATTTCCGGTTAACGCGCGCGTTGACCGGAAGTTTCGTCTGCCAACATAATTGGGGTATGTGAAGTACATATACTAACTACCTATGCGGACAGATATCGATAATCATTCGATTAAAAAATAAATGCCCCCCTCCCTATCCCCCCACCATACCAAAAAGTTCCAGAGAGAAAAAAAAATTTGTACTTATATGGTCTCTTCAATTACTGACTGGCAGACGGTAACCATTCGTCGTCGAATTTGCACGCTATTTCCTAGGCTATGGGGGTTTCTAGGACCACATTCCAGTATGGCGGATCCAATATGGAGGAACTAACATGGTGTATCCAATATGGCGCATCCGACATGATGCATCTAATATAGAGGATTCAATATGGGGGCTAATAAACAATAATTATACAGAGCGTTGTTTTACATATAGGAATAGATACCCCAAGTCATACTAGACGTTTCGTGTATGCGTATGTACTTTTAGTCGGTCTCCCTTTGCTGTATGGTACGTCTAACAGCATTACATCTTTTATCATGGTTGCCTGTTAACTTCACGGATATATAACATTTATGCACGATAGTTATTTGAAATTATATTTTTAAAAGTTTCCCTTTATGTTTGATACGTTTAAGAGTGTCCCGTATTTTATCATGGTTGTTTATTGGGCGTACGAGCTCACTAAAATTTAATATTTTTATGTTGTTATAACTGACTAATATTTATTTGAAAATATATAGAGTACTAGTTAAGTGAGTTTAGTCTTGTCTGGCGAGCTGATTCTACAATATGAACGATCAACATATTGCAGATAATTTAAGTTCTAGTATAGAAATTTTATTAAATGCAATGTTATGCTGCAGTTTTGAAATTAAAGTCTACTTGTTTTAATACAGAAGAAATTCAATATTTTTGTCTAAAAATTACGATTTTCAAGGGCCTGTACTTCGAGCCAGAAAAAATAACAAAATTAAATATGCTTTATAAGTTTTGGAATAGGTATTTTTTTACACAGAATCTTCAATTTTCATATAAACCGAGTTTACTTATTGCTCATGTGAGTTTGACTAGAGTCGCGGTTTATCGCGTTTAAAAGTGCGCACAATATAGGGTGTAAAACATCCTTATAATTTTTTTTTCTAACTCTAACCTATTTCCTTATTAAAAATGAAAAGAAAAAGGCAATGTTTTCAGTTTAGACAATACAACTATAAACAGAAGACGGAAGGTTATCGCGTTCACTTGTCGTATCAATAACACGGGTTTTACAGCGTTGCAAGACTGTCATTTAAAAATAATAAAACCTTACTTACCTTTAATCAGTTTTGAGATTAAAACACTCACTGACATTTAATATTAATTGACTCATTGCCATCTTAGCAATTTTTCACAAACCACTATTATTCTTTAGGATTTATTAGAAAAAGTAGAACGTCGATTATTTGACGCTCCTTGTGGTTTTATTGAAAAAATGTCACTGATCTCAGTAATTTACTGTCTGCAAAAAATGTATTTTAATGATGAGATTAAAAAATTACCATTTTTAATTATTTATTATAGAAAATTTCTTTAACCACTGTAATAATTAAATTAATAACGGTTAATTTAATTTCAATAAACACTTAATTTATCACCTCGTTTATTACACCGTTTTATTGTTTTTACTTTGAAACTAGATAAATCGAACACATTGACAACACTGTATGGTTGGAAGCGGCCGGCATTACCTTCAGCTAAACAACAAAGTATGAACATTTTTTTCCAACCGCAGATGCCGACAACGGAGGATACATATGAAAGAGACACCGGCGTTTTTTAAAAGTTTTTTATGCCTCATCTATATATATAAAAGAATACCCTGACTGACTAACGAACTGATCTATCAGCGCACAGCTCAAACCGCTGGGTCTAGAAACTTCAAATTTTGCATAGAGGTTCCTCGAATGGCGTAGGCATTTTTCGAAATTCGACCCCCAAGAGGGGGAAAAAGGGGGTTGAAATTTTAGGCTTTTTCGGAAACGATTATATCTAGATGCGTAAAATTTGCCAGAAATATTTCTTGTTGAAATTTATTAGATATGTGTAAGACGAAATTTCGATTTTCGCTTTTTGAAGGGGGTAGTAGATGGTTTAAACACATACGGTGCAAACGGCAAAGTATATCATTTTGACACTGAAGATGATGTCTATAATTAAGTCAGAAGATAAAATATTATTATGTTTTATATACCTATGGTGTTATCATTTCCAATGTCTCCAATGGTTGCACGGATTGGGAAATCTGTGAATTTTTACTTTTTTTAACGAAATGGCTAAAGAAAATCTAAGTATTAATAGAGAAGTTGTACAACATACTGTTGTACCAATTGTAGGTGACGGAGCCTGTTTATTCCGTTCCCTTTCATTCTTAATGTACGGCTCACAAGAATGTTAGTAAACAAATAGTCAGCTTTGTGTTAGACAATTGGAACGAATTTTTAACCCATAATAGTGAGGGCGACAATTACTCCACATGAGCTGAGGTATCCGTATCTCTGAAATCGCGTAAGTCAGACTGACGGGATCTTCTGAGGAAATAAGGAGACCCGTATTCGACGGCTTTCAACCCGAATGGGTGAACAGGGATGTTTTTAAGCATGAAATTTGACACATACCCACCCATGTGCTCTATTGTCGATTAAAATAATTATATTTTTGAACGGGAAGACGGCTTTCTTAAATACAATGAATGTGCAGTAGATTAGTCTCTCATTCGATTCATGGCGCTGAGTGGCGTGTAGTTCGCAAATATATCGACTCCCGATTAATTACAAAATTAAGTAGTAAAAACTGTATATAAACGTTCAAAAAGTGTTCGATTTAACGGCTAAGCTGTTATTCACAACATAGTAGTGAAAAATATTACAATTAAAGTGCAAGTAGTGGGAAAAAAACAAATAATTGTGAGTAACTTATTCCAAACAGACGAATAAAATGTATGAAAAAATTATCTATTATTAGAAGGTAAATAGATAAACTAAGACAAGAAGAAAAAGACCATTGAAATAAGTAATTGTATATTAATGCACAATTCTCAAATTAATATTTACACTTATAATAACTTGCATCCTCGTGGTAAAAACGCCATAGGAGTTAACAAAAAACATATACTGATAAGAAATTAAAATGGTGAAGAAAGGTACTGGTAGCAATTCAACAACAAATCTGTCCTTGGACGATAAAATAAATAAAATACTTATACAGGGCGAAAAATCTCACACTGCGATAACTGATATTAATAAAAAACTAGATAAAATGCAAAGTGACTTCCAAAATCTAAAAAAACAGAGTAATAAAAATAAGAACGACATACAATTAATTAATAATAGAATGGATTCGATAGAACAATATTCCAGGAGATATAATTTGCGACTCTTTGGTATCCCTGAAGCAGCACAAGAAAACTTAAATATGCTAGTAATGCAATTAATAAAATCTAAACTAGGCATCCAGATAACTGAGGCGGATATTGAAAATTCTTATCGTGTGGGTATACAATCAGGGAAAGCACCAAGGCCAATATTTGTAAAATTCACATCATACAATATAAAAGCTAATATATACTCAAACAAGAAAAAATTAAAAGGAACCAAAATAACGATATATGAGGACCTAACCAAAGCTAGGGTAAAAATTCTGAAACAAAAAATAGAAAAATATGGGTCTACAAATATATGGACTTTAGACGGCCGAATTAAATGGATTCCAAAGGGGAAAAATATACGGAAACTAAAATCTACGAAGATACAGGAGAAAATATAAACGAAGAGGAAGAGGACGAAGGAAATGGCGAGGAAGAAGTAATATCAGATTAATTTATTTGAATATAAGATGAAATTTAAAAAAAAATATATACATAATATAAATATAATACCAATTTAGAAATTTTTCTGTAATTATTATATGTTGATATATTTATGGGCCAAATGTAGTAGTAATATTTACTTCTATTGATTTATTTTTTTACTCTCTATAAATTATTTGTTTTAATAATGTTAGGTTATAGGCAAAACATATAAGTAATTAACAGGTTAACGTGGGAGCTGTATAGAACTCATGTTATGGAAGCACATGAATTCTTGGATGATTTGGAGGAATATCTTGAGGTAGAGACAAAAATCTCTGAGGATATAAACGGAGTGAGCCAGTATATAAATCTAGACAAAGGTAACTTTAGTATAATACATTTCAACATACGAAGTATAAAAAAACATTTCAATGAACTATTAGTTCATATAACAAATAATTTTTTAAACTTTCAAGTAATAATATTATCGGAGACGTGGAAATTCAACTCCTTAAATGATTTTAATATACCAGGATATATAAGTTATTATAATGAATCAGAACTAAACCAAAATGACGGGGTGGTAATTTATATTAGAGATAACGTAACTCACAACATTGTAATAAATAAATTGGATGAAATAAATATTCTAAAAGCCTCAATAAAAATTGAAAACCTTACCATAGGTATTAGTAGTATTTATCGTTCACCTTCAACAAATGTTTTAAATTTTTTAAATGTTCTTGATCAATACATTCAAACAAATAATGAAAATAACGCCGAATTAATAATAGGGGATATGAACATAAATATATTAAATACGGGCGACCTACACAATAATAATTATTTGAACATAATGGCACAATATGGTTATATATCTCATATAAATGTACCAACTAGAATAACCGAAACGTCAGCCAGTTGTTTAGATCATATTTTTATAAAAACAAGCAATAATAATTCCAACGTTATTGAGTCCGATATCACAGATCATTATCCTATACTCTTAAACATAAGACACAATAAAACGCATATTACTGAAAAAGTAAAAGATGGTAAAAAAATTGATTATAACAAAGTACAACAATTATTAAGTTTAGAAAATTGGGAAAATGTATTAAATTCTGAGGATAGTAATGTCAGTACTAATAATTTCATAAAAACTATACAAAATTGTATAGATAAAGCTACCACTTCATTAATAATTACAAATAAAAATAAAAAACTTAAACCATGGATCACATTAGGCATAATACAATCTATCAAATGTAGGGATAAAATGAAAAAAACAATTCAAATAAATAATAACAATAACGTTAATGTTGAACAACTGAAAAACGATTATAAATTATATCGAAATAAACTAAATAAAATTATTAAGAAAACAAAAGATGAATATTACAGACATGAGCTCAATAAATATAATAATAACATCAAACAAACTTGGAGATTAATTAATGATGCAACCAATTCAACTAATAATCGAAATAATAGTATTGATATAAATATTTATAATGATAATGGCAGTTTAATAGTAAAGGACAATGAGCTAAAGGCTAATATATTCAATGACTATTTCTGTAATGTTGGAAAAAATATAGCAGATAAAATAAAATCCACCAACCCAAAGAATAAAAGTGAAGAAAACATGCGCACCAAGGGTAACAGTCTATTTTTAAAACCCATTAATAAAAACGAAATTATTTTACACATAAACAGTTTAAAAAATAATTGTGCTACCGGAAGGGATAAGATAACTGTAAAATTGATAAAATTGTGTCATATATACCTCGTTGAGCCTTTAAAACATATTATTAACCTCATCTTTTCAACAGGCTGTGTCCCTGAACATTTTAAAGAATCGATAGTTACCCCGGTATATAAAAATGGTAGCAGAACCGAAAAATCCAACTACAGACCAATCTCAGTCATTAATAATTTTGCAAAAATTTTTGAAAAAGCTCTGAAGAATCGACTTGAAGAATTTTTAAATGCTAATCAGATAATATCGAATAATCAATTTGGTTTTAGAGCTAACTATAGTACTAATGATGCAATATATACTTTAACAAGTTCTATTAACAAAAAACTAGATGAAAAGAAGAAATGCATAACTGTTTTCTTAGACCTGGCAAAGGCGTTTGACACGGTATCGCACAAAAAACTAATTACAAAACTAGAGTCAATAGGAGTTAGAGGGCGTGCACTGGACGTCTTTGCCAGTTACCTAATAAATAGACTACAATTTGTTAAAATTGACGATAAAATTAGTAAGAGCAAAATAATAACAAGTGGTGTTCCTCAAGGCACAGTCATCGCACCAACATTATTTTCAATTTTTATTAATAACTTGTGTCAACTAAATATCGCAGGAAAATTAATTTCATATGCTGATGATACTGCGGTAATTTTTGATGGGTCAGATTGGGATGAAGTGGTTTTAAAAGTTTCCAAAGATATGGAAAAAATAAAAAATTGGTTGGATAGTAATTTATTATCACTTAATATATCAAAAACAAAATATATCATGTTTTCAATACATAATTCTAAAGTACCTACCATTAAACAAATAAATATTGCTAATACTACTGAAAACCTCGAGTCTACAGATAAAATTAAATATTTTGGAGTAATAGTGGACAAGAATTTGAAGTGGCACGAACATATACTCTATATTACAGGAAAAATAAGAAAACTAATATACAAATTTTACAATCTTAGAGACATATTATCAAGAAAAACACTACTTACAGTATATAACTCACTTATAGAATCAATTATAAGGTATGGCATAATTGTTTGGGGTGGAACTTATGAAAATGCTCAAAATCCTGTAAAAGTTATTCAAAAAACAATATTAAAAATTATTCTGCGAAAATCAACTATATATCCGAGTATATCCTTATTTAAAGAAATAAAATGCCTGAGTGTAAAACATTTATACATTCTTGAATGTATAGTGTATGTAAAAACTAATGTAACTATGTATAGCCTTTCCACAAGTGCGTATAATACAAAATCAAAGTTAAATAAAAACTTAAATGTGAAAATGTATATTAGAACACAACAGCAAAATTTTATAGATTACTTAGTACCCAAGTACTATAATGTAATACCAGTAGAACTAAAAAATATTTCGAGTAAAAAACATTTTAGGAAGAAATTACTGGAATATATTATAAATAACCCAGAAAAATTTTGTATGTAAATAATCATTATTCATCAATCCCACTCAAGATATTTCTCCAAACAATGATTTATTTTACATTTATTGTTAGATATTTTTTATATTGTATGCTTGTGAATGTGTATGTATGTGTGTATCATAGATGCACATATGTGTATGGGTACGTAGGTATACAATCCTATATTATTTAGTGTTAATACATGTACTAGGATACATGTACTATGATGATTATTATTATACCTATTTAACAATTATAATTAAGTGCAAACAAACCTCTTTGGGGTTTAGGCACTTCTTCTTTGATGTAATATTATAAAACGTATTTGTATGATAATAATTGAATAAATGAATTGAATTGAATTGAATTGAATGTTCTTAATTCCACGCAGACGAAGTTCCATCCGAACGAAGTTCCATGCGGACGAAGTCGCGGGCATCAGCTAGTATTTATATATACTGTCTGGCCTGAAAATATCGTATTTTTAGAAAATAATTAATTAAGGAAAACCGTTGAAGTAAAGCAAAAATTTTATAAGACTTTTTTACTTCTTTTGGGTCAATATATTATCATACAAAATATTTGTACGTATACAGCAGACACCCTGTATTTTTCACATTACTCGGGTAAATCTGAGTCAAATGAAACAAAGCCTTATTGAGGAAAATGTTGCTACCTACACCTCCACAAATTTTTTTCTTGATATCTAGTTTTAGAAGTGTATTAATGGTTAAAAATGGACTATTTTGGGGGGGGATTGCGATTTTTGTCCCAGTAGCTGCAATTTTGTCTAGAACATTCGATCGATACATACCAAAAAGCAAATTCAAGATAATTTTATCACCTTCAATTCCTAGGATATGTATTTTTCAAGATATTTGAGAAAAATTCAGAATTATGCCAAATCACACGAATTTTTCCGAAAAATAGTGGAGTCAAATTAAGGATCAAAATAGGTGAATAAGGAATTCTCTGGCTATAGCAATTTTATTGTTTTAATTTGTTGTAGGTATAATAACAAGTGCTCTGAGCAATTTTTTGTGAAATCCGTCCATTGCTTCTTGTCGAATTTTAACAATTCATTTTTCAACACAGAAATTTTCTGCTATTTTCCCTATTATCTCAGGTCATAGTAATCCGATCGCAAAAATAAAAATACCAAACTGTTCGTTATAAAATTATGACTAAGACTAGGCATGTGAAGAAACTTCTTGATAATTTGTAAATATGTAAAAAAATAAAAACCACCAAAATTGCCGTTTTTTAACACTTTAAGAAATATGATGTAATAATCCATCAATTTTAACGAAAGTTAATGGAACCATGACCTTTATTTAACTAAACCTCTGTGCCAAATTTTAGCGCAAAATATTTATTCAAACGGCTAAAAATCAGCAATAATTTCGAAATTTCCATCGCATTTTGTTTAAGTGCATCGACTCGTAGTAGGACAATTTTTCTTTCAAAATGTAGGTTTGTACATGTACTTTACGGTGGTGTTTGTAAAGAAAAAAAAAATTAAACTTAAACCAATTTTTTGGAATTTAATTGTAATTATGGATATTGCATCTATAAACAATTTCAAGTAACTACGTGATTTTTTTGTTAAACCAAAAACGATAAGAGAATTTTGAAAGTATATGAAATAATCAACGGTTAAAAAAAGAATGTTCTACTTGCATTTGAATCCGTGATACATTAGTTTTTGCGATTTAGTCGATTATAAATAAACATATTGATATTTTTTCTTGAAATTTGCGCATATTGTTCCAAAATGCTTATATTTATCTCTCTGCTAGTTGAAAATTATCCAAAACTAAAATTTTTTAAATTACATCGCATGAAGCACCCTTGAGGACATAACGCTCGTTCGAAAAAGAAAATATCTCCCCACTCCTTGAATATTGTAACTAAGCAACTAACTTAATTAATGGTACACATCACTCTATTTTCATCATATCGAGTCTTTATTTTGACATTTTTAGTCTTTTTTCGTATATTCTGATTCTTTTATTTGACAAAATATAATTTGTTGTTTTTATTCATCAAAAATTCAACAATCTTTATTTTTTTTTATAATGTTTTCGTCTTTTGTCATATCTGATTTTCTGTTTCTTTTTAAAATGTTTGTGTTTTGTGTTTATTTTCAATTTTTAATGTATTGTAACGTAAAATAATTTGTTTAAACGTTATTTAATTAAAATGCATTAGAAATTTTAGTTTCTAAATATTTATTTTGTGGAACCAGACTGGATATTTGAATATAAAGAAAATTGAAGACAACATTTACATAAATGATACTTAAAATATATTCTATTTATAAAATTAACGTGATTACTTTTAATTGGTATACCGAGGGGTAAACCACCATCAAAATGTACGTACACTAGTTCCTTATTTGCCTAGTAATGTCCACTAATGTCCCGTAAATTTTCCATTAATGCCTCCAAAATTTCCACTAATGCCCCCAAAACTTCCATTAGTGCCTCCAAATTTTCACTAATAATGGCCTCATCTTTAACTCATTACTCCCTTAATTTTGTACCGGTGTATTATAATAATTATAATGATTACAATTAATAATTGTAGGACTACTTAAAAAATATATATACTTTACTGTTTTATAAAAGTTTATTCATGTTTATCTCGATGTTTACGAATAGGAAATATTGGAGTTTTAGTTATTTAATAAACCAAAAATAACAAAAACTATACTCATTATATGGCAATAAATTATATGGATATGAGTATTAAAAAATAAACAAATATACAAACGAGCACAAAAATAACCAATATTCATGAAAAAAAACATTTTCTCGTATATTGTTAAAATAAACTAAAATCAAGGTACAAAAGTAATCTCTATTGTAGGTTATTCCAAGTGATTTTTGCCTTATGTTAAGCAGATCATTTCGTTTCAGTTCTAGAGGGTTCAGAGCCGATCAAATTGAGAGGGCCATAAAATATAAATGGTTCGCGTAGGTTTTTTATGTCCTCGTTCTTTGGCCAAATAAATTTGTCAAGTTCTGATTTCAAAAATTTTACTTTGTATGAGTTTTCATCACACTTCTTCATTACACGACCTAAATACCAATTTATATCATAATATATGGCGTAGTAGTTTTCTAGATTTATTTCACTAACGAGTTCAGTAAGGACTTCACTCGGTAGTTCATTTTTTTCATAATTTGCGAGCTAATAAACTATTAACACATAGTAGGAACAGTATTATAGTGGTGCCAATTTTGAGCCCTGTGGTACTGCGAATGATATCTCATTTGGAAAAACTCGAATATCTCAATTTTCTAGAAAACGTCTTTAACGATTTTGTAAATTGATCTAACAATACACCATTATTGGTTTTTTTCGTAAAATTCGCATAATGGTAATTTACTGATAAACAAAAGATTTGTAAGTCAGTCGAGAAAGTAAGTTCGGCCTGGCCGTACCATTTATTTCATATGTAAGGGAACGTTGATAGAGATGTAATGCAGTGGTACAGAAGAAGAATAGATATATTCTTTATAGGCCAGGCGACAGGTAGTTCAATAAGGAAATAATTAGTGGAAAGCTGGAAATTGCTTTAATCGCTTTATTTGGACCCAGATATTACTCTCCCAAGTTTTCCCCTTCGAGCGAAGTCGGCGTTGGCCCTTCTGGCCCTAAGAAGGTACCATTTTTCGGTTTTTTGCAAATATCTCCCAAACCATCAACTTTATCAACAAAATACCTATTATGAAAAATAATCTAGAGTAAATTTTCTACAAAAAAGTTCTTCACCGTTTGTCTCGTCGTCTGTCGTTACGATGCACGACCATTCAAAGTGGAGTCCTTTTTGATTCTTGCTGAAAAATTATCGATATCTTCTGCACCGTGTAATTTGGCACCAAACCGAGACTTTTGCCGACATTAGCGCCAAATATGTGAATTACGTCAAAAGATACTTCAAAAACAGTGTCATCATTTTCGATGGGTATCCCGACGACCCAGCAGCTCGCAGTACTAAGTCCGTTGAACGTCTTCGACGATCGCACAAGCATGATGCTGCTAATGTTTTTTTTGATGAGTCCATGACGGCACCTATGCCACAAGCAAAATTTTTGTGTAATGACACAAACAAACGAAGATTGATCGACTTGTTGCGCGTCAAATTCGAAAGCGAAGGAATCGAAACCAGACAAGCTCCAGAAGATGCCGATGTGCTCATTGTTACCACCGCACTCGAGTTATCTCGGCCCGATAATTCGGTCATTATAGTGGCTGAAAATATAGATATCCTGGTCATCTTGGCGGCTCGTGTGCCACCCTCCACGAAAATGTATTTTATGAAACCCGGCAAAGGTTCAACCAAACAAGAACTATTTTGCACAAGTTTCAATCTCCCGCCGTGTGTGCAAGAAAACATCCTCTTGTTGCATGCGTTTAGTGGGTGCGATACAACGTCTTCGTTTTTCAGGCAGGGCAAAATGAAATTCGTAACACTGCTGAAGAGTAATGAGGAACTGCAGACAGCTGTTAATGTTTTCCGAGACGTGAACGCAAACCCCGATGAAATTGACAAAGCGGGCCAGTTGGTTGTGGCTAGGCTTTATGACAACAAAACCACGGGAAACACCCTGAATGAGTTGCGGTTCCAACTGTTTGCAAAATCTCTAAGCAAACATCGATTTAATCTCGCAAGCCTACCTCCCACCAAATCAGCGGCACGTGAGCACTCTTTAAGAACATACCATCAAGCCCAAACATGGTATGGAAATGATACAAATCCACTGGATTGGGGCTGGAAAAATTCTCAATGTGGTTTGGCTCCCATACCTACGACGAGGGATCCGGCGCCACAAACGCTTCTAAACACAGTGTCCTGCAAATGTTCGAAAGGATGTAACGCAGCGTGTGGTTGCAGGAAAACGGGCCTCCGATGCTCCAGAATCTGCATAAATTGTATGGGACGGTCATGTACAAATGCTGTCGAGGTAGATGATATGGATGATTGTGACAGAGACATCGATATTAATCTTGAGCGCCCTGTGACGTCGGACAAATGTACCGATGCAGACGATGAAAGCGATGACGGAGAAATTGAGGCAGACGATCTAGACTGCCAGCCTTCATCAACACGGTTGAAAATCGACTAACTTTGACATTTAAACAGTGGATTAGGCCTCCTGGGGACACCACTTACAAAAAAACGCGCCATTTACTCTACCGCCAGGTGGTGTGGAAAAGAGTGATTTTATGTTAATACTAGTCAATAATAACACTAATCGTAGGTACTTTGCCACAGCTGTTTACATTGAAAAGCTGTTATAATTGTAACAAGTTAACAGCTTGTGAACCTGGAATGCTGACAAATATTTATAACATGTAGAAACTTTGATATAGTATATGATTTCGATAACTTTTCCGCAAGAATCAAAAAGGGCTCCACTTTGAATGGTCCTAGCATCGAAACAGTTCACTTTAGGTGCCGTCATGGACTCATCAAAAAAAACATTAGCAGCATCATGCTTGTGCGATCGTCGAAGACGTTCAGCGGACTTGGTACTGCGAGCTGCTGGGTCGTCAGGATACCCATCGAAAATGATGACACTGTTTTTGAAGTATCTTTTGACGTAATTCACATATTTGGCGCTAATGTCGGCAAAAGTATCGGTTTGGTGCCAAATTACACGGTGCAGAAGATATCGATAACTTTTCAGCAAAAATCAAAAAGGACTCCACTTTGAATGGTCGTGCATCGTAACGGTTCACTTTAGAGACAAACGGTAAAGAACTCTTTTGTAGCAAATTTACTCTAGATTATTTTTTATAATAGGTATTTTGTTGATAAAGTTGATAGTTTGGGAGATATTTGCAAAAAAAAACGAAAAATGGTACCTTCTTAGGGCCAGAAGAGCCAACGCCGAATTCGCTCGAGGGGGAAAACTTGGGAGAGTAATATCTGGGTCCAAATAAAGTGATTAAAGCAATTTCCAGCTTTCCACTAATTATTTCCTTATTGAGGCTTTTTTTTTGACCTGTTGTCTGGCCTATTAATTATACATACAAATATTATTGTAGTTTCCTTTTTTTACAAACGAAATCTGAATCATCTTCATCGACGGGGCTTTCTTCACTATCAATTTGAAAATAGTTCTCACTTACCGAAACATTGCTTACTTCGTTGTTGTCAATGTCTTCCACTGTAACAAATGAATTTTTAAAGTCTGCTTCATTCGTTTCCATTTCAGAAATCGATAAAACATCGTCTTTATCGTCGTCAAGTTCGTCCTCAGTTTGATTCAGTGTTATTTCGGAACAGTTGTTGCAATTTAATCCATTACAAAAATGACACAAATTTGTGCATTTAATCCCTATCCTTTTACATGAACAAAGTTTTGTTTTGCAACCCGATTTACACATACAGCAAATAGTCTTCAATAAATTATCTGGCAAAGGATTTTTTGTTGTTGTCAATGGCATTAATCCATTTATGGTATCTTTTCAACCATACTCTTCAGGATTTTTGTATTTGAGAACAGATAATTTGCAAGATGTTTTTGAATGGCATTTTTTAAAACATTCAAAACGCAGAACGTATAAACATGTGTTTTTCATTGGATCTGAACCATACAGCGCTACGATACAACTTATGCCAGCAGCAACTATTCTTGCCTTTGTAGCTTGTCGATCGTAAAAAACGTTCACATTTTTTTGTAAGCATGGATATTTCAGAAGTATACTAAGCTAGGTACTTTATAAATATGTAAAAAAATAATTTAAATCAGTTAATGCTTCGTATTATTAACCAGAGAACGCAAGGAGAACGTCACTTCCGTTCGAGTAACGAGAAACAGTAGTACGTATTTATCAACGAAAAATCTGAAAATGGCAAAAGATTCTACGAGTCACGCGGGATTACACTTAGAAATCCACAACATTTCATATCACACTAGCGAAAACAACATTTCTTCATATTACTCTGAAGCAACGAAGCAAAAGTAGCTCAATTACAAACACTATTTCATACTTCAGATAACACATTGTAAATAATCAATATTGTCTTGAAATATTTTATTAAGCAGAAATAATCTACCTAGATTGAAATTTCAATGTCATTTTAATTATATAACAGCTAAACAAATTATTTTACGTTACAAGTGTAATGAAGCATTCATAAATTCATGTTCCATTACTAAAGTTTCCGGATTTACACACGACACCAATGTGCACACGGCACGCAAATCTACCCAGCTCCCGTCTAGAGGCACGGATTTGCACACGATACTAAACTATACGCAGTTCTACGTCACCAGTAAGCGAGGATTCTCGGATATAAAAGCCCGGCCACAAATCAACTGATTCAGTGTGGACAATTCTTCCAATCTGTCTTCAGCGTGGTGAGCTGGACATATTACAGTTTTGTGCATCTCCCGACGCAAATACGATGGAACAAATGCAATCTGTAACCTTCAGCGTGTTGAGCTGGGTCGTTAGTCATTCCCCGACGCCGTTTCGCCGCCAGAACCAAAGCGGACGAGCCTGACCTGGAGACCTCCTACAGCGTGTTGAGCTGGGAAACTTCTTGAGTCGACGATATTCGCCCGACGCCCGATGCCACTCCAGTAGCAGCAACTAACTTCGCATCGCATCGCATCGTTACTCTCTCTCCCTCACTCTCAGATAATAGAAAATGTTATCCTAAGAACCATAAAAGATACGGGCCTGTTTAACCTGTACCTGTATGTTATGTAACACTGCCACACATTATCTGTTTGAAGAAGTAAATAAATTGTTTATATTTTGATTGGGCTGATGGACCCTGATTAATCTCCAAACCAGCTACCCGACAAGAAACTGTTACACAATACATTAAAAACATTTTAAAAAGAAACAGAAAATCAGATATGACAAAAGCCGAAAACATTATAAAAAAATAAAGATTGTTGAATTTTTGATGAACATAAACTTAACAAACCATATTTTGTCAAATAAAGGAATCAGAATATACGAAAAAAGACTAGAAAAGTTAAAAAAAAAAGACTTGATATGATGAAAATGGGGTGATGTATACTATTAATTAAGTTAGTTGCCTAGTTACAATATTCAAGGAGTGAGGAAATATTTTTTTTCGAACGTGCGTTATGTCCTCAAGGGTGCTTTATGCGATGTAATTTAAAAAATTTTAGTTGTGGATCATTTTCAACTAGCAGAGAGAGAAATATAAGCATTTTGGAACAATATGCGCAAATTTTAAGAAAAAATATCTTTATTTATTATTATAATCGACTAAAACGCAAAAACTAACGTATCGCGGATTCAAATGCAAGTAGAACATCATTCTTTTTTACAAACGTTGACTGTTTCATATACTTTCAGAATTCGCTTATCGTTGTTGGTTTCACAAAAAAATCACGTAGTTATTTGAAATTATTTATGCAATATCCATAATTACAATTAAATTCCAAAAAATTGGTTTGTTTAAATATTTTTCTTCTTTACAAACACCACCGTAAAGTACATGTAAAAACCTACACTTTAAAAGAAAAATTGTCCTACTACGAGTCGATGCACTTAAAAAAAATGCAATGGAAATTTCGAAATTATTGTTGATTTTTAGCTGTTTGAATAAATATTTTGCCCTAAAATTTGGCACGGAGGTTTAGTTGAATGAAGGTCATAGTTTCACCAACTTTCGTTAAAATTGATGGATTATTACATCATATTTCTTATAGTGTTAATAAAAGGCAATTTTTGATGGTTTTTATTTTTTTACAAATTTACAAATTATCAAGAAGTTTCTTATGCCTAGTCTTATTCATAATTTTATAGCGAACAGTTTGGTATTTTTATTTTTGCGAACAGATTACTACGACCTGAGATAATAGGAAAAATAGCAGAAAATTTCTGTGTTGAAAAATAAATTGTTAAAATTCTACAAGAAGCAACGGACGGATTTCACAAAAAATTGCTGAGAGCACTTGTTATTATGCCTACAACCAATTAAAACAATAAAATTGCTGTAGCCAGAGAATTCCATTCAAATTTTATTTTGACTCCACTAAAAGTGATTTTCAAACCTGAGTAACAAAAAAACTAAACGGTAAAAAAGAAAATTCATCCGTGATCGATTAGCTTTAGCAGTATACTTCAAGAACCTACATTATTTTTTTTTGTACGCCTTAAAAATTTATTTTTTGACAATAATTAACATTTTCCTTCCACAGCTTTAATCAGATTCAAGTGGCTATAGAAGACGCTGTACTTAGGGTAAATAAACGTTGGTCCTATTTTGAAGACTGTTGAACAAGCTTTATTTTGCAACAGTGTAATATTTTGTTTGTTTAAAGATGATGGTTTATAAGAAATTCAGGTAAAAGCACGTCTTTAAAAAAAATTGGATTTTTTTAAATTATAAATTATTTCTAGAAAAATAATATAGGCCATTTGATTAATTGTTTAAAAAGCTACAAAAATGTTTAAATTGAATGAACTTTTTTAAAAGTTTAAATGAAGTTTTTGGTAGAACACAATTTAAAGGAATCAATTTCCAATTTGGATTGTCATAAAAACGCACTATTTTAACAACAAATAGCCATAACTTGGCCAATTCTTATCGCAGATCATTATTCTGGAAAACATACTGTAGGGAATTAAATTAATTTTCAATAATGTGATCAGCATTTTTTATAAAGCCTTAGTTTTTTTAGTTAATCACCAAAAATATGCGTTAAAATTTGACTTTTGGAGAGGAGTGAAAAAATACTAAATTAACAAATCGTATCTCCGTAAATTTTTTAACAAATTTAACGGGACTTCAAAGTAATTTCATAAATCTTCAAGTTACACGTTTTAACACTTTTGTTTTTAACCTCTTCCTTCTCCCCAAAAGTTTAAACCGCAGCCGCCTATCTTGATCGACTTTTTTTAACATGTTATTTATGATATCAATTCGAAGTTAAAACCTAAGTGCACACCACTATGTAACTTTAAGTTTCATAGAGAACTATTCCCGTTTTGAAAGTTTTAGAACATATAAACTTACAAACAACTAAATTTTGTGAAACAATATTCCATCTCTAATCCTCGAAAAACATTTCATATCCTTTATTTAATAATGAAGTGAAGGTTATTCCCTAACGACAATTCGCTTTACTTAATATTCATTAAGTGTTGCGGTTTCCATTTAATTTTGTGAAGTATTTTAGGAAAATATGAGGTTAATGCACTTGACCCGATCTAAACAAGTTTTCATTCTGCAACAAACGGATGAAAGCTTTGGAGTTTGAGTATTGGGTATTGACGAGGAGTGCTTTGTGTTGTACAGCCACGCGCCTTTGGAATCAAATCAAAGCAAATCGAAAAAAATTGATACAAAGTAGTAGTACATAGTACACCAATATGTCAACGATATTATTTTTCAAATAAATTTGTAACCTTTTATTTTTGTGTCATACAAGGTGAACGCTAGACCGTGTAAGGGTCCATGTTCTGTGTATATTATGGTTTATAATAACTATCTTTAATTTTACTCCTTAGAATTTTTGATGGAAGTGACTCAGTGTCTAAGATATTCTTAATTAAATACTTATCCTATAAGCGTTCGGGTACTATCTATAAACTTAAATATCTCCGAAACTATCAATCCTACATGAATACATACTGAAAAACAAGTTCATTCTCAATTTAAAAGCTTAATTTTTGATGTCCACCATTTTCTCACTAAAGCCAATATTTATTGAGATATTTGCAAAAAAATGTTGCGTTTTTTCTCAAATTTCTTTATAGTTTAAAATGCAATTTTTTTCTAAAGCAAGCGCTGTAAATAAACGAAAAAATTATGGCGACGTTTTTATTAAAAAATGTGAAGTACAAGGTGGACCAAATTAGATGGAATTTGAGGTTTTCTCTAAAACTATGGCATATAGACAAAAACCAATATAGGTATCCTGAGCTCCATTTTCGAGAAACAAACAATGGTGCAAACCGCGATCGTCTATCTTTTTCGACTACCGAGCTACAGAGCGTTTTTGGAAAATTGGCATTTTTGGATGACCTCTATATCTCAATTACCAAGTGTCGAATCGAAAATCGAGTAGAGAAGAAGAAAATTATACGTGCCTCAGTTTTAGAAATATAGACATAACTTGTGTTTTTTTTTAATGGAACACCCTGTAAATTATTTCATTATTCTAGTTAGCTAAGTTAACTAAATTGATAACTAACAATTAATTTAGCTAACTGGACATTAATAAACAACAAAGTAGTTTAGATATTGTTTAATTTTTAGGAAATAATGGTCTTATTTTGTGGCTAGCTAGATCTCCCGATATGACCTGTGTTAAATTTTGTCTTTGGGGTTATTTAAAAAATATTATATACACAGGGTCCGCCACTTAAAAGTCCCCGGGCTTGTAACTTTTTTATTTAAAGAGATATCGTAGCGTGGTTGGTACCAAATGGTAGATAAATCAAAACTCTTTTAGGGAGTACTACTGAAAGTCTAAAACATTTGACGATCAAAAAGTTATTAGTTTTACTAACTTGGTTTTTTTGAAATTATTTTCCCTTACAAATAGGAAAATCGTTCTTAACATATTTAAATAGGGAATTTAGTTACCTTTCATTTGATATGTAACACTCTTATAATTAGTGAAGAACGTCCTGCAGAAAATTGTAAAATATATTTTTGTCAGGGCCCTCTTACTTTTTAATTTAAACAAATATCGTAACACACTTGGCATTAATTGGTAGATGAATCAAACCTGTTTTTAGGGGGGTACTACTGAATGTCAAAAAATATCTGACAGTCAAATATTATTTTTCCTCATTTGATTTTCTTTTATTTTCTAAAAAACCCGAATTTAATGTTCCATTAAAAAAAATAATAAACTATACCTATGTAATTTTACTAACTGATAGAGCTGTCTACTTATCATTGATATGCTAAATTAGACAATTAGTTGGTGCTCTTTAGTAGTCCATTCTTGTGTCATTATTTTACGATTTGATCACACCTGCCATGAAAAAACGAAAGTTACGAACTGTCAAAGTAGAAACAATTTGTTATTATTGTGGTCTTCATTGAATCCTAGTCATTCACAGCAACGAAACACGATGGTACAAATTAACAAATATTGAAAAAAGGGAAATGCTTCTAATTTATGGTGAATGTGGTAGAAATGCACGCTTAGCGTGTAACACGTATGCAGACAGATTTCCTAATGAACGTTGTCCAGACTGCAAAACTATTAAAAAACGAATGCACAATTTAGGTGAGTGGTTTGGAGCTTTCACAAAACCTAAAAGAATGAGAGAGAAACGCATCACTAACAATATTAACACAGCCTCTGATAATATATCGTTGGATAGCTAATTTAAGTTGTGATCGAATAATGAAATAATTTACAGGTTTAAAAAAAAAACAAAAGTTATGTCTGTATCTCGGAAACTGAGGCATGCATAATTTTCTTCTTATCAGCAACAGATTCTACTCAAAAAAGTGCCTACTCGATTTTCGATTTGACACTTGGTAATTGAGATGTAGAGGTTTTTCCAAAAACGCTCTGTAGCTCGGTAGTCAAAAAAGATAGACGATCGCGGTTTACGCCATTGTTTGTTTCTCGAAAATCGAGCTCAGGCGTGGCCCACGTTAGTGAGATGAAATCAGTTATGTAGGCCACGGCTCAGGACACCTATATTGGTTTTTGTCTATCTGCCATAGTTTTAGAGAAAACCCCAAATCCTATCTAATTTGGTCCTCCCTGTACATTGTTTTTATCATAACTTTTTGGTTTTTTGTGCTATAGACATAGTCAAAAAATTATTTGAAAGCTTAAGTAATAGTCTTTCATTTTGGTTGTTAACATTTTTAACGTAAGTACTATAGCTTCTAAGAGATTTGACATTGCAATTAAATACTTCGTCTAAACGTTTAAATGCCACCTTTATACTTCCAGAACTTCTAAACCACTAAATTTCCAGAAATTAGAAAGAAACGAAATTCATCCTCAGTTTAGTAGCTTTCTTTATTTGTCTCTAGCATTTCTTCGCTCAATGTAATACCTTTCTAGTTATTTGACGAAAATCGTTTTAAAATACCTCTATTTCAAGATAAAAATCTCAATTTTCAAGTCGTTATAACTTAAACACTATCAATTTATATGAAAAGTTGCAGAGAACCAAACCTTTTCTTCGCAAAATGTAGAATCTTTTTTTTGATGCATTTATTATGAAGTTGCCAAGTATGAACCAAATCTAATTCATATGACGTTATAGCAAATTTAAAACCTTTATTTCTTATCCAAGTATACTCTGAGAAATTTCATGCTGTTTATATTGTTTACCACAATTGCATTTCTTAGACTAAAAACCATTGTTTCGGGCTTGGACTTATTTAAGCTAAGTTGGTTTGCTGTAAAGTATTCCTGAGCTTCTGACAATGTCTCTTTCATGTTTCTATGTAAAGTGTCAATATTTTGTTGTGACTCAGTGATGGTGGTGTTATCTGCAGACAGGGCGAATTGAGACGAGGTTATGTCCATCAAATCATTAATATAAATTAAGAATAATATCGGCTCAAAAACAGAGCCCTGCGGCATTCCATGTTCCATACTTAGTAAACCAGAATTTGTATTTTGATAAATATAGTCCAATAATTATAAAAATTTCCATCACAAAGAATGTTATCTGAGATTTTCCTTCAGTAACTGTTAGTGAGGGGGTTATACATCACAAAACCACAAAAATCCGTTCTGGGGTGCCTCGCACCCCCCCCCCCCCAAAAAAAAAACCACCCCTTCGGTGAAAAAGGCCTTATTTTACTGATAACACGTTGAAGATATAAAAAAATTGTTCATCATAAAAAAGAAAGATCGACTAATTTCCTAAAGAAAAGTTCTATTGTAATTTTGTTGTATAATATGCTATGATTTTCGAGAAAATCGATATTGAAAAAAATTACAAAATTTGTATTTTTGATGCGCGCGAATTTTTGTTTATTTGAAATTTTTTGCGCGCGGCCTATAGAAAAAATTGAATTGCTAGAAAACCATACAAGCTAGGGAGAAAAATCAAAAGGGTTTTAAAGAGGATATAAAATACTCTCTTGTGTTGCCATTTTTGATGACTATTGATGTTTATTAGTATATAAAAATAACAATATAATATAGTTATCTCTTAATTTTTTGCGTCTCTAACTATTCACAGGCCCATAAAAAATAACTGACCTTAATATAAGTTATAAATGCATTATCTTTTAGTTCAAGGTAGTACTTCAATGCAGAAAAAGTTAGGAATACAAATATTCCCACTTAGAAATTTACCAGCATGTTGAAGTTAGCCAAATTTCAATAACATTGACGAAAGCCGTTTGGAAATACCTATTTTTTAAGCTAAAATCGCAATTTTGAAGTTGTTATAACTTAAAAACTATCAATTTATGTGAAAAATTTGATTTTATTTCAGCTCCAATAAATATAAACATTTTTTAATCCACCCCATATTAATTAGCAAGCCCCCGCACAATATAGAAACTTTTTTGTGAAGCATTTACTATTATACTGCCAAAAATGGACGAAATCCGTTCAGTATGACATTATTCCGAAGTTAAAACCTCTAGTTACTGTACTATTAGCTCCATAAGCAGATTGACTAGAATTAAATATGTTATTTGATTCAAAATAATCTGCAATTTCTAAAATTTTAGAAAACAGGTAAAATAGAAATGGGTCTGAAGCTTGCAGCATCATTACTTGAGTCCCTTTGAAACGTACCACCCCGTAATACATTCATTTTTTTTTCGATTTCCAGTATTTTGTCAATATATTTTTATTTTATTTTAAATTTCAAGGAAAACGCAATATGAATTCTTAACAAACTGTACCTAGTTTTCGCTTCAAATAAACTTTCTCACATCTTCAGAATGCGTTGTTTACATTTAGTCAACGAAAGAATTTCAAAACGATGCTCGTTTACGTTATAAAATTTAGATAACGAAACTTAATGCAGGGAACGACTGAGAAATGGCATACAAACGGGGATGCGCTTTAACCTTTAGAAATAAGCCTACGTGACTCCGCGGTGAGAAAATAATTTTAAATGCGTATACGTAGAAACTACGTCACGGGGTAGGGAACATAAATACTGAGCTCACAGGAGAGTCGCGGCAACCCCACAGGCCACGTTTCCATGTTTGGTGAAGATATCCAATGACACTATTCCGTCAACTACCTTGGCGTGAACATGGACAAAGGCCTAACATGGAGACAGAACACGGATGCCATCGTCAAGAAGGCCAGGAGGACGAGAGCCCTAATCTACCCGATGACGGGTAGACAGAGCAGACTTAACCTGAGGAACAGGCTCACGCTTATCAGGTCCCTCATCCGGCCTCAAATGACGTATGCTTCGGTAGCATGGGGCTACCAAGCAAAAAGCTACCTTCAACAGATCCAGAGAGTGGAGAACGTCGCCCTCCGGACAGCAGTCAACGCATCCTGGTTCGTGCGCAACGAGGACATCTTTGGGGACCTGGAGTACACCCCGGTCACTGAAATCATCAAGTAGAGAGCCAGGAAGATTTTTTTTTTTTTTAACTGTTTAACGTCGACCTATTTCCGCTACCAGGGCCTATCACCGACGCCAGGAGACGAACTACCCCCAACCTGGAAATTTTGCCGAACCTCTTCCCTTAAGAAAAGCAGGGATCTTTTACTTGCCTAACATTTAATAGACAAGGGACCGCCTGCTTTACATCCCCTCCGAAGGATGTTATATCCACTACGTAATCCTCGTCTGAAATTACGTAACTTCCAAGTATACACTGATATACAAGCCTCTAGAAGGTGGGACGAGAACGCTGTATTTCCCAAGATGGGAGGGAGCCCATCCAAGTACTAACCGCGCTCGACGTTGCTTCAACGGAATATCGACTGATATTCACATTGAAGTCGCCTCTACGCTCGCCCCCAGCCAGGAAGATGTACGCCCTTGCTGAGGAGCATGGGAACCCACTGGTTAGGAAGGCTACTAACTACGACCCAGCAGATGCTCCGAGGCACAAGCGGCCGAAGGTGCAGATACTGGATAACGGGTGAGTATTAAACATACCATCGTCAGATGAAGACACCCCACGGAAGAGACAGGACGATCACCCAACCACCCACTCAAGACCCTGCGGATACCGGACAAACAACCGTCCAGTACCTGTAGTCCCCTTAGCTCCGGGCAGACCGAAAATGCTACCAAAGCAGTTAGATCTGCCCTTCCTCGAGCTACACAGCTCATCCTTACCCTACCGATGATCCAGATGACAGGATGTCAACTGGCATTCTGTGTACCGGCAGTCGCTCCAGCCAAAAACCCAAAACACCCAACTGACCGATGACTACCCTCCGGGGGGGGGACAAGCTGGCGAAGAAAAGAAGATCAAGACAGAACAATACCAGAAGAGACTTTAGCCAGCAAGGTCCAACGAGCCAGGACCCAGGGAGGTGGGCCGAAATCGTCTGCACCGCTCACAATTGTGAGTGGAGCCGAAGCAAAGTAAGTTCGCCCGCCCTGCACGAGGCTGGTCCTCGGTCTACAGCGATGTATTGGGGTAAAGGGCAATAGTCCTGCCCGACCCCAGTCATCCGAGACCGACATCTTTAGCAAAGAATATTGGCGCGAGTCGCGGCATTTTCTCTTGGAGACTCGCTTTGCAAGTAAACTCCTGGAAAAGTGCACCGCTCCCAGTACAAGTACCTAGAGCACAAATTCAAGGAATACTTCTCTCGTGTCCTTTGGAGACTCGCTTTGCAAGTAAACTGCAAAGGCATGAACTTCGCGACAACTGCCCAGCGCAAATAATTAAGGAAAAATAAATACAAGTAAGAAGAAACAATTCACCACGGTTTGAGCCAACTTCCTAGAGAGGGCCCTTTTCTTCGGAGACTCGCTTGCAAGTAAACTCCTGGAAAAGTACACCGCTCCCAGCACAAGTACCTAGAGCACGAATGCAAGAAGTACTTCCCTCGTGACTTTGTAGACTCGCTTGCAAGTAAACTGTAATAAGAAACAATTCGCCCACGGTTTTAGTCAACTACAAAGAAGACGGACGACGGTTTATTACGGCGCTAGTGACCGCGACGTCGGGAGAGCTAAATGAAGTGTCGGTTTGCGGACTTGGACGCCGAAATAATGACGAACGACGGCGCCGAGGGAACCGAGATGGGGGACTTAAGCCTCGTCGTAGGAACAGGTAAAATTGTGCATCGGAATGAGCGTTTATTTCATGGGTGTAATTTTACGGTTTAGCATCACCCCGTCGCGGATTTACTGATAGTTCATTGTATTTTATATCCTGGTATGGGCACTCGGGGATTGTATATGGGGTTTGCAAAATTATGGTTTTGTGGTACCTAGAGCTATTAGGTTAATTTTATTTAATTTTCAAGGGTAGTTATTTGTTATTTGTTGTTTATGAAACTTAGGCCTATCCATTTTAATTCACAATTGCCTTATGCAGCTGATATAATGTGCGACAAGGTGCAGAGGCGGCTTAAGGGCCGGGCAACCCGGGCGCCGGCTCGGAGGGGCGCCAAATTGAGGGTAAAGGAGGGCAAAAATTTTTTTTGGATTTATAACAGTATCCATTCCATGAGGCGATAATTTTTTTTTTTTAGATTTCTAATAGCACTCCCTTCATGAGGCGAGAAAATTTTTTTTTAGATTGTTAATAGTACTCCTCCATGAGGTGGAAAAAAAGTGTTTGGATCTTTATTTGCCCCCCCCCCCCATGAGGTGATAAAAAGTTTGTACTTTAGTATGAAGTACGTCCGTGATGACCTCAGGAAAGGGCGCCAAAAAGTGCTCCCGCCCGGATGGAAAATTTACCTTGAGCCGCCCCTGACAAGGTGAGCCAATGACTTTGTAGGTAAAATTGATTTTTATGTCAATAATTAAAATCACCAATAATACATATACGGAGGACCGGCCCAGTGTAATTGCTGCGTTGGAACTGACGCGATTCAATATAACTATAAATAGGTAAACAAAGCAGACGCCGGAGTCTGTAAGTTTCAAATACACCGCCGTTTGGCAATACTTAAATTCGAAAATCCGTCGGCACTGTAACTTTTGAAGTTTGCACGACAGGTGGTTAAAACTACCGTACTCGAGTAGGACATCTGGGGTGCAGTGACCCTGTTTCATCACTTCAGGGACTTTTGTCATCAGCTGTTAAATAAGCAGTAGAGATACCGGGTAAAACAACTTTTTCAGATTTGTTAAAATTGTTTGCTCATTCATTAATTAACTGGCCATTGCCAGGGGTTCAACTTCGTAATTACGATTTGTCCCCATCTACGCATCTACACATCGCATCGAATATGTTTGAACGACCAAAATTAATATATCTGGAAATTTCCGCAAATTGATCCTTCCTTTTATTCGAGATATTTCTCACAGTGATGTAAGAATTTCCACTATAACGGCCTCCGACAGGCAAATAAGATAGAACTCTGTCATTTTAACCTTGATTTTCAGTTACCTATTTGTCGCTATATTTCAGTGTTACAGACGAAGCAATTGCACAGTGTCGAGACTACTGTTATGTGTTTTTGACGATTGTCATTTATTTAACACAATTTCATTGGCTGACGATTGTCAGTAATAATCAAAGTATGTACGTCTCGATTGAGACCCAGATGATATGCACATTTATACTGAATTGTCGGGATTACCCGACAATTGTCACATCCAAACATAAATTTTCTATACGAACAATTGGTCGAATAAATGTATTAAAATGGTCTATGATTTTTTTTATTTCTTTACAAATTCCTGGAAATAGCTTAAATGAAATAACAGCATAAGTCACCTAGCTCCTTGACTTTATGTTCGAAATAAACCAATTTAGCACTGACAGGTATAAAAGGGCAGGGGTAAATAAATATCTGGGTCAATTTTCGTTAAATTCAATATACAGGGTGTAACTAACCAACCATCCCGAATAAGCAAGTATCGTAGTAAATTAAAGTAGGCAGGTATTATCAAATTTTATATTAAAGAACCTGGGGAACTGAATAATTTGGGTATAAAATTTTAATCTTTGTTAAATAAAATAATAGTACGCCCAACGTAATTTGGGTCCTAACTAATTAATCTAGATGATCACGTAAACGGCCAAATTTGTATATTTTTCTTTCTCAACAAAAGAGAGAGATAAATATACGACCGAGGTACAGGGTGTTTCACCTTTTATGTAATGGAATGACTTTTTAGATTTTAAGAATATGAGAAAATGTACCTGTGCGTATGCATCTGTTTATTAAGTTAGTTAGTGTCAAGTCGTTAAACTTAGGCTTCTTTAGATAGGTGATGACATCATTTACCTCATTATAAAAAACCTCTCTGAAACAAAAAAGAGATTGAGCAATTTGTTATTTTTAGTCTAAGGAATGTTTATGAGTTTTATTAGTGACTGGTAAATTTTTTATTACATTTTCAGCAGGGACGCACCCAGAAAATTGCTGAGGGGAGGGCTACTACAAATTATAATAATATGATTAACAAGGGCGGTTCCAGAAAAGTTACTGGGAGGGGACACTAACATTTTCAAGAATATCCCGGACTCCGCGATCACTACTTTTTATCACCTCATGGGGAGGTGGGGGTGCAAATAGAAATCCTAAAAAATATTTTTCCACCTCGAAATCTAAAAAAAAATTTCCGCGCCTCATGGGGGGTGCTATAAAAAATCTGAAAAAATTTTTTCGAAAAGTACAAATAAAAATCCAGACAAAAAACAATGTCGCCTTGACAATGTAACAAATACTTTCCTCGAGGGGGCAAGTGATGCTGGCCTCCAGGGGGGGGGGTCTTAAGCCCCCAACGCCCCCCCCCCTTCAGTGCGTCTCTGATTTTCAGCGACATTTGCAAAATGTACATTAAACTCGTCTGCTGAGATAACATAGTGGCGGCACAATCTGTAAAAAATAGGCCAAACCTAGACATTTCAGATACCGAGCTGAATTTTTCAGAATATGTAGTCTTTGATACGTATAATAACATACTAAAAGTCCCGAAGAATTCGAGTTGAGCGTTAGCCACCATATTGAAAAAATGGCTTGCGCGCGCCGCTGAAGAAAACATTTTTTTCTTGCCTTGTCTCTTAATCGATTTTAATATTTTAGAAAACAAATTAAAGCCAAAGAATGTGTCTTTGATATGAATTTAAGAAACTATAATAAATTGTTTATTAGTAGTGTAACAATTATAGTTAATAGTAAAAATTACTTTTTGAGGATTTGTATTTTTTCATTTAAAAAAATACTCGCTCATCCTATGAAAATATTTTTTAAATAAATGTTATAGGCCGTTAAAGGACAAACAATACTTTCTTTGAAATTTTTCTCTAGCTTAAAAAATAGCTGAGATATGAAATTTGTAATTAGTACAGTAAATTTAGTAACAGATCCAAACATCCAAAAGGTGTAGGCAATTCTTGTCCCAGGTTGTTCACTATCCTCAGTACAACACGCCAGTGTTGTGGCGTCTGGGAGGGAGGGGGGCGGGGGTATCACTGACTATCCTTTTTTCGCAGTTTTGCTCTGATATCTCCAGAACTATTAGGTTTATCAAGATCATAAACATAAACAAAGTTGTTGTACATAAAATTTCTGATAAAATTGGTCTTATTCATATTTTTGATCAACCTCATAGTTATCGAGATATGGAGAGGAGAAATCTGTGAGATGTTAAAAATTGACAAATAAAGCTAAAAATTGACTTAAGTTTGTCTGATTTGAGCTTAAGTTGTTTGGATTGAGGTAGAGCATGAATAAGTAATAAATTGTAACCATGGTACCAGAGGGGGCGGGAGAGGGGGGGAGGGGGGACGGGAAGACGGCTAAATGTAAGAAACAGTAAAAGTTGAGATTTGAAACGTAAAAAAGACAAATCTTGATGTGTTTTACATTTATTACAAGATAATAATGTATTTTCAAGATTGTTACAAGATCAGAAAGTATTTTCAAACTTATTCGATTTCATCATCATCATTGCTCTCTTCTTCACTGTCATCTGAATCATAGTCCTTTCCTAGTAGAAGAACATCATCTACACTAAAATTTGCTCAGCATCGAACTCTTCAGGTTCATCTCTATTGGTGCAGTCAAGACCTACACACGTTATGCACATTCTTGAACATTGCAGACCATTCTTCCTGCACTCACAGTTTCGAGTGCAATCATCGTGCAACAACAGGAAATAAGCCGCAGTAATTCATCTGGTGCAGCAGCCATTGATGTAGTCACTAGGCGGAATTGCTTTCCAATCTTCTTCCATTGTAAAGGATCTTTTGCAACACCATGCCAGAGCTGCACTTGATGGTACACTCGTAAAGAGTGTTCTCGTGCAGCGTCTTCTGTCGGTGGAAGTGCGGCTAGTATGAAGTTAGCATGTACGGGTTGTTTACCAATTGTTGTCAAGTAACGTTTGTATCGTAAGGCATTCAAGTTTTCAGTCTCTTTTGCTCCATATAACACCTCTCTACAATATATACAAGATAAAAGAAAAAATCTACTACCTCGTTTAAAGTAACTATCGCCCCCTTTCGATGACGCCGTTCCTGAACTATATTTGCTCACAGTCGATTACACAAAAACTCGCGTTTATAGAAAGTGTACACTTCCAAACTAAACAACATTCCCGAGTAGATAGGTACGCACTTGATGGTACACTACTGAACGAAACGCTGTCGCACAACTAGGGTCGTAAAACGGGAGCAGCCCACCTGATCTTCATTGTATTCAAAGCCGTCATCCTTTCTATTCTCCGGGTTCCTTTTTCAACTCTCACCCACTTCAATCCAAACAATTTAAGGTCAAATCAGACAAATTTAAGGCAATTTTTAGCTTTATTTGTCAATTTGTAACATTTCACAGATTCCTCCTCTCCAAATCTCGATAACTATTAGGTTGATCAAAAATATGAATAGGGTCAATTCTATCAGAAATTTTATGTACAACAACTTTGTTTATGTTCATGATCTTGGTAAACCTAATAGTTTTGGAGATATCAGAGTAAAACTGCGGAAAAAGGATAGTCAGTGATATCCCCGCCCCCCTCCCTCCCAAACCCGACGCCACAAACTTCGGGATTTTTCATGGCGTGTTGTACTGAGAATAGTGAACAACCTGGGACACGAATTGCCTATACCTTTTGGATGTTTAGGTTTAGGTAATTTTTGTTCTATATTTACTGTACTAAATATGTAGGGACACGCGCAAAGAGAGTGAAAACTGTAAATATGTTTACAGAAATGTTCATATACCTATCGACTGCCACACGCTACTATGCTTAGATATATTTCTACACGTACATTTGCGCTGCATTGTTATTAATATAAATAAGTTGCTAAGTTGGATTATTTCAAATTGAGTTTAGAATATATAAAATTTTTAAATATATTTAGTATTCTCATAGGTTTTTTTCAGGATATTGTTTTTATTTTAATATCGAATTTATGTTTTCTTTTTATCTCGTTATTGTTTTACGAATTGTTTGATTTTTTCTATTAGTATTTTGTTTCGTACCAGGATTATTTTACTTTTATTATTGTTTAAGGTTAATCAAGCCATTTCATTTCCACATTTTACCCGTCAGTATGGAAGGTATTTGTATTTTTTGTCAAATTCCATTATCCGCGGAAGAAACGGTAGTCGTGAAAAGAGGATTAGACACGATAATTTCAAAAAGAATCCGAGTTGAGCGTAATTTCAAAAAACATACAACTCAATGACGATATTCATAAAAAAATTATTTGTGAAGAACTAACAGTTCACAAAAAATGTAGAATAAATTACACTCGTAATAAAACCAAAGCAGCCGCCTCTACTAGTAAAAAATGATTTCACAGCAAAAGAGATAAGGGCACCCAGTGAATCATTTGACTTACACAAAAATTGTGTTATTTGTGGAGAAATAGCCGATGTAAATAATGAAAACAAACAACCAACAAATTTACGACGCCGTATTCAGTTAGTGCAAACTCTTGAATTTAAAGAATCTCTGATTTCTCACTGCCGAGAGCGTAATGATATCTCTGAATATGTTTTAGAGAGAATTATAAATGTAATTGATTTGGTTGCAGCTGAAGCAAGGTATCACAAAAATTGTCTAACCAAGTTTTACTTGAAGAACTTGGAAAAAACTAAACAGACTGATACGCAAAAGTGCGATACATTTCAGCAACTCATCGAATTTTTAAATTCAAACAGTGAGTGCCAGTACACGTTAGCAGAATTAGAAGACAAATTAGAAAGTTAGTTAGTTAGTTATTTTCTGAGCAATTTAAAAAAACCCGATTTAAAAAAAAAAAATTATGAAAATTTTCATTATTGAAAATGGGTACAGAATGAAAAATAATTATTTTAAGAATTCTAAAAAATTTGTGCGTGTTAGAAATAATATGCATTAACAATATCTAGAAGGAAGAAGAAATTAGAACAATAAGACAAAAAAAATTGCGCCTAACTTTTTAAATGCGCTACTTCTTTGTAACTTTTTTAGTTTTTTTTATAAAAGGTCGTAATACGTCTCAATCGAAAGAAAACTTTAATACCTTTCATTTTTACAAGCATAAAATTTTTTCTCATGGTTGTAGATTTTGAGTAATTTTAGACTTTAACGTCGTATATTTTTTCTAAACGTTTCGGCGCCATTTTGAAAATGCCAAATTTCCAAAACTAAACATTGGAGAAAAAAAGAAAAGAAAAAAACCATTCAATTTGTTTTCGTAAAAGTTTTAACTTTGTACTCTTGCACTTTTTAATTAAAGTCCACATTTTTCGAGTAATTTAAAAAAAAACCTCTAGGAATACTGAATTTAGGGGGTGAAAATTGCAATTTTCAGTTCGCAATATCTTGAAAATATGCATTTTAGCAAAAGAAGTACAAGACCTTTCTTTCTTATAATTTGATTATCTATCAGATTATGTGTATTTTTGTTTTTTTTTGCGAAAACCCCCAAGAAGGGGGAACCACCTCTAACCAAAAAGCCGGAAAAATGTCAATATAGATTCTTATAGACATACTTTATTTATGAAGCATGTTGAAGAAAAAAATTTGGAAATTCATTACATCGTTTTCGGACTGGGATTTAAAAGGTTCACTTTCTGTACTAAGATATCGAGATATTTTTCCTATTTAAAAAAATTATAAGTAGACAAAATTTGAATAAAAATTTTGATTTAGCAGTTTTACCACCTACTTCCAAAGCTATTGAACAGCATGTTTATAGGGTATATTTTCAGATGCAAACATGGCTTAATAAGGAAATTAATTCATCTGAGTGGGGCTGTGAATTGAAAAACCGATATAACCAAACCCGTACCAACATCTTTGTCAATTGTACCCGACAATATATTAAAACTTCTACATTGCAACTGTAAAAATGACTGCAATAAAAATTGTCCTTGCAATTACACAAAGTGTTCTGATCTGTGCAGTAATTGCCATGGCATAAGTTGTGTCAATTCAAACACTCTAATTATAACCGATAGCGATATTGAAGATGAAAATTAATTATTAATTTTTTCCTTTTCCCTCATTATTATTATTATTTATTATCATTATTATTATAATAAACCATCTAATTCTAACAACTGAGCTTGGTAATCATTTTTGTTCGGAGTTAATTGTACTGTGACTAAAATTGCACATTTTAACTTTTCAATTTTGATTTTAATGCTACTAACACACTCAAAGAAATAGTATGGGTAAATTCTACAAAAAAAAATGGTTAACTAACAATATCGTTAATTTTGTTAAACCAAACTATATTGATGGTATTTTTAAACAAGAGGTGATTGTTATTTTAATTAATAAAAAGTTGTCGTACAACAAAACAAACATTAACTTAAAAAATAGATGAATAAGACTATTATTTTGTTCGTCTGACTATTATTTTGTTGAATTCTGTCAAATTAAACTAGATAATAGTATATTTTATTTTTAACTATTATCGAATTGTAATTCTAACCCAGTATTAGTTCGCTGTACTATTGTACTTGGTAGACAAACCAATATTATTGTCGTCTTCTAGAAGTTCTAAAAGAATTACCATAAAATTTGCTTGCTTACCACGTAGTCTATTACAGAAATTATTTCCAGATGACGCCACATACAAATCACTAACAATAATCCATCATGCATTATCTTGCACTCTTATGAATTTATAGAAAATTAATAACATGATTGCAGTGTTCAAATTCTCTCGGGGATTATCGATATATTTGGATGGATCTTATAAACGATCTCTAATCTTTGGTTTGGGTGGTCTGATGTCTCAATACTGAGATTTTGGCTAACCAAAAAAAACTTCATCATACAATAAAGTGTAGATCAACCTAAAAACTAGTTGGTGAACAAAAAACAAAGTCGTTGTACTATTTAATTGTAGACCAAATTGAAAATGGTTAGTGAACATAAAAAAATGTCATTGTACTATTTAATTTGTTACAAGAAGATATGATTATTAAACTACTATTTGTTTACGAAAACAAATAAAGTTGTATGACTATTATTTCATATGCCCTTTTTGGTTGAATTTACCTATCATTTTCTTTGAGTGCATATACGGTTTTATAATAATTAAAATGTTCTATCTCCGTTATTTTTAAAGCTATAAAAGAGATTAAAAAAACGTTCTGTTTGTTTATTGATGGCATATAACTTTTACTTAAAACATATTTTCATAAAATCTACAATTTTTTTTTAATCATATAAATAGAATTTTCCAAAATTTTAATTTTCAGTTTAAGTCAGTTTTCTACCATACAGACAAAGTTTAGTAAAATGTGTAAAATATATGTTATAGCCACATTATTTGGCTATAATTGTTTGTTTAGAATATTAAAATCGGCTAATAAATAAGGCAAGGAAAAAATGTTTTCTTCGTCTAAGCGCGCGTGCCATTTTTTCAACATGGCGGCTAACGCTTAATTCGGATTCTTCGGGACTTTCAGTGTGTTCTTGTACGTATCGTAGGCTACATATTCTAAAAAATTCAGCTGAGTACCTAAAATGTCTAGGTCCAAACAGATTGTGCCGCGACTAAACAGATTTTTGGTGCTTTTGCTGTTGATCATTTGCCACATAGCCTTCTGTGTATCACTTGTGTTCCGCCGTCGCGGTTATTTTTTAAAATTTGAATTAAAGCCTTTTGTTCTAATACTGACATTGACTTCATGGTCAATCAGAACGTGGCTTTTAGCGTGTGTGCGGCCGTTGTAGCGGGAAATTAGACACTTGAAAACTTTCGTCAGTCAAGATGTGCCTTTGTCACCCTTTTGTATTTTATCGAAGAAACAGTTATTTTTGTGCCTCTCCACGCTCCCTTTGTTAGGTGTTGTATACTTTGACCTTGAACCTGCTATAAATATTGTGAATTTGGGAAAACCTATATGAAAAAACATTTGCTGTAAACCTGTGAAGCTGCTTAGAAACCTCGTAATTGGAATGTGAATTATACTCTAGGTAAATTGGCCCATAAAAACTTTATTTATCATTGTCATTTGTTCGTGAACAAAAGTTCTGTGGTCCTTGGATATTTTATTTTTTATTTTCCGCGCAACCTCATTTCAATTTGAATCTATAATATATTTACCATTTGGTGTTTTTTTTCGCTCTACACAGTTCTGACTGGTATTGAATTTTGTACGTTATCAAATTTTTCAAAGGACCCCGCACAAACCTTATGGGTTTGAGTTCCCGGTGGATTCGTCTGAATTTTTGATATGTTGTACTTGACACCCTCCTGATCAAAAGTGTCCATAGGCCCAAAGTCCGTAAATGAACAGTTTTCGAGATATCAAGGACGCAAGGTCTAAAAAAATGGGATATTTGCATGAACCTCAAGATGAAAAAAAGTGCTCTGACCTGGAGGTCAGACATGTTCTCATTATGTTTTTAGGGTCGCTGAATCAAAATCCGGGGTCCGTTAAGCTCCATCACGTCAGGGTCAAGGGCATTTGAAGGACAAAATGAGAAAATACCGTCAAAAAATCTGAAAAAATTCATGTACGTATTTTTGAGGTCGCTGAATCCAAATCCGGGGTCCATTAAACCCCATCACGTCAGGGTCGAGGGCATTTGAAGATCAAATTCAGAAGAGACCATAAAAAATATGAAAAAATTCATATACATGTTTCTGGGATATCTGAGTCCGAATCTGATATATTCTCTTAACTCCACAAATGTACAACCTCACATCGCAGACAGGTAGCCGACACCACAACCACATAAACTAACATAGAAAACCGGAGAGCCAATAACCACGAGACCCGGGGGACACAAAACAGCAGACAGTAGCTCCAATAACTACGGTGCATGGTAGCGAGATATGACCTGTGCAAAAGTTGTATGGTTCAGAGGGGGTTAGCTGATGGTTACCTCAAACTTGACCTTGAGATTGATGCTCAAGGTCATTTGAAGGTCAACTTTTGTGTTTTAAGAAGGCACCCTCATTTTTCAGATTCGTTAAGAACAGGATATTCTAAGTTTAGTTGTGGTATCATGAGTGGGGTCTAATTCACTTCCTAAATCATGACGTGTGATTTTTATTTCCTATTTACTCCACGATCTTATGTTATTCCTTCTTAAAACACAAAAGCTGACCTTCAAATGACCTTGAGCATCAAGCTCAAGGTCAAGTTTAAGGTAACCATCAGCTAATCCCCTCTGAACCATACAACTTTTGCACAGGTCATATCTCGCTACCATGCACCGTAGTTATTGGAGCTACTGTCTGCTGTTTTGTGTCCCCCGGGTCTCGTGGTTATTGGCTCTCCGGTTTTCTGTGTTAGTTTATGTGGTTGTGGTGTCGGCTACCTGTCTGCGATGTGAGGTTGTACATTTGTGGAGTTAAGAGAATATATCAGATTCGGACTCAGATATCCCAGAAACATGTATATGAATTTTTTCATATTTTTTATGGTCTCTTCTGAATTTGATCTTCAAATGCCCTCGACCCGGAGGTGATGGAATTTAACGGACCCCGGATTTGGATTCAGCGACCCCAAAAATATGTGTATGATTTTTTTCAGATTTTTGACGGTCTCTTCTGAATTTGACCTTCAAATGCCCTCGACTCTAACGTGATGGGGTTTAATGGACCCCGGATGTGGATTTAGCGACCTCAAAAATACGTACATGAATTTTTTCAGATTTTTTGACGGTATTTTCTCATTTTGTCCTTCAAATGCCCTTGACCCTGACGTGATGGAGCTTAACGGACCCCGGATTTTGATTCAGCGACCCTAAAAACATAATGAGAACATGTCTGACCTCCAGGTCAGAGCACTTTTTTTCATCTTGAGGTTCATGCAAATATCCTATTTTTTTAGACCTTGCGTCCTTGATATCTCGAAAACTGTTCATTTACGGACTTTGGGCCTATGGACACTTTTGATCAGGAGGGTGTCAAGTACAATATATCAAAAATTCAGACGAATCCACCGGGAACTCAAACCCATAAGGTTTGTGCGGGGTCCTTTTCTGTAGGATTTCTTTTCTATACATCCTCCAACAAATGCAGTGTATCACTTTTATGACGTAAGCTGTTATTAAACCAGTTAATTTCAATTGTGCCACCTTCTATTATTAGTCTAATTTTTCGACGGCTATGGATATGTAATTAACAAATTTTTGGAAATTGTTTTCAACATTTAAGTCGTTATTGTCAACAAATTAGGGCTGACTCAGTTGCCTTACTGACTTTTAAAAGCTGCCACGGAACAGATATTTCTTACATGCTTCTCTACTATAACAGATACTGTTTTTTTAAACAATTCTTATCAATCACTCTCATTTAGAATTTTCAACATCTCTGTAGTGGTATCAAATCTATAACAGCTTATTTAGGACCACATCCCCCGTTAAATTTATTCAATAGGTAAATACCATGAAAACAATTATTTATACAATTGCATCAAAGGAAATTGAAACAGAAAATTAACGGTAGATGGAAATACTGGCCCTTAAATGTTATGAATTTTAACTAAGCTTTGGGTCTTAACATTTCGAACTTTTGATAAAGTTTACGTTCATTATAAAATAATGACGCGATCAACTTACTGTCATTTACGGAAAATTGTCTTATGAAGCGCCCACTCATCAATCTTAGTTCTGGTATTCATTTCAAATTGTTTTCACCTCACTTCATAAAACAAGATAAGTAACCGAAACACCACAAATCTGTCAGTTTTGAAAATAGAAATGGATATAAGAAAGAGGGGAATTGAATTGGAATTGAATACTTCTAACGCCACGGAATAAGCCCATTTTCAATTAAATGGAGTTTTATTGATTTTTATTAATTTTATTTTAGAATTAGAACATCATTACACTGACTATTTCCCTCATATTATGAGAACCAATGAAATAGCAAGATTTTGAAAATTTGGACCAATAAGAACAAACTTTCAGCAAAAATTACATTCCAAGTGAAAATTTTACATAAAATTACAGCGAAAATTTCACACCACATTTTTTAACCAATCAGAGGCTTGTTTTTTGTTAAGTTACCATGGCAACCCAAAAAATTTCCGGAAATTTTTTACATTCTGTCAAATTAATAAGTGGAAATTTTTCTGTCATTTTAAATGTCAAAGTAAAGACGCGACGGAGCTGGAGTGCTTTTAGAATTAAATTTATTTGGCGACGCAAAGGAGGATATTCACGAGGATATTATAAGTACAGAAATTAATATGTTGATATTTATTTTTTTGTTTACAAAAATAAAGTTGTGGGTATCACAATAATATATATTAAACTAACAAATTTTATTAACGCATGTAACATAAATGTCTATGTTTAATAAAATATATGAAATATTTCGACACAATTTTATTTAATTTTAATTTAGATAGTCTATTAAATTTACTTGAAGATATTCTTGGATTCTTCTGAATAGCTTTACATCCAATATTTCTTCATAATGAATATCCTCAACCAATTGTGACAAGTAGGTAAGCTGACGTGATATTTTTCAATGTCTGAATATTTTTTGCACAAAATAACAATCCATATGTTTTAGAACCTGGAGCCATTTGTGTGATATATGCCCACGCACTTTATTCTTTTGGCTGATAATCAAATTTTGTTATGATTAGAATGTAAAAATGAATCTAATGGACGTCTTTAAGTGCGGCAGCCATTACTATCTTGTTACCTTTTATTATTATTCCATGGCCGCCTAGAAGTTGTTAATTATTGGCTCGGCGACAAGAATGAATACATTCCCTGTGCTCGCATTTAAGTAATATTATCAGAAATAAATGATGTTCCACCAATTTTAGTAGACCAAAGTTAATAAAAAATGGAAATATAATATGTTTTTAAGTTATTTATAAAAAGTTCATGTAACTAAACTTGGAGAATGATATGTTATTTCACTAAGAAATTTCTTATTTTATTAAACATATAAATCTTGAAGTAGGCAGGTACTTCAGAATAATTATCAAAAATAAATGATGTTCCACCAATTTTAGTAGACCAAAGTTAATAAAAAACGGAAATATAATATGTTTTTATGTTATTTATAAAAAGTTCATGTAACTAAACTTGGAGAATGGTATGTTATTTCACTAAGAAATTTCGTTTTCAAAAACACAATCTAATAAATTAGCGAATTGCACAAACACAATGACTCGATGACAGGTGGTGGAACTTAACCACCCGTTGTTATTCTATGGTTCACTATGATGAATGAATTTTTGTCATTCGTAATAAAAATGTTCAATTTTGGCATAATATTTATAAAATAATGGTGTGAAATTTTCTTACCGAATATCCCACGAGCTTAAATTAATATCCGGAAATTTTTCCTCGTTCATGAATATTTTAAGAAAATTATCCCTCGCCTGCGGCTCGGGATAATTTTCATAATATTCATGACCTCGAAAAAATTTCCGGAAATAATTTAAGCTCTAGGGATATTATAAGTGAACATTTTTTTGCTCAAATAGAAATCCTATTAAATTCTCCCATTTCTAATCACGTGTGCAGAAACAACCAATCAGAACAATATTACACTGAAAATGTTTTGTTCGAATAGAAATCCTATTAAATTCTCCCATTGCTAACCACGCGTGCGGAAACAACCAATCAGAACAACATTACACTGAAAATATTTTTTGATAAAATAGAAATCCTATTAAATTCGCCCATTTCTAATCACGTGTGCGGAAACAACCAATCAGAAGAACATTACACTGATAACACCATCCAAGAAAATTTTCAATCACTATAACAATAAAATTATTTAACTTTGACAACTTCATAATAACTGCCAAATAAATTTCAAAATATCACGTTTTGGCAATGCTAATTCTCAATCTATAAATAAATAATTGTTTTTCCCCTAGGTGTACGTGTACGTGTACCCCCCCCCCCCCCCCCCCCCCCCCACCGATCCTTGGGGACAATGTTTTTCATAAAGATTAAAGCCTAAGGAACAATTTAAGATATGTCCCCAAAAAAAAAAACTGGTTGTACTTTCAAAATGGCGGCCACATGTTAAAAAAAAACTGTTGCCAATGTTGTTCTTCTCATTTAGCACAAAAACTAAAAAAGATGATTAAAAACTTTTTTCACAAAAACCAGTGCATAAAATTTTTTACAATTTTGTTCCTATACAATATTTTGATAGGAGTTACCATTTTCCAGATAAATGAGTCCAAAATTAAGAAAACATGGAAATTCATATATCGGTAAATCACTTAGAGGAAATAGCTGTGACAATTATTGCAAGGCGTATAATATAACTTTATATTATTAACATAACAAAAAATAAAATAAACTGAAAAAAATTAATAATAATAATAATATAATTTGCGGACATTTTTCTCGAAAACGACAACAATGGTATCTGGAAAATGGTAACTCCTATCCAAATATTGTATAGAAACAAAATTGTAGGAAATTTTATGCACTTTGTTTTTTGTGCAGAAAGTTTTCCTCCATCTTTTTTAGTTTTCGTGTTAAATGACAAAAACAATATTTGCAATTTTTTTAAACGGACGCCATTTTGAAAGTAGAGCCAGTTTTTTTTTGGAGACATGTCTTAAATTGTTCCTTAGGCTTTAATCTTTATGAAAAACATTATCCCCAAGGATCTGGGGGTGCACAGACACTTAGGGTGGGCTCCCGTAGTATTACGTTTTATACTCAATTTTATATTTTATTTTAAGAGCTGAACCATTTATCTGGAAAATGGTAACTCCTATCCAAATATTGTATAGGAGCAAAATTGTAGGAGATTTTATGCACTTTGTTTTTTGTGCAGAAAGTTCTTCTCCATCTATTTTAGTTTTTGTGCTAAATGACAAAAACAATATTTGAATTTTTTTTTTAACGGACGCCATTTTGAAAGTGCAGCCAATTTTTTTTTTTTTGGTGGGGGGACATGTCCAAAATTGTTCCTTAGGCTTTAATTTTTATGACAAACATTGTCCCCAAGGATCGGGGGCTCTTAGGGCGGGCTCCCGTAGTATTTGTTAAGTTGCGACTTTTTGATTTTATTTTCTCAAAAAATTTTCTGACCGAATATCCCTCTGATATTGACAAATGCCTCATAATTTTATGACAATCTCAAAACATCGTGCTTTCATAAAATTATTTCGTACATTATCAATGTCCTAGAGATATTATAGCTGAAAATTTTATACCAATCATTATTAGCCAATCGGACACATTTATTTTGTCATCGTTTCTATGACAACCATCAAATTTTTTGGAAATCTTACTTACCCATGAGCCCCTACCTATGTGATTAATAAGTGGAAATTTCCCTGGTTTGACAGCAATTATTAGACAATTTATATTGTGATGTGTTGCAACCCCTTCAATTAATTCAGATGTATTTGCACCTACTCGAGAAAGAACCTACCAGTAAGTAGTTCTAGAGTGATGAATGACATCTGGAATTATCTAGAGAATGGTGGCGTCATCACAGAAAAATCGAGATCTGTCATTTTTAGGTATAAAGACCGCATTCTCGGCGGCTAGTTCAGAAAGTACAGAAAGTATGGAAGTAGTTTTGAAGTTGGATTTGACAAGTGAGGTTAAGAGTACAAAGTGACGAACATTGTTATTTTTAGTCAGTAAAGTACATTTAAGTATTGTGAAGTATCCAGTAAATTATTTAATAAAATGTGTTAGTGGACATCTCTTGTTATAATTTTTGGAACCCACGGAATTTGCAAGGGCGGTTTCCTAGGGGTGGTAAACGTTACAAATTGGTGTCAGAAGCGGAATTTTATGACAAGAGGAGCTCTGAAGTTGTGCTGGAGTGTTCGAGAAGTATTCTCGAGAGTTAGTGCTAACACGGAGGACTAATTTACTGGACATTGTTCGAGGGTTATTTTCGAACAGGAAAATAGTGTTAAGTGCATTTTTGAGACATTGTAGAACATTTTATTAGGACATTAGTGTGATAATTAAATCCCTTGAACTGAGAAGTGATAGAGACACTGAAAAAGACTCATTTGTGTTAGTGCGTGAAAAATTTCTAGAACTTTTCTATTTGGACATTAGTGGAGATTATTAAATTCTCTGAACTGGATAGTGACAAGACTCTGGATAAGACTTTTTCGTGCTGTTTCGAGATTTTTCTGGAAAGTTCCATTACCGATATTGACGTGGCAGTTAAATTTATTTTATTTTAACATAATCGTATGCATTACAACAAGAAGCATGGCTACGGAGAAACAAATGAAGAACCTACTTGCAGAATTTACGAGGATGATGGCACAGCAGTACCAGGAGGAGGAAAAACGGCGTCAAGAAGAAAGAGACGAACAAGAAAAGCGACGTCAGAAAGAAAAAGAGGATGAAGAAAGAAGACGTCAAGAAGAGAAAGGCGAATTAAGAAAAATTATGGAAGACCTGAAAATATGATAGCAAGAGGAGAAAGAAGAACAAGAAAAGCGACGTCAAGTAGAAAAAGAAGAGCAAGAAAGAAGACGTCAGGAGCAAGAAAGAAGACGTCAAGAGGAAGAAAGAAGACGTCAAGAAGAAAGGGACGAATTAAAGAAAATGATGGAAAATCTGGAAATAAGGCGCCAAGAAGAAAAAGAAGAACATGAAAAGGAGAAAGAGGAGCAAAAAAGACAACGTCAGGAGGAAAAAGACGAATTCAGAAAAATAATGGAAGACTTGGAAGAAAGACGCCAGGAGGAATTAAGGAAAATCCTGAGCGATCAAATAAAAATACAACAGGACGCAATCATTTCTGTCAAGGAAGAAGTTAAAGAAGAGATAAACAAGGTCGAAGAAAAAGTAGATAAGGTTGAAGGAAAAGTAGATAAGGTAAAAGAAAAAGTAAATCAGTTTGAAGTAGAAGTAGAGCGCCTTAAAAGACAGCTGAGAGAGAAAGGAGGACAGCTGGTAGCATCATCAGGTCCTCGACTAAAACCTCCCTCGTTTGATGGCCAAAGCTCATGGACAACGTACAAAAGACAATTCGAGGCAGCGGCATCTGTAAATAACTGGGATAATGAGGAAAAGGCCATGGCATTAGTTCTAGCGCTAAGGGGCCAAGCTTCAGAGTTACTCCAAACCATCCCAGTTGAGAAACAAAGCGACTTCAAAGTCTTGGAAGCTGCATTGGACTTGAGATATGGCGCCCGACATCTCGCCCAAGTATACCAGGCTCAGCTAAAATCACGGACACAAAAAGCTGGGGAAAGTTTACAAGAATTCGAAGCTGCGATAGAAAGACTGGCACACTTGGCGTATCCCAATGCGCCAAGAGAATTCAAGGAGCAATTAGCCGTGGGAGCATTCCTAGATGGGATAAGGGACGAAGAGATCAGGCGAGTCCTCAGGATATCCCGATATAATAGTAGCAGCGAAGCCTTGGTGCGTGCACTTGAAGTAGAAGCCGCATATAGAGATACTCCAAGGTCGAGAGTGCAAGCTGTGACTATCGAAGAATCACAACCAGAAACGAACCAGAATCCTGTGTTGATTGAGATGCAGAAAATGTTCACCAAATTATTCGACAAATTGGATAGCTTCGGAAAACAGGAAAAACAACAAAATAAAGGAAAGCCGAGTGGAAGTATTAAATGTTACAACTGCGGCAAGGTGGGACATATGAAACGAGACTGTCGACAGCAGAACTCGGAGAATCAAGTAAATGCTGTGAATGTTGAAGAGAAGCAGGAAAACTATGCCAGGGAGGTTGTGCTGGCTAGGGAATGCAGTGCCCCCAGATAAATAAAGATTTTCCAGCTTCGAGGAATTTCGAATAGTCTACTGTTACAAGGATATGTGAATGGAAGAAAATGTTTGTTTATTATCGACACAGGTACTACGTCATCAATAGTACGACCAGGATTTATATCGGGTATAAAGATTACCAAGAGGCAAAATGAAGTGATCGTCCGGACAGCTACGGGGGACAGGGCTACGGTTCATGGAGAAGTAGACCTGGGTTTGCAGATTGGACAATTAAGGTTCGACCACAGGGTCATCGTGGTTGACATCACGGATGATTTTATTTTGGGGCTGGACATCATGGAACAGTATGGATTTATTGTTGACGTAGGAAAGCGAGTCTTAAGGATTGGGAACGAACAATTTATTCTGTCAAAAGTGAACGACCAATACGAGAAAACCAGGCTATTGACAACGCAGGCAGTCAAGACTCCTGCATTATCCAGAAAACCAGACACAGAAGATTGCAAGCGCTACCCTCAGGTGGGAAAATTGCCGAACATGGTTGAAGTCAACATTGTCAAGGTCGATCTTCCAGACAGTTGGACAAAGAAAACTCTGAGGCAAGAGCAATTGCGCGATGTAGAAATCGGACCCATGTTGAGAGCAAAAGAATGGGGAACGCGTCCAGTATGGGAGGATGTTTCCAACAAAGAAGTGGGGCTGAAGGCTTTATGGTCACAATGGGATTCACTTACGGTCGTAGACGGGCTTTTGAGGAGAGTATGGGAAAGCCCAGATGGGAAGCAGATTGCCATGCGTCTAGTGATTCCCAGGTGTCGTGTACCAGAAGTACTCCAGGAAGCGCATAATGAAACGTCCAGCAGACACTTCGGCATAAACAAGACATTGAGTAGAGCACGGGAACAGTTCTATTGGGTTAATGGTCGCCAGGATGTGGAGGCGTGGTGTCGCAAGTGTAAAAATTGTGCTGTCTGTGGGGAATCATTTTCCACGAGCAACTACAGAAATGAAAGTCGAGAAATGCCGAAGAACGACCGAGAACAGATGACCAAAGCTAGTAACCGATTGAAGGCTCGTTATGATCAGAATGCCAGTACAAGGTGGGAGATCTGGTTTGGCTGTACAACCTACAGCGGAAGGAATGGAGACCCCCGAAACTTCAACCTGCCTGGGATGGACCGTATACTGTTATTACCCGAATTAATGAGCCGTTTTATGACATATTCCAAGACACTTGTGATTCCATGGCTAACTATTAGCGATTTTTTTAGGGGATATTAATTGTCACCACTTTAAATCACTCAGCAAATATCATTTCATCTTAGTTTCCCTTTACTGTAGTATAAAGATTGCATACGAAATAAATTATTATGACTAATATTAATTCGCTATATTATTTTTATGCGACTAGAGAGTAGGGAATATAAGAAATAAGTATACTAAACTTGTTTTAATTTTACTTCACTCTCATTATTCCATATTTTATCTACTATTAAATATTTCATTTTACTAAGATATGAGGAAACCACATAAAAAAATAAAAACCAAAAAAATTAATCTAACACCGGCACCAGCCTACAAGATTTTGCAAACGTTTCTAAAGTTTTTTTTTTGTCAAGTAATTTTGGTCTAAAATTTTCTTACCGAATCTCCCTCGCTCTTGAATTAAAAATCCGGAAATTTTTTCTCGCTCTCGAATTTATAAAGAAAATTTCCCTCGGCTAACCTCGGGAAGATTTTCAAAAAATTTGGACCTCAAAAAAATTTCCGGAAATAATTCAAGCACTAGGGAGATTACAAGTGAAAATTTTTTGCTCAAATAGAAATCCTATTAAATTCGCCCATTTCTAATCACGTATGTGGAAACAACCAAACAGAACAACATTACACTGAAAATTTTTTAATAGTTCTAACAACCAATTAAATTTAGTTACTTCTTGTCATGTGACACAAATCATCCAATCATTTTAACATTACACTGATAACACCATCCAAGGAAATTTTCATTCACTATGACAATAAAATTATTTAACTTTGACAACTTCATAATAACTGCCAAATAAATTTCAAAATGTCACGTTTTGGCAATGCCAATTCCCAATCTAAAAACGCGCTAATCAAAGAAAAATGTTTTGTTGTGTTACGACTTTTTGATTTTATTTTTTCAAAAAATTTTCTGACCGAATATTCCTCTGACATTGACAAATGCCTCATAATTTTATGATAACCTCAAGCAAGTTGCTTGGTAATAGCCCTCCGCCTTCGGCGTCGGGCTATTACCAAGCAACGTGCTTTCGATTGTCATAAAATTATCTCGTACATTATCAATGTCCTAGGGATATAATAGCTGATAATCTCCCTAGAAAAATTATCACTTGTCATCGAGATTGACAGTTCAATAATTTATTTTTTGACAATGTCACCATTACGATTTGGAACTACAAATAACGACTTGATAAATATAGAGGAAAACACGCCATATAATACAATTAAAAGTAAAAGTACATTTGGAATACATTTATGGACTTTTGCGACACTAGAAATTATGAACTAGATAAAAATAAATAAAATAAATTCCAAAAAATTTTCTATGCGAATGCCCCTCGAACGTTGATAAATAGCTCATAATTTGATCACAACTTCCTCAAGAACGTTGCTTTTAGGTAAGCAACGTGCTTTCGGAAACTGTGATAAAATTACTTCGTATTATCAACGTCCTTGGGACATAGATTGGCGGTACATGACCAGTAAGGTGCAACATTTTTAAAATGCATGCCAATCATATATATATGAAAGAAAATACCATGAATATGCCAGAAACGCAAATTTTAGGCAGTCGTCGCGTACAGAAGGGTGTGCAAATCGATTTTTTTTGTTTTTTTTTAAATTTTAAAATGGATGCCAATAGTGCCAAAAGAAAAGCCGTGAAAAAAAAAATCCAAAATCAAAATCATCCAAAATCAAGAATACCAAAAAATTTTACGGTTTAATGTGCGCATCAATATTTGTTTTGCATCCCAATGAATTTCCGCTGGATTCCTTTTCACGGCTTTTCGTTTGGCACTATTGGCATCCATTTTAAAATAAAAAAAACAAAAAAAACAAAAAAAAACAAAAAAAATCGATTTGCACACCCTTCTGCATGCGACGACTGCCTAAATTTTGCGTTTCTGGCATATTCATGGTATTTTCATTCATATATATGATTGGCATGCATTTTAAAAACGTTGCACTTGACTGGTCATATACCGCCAGTCTATTATAGCTGAAAGTATCGACATTCAGGAGGCAGCCAAAAATGCGTGTGCTTCGTTGGTGCCCGAATTTCATTATTATTTAACTTCCTGATTACTTTACTTGTTTGCCCTAGGGCATAAAAGTAAATTTTGTTCTTTTTTACCTATGGGTGTAAGTGACTCACATAACACTAACGTACGTTAAAAAATGCCACCTACAAAGCTAGTAATATGAAATAGTTATTTGTGTAATAAGTGCAAAAAGTGTATATTTGTTGCACGAAAGCATGAAGTTTGTAGCTCGAGACGAAATTGAGAGCTGCAATCATGCGAAGCGCGACAAATATACACTCTTTGCATATGTTGCACGCAACATTTTTTCTACGATCGAATTAAATAGTTTTTCTCATTGTCAACAGTTTCGCAACTAAATATTCAGATTTCAAACTGACAACTGAAAATTAATTCCAGAAATTGTCACTGTCAAACGTCAAAGTAGTGGAAAAAGTAACTTACTTAAGTACTTAAGTAATTAAGTTATTTTTTGCACATTACATCCCAAGCGTATTTGAACAATATAAATTTTCAAAATTTTTTTGCGTTACTATACTTCTACTAAATGTGGAAGTAATAAAATGAAGGCGTCAATGGGAGTCGTGGAGGGAGCGGCTAATACCGAAAAATTTTTTTTGTGGCTCTTGTACTGTCGTGAGCAAAAAAACTAGGACAACTATTTTCTTCTAATGTAAATCTGTCTCTATTTGCACACTTGCAATGAATTTTGATAAATAACTGACAATGCCACAAAAATTAAAGTTAGATGTACACAACTAGATTTTAGCAAAAATACGTTATAAGACTTGTCCCATTTTTTTTTGCTCACGACAGTACGCACACACTAAATCACAATTGTATTTTTTCCTCCCTTTAATAATGGGGTGGTTATTTCCATAAACATTTTAAGGCTCTTGGTTCATGTATACACATTGAATCACAATTTTATTTTTACCCACTTTAATAAGGGGGTAGAAGGGTGGCTAATGCGAAAAAATTTTTGAGGCCCTTGGTTCTCGTATACACTAAATCCCAATTTTATTTTTTAACTCCTTTGATAATAGGGTGGGTGTGGCAATGCGGGTGGGGGAGGGGGTGGATAATGCCAAAAATAATTTGAGGCCTTAGGTTCTTATGGACCTATACTAAATCATAATTTTGTTTTTTATCCTTTTAATAATAATGAGGGGTGGTAATAGAGGTAGTAGCTAATGCCAAAAAGAAATTTGAGCCCTTGTCTTTTGGTACATGTCCTAAATCCTAATTTTATGGACTCCTGCTTGCTTGCTTGACCTGATGTACCCTCATTTACCCCCATTTATCCCCGAGCCCTTTAACGGAATTAGATCAAAATATAATCTAGTTCCAGATCTCGTTATAATACATAAGTGTACTAAATTGTCAATATCATAAACGGTTTCAGAGTAAACGTAGGCACAAAAAAGTTACAGACAGATCGACACACTGACAGACATACATTTTTTTTGTTCAAACTTAAAATCTCTACGTTTAATGACATTCTAAGCCTATTTGAACATTCTTTTTTTTGCGTTACTATACTTCCACTTGATGTCGAAATAAAATGAGACCAAAAATCTGTAAACATTTCGTTAACATGGCCATAATACATCTGAAAAGTGAACTCGATAAAAAATGTTCGAAATTCGAATTTCGCTAAATCAGAAAAAGTTCTTACTTGGACAAGTTCTTGACTTTATAATCGCTCACGAGATCTATTCCGAAGGTGAGAGTTTGCGCATGGTGATCGGATAGACCTGGTCAAAATTATCAGCTGATGTTAGTGGTTATGTAATCAATTTTGCTATTGGTTATTCTGTTGCTTATACTAGCTATTCTTGTTGGGGTGTTAATAGGAGAAGTTAGTTCAAAATGTTCAAATCGATTAAGTTACTGTTTTTCGGTGATATTTTCAAACTGTCTATGTTGAAGTCACCGGATAAAATAATATATTTAAATCTTTTGGTTGCGATAACTAGGGGAACTATATGATGATACAATGATACAAAAATCATTTTTATTCGAAATGGCACAGTATTCAAAATGCATTTCTACAGAAAGATCACACATGGACTTACAATCACTACTAATTGCATTTTTAGCGTAAATAACTGAACCACCGTGTATTAATTTTTGACAAAAATAGTTAATTTTTGAAAAGCCAATGAGCAAGAATTTTAAAAATGCATCAATTTATTATTTTTTCATTATACATATTATATAAGCCGAGTATATAATAAAAGGAAACTATAAAAAAAGTTATTTTGTAAAAAAAAATCATTTTAAAATTCAAATTTTATCGGAACAAAACCACGTGACTATAAACGGTACTGATGTCATCTGGCATAACGTTTTAGTTTCCTCCATAGACCGCAGATTTCTAAATTCACCGGCGGAGCGCATCAGTAAGAAATAACATTATATGATTGGCTAATTTGAAAAACACAGCCAATCAGCTTCGTATTTTATCCACCCAGCGGTAAATTTAGAAAAGTACGGAGACAAGTGACAAGTTTGATAGCTTTGACAGTTTACATCTGCTAGTGCTGAAATATTAAATTGTGTGTTAATTAAATGTTAAATTTTAGTCTGCTGACCTTTAAATATCGATTTGTTTATTTTTGTAAAAATTATTAGTGTATTAATTTATCTAAGTGGTAAAAATGACGAACAGCGACTTTGTGCAAGCTCAAAGTGACAATTTGCCGAAAATCGACGTGTTTATGATGAGCAATTTTTTGGTAATAATACCGATTATATCAGTGCAGAAATTGGAGGTGGAAAAGCGACAAGGATGCATCATTCATTGTTCGTAACAATAAATTTGTTTACGCTCACTTTTATCCTTTTACTGCAGTTAGATTTAGATACCTAACCTCAGAATATGTAAACATAATGCATTATTTTAATATTTTTATCAACATTAACTATTGTTTTTCGTCCCAGATTATATAACTTTTTTATATTAAATAGTTTGCCACCACTAAGTACATAGATTAAATATCTGTTGAAAATAATACTAATAAACACTGCCAATGCTAAATGCCGGATGACGTCACACGCAAATGGCGGGAAACTTGCTTCGTTTGAACATGTCTAAATTCTCAGCGAAACTAAATTATTTTTTTATCCTTTAATTCCTGTAAAAAAAAATAAAAAATACATGGAAAATAACGCTTTTTAGTGATCTATTATTCGGTGATGTCAAAAAAATGTATGCATTTTGCTCATTAGGTATACGATACAATATCCTTTAATAGAAAACAAATAATACCTTTTCCCAGTCTAGGAGTTTTTCCAATGAAAATGAATTTAACCCCATGCCATTTAGAGGGCTTATAGGGGGTCTATTCCGAGTGTGTATGCAAATTTCTGACTTCTGTTGTTCCTGTAGAAACGCCGCCAGCTTGAAAAAATGGTTGAATTTAGTTTTTGGAAATATATCGCTCCCTGTCAAAGTTATGAAAAAAATATAGATATTTTTGCAGAGCTTGAAACTCTCTATACTTTTTTCTCTTGCAATTAGTGCGAGAGAGGTATGAATGAATAGGTTGAAAAATATGTTTCTCCTTTCTTGCGTCTTTAGTAAGTCTTACGTTAAAAAACATTGGTATTATCACGAAATGAATTACAAAAAGAAAATTGAACATTTCGACATGACCACCAACAGAAAATGCAGCACAATAATACACTTATAGAACATAATATCATCGTGGGCCTGGCGCAGAACCTATCGTGGGCCCGAACCAATTACCAACACAGCCAATCCCGCATTACCACCACTTCTCAAATTAATATTTTGCGAATGTGAGGCGAAATAGGGAGCAGCTTGTGGTTGTCGCAAAGCATCAGACACGAAGTGTTCCATAATATGCCAAAACTGCAGCCGAGAAACTTGCGAAAATGTATCAGACGTCCCCAGCGTACTTGAAGAAGATAAAATTGATGAGAAAGGCACAGCGATGATGAACAAAACATGTAAAAATGACACTGGGCATATTGAAGATGAAGAAATTGAAATGAAGTTGTGTCGAGAAAGGAATCGACGAGATTCAACCAGGACCATCAAAAAAAACACATTAAAAATAGAGTTAATATTTTACAGCAACGACAAACCGTGTATTAAGCCGGGGATACATCTGGGAAACGTTGCCATTCATTCGCGTTGTTGAACATTTATTTCTATGCGTTCGTCAAATGTAGACGGTAGTTTACAAGGATTTGCAAGGAATAAATTGTTGCGCGAATGGCCAGCAGTGCGAACGAACGTTTTCCATCAGCTGTCGGTAAAAATGAAAAGATCAAAGAGAATGCGAACGAATGAATGTCAGCAAACGTTGCTGTGTGGACGTGTTTAAATAATTTGCAGTCGTTCGCTACCATTTGTCACAAACAAACACACGCTTCGCAAATTAGTGGAACGCTACGAATGCTGGACATCACACGTAATTCGTTCATATGTATCATGTTACTATAGAAACGTTTCGAGAATGTTTGCGAATAAGCAGCAATTATGGCAAAGCAAATGAATGCGAACGAATGGTAACGTTTCTCAGATGTATCCCCGGCTTTAGATCTCTTGGGGACAACACGAAGAAAACGTGTCTTGAACTCTACTACTATGGTGATGTGGAAAAGAGTTTTATCGGAATAATTTTCGGCCCGCGGCAATGTTTGCAGTGCTGTAAAAGTATACATGTTGATATTGAGTAAAAATATTGAAAAATTTCGGCATGGTATTTGTACTGGGTGGAGCAAATTATGGCAGATAGGCAAAAACCGATATAGGTGTCCTGAGCCCGACATTCGAGAAACAACCAATGGCGCAAACTGCGATCGTCTATATTTTTCAACTACCGAGCTACAGAGCGTTTTTGCTACCAAGTGTCGAATGGAAAATCGAGTAGCACATTTTAAGGCAGAATATGTTGCTGATAAGAAGAAAATTATGCATTCCTCAGTTTTCGAGATATAGACATAACATATCTTTTTTAAATGGAATACCCTGTAGATTATTTCATCATTCGATCACAACTTAAATTAGCTATCCAATGTATATAACATACAAAAGTGGTTAATTTTCGAAAAATTTAATATATTTGTGAGGGGGCAATGGAAAACTATTAGCAACAATAACACTTATAATATAAAATAATTTTGCCAAAAATAGGAAAAACTAAACTACAATAAATGTTTGAATTGTCTTCCATTGACATCTATGCATATTTATGGCATTTTTAATATTTATCGAGAAGGCTATGGTAAAAAAAAGAAAATTGAAATAATCTTAAATGTCAAAATTAGTTTGGGAGTTAATTGTGAGTCATTGTTAAAAATGATTTAATTTAGTAATGGTGAAAAATATGATATGATTAAGTGTTTTATAGAATGCGGAGAAAATTCAAATTTAGCTTCCAAGCTTTATTTTAATATGTAAGTTATAGAGAGCAAAATTGTCAAGTGCCGCCTAAACAAGAATTTTAGATATCCAGAAAAGAGACAGCCAGACATAAAAATATTCAAAAGGCTACAACAAAATTTAAAAGAGTTTGGATCATTTGTAAAATCTCAAGCAAAAATATATAATAAAGCAGGTAGAGAAGCTGTAGAAAATATTGTTTTAGAAACTGTAGTTAGAAAATTATATAACGTCTTATTTAACTGAATATGATTATGTAATTTTCGGAGGAGATTTTAATGTAGATCTTTTGAATCCCAATAGCTCGAACTCCAAACAAATTATATCATTTCTAAGTAAATATAATCTTAATCAAATGATCTCTAGTCCTACGCGCGTGACCAATAATTCCAGCACCCTTATAGACTATATCGTCACATCTAATAATGACATAATACTTGAAGTCGACGTCGCAAATATGGAAGATATCTCCGACCATGCCCTTGTTAGTTGCAAACTCGATATTAAAAAAGAAGTAAGGAAAGCAAAAATGGTAACTTATAGAGACTATAAGTCTTTTAATTATGAAAACTTTCTCAATGATCTAAATTCTATCAAATGGGATAATATTTTCGATATAGTTGACGTCAATGATATGTTACAGTTTTGGAATCACAATATAAATGATTTATTCCATCTTCATGCACCATATAAAACTGTTAGAGTTACGAAACCTCCGGCTCCATGGTTAACTGAAAACTTGAAATTATTGATGAGGATTAGAGACAAGGCCTATCTTAAATATAAAAAATGTAAAACTAATCAACTTTGGAGTGAATATAAAGATATTAGGAATTTAGTGAATCGTTCTGTAAAACTTGAAAAAAAACATATTTTAACCATACATTAAAAACTAACCCTCGCTACTTTTGGCAGTCTACGCCGGTTAAATATTATCAACTCCGAGCGCCAGGTAACCTCTGATCTGACAAATGTTGATGCGGTTAACGATTTTTTTATTAATCAAGCAACTCAACTAACGGCAAATCTGAACACCAATCCTGATATTCTCAAGAAATATGAAAATAGCAAACATCCGAATATTGACGAAGAGTTTGTATTCGGTGAAGTTTCTACGGAGGAAATAGATCGTATTGTCCGCCAATTGAAGTCCAATGCTATTGGTTCTGACAACATTAATTTAAAAATGCTAAATTTGGTTTTTCCACATCTAACTATCTACTTTACTCACATTATAAATAAATGTCTAATAAATGGCATTTTTCCATAAGTTTGGAAAAAGGTCAATGTTTTGCCTATTCCTAAAAACGATAGCCCTACTGAACTTTCTCAGTTCAGAACCCTTAGCATTCTGCCTACCTTGTCTAAGGTGCTTGAAAGGATAGTTGCCGACCAACTAAACAAATATTTAATAAATAATAGTTTACTACCATCTATCCAATCAAGTTTTAGAGCTAATCACTGCATTAGCCCACATTGCAGACGACATCTTTAGAGCTAATGATAGAAAATGTAATTCTTGCTTAATCTTGTTAGACTTCAGTAAAGCAGTAAAGCATTCGACCTTGAATCATCAGACTCTTTGTAAAAAGCTTAAATATTTTAGTATAAGGGGCAGTGCTTTACTATTTTTTCAAAACTACTTAAGTCATAGATACCAACGTATTGTAAATAATGGCCTGTTTTCCAGTTTTAAATCGGTCGATGCTGGTGTTCCGCAAGGCAGTATTTTAGGCCCTCTTTTATTTTCAATCTATACCTCCGACTTCAGCAATTTTCTCCAAACATGCAATGTTCATCAATATGCTGATGATACTCAAATATATCTTTCATTCGACTTTACTGAAATATGCACTGCAGTAAATAATATTAATTCCGATCTAAATACTATTACCGATGTTTCAAGTGCTCATAGTTTAGTTCTGAACAAAAAAAAAAAAACCGAGTTACTAGTCTTTGGTACTCAAAATGTTTTAATAGAAAATAATCCATTGTTTAATATTACCCTAAATGGACAAAAGTTAACTCCCAAACAAGAATGCAAAAACTTAGGTATTTATTTTGATGTGCAGCTCAGATTTACAAAGCATGTAAACTACTTAATTAAAAAATCATATGGTAAGCTTAAATCTTTTTATATGCATAAAGATGTACTAGACCCTGGTGTAAAACTCAAGCTCTGTGACTCATTGATCTTGCCGACTCTTTCCTACTGCGACGTACTCTATTGGCCAGCATTAACTAAGCGAGACCGCCTAAACCTACAAAAAATTCAGAATTCCTGTATTCGTTACTGTTATAGTCCGCGAAAATTGCAGTCAGGTTGGCTCCTATTACAAGAAAGGTTCTTACTTCATCTATCATGTTTAACATTCAAAATAAACTTACATCGGGAACCAACATATCTCTACAATAAACTACTGAAAGGCTCAAATGCGCATAGTCGCAACACCCGACGCTGCAATCTATAAACTGTTCCTAAGCACAGAACCTCGCAATTCCAAAAAGCTTTTTCTTATAATGCTACGAAAGTCTATAATAAACTCCCCCCTGCTCCAGCGTAGTCTCATTTCGGAAAAATGTAAAAAAATATCTAATACAACAAAGACCGTAATTCTTATTTCTTCTTTTTTTTATGTACCCCTGTAAACTTTCTGTATGAAAAGACATCATTGTGTTGTTTTATTTATTTACAAATAATGTGAATAATATCTTATTGATGGTTGCGTGGAAGAACGAGAAATCGAACGTCGCCATCACAATAAATAATAACTTATATTGTATTATAACAAAAAGAAATAAAGACGTTATTTATTATTTATTTATTGTATACTACAGTCATTTGGTGCTCAAAAAAGAAGTTACCTGGGAAGTTTTCCGGGAGTTTTGAAAATTGGTGATTTTATAGATTCCGATGTGCTCTTTCCGAATTTCTACTTTGCCACCTAGTATCTTTGCCGCTCCCCCCACCATATTGGAAAAATGGCGCCTAAAAACCGTTTTTTGACAATATCTCCTTTCCGATTAGTGATGCCGCCGAGACGAGACATTTCTCGGTCTCGTCTCGTCTCGCCTCGTCTCGTCTCGACTTGTCGAGACGAGGATAATTTTTTTTCTCGTCTCGAAAAATCGAGACGAGACGAGATTTTTAAAGTCGAGATCTCGCCGAGACGAGACGTGATCGAGAATTTCTCGACTATTTTTTATTGTAAAATTGTTTATTGTAAAATTGTTTTACATTTGAATTTCAATTATTGAAACATTTGATCCATCAAAGTAAAATTGACGGCATTTACGTGTTAAAATGATAAACTCGACGGCAGATCGTTTTTTGTGTTTCTTCTCCCTCTCGTCGCGTACATTTTCTGACTGGTTGAAGAATATTTTACTTTACACCTTATAAAATTAATTGGTGTATTACTGAGACGACGCGACGATAAGAAACAATACAAAACAAAGGCGTATTTAGAACTGTACGTTTTAATATAATATAAAACGGGGAATTGCACATATAAAATAATAGCAGGAAAATTAATAATACAGACTCGTCAATTAGGTGTGTATCGTATTACGCCATGCCATTTTTTACTGGTGCTGCCTCTTGGAAATGAATATAATTTAGGCAAGTGTAATGTTGCCAATTTCCGTATTTCTCAGAAATGGTTGTTCGAAATTTTTGTAATTAATCTTATATATTTACTTACTATAGAAACTAGCAACAACGTATATATTTTCAATATAATACGAACTTGATTAATTTAAATTATTAAATCTTATATCTTCTTAGAGTATATGGTATAGAGGCAAAAAAAGTCTTAAAATATGGAGAAAATTAAAATTCGCATTATTTCAAATAGTTCTTTTAGTTATAGGTACGTTTAAAAATTAAACAAAAGTCAAATATTCATATAAATTGAAGTGTAACTTTATAATTTAATAAATAGAGATTTCACGTCTCGCGGCAACACTATTTCCGATTTATTTTACGATAAAAACAGTTATATAGTAAATTAAACTAGAGAAAAATTAGTTTTTTTAATAACCTTTTATTTGTAAAATGAATAGTTTTAGCGTACGAGCGCCGCAAAATCTACTCCAACATGGGTTTTGGCCAGCCCCGGAAACCTTGTTAAAACTTATTTCTTGCAAATGCAAAAAGGGATGTGAGAAAGCCTGTGGTTGCAGAAAGGCTGGATTAAAGTGCTCCATTATATGCACGAATTGTAGTGGTATCTGTTATAATTCGCAAATTCTATCACAAGATAGCGATGAAGATGAAGAAACGGAGACTGTTCTCGAGCAAACGTATGATGAAATCCAGGACGAAGAGGATTGCAATAAAACTGATAATCCCATTGCAGATTATGTGGATGAAATTTCTATCTGTGACGTTTTGATCGGTACTGAAGACGATGAACTCGCAACACCTGGTCCATCAAGAATAGCGAAGCGAAGGAGAATGCGCTAAATTTTGGAATAGTGCATTGCATGTGGATTAGGCCTACTGGGGATACCACGATAAAAAAACGCGCCACTTACTCTACCTCATGGTGGTGTGGAAATGAGTTTTTTGGCCAAAACGCATGTTGGAGTAGATTTTGCGGCGCTCGTACGCTAAAACTATTCATTTTACAAAAAGAAAAGTATACAAAAAAATTATAGGAAATTTTCTCTAGTTTAATTTATTATATAACTATTTTTATCGTATAATGAATCGGAAAGGAGATATTGTCAAAAAACCGTTTTTAGGAGCCATTTTTCCAATATGACGGCAGGAGCGGCAAAGATACGAGGTGGCAAAGTAGAAATTCGGAAGTAGCACATCGAAATCTATAAAATCGCCAATTTTCAAAACTCCCGGAAAACTTCCCAGGTAAAACTACCAAATGACTATACTAGTAAGAGAACATTATATAATAATATATTATATCGTCTCGGGGGTGAGCGTAGAGACGACTTCAATGTGAATATCAGTCGATATTCCGTTGAAGCAACGTCGAGCGCGGTTAGTACTTGAATGGGGTCCCATCTTGGGAAATACAGCGTTCTCGTCCCACCTTCTAGCGGCTTGTATATTAGTGTATACGCGGAAGTTACGTAATTTCAGACGAGGATTACGTAGTGTGTATACCATCCTTCGGAGGGGATGTAAAGCAGGCGGTCCCTTGTCTATTAAATGTTAGGCAAGTAAAAGATCCCTACTCTTCTTAAGGGAAGAGGTTCGGCAAAATTTCCAGGTTGGGGGTAGCTCGTCTCCTGGCGTCGGTGATAGGCCCTGGTAGCGGAAATAGGCCGACGTTAAATAGTTAAAAAAAAATTATATCGTCTCGCGAAATACAGAAAAATTTAGGAATACCAAAAATAACTGCGTTGCGTTGCTTAACAAAAAATAAATCCAAACCCTACAAAATTAGGATTAGTCACCATCTATACTTTCAAAGGTGTCTCGATTTTTGCCAGTGGTTTTTGCGTCGGTGCAATGAAGTGCCAGGAGTTGAAGGAACAATTATATGGGCAGACGATATCCATATAAGGAGTTCCGGAATTTTTAATCGGCATAATAAGCACCATTGGGCTCAAGAAAGTCCGCACATAACCGCTACAGTTAATCGTCAAGGATGATTTTGATTTAGTGTATGGTGTGGTCTTCATTTTTTTCATTGTAATTTGAACACCGAAAATTTTATTAACATTCTACGACAAGAAATAGAGCCCTTTGAAGACAATATGTCTGTAAAACAATTTCAAAGATTAATTTACAAACACGATGGCGCCCCAGGCCATACGTCAAATGAAACACGAAATTACTTAAATGCTCAATTTGGGGAGGATTGGATAGGTATCACTCAGGACCAGTTTATAATGTCTAGTTAGTTAAGTTAACTAAGTTGATAACTAACAATTAATTTAGCTACCTGGACATTAATAAACAACAAAATAGTTTAGATATTGTTTAATTTTTAGGAAATAATGGTCCTATTTTGTGGCCAGCTAGATCTCCCAATTAACCCCTGTCGACTTTTGGCTTTGGGGTTATTTAAAAAATATTATATATAGAGAACGTTCTAATAACATAGAAGAATTGGAAAACAAAAAATTAGCTGCATTTTGGACAACAACTCCTATCATGATTGGAAATGCAAAAAATGCTGTAAGAAGATGTCAAAAATGCATAAATGTCAATGGAAGACAATTCCAATATTTATTGTAGTTTAGTTTTTCCTATTTTTGGCAAAATTGTTTTATATTATAAGAAGTGTTGTTGTTAATAGTTTTCCATGGCCTCCTCACAAATATACGAAATTTTTCGAAAATTATCCGCTTTTTCTAGAGATAAATATGACATATGATATATCGTTGGATAGTTAATTATATATACACCTTGCCCTCAGATCAATATGTAGTATCCTCCGTTCGGTGTCAGAACGTCACACAATTTAAAGCTATCTACTAACAAAATTTGGATCACCTTTACTATGTACATCTTGGTCGGTCCTAAAACGTCATTCTTTCGTTTTGTGCCAAACGCGACAGAAGCTATATAAAAAAAAAGTAAGAAAAATTAGAATATTTCACGAGAAAATGGGAAAACACCACCGTAAATATCATAAGGAGAGGTATGAAAGATTGGAGAAACAGGTACGTGCTCTGGAAAATGTTGTCGCACGAAAATTAAACACGGCCGGATCGAGCCATTTCGGCTCACCTCGGAGATCTCGTACTAGGTCCCGAACTCCAACTAGTGATACGAGATACTCCACTCTTGAATACTCCCGGTCCAGATCCCGATTAAACAGCAGAAGTATTTTGGAAAAATCTGATTCAGAGGGTAAGTTAGAATAACTAAATAAATTAGTAATTAGAAATGGCCAAGATGTAAAAACAGATGGTGGGCCGACAGCCATTCTCACTCATATGCCTTATGAAATGGAGGTTCCATTGTATTAAGAAGTAATAAATTGACAATTAAATCAAAGAATAATAAAAACGTGCGAAATGGGGTCTATTTCACAGACGGCCCGGTGGGCTTGTCATTCGTTTAATTAAAGATATGGAGGTTCCATTTCTTAGATTCTAGATGGTTCAGAATTAACTTAGTCAGGTTGACTATATAGTGAAATATTTTCCAGCTTAACCCGAGGAGGTGCCTCGACAGGAAGATGTATCGGAAGATAGATAGCCAGAAATTTTGAACGTTTTAGGGAAATTAGCACAACCAGGCGTTGACAATTCTGAAGCCATCCACAGTGAAATTTCGCAAAAGTGGGAGATAATTCTAAAATATGGACTTGATGCGGATACCTGTAACCTAATCACAAAGAAATATACACGAATAAGTAACTGTTCACTTTCCGATGCGCCTAAATTAAACCGTGAAATTAAAGCATCTCTTCCTCCAGGGTCAATCAGTAGAGATGAGAGATTGGCCTCACTTCAGTCCCAAATTGGATATACCTTGTCAGCAGTGGGAAAAGCTTTGACAATTCTTTTAAATGGAAGTGGGGTGGGAGAAAATAGAATCCCAATCATTGAATCCTCAGTGACAGCGGGAAAATTGGCTCATTTACATTTTGAAAAATTAAAATCAAGACGTGCTTTAGTTTCAACCGACCTCAACAAAAGCTTCAAAGACACTCTTTCAGAGGCTCATTTAGATGGTTGGTTATTTGGGGCAGACCTAGGTGAACGCATGAAAGTGGCCAAATCTCCAGAAAAATCAGGCCAGGACTTGAAAATTGCTTCATGCTCAAGAAAGAATACCTCAATTACCAACACTTCGAAATCTTTAAACTTCAAGAGTCCGATCCGTCGTTACTACAGAGACCAGCGACAGACCGGACAAAAACCAGGATATTTTCAGAACCATCCCTACCAGCATTAACGGAAATACTACCAGCCCAATCGTTTCAACAATCCGCAACAATCAACAGGGGGACCTCAAAAGAAAACCCAGCATCAGTCGATCAACAAGGACAAGAAATAAATGTAAGAAAGTATGCTGGCCGATTAGTTTTTTCTCCTAACATGGAAGGAAATAACTTCCGATATTAACATTCTAAATTGTGTTGGAGGATACAAAATTCCTTTTAATGGGGCAGTTGCTCAGGCCGTCTTACCACCGCAATTTATTGGGTCCGATGCGGAGAAAGCGTCTCTTCGCTTAGCGATTAAGGATCTTTTAGATATGGGGGCTATTACAAGATGTACCCCTTGCAAGGCCAAATTTTGTCCTCTGTTTTCTTGAGGCAAAAACCTGATGGTTCAAATCGATTGATTTTAAATTTAAAATTTCTAAATAAATTCGTGTCCACGAATCATTTCAAGTTGGAAAACCGATCCATGGCTTCAAAATTAATGTGAAAAGACTGTTTTTTAGCAAATATTGATTTAAAGAATGCTTATCACTTAATATCAATCCATCCGAATGATAGGAAGTTTTTAAGATTCCAATTTGAAAATTCCCTTGCCCTTTGGGCTATGTAGTGCACCATTGGTATTTACCAAGTTGATGAAACCGTTGGTTTCCCTACTGAGAGGAGAGGGTCTCTTATCTGTAGTGTATTTGGATGATTTTTTCCTTGTTGGCAAAACCTACGCAGACTGCGTTAGGAATGTCTCAGAGACTTGCTTTTTACTAAGACATTTAGGCTTCATAATTAATGAGGGGAAAAGTCAATTAACACCATCTTACACTTGTAAATTTCTTGGTTTCATTTTTAATAGCTCTTGTATGTCCTTACAGCTCCCAACTGAGAAACAAATTAAAATGATGAAATACCGGGTGTAAACGAATAGTGGGCCGCCCCTGTAACTTCCTTATTTTTAAAGATATCCAGATGAAATTTTGTATGGTGAAATTAGGTCAGATTTCCAACTTTTTGAGACCTATCCGCCGTATTTATCACTTCCGGTTTCACCGAAAATGGCCCCAATAGCCTTTTCTAAATGGGTCACCCTGTATGTTTTTACATTTTTGAAATAAAGATCACATTTTGGATACATTTATACTATTTTGAACAATTTATACAGCGTTGCACGAAAAATAATTCGAATTTTAGTTGTCAATCTAGATGGCTGCAAATATGTTAAAATTATTTTTGTTCCAATGTAATTCATATAAAAAATACGAAAACGTAAATATGTCCAATAATACATCATACAGGGTGCTGTAAACTTATTAAAATCACATTTTTCAAAATGACTCATTTGTTTTAAATATTATGATATGGGCCACACAGATATTCAGAAAGCTCTATTTAGTACGAGTTAAACAGTACCAAAAGTTCCGTGATGTGTAATCGTTACCGGCAGGAATGACAATTTTTCTTAAGAAATTTATGATTTATATCTAACTTCAATTAAATTTTGATCAACCCTGTATATTTCTGTTAATATTTTATGATTATGTCACCCTCCGCAGGAGACATAATGGGCTTCTGACTCATTATTGTTGCGTATCATAAAATATTACCACAAATATACAGAATTGATCAAAATTTAATTGAAATTAAATATATATCATAAATTTCTTAAGAAAAATTGTCATTCCTGCCGGCAACGATTACACATTACGGAACTTTTGGTACCGTTTAACCCCTACTAAATAGAGCTTTCTGAATATCCGGGTGGCCAATATCATAATATTTAAAACAAATGAGTCATTTTGAAAAATGTGATTTTTATGAGTTTGCAGCACCCTATATGATGTATTATTGGACATATTGGCGTTTTCGTATTTTTTTTTATATGAATTACATTGGAACAAAAATAATTTTAACATATTCGCAGCCATCTAGATTGACAACTAAAATTAGAATTATTTTTCGTGCAACACTGTATAAATTGTTCAAAATAGTATAAATTTATCCAAAATGTGATCTTTACTTCAAAAATGTAATGGTCCATTTAGAAAAGACTATTGGGGCCATTTCCGGTGAAAGCGGAAGCGATACATATGGCGGATAGGTCTCAAAAAGTTGGAAATCTTACCTAATTTCAGCATATAAAGTTTCATCCCGATATCTTTAAAAACAAGGAAGTTACAGGGGTGGCCCACTATTCGTTTACACCCGGTATATTAAAAGATTTGAAACGATCAAAAGCTGTTCAATCGGAGAATGGGCTCAATTTGTGGGCCTGTTAGTTTCTGTATGTCCTGCCGTAAGTTATGGTTGGGTCTATACAAAAAGTTTTGAGCGCGCAAAATACCTTGCTCTCATGGATACTAGGAACAATTATGACGAAAGAATGTCAATTAACAGCACTCTTTATACCGAGCTTAGTTGGTGGAAAGAGAACATCATCATGTCCAGTTGTCCAATAAGATCATATTCGTTCAGTATGGAAATTTTTTCTGATTCATCTTTGAGCGGTTGGGGTATAATTTCTGGCGAAAATCGATCTCACGGGTTTTGGAGTGTTAATGATAAAAGAAACCACCTAAATTATTTGGAGTTATTATCGGCATTTTTTGGCTTGAAGTGTTTTGCATCTCATTTATTAAATTGTGAGATATTAATGAGAATTGATAATACAACAGCCATATCATACATTAACAGAATGGGTGGTATTCAATTCCCGAAGTTAAATGAATTTGCCAAGGAAATATGGCAGTGGTGTGAGAGTAGGATCATTTGGGTCTTTGCCTCATATATCAAATCTTCGGAAAATAAAGAGGCCGATTCAGAATCGCAACGTTTATCTCAGGATACTGAATACGAATTAAATTATTCTGCTTTCATAAAAATCAAAGAACATTTCTGCGAGTTCGATATTGACCTTTTTGCCTCGCGAAGTAATAAAAAATGCGAAAAATTTATATCTTGGGTTCAGGATCCCGAAGCTTTCTCTGTTGATGCCTTTACAGTGAATTGGTGTGATCTTAAATTCTATGCTTTCATCTTTTTCTATGATTTTAAAAGCTTTACGTAAAGTCATAAACGACCAAGCTGAGGGAGTCCTGGTTGTTCCCAAGTGGCTTTTACAACCCTGTTTCTGATTTTTAAATCATTAGTTGTAGGAGACCCATTGATATTCATCCTAATGAAAAATTGTTATTTTCTCTGGACAGGAACCCGCATCCATTATTGCACAACCTTTCCCTGGCAGCAGGGAGATTGTCAGCAAGGCTATGAAAAAACGGAGTGTACCTGACGCTGCAATTACTGTGCTTCTAGCCTTTATTTCAAACTCGACATGGAAACAGTACGAATGTAGTCTTAAGAAATGGTGGATCTTTTGCGATGGCGATTATAAATGTGCTTTAAAGGTCTCGGTTTCGAAAACTCTATCCTTCTTAACATCTCTGTTTAATCGGGGGGCGGCTTACGGGTCTCTGAACTCTGCACGTTCCTCTTTGCCACTAATTTCACCAGGTCTAGGAGAAGACTTTCGTTTAAAAAGATTTTTCAAGGGCCTATACAACCTAAAGACTCCTAGTCCAAGGTATTCAACCACATGGGATCCCTCAATTGTTATTAGTTATTTAGGCTCCTTGTTTCCTATTGAGGAGATCTCTATAGGTCTTTTAACTAAAAAACTCGCGATGTTAATTGCATTAGTGACCGGTCGCAGGGTACAGACTCTTGCTTTTATTCATATTAATAATATAACTAGGACAGCCAATGGTTTTGAAATCAGAATATCGGATCGCATAAAATCTTCGGGTCTCAATAGATTACAGCCTGTCTTGATTTTGCCTAGTTTTGAAAATAAACTGGAGGTTTGTGTAGCAACTACTCTTGACTTCTACTTAACTAGAACAAAGGATAACAGAAATCAAAGTCAATCACGACTATTTTTAACTACCAAGAGACCATTTCATACTGCAACAGCTCAGACAATAAGTCGATGGATTCGAACCACCTTGAAAGAAAGTGGGACTAATTCAGAGTTGTTTAAAACACACAGTACACGACATGCCTCAACCTCAGCTGCTGCTCGTAAGGGGATTAGTTGGGACGTTATTAGAAACACGGCTGGTTGGTCTAAGGGATCAAGTTGCTTTGCTACCTTTTATAACAGACCTCTTTGTCATAAAACTGATTTTGCTAAAGCTGTTTTCAATTAGTATTTGAATTAATTTTAGTCTTTTTATTATATGTCTTATGTGAGCTAATTTATGTGTTTCGATTATATTTTTTTCTGTTTATATAGAATAAGTGTTGTCTAGATGACCATGTGAAACTATGTATACTACATTAAAGTACCAGTTTCTATATTATACAATTGAATTTATCTTTATATTACATGCATTAATTACCGCAAGCTCTAAACATCTTCATATTGATCTGAGGGCAAGGTGCATACATAATCAAATGATCAAACGAACTTACCAAGTGAAGTTCGATCTTGATTATATGTAGCACCTTGCGTGAAGATCAGTCCCACCACTCCCAATCGTATTGTGACAAGCAGGCAATAACCCCAAGGGAAGTTGCGACAATTAGCTTTAAAGAAATGACGTTTTAGGACTGACCAAGATATACATAGTAAAGGTGATCCAAATTTTGTTAGTAGATAGCTTTAAATTGTGTGACGTTCTGACACCGAACGGAGGATACTACATATTGATCTTCACGCAAGGTGCTACATATAATCAAGATCGAACTTCACTTGGTAAGTTCGTTTGATCATTTGATGTAAGTTGTGATTGAATAATGAAATAATTTACAGAGTGTTCAATTAAAAAAAAACACAAGTTATGTCTATATCTGGGAAACTGAGGCATGCATAATTTTCTTCTTATCAGCAACGGATTGTAATTAAAAAAGTGCCTTAAGAATGTGGTACTCGATTTTCGATTCGACACTTGGTAATTGAGATATAGATGTCATCCAAAAATGCCAATTTTCCAAAAACGCTCTGTAGCTCGGTAGTTGAAAAAGATAGAAGATCGCGGTTTGCGTCATTGTTTGTTTTTCGAAAATCGAGCTCAGAACACCTATTAATGGTTTTTGTCTATCTGCCATAGTTTTAGAGAAAACCTCAAATCCCTTCTAATTTGGTCCACCCCTATACATGCCCTACAAATTAGCAATATCTATTTTTAGACAATTTTAAGACAAACTTACCAAAGACGCGAATAAGGAGAAAAACATTATTTAACCCATTCAATTTCATCTTTTTTGTGCTATAAATCGTAAAATATTAATTCTAAGAAAAAATTAAAGGATAAAAATTAATATTTCATAACTTTGACAGGAAGCGAGATACTTCAAAGAAAAGAAACAACAATTGTTTTCGAGTTTCCACCGAGAAAACTGAGGTCAGAAAGTATACACACTCGGGATAGACCCTTCCACGAGCCCTAAAAGCGGCATGGAGTTACATTTATTTTCATGACCACTAATTATTTCAATACATACAGACTGGACTGTAACTAAGTCACTGCAAATAATGTTAGAAGTAGTAAAAAACCTATCAGTAGAACTTGCAACCAAATTAAATCGCAAAATTAAATATCAAAGAGATGTACAATTTCAAGCTTCAACACCTTGCTATTAGAAAAAAATTATTTGCCACTATATTTCATCAAGACAAATTTTCTTTAATCCAGTTGAAAATATGTTACACAATATTGAGATATAGTCAACCTCTGACACACAACTTCAAGAAGTTAGTTTACCAAAGCCCTAATTTTAAAATCTCTGAAGCCATGCCCAAGATACGATAATTTGTTTAATGGAGTTTCTAAAAGCATTTAATCGAGTTCTGCGTCTTCTTCTTTTAAATACATTTTAATTAGATATCATGTTTAATTCGGTATGGTAAACTTTCTGTATGGAAAACGACGGTAATTTTTATTTTTATACTTTATTTAATTTTAAATCTACCGTCTTTTTTCTTGGAGCTGTCACAGAAATATCTAAGAATAAACGTACAGTTGAAATCACAAATCTTGTCGTTTACATCATCATCTTTTAATTTCCGAATCAAATCGACTCATGGTCACACAAAATGGCACGCATGGGCGTATCAATGTTTGCAAAAGGGAAATATTTTGAAATGAAAATACAAGGTGACTCAATAAAATTCAGTTTTTAAAAAATCATAACAGTTATTTAAACTGTTGCAACAATTTTATTTTGAAATTAAGATACTACATACATGCGGATTTTATTTTTTAAACACTGCGTTATCCAAATATCGACCATCTTGCCTACAACATTCCTCCAATCTGGTCCTTAAATTTTGGAAAACTCGTCGACACATTTCAACAGAAATATTGGTAATGGCCTCTCGAATGTTGTTCTTTAACTAGTTCGTATTGCCGGGGAATTGACGTAAAGAATACTCTTTAAGTATCCCCACAAAAAAAAAAACATTTGGCGTTAGGTTCGGTGATCTTGGGGGGAAGGGGATATCACCAAATCTGGAAATAAGCACACATGGAAAAAATTCACGTACACTGGTCATTGATACTGTTGCTGTGTGTGCCGTGGCACCATCCTGTTGAAATCAGGTCCAACTGGGGTCGTATCGAGGAGAGAGCCGGAATAAAAAAAAGTGCGATTGTTGAAATGTGTCGACGAGTTTTCCAAAATTTAAGGACCAGATTGGAGGAGTGCTCTAGGCAAGATGATCAATATTTGGATAACGAAGTGTTTAAAAAATAAAATCCGCATGTATGTAGTATCTTAATTTTAAAACAAAATTATTTCAACAGTTTAAATAACTTTGTAATGATTTTTTAAAAACTGAATTTTACTCTGAGTCACCCTGTATATGGGCAATAATAGAAGGATTCAATACATGCCCCATATATTCCTAATATTAAAATAACCTGAAACAATATAAGTACTTTAGTTATCAACGAATCTATAAATATTTGGTAATTTTTTAACTTTTTCTCGATCTCCTTTCCTGCTATTTCTACTCTAAAATCAGGTATTACTAATATTGTATAAAATGAAATAGGTACAACTTTTGTTTAAACTGTTTTACTCTATTATTAATATTTTACGATTTACAGCCGTCAGAATGGTGAAAAATTTGTGTTTCGCTACAGATTTTTGCAATTATCTCATTTCTCGTTGCTCCTATGTAATAATAGGCCGTTGGAATTAATAAAAGTAAGGTGATTTTCAAGAAGTTTTATCTCCAAAAGATTTTATTGCATAGAATGCATCTTTTAGGTATAAAAACTTGAAAAATCATAGTCCGTACGCACAGAATGACGGGGAAAGTACCTAAAAATTCATAATTAGTAAAAAAAATGCATTTTTTGCTGTTTTTGTGCATTTTCAAGGGTTTTTCAAAGATATTCATTTAAGATTCATAAAAATTTGAGAAAAATGGTTTGTTTTAGTATTATACAAGCTTAAGTAACATATTGGGTTATTTAAGACCCTTTATGGGCCGATTGTAGCCATTAAACGTATCCTAAAGTGCATAATTTGCATCCGTTTAAAAAAAATTTTAATAATTGCTCTAAAATTAATAAAATATCGTCCAAATTTTATACTCGGGGGTTTTCGAGGTCACTAATTACGAATTTGAAGAGAAAATTGGAAAATTCAAAATGGCTGACTGATAATGGCGCGAAATTCAATTTGAAAAGTACATTTTTTTCCTTTTTTTTCACATAAAATGTATACAAAGCAAATAAAAAAATGAATTTACGTTTTTTTTAACTAAATTTTCAATTTTTATTTTTTTTGCACCCCGCCCCCTCCTATATCTTATTTGTTAACGCGTTGGCATTGAATATGAAAATTGATAAAAAGAAAAATGCATTAAAAATTACTTATGCACTTTTCTTTTTATCAATTTTCATATTCAATGCCAACCGCGTTAAAAAATAAAAATAAAAATAAATATAATAAAAATTTTTTTATGCACTTTTAATTAATATATTTTCCAAGTTCTCGAGCATCATGGCGGATGGATGTATCGATGTCGCTGTTGTAAACAAAAAATGTAAAAAGTGTAAAACTATGCCGGTAAACGGGCTAAAATGTATTAAATGTGGAGTGGTAATGCATCCAGGATGCATTAGATATTACAGTAATATAGTGAAAATTGACGAATCGCAAATAATTTGTTGTGATAGTGAAAGTAACCTTGAAGACAAGAATCCAGAAAATGGTGACCTTAACTGTTCGTTCAGCAGCGGAATAACGATAATAGAAAATAGTGATAAGAATATGGAAGTTAAGTACTTAAAAAACCTTCTAACAGAAAAGGACATTTTAATAACTAATTTGCACGAAAATGTCAAATTCTTGAGAGAACAAATTGAAGTATTAAATAAATTACTCATTCAGTATTCACATTATCCACCTAAAAGTGATACGATTGTAGCTCCTTTAGATTCACAAGCGGGTCCCTCTAGCAACGAGAAGCCAACACAGTCAACCGGGACGATGCGCCCGCAGACTAATAAATATTCTGCGGCCGTGAAGGAAAACAAGTCGACTTCTCAAAAGACGGGAGCCGCTCAACAGATCAACTTATCCCGGCATGCAAACAAAAATGCTGGGTCAGGGCAGAATATAAATGTACAGCGACAAATAAGTGCCGAAGCAGTAAAACAAGCCGTCTCGTTAGCACAACATACAATTACAGTTGACAAAACAACGTCGAACACTGCCAAAATCATAGGTTTAAATGCGGAGGGTAAAAAACATGTGGCAACAAAGAAAAACTGGTATTTTGTATCAAAATATAATACCTCTTACACAGCAGACAATCTTAAAAACTATTTAGAATCAATGTTCAACGGAAAATCATTTGTAGTGGAACCAGTGCAAAATTGGGGGACCTACAATTCATTCAAGTTGGCGGCGGATGAAGATATGGAGACCAATATTTTAGATCCAAATCTATGGCCTGAGGGAGTAGAGGTATCTAAATATATTTTTAAAAAGAAGCCATTTCGTTCCCAACAACGAAGTCCACCAAATAGAGTCAACCCCCGATACAGGTACCAACAGCAATATACATAGCAAGATTGAGAAAAGCACTCACATCTTGCATTTAAACGTACAATCTGCAAGAAATAAGTTAACAGAAATCGAAGCATTTCTACAGGACTGTGATAAGGTTTACGATGTTTTATGTTTTACTGAAAATTTTTTTAACGAGGATGAAATTGATCATCTTATTCTAGCTAATTATAAAGTAACTGCATACTTTTGTAGAAGTAATTCAGTTCATGGTGGGGTTGCTATTCTCACTAGAAGTGAGCTTGACTTTACGCCTAAAAATGACTTAAACAAAATGTCCTTAGAGATTGACTGTGAACTTTCTGTTGTTGAATCTAAATCACTAAATATTTTAATTGTTACTGTCTATAGGTCTCCTTTGGGAAACTTTGATATTTTTTTAAGGAATTTTAATAAACTGTTACACAAGCTAAAAAACTGTAAGCAAAAAGTTATCATAAATGGCGATTTTAATATCAAATTTAATAATACAAACGACCCAAATTACTTATCGTTTAGTGACTTAATCAATTCTTTTTCTTACAGACCTACCATTTTCGAAAATACCCGTCATAATAATTGTATTGATAACATATTAGTTAACTTCTATGATAATCTACATACGGAAGTGTTCGATCCCGGTTTGTCCGATCATAGGGCAGTTGTAATTTCGGTGAATTCATTGAGGCAAGTCCAAAATAAAGTGACAATCAAATACAGAAAATATACTGAGGAAGGTATGTGTATCTTGTACCATAACTTGGAAAATACTGACTGGGAGTTTGTTAACGATCAGGAGGTAGACGTTAATGTAAAATTTGATAAATTTATAAACATACTAACTTCAAATATTGAGGAAGCTTTTCCGAAAATTGAAAAAACAGTTAATAAAATGACTGGCAAACCTATAAATAAATGGTTTACCCAGGAATTACATGTAATGCGTAACCATCTATGCATGTTATCTGAACTGAACCAAAATTTTCCTGACTCACAATTTAATCAACAATTGAAAGCTTTTAGAAAGGTTTATAAGAGACAAATTAAGATAGCAAAAGGCAACTATTATTCTGAATATATTAACAATAAAGGGAATTATCCAAAAACATATTGGAATATCATAAATAATCATAGACCTAATAAAAAAGAAAATGTTGACATAGAAATTGATCTTGATGTAATGAATGACTTTTTTGTAAATACTGCTGATAGAATAACTCAAACTCTCCCCATAACAAATGGTATAGTCATAAACAATCCATTGCAATCAAATCCAACGTTTCATTTCAGAACCATCAGCTTTAATGATCTCCGATCGGTAATAAATAATTTAGAAAATAAAAATAGTCTGGATCCTTATGATATAGGGGTAAAAATCATAAAAAAGATGAAAAATATCATTTTAATACCTCTTACTAAATTAATAAACCACGCAATATCCAGTGGAATATATCCTGATGTACTAAAAATTTCCAAAGTTATCCCCATCCACAAAGGTGGGTCGCTGACGGACTTAAACAACTTCAGACCAATTTCTCTAGTACCAGTTATTTCTAAATTGCTGGAAACTGTGTTAAAAATTCAAATAGTAACCCATCTTGAAGAAAACAACTTATTTTATTGTAACCAATATGGATTTCGTACCAAAAAAAGTACCAATGATGCAATCATGCATCTACTTCGCAAAATTATTGAAGGTCAGGAAAATGGTGACTATGTAGGGGTTACATTTTGTGACCTACAGAAAGCCTTTGACTGTGTGTCACATTCGGTTCTTTTGGAGAAGCTTAACGCCTTAAATTTCGATCGTGTTAGTTGCAATATAATCAAATCATATTTATTAAACAGACAACAGTTTATTCAAGTTAAAAATAAAAGTTCGCAGCTAAGCGAAATAAACTCCGGAGTACCACAAGGCTCTGTGTTGGGTCCTGTTCTGTTCTTGATTTACGTAAATGATCTTAGTGTGGCGGTACACAGGGCCGAACTCGTGTTATTCGCAGATGATACTACACTTATCAATTCTAATAAAGACATAAAGCGAATCCTACAATCTATGAATGATTCTTGAGCCCAAGCTACTAACTGGTTTTCAACAAACAGGCTATCACTTAATCGTACAAAAACAGTCAATATGATTTTCACTCATAGACCGGTACAAGATTTTACAAACCCTGATGTGGTAAAGTTTTTAGGTGTCTACATGGACCCAAAATTGAATTGGTGCCATCATGTTCAACATGTAGCTAAAAAAATTTCTAAAAACACATTTGTCATTAGGAAGCTAGTTACGTTAGTGCCTACTAATATATTATTAACGGCCTATTATTCACTGATATTATCACATATGTCTTATGCTTTGATAAACTGGGGTCATGCACCTAGTGCAAAAAGGATTTTTGGGTTACAACGGAGGGTAATAAGAATAATTACTAATTTGGGCTATAGAGATGATGTCAGACACAAGTTTATTGAACTCAACGTATTAACTTTTCCGTCATTATACATATTTACCTGCTTAAAATATACACACGAAAATATTCATTTATTTAATACTCATGAAAGCTTACACTCGCATGACACTAGAGATAATTATAATTTAAGAACCGATTTTATCAGACTAAGCTCGAGTAGGAATGGATTCAATTTTTTCGGACCAAAATTCTTTAATAAATTACCTGTACACGTCAGAAGTCTCCCAAAGAACACTTTCAATAATACAATAAGAACTTTCCTATCAAAGAAAGCTTTTTATGATGCGAACGAATATTTAAATTGCAACCTTGACAATGAACTTTTTTAGCCAAATTGTGGATGTATAAATGTTTTTAAAATATCTAAATATAGACGCATCGCAATGTGTTATGTGATATTTCATGTACTGTGTTTCTTATTTTAATGTTTATTTATTTTTTGCATATTATTGTCTTGCCAAATTTTTATAAACTATATGTTTTTATAAATTATATTTATCCAAAGCTCTGTGCTATGTATTGACCTGTGTAAAACATGTATTATGTTAATGACACCAATAAATAATTTGAATTTGAATTTGAATTTGAATTTGAATTTGAATTTGAATATAATATAATTAACCGAGTCCCTTTATTAGGGAGCAATGAGATTGGTTGATATTTCCTAGATGCATCAGTCCATCCTTTTTTTACTTCTTCTAGATATGAATTTCTCCAATCTACTATTCGTCTGCTTTCCATAATCGCCATTCGTTTATTAATAGTTTTAAATCCAATTTTTTTCATCCAATTTTCTAAAGTTCTTTTGGTATATTTTAGAGGATAATCTATTCCTTTAGTTTTCTGTCTATTACGTCAAGAGTTGGAATTTCATTTTTCTGATATGCGTCGTAAACTACACATTTTAAAAGTTTTGCTAAAGATGGGTCCAGAGTTTTCGATTTACCGGCGTCGGATCGTTGTTTTCTTGGGAGGGCACCTTCTTTCACCAGTTTGTGTATTGTCGAACGGGGAACTTTTGTCAGAGATGCTGTTTCACCTATTACATCTAAATCATCAAAATTAAGGTCATTAGCTTTTCGCTCCAAAATACTATCGTAAACATTTAAGCAAATTTGTTTTCCATCCACGTCCAAATATACTCATTTTTTTTTACCGAAAACACTGATGGATTTTGATTTTCTTTATCACTGTAATCACTATCACTTTCATTTTCACAAACACGATTAGATGTAGACGTAGATGCCTCACACGGTCGAAACATTTTTATATAAAATATATTTTATATTAAAAAATAAATAGATATAAAATAATAATAATTTATAATATTACAATTACAATATCCCCTAAAGCACTGCTATGAATTGGAACAAAACTTACTAAAATTATTTTCACAAACACATTACCAAATAAAGAAATGTAAAGTAATTATTGAATTATATCTTCACCCCGACGCGACAGTGTAAGCTCGACTACGGTGGCTCTCTAACTATGGTCCTGAATTCAAAATAACAGTCTAACAGTTACTCCTACACACTGCGTCAGATGTCGACATCCAATGACCGATATGGGGAGATCTATTTTCCGCCTTATTATTTCCTCTCGCCCCTCATAACGCCATAACACCGCTCACTATTAAGCATACTTCAACTATACTATTTATGATTCACGAATTATTCTAGTCGACATATTTTTGCTGTATGTATCTGCTGCTCTTACCTGTTATGCGCAGAGCCTCGCCAAAGCTTTTCCCCATAAGTTTCTCTCGGTGCTTTAGTGGTAGTAAGTATAATATGTACCAGAAGAGTGGAAACTTGGCTACGTTAGCTCGATACATAAAAAAGGGCCTCGTACTGACTGTCGCAATCATCGAGGAATTACTGTAACTTCTTCTATTGGAAGATTGTATGGGCGAGTTATCAAGACAAGGCTAGAACAGGAAATCGAGATCGGTGAACAACAGTGCGGATTCACGGCTGGAAGATCGTACGTGGACAAGGAGTAGAGAGACATGAGTGGTGTTTGTAGTCTTAGAAAAGGCATATGCCACGGTGCTCTTACAGAAATTATTTGAAGTGCTGCTTAACAGCTCCGTTCATTACAAATACGTTACCATCATAAGAGATCTTTATGAAAGGCAAAAGAGTGGAATTAAAATTGGAAATCAAATGCCCGACATCTTTGAAGTCACGAAAGGATGCGCCAAGGATGTTGCCTGTCATCGACTCTATTCAAAATCTATATAGATAAGGTTTTACAAGAATGGCAACCCAAATGCAGGAATATGGCCGTGTGTGTAAACGACGAATACCTGCATTCCCTTCTTTTTGCAGACGACCAAGTGGTTGTTGCGTCAGATGAAGATGACATCAACTACATGATGCTAAAATTGACGGAGACCTACGAAAAATGGGGATTAAAAATTAATTTTGACAAAACCAAATATTTGGTGATCGGAGAAGAAGGGAATGACATGGATGTAAATGGAAGAAAAATAAAGTCTGTAGTGAGTACACGTACCTAGGTACCATTATGTCAATGGAGGGGAATAGCCGAAGAGATATAAACAACAGAATAATACAGGGCAAACAGGCTATTCAGAAGCTAAACTCGATTTGATGGTCAGAACAAATAAAGAAGCCGAGAAAAAAGAATTTATAAAAGTGTTGTTCAAAGCATAGTGGTATATGGATCAGAAACGTGGGAAATAACAAAAAAAATAAGGAAAGGCTGCTTGCGGTGGAAATGGATGCGTTGAGAAGAAGTTGTAGGGTATCTAGGCTAAAACACCGAAATAAGAGAAGGAATGAACACGGAAGAAACAATTATAGATGACACAGAGAAGAAAAGACCGCTGTGGTATGGACATTTAAGGCGTATGGAGCCAGATAGGTGGCTTCAACCAGTGTGGCAGTGGTATCCTCCAGAAAGAAGAAAAAAAAGTAGATCTGCGAGAGAATGGATGGAGGCGATGGATAGAAGAGGCCTGGATGAAAATAAATGGATGAATAAGAGAGTGAGGCGCTTGGGATGCGAGAAACGTCTCAATTAGCTGTAAACCACTCGATGGATATATAAGTATAATATGTGTGTTTTTAATTAATTGCGAGTAATGCAGTCAATTTGTGCTCAAAAGAGCCCCTATCGGGAAAGTTGTGGGGTAGTTTTGATTTCTTCGATTTTATATGTTTTTTGGGTGATGAATCCGAATTTGAGGTTTGCTAACAAAATTTCGTGACGCAAAAAAGAGTAGAGAATCTCATTTTTTGCAGTTTGTTGCTTATAACTCGAAAACTACTAAATTTTCGAAAATAACCTTCCTATTCAAAATGAAAGTACATAAAATTTCCTACAAATTTTATTATTTAGGTTTTTTTCTCCGACGAACCTTTCGGGCTCGAGCGCTAGTTGTAAATTGGCGTATTTTGTCTGTCCCCGCAAAAACCCACTTTTTTCACTCCAAATCTCTATATTATTATTAAAGGCTGTCAATTAGTGAATTCTCCCTAGTTCTCTGCTATTATTTAGATCGTATATGTAAAGGTACAGGTCATTTTTTCAAAAATTACATAATGTTCAAGTTATTTAATGAAGTCCAAATTCAGTTACAAAAAAGTTGAAATTCCAACGAAAAATCTTGAAAAATTATTACATATTATTATATTATATTACATATGATTATATGTTACAATATTATATGAGCAACAACTATATGAGCCGTTGTCGTTTAGAGGGTCCTGGCACAGGTTCGGGTTGTTCGGTCGTTAGCGTCGGGACTTCTTCATCTGGAAAATGAAAGAGAAAACAACAACTTATGATCATATCTTAAGGAGAGATGAATGAAATAGATCATGAGATTAGACACACCTTCCCCATCGTGTAAGCGTATTTCTTCAGTTTGTTCTTGGTCTCTTTCTTCGATCTCTTCTTCTCTTCATCATGATATGCACATCGGGGAGCAATGGAGGCCTGCCTTCCTGCATCCACAATTGCGTTGGCAGTCTTTTTTACATTTATAAGAAATGTGCCGAAGTATCGAGACCGGTGCAGGGTTCAAAAGTGGTTGGCACGAGACCACTCCTCGTTTTTTTCCACCCCCCACTCGTTCGGGTCTCTTTGTTGCTCATCGCGTATGGTTTGACCCGATAACTACTGCTGCACTTGAAAGTAAACTCTCAGTAAACAAAGCAGAAGTGGTGTCACAACCACTCATCGCGTGCAGGAACAATATATGGTCTGATCAAGATGAGGATTGTAGAGGGTTTGAGACATCTTTCCTTGGTTTCAAAAAGAAGATATTTTTTATATCAAAGCTACACAGGCCAATCAAAATCATCAAAAGGCCGATATCTTCCCCTACCACTGTCACATATTGATTTGACGGGGCCAACATAAGAGCTGTTGTGATAACTAGGATATCAGCGTCCTCCACAGCTTGCTGTGAATCAATTTTTGCATCATCAAATTTTTCCATTAGCATAGGTAGAGGGCAGACAAACCACCTTACATTAAAATTGCATTTATTAGTAAACAGTTAGATTGTAATGAAGAAATGTTATGCATTAATACAAATTCCTTAATTTATAATAATATTGATTGTGATTTCAGAAAAATAGTATGTGTACTTCGGTGTGAAAGCACATTCCCGGACTTAAATTTGCATCGTCATCCGGGAATGTATTGCTTTCACACCTAAATACATAATATACTATTACGAGGAGTTGATAGTTTTCGAGCTTTAAGCAAAAAACCGCCAAAAAACGAGATTTTTTACGTTTTTTGCATTTTTTTTAATGTTGCGTCACGAAATTTTGTTAGCAAACCTCGGATTCGTATTCAGCACCCCAAAAAATATATAGAATGGAAGAAATCAAAACTACCCCACAACTTTCCTGATAAAACACAATTTGACTGGAGTAGAGGTATTATATCATTGTTTCTAAATTACGTGTATTGTATAAATATGCCTTAATATTTTGTTTTGTTAAGTGCTTTTGTGAAAGTAAATATATGTGTGTATTTAATTAATTGTGCGTTATCGTTTCGTTGTTTAAAAGTGTGAACGTATTGTACAGGGTTTTAGTGTTTTATTTTGTTAATCCGTACTCTTTAATATTTTTAAATGTAAAAAATGGTGGTTCGCGGTTGTTCGAAAGAAGTCGTAAAATGCCAGGAATCCTATCATGTAATCCAATACTTCGTCAGTATTAGCTAGAAGAGCAGTTGTTTGATTGGTTTTCCAATAATGAGTGTTTTAAAGTGTTTTCCTAAGTAGCATATTAGCGTGACCCGATTAAGGTACCAATATACAGAAAGTAGATAATTTCATATTAAATAAAAAAGGTGTGAATGACTAAATGTAAATGAATGATTTAAGTAATTTCAATATATTTTTTTTCTTTAAAATGCTAAGAATCCTATCATGTAATTCAATACTTCGTCAGTATTAGCTAGGAGAGTAGTTGTTTTGATTGGTTCTCCAATAATGAGTGTTTTAAAGTATTTACCTAACTAGTATATTAGCGTGCCCAGATTAGGGCAACAATATACAGAAAATAGGTATTTTCATAATAAATAAAAAAGTGTGTAAGTTGTGATTTGCATAATACCTAAATAATATTCTCTAATCATGATAAAAGTAAATAAATAAAACTAATAAATGGTAAAAAAGTGGTAAAAGTTGCGGGTCTTAAAAATTCACCGCTCAGCTGCAAGGAGAAGAAAATTATTTTGAACGTATTTTATGCGTTGAAGAAACATTATCTGATGGTAATGTAATCGGGATCATTAGGTTAATATGACTTCGAGATATACAGGCGTGAGTGAGTTGACCGTTTATAGAATTTTAAGGCAGGAAAAATTGAATTTTCAGAAACCTAAAGGCCTGTCAGTAAAAATATAATATTACATGATTTCGAGAAAAATGGAATTCTGCGTAAAGTACATAAATTTTTCTTTGATAGTGAAATCTCTACTTTAAAGACATTTTCTGCAGTCTTTGACTAAAGATGAAGATATACCCAGAGTGAGCCAAACGACGCTTAGAAAAAATGTACGTGATATGAACTTAGTATTTGAAAAAAGAAAATGGGAACTGAGTCCTAAAGAGAGATATTATTTGTTGGTGAAGAAATTATATTCGGGCAATTAGAGCTATTCGCAAACGCGGAAGAAAATGTTTTTAAAAATTATTTAAACAAGATCTGGTTAAATAAAGGACATACCGTAACCCAAATTTGGCAGGATAAAAATGTACAAAGTGTTTGTCAAGCTTATGTAGAAGACTGGTCAATAGGATTAAAAAGACCAACAGGAAAAGGAAAGCACTTAATAATAGTGCACATAGGAAGTGATTCAGGATTATATCTCTCGTGTCAAAAAAAAACTGGCGACTGTCATAAGGATAAGAAGGCGATGTTTTTTGAGTAATGGTTTGCAAACATTCTCACAAAGATAGAGCCCGCCGCTGTCGTTATTATGGATTAGGCCCGATGATCTCTTTTTGTTGTAAATTTTGTAAGCTTTAATTTTGATAACAAATGTCTTTGTAATAAACCGAATAGTTTCCGAGATATTTATAAAAAACTGTTTTTTAACTTTTGCCTTTTGTAAAAATTAAAGCTTCAGTTTACCTATTAGAACTTTTGCGAGGGGCAAACTGCGAAGGAAATGTGCTGTACACTCAGAAGGAAATCCGAGGAAATCTTAGGAAATCCCAGGAAATTTCGAGGAAATCTTTTACTTTTCGGATTTCTCCCCCCTCCCGCTCTTCAAAAATTATTTGAAATAAATTCGAGAAAACATCAAGGAGATCCGAGAAAATCTTAGCAAATCCGAGGAAATCTTATGAAATCGGAGGAAATCCCAGGAAATCTGGAGGAACTTTTTGCTTTTCGGTTTTCTCTCCTCGCTTTTCAAAAATTATTTGAAAAAAATTCGAGGAAATCCCAGGAAATTTGGAGGAAAATCTGGAGGAAATCTCAGTAAATCTTCTGCTTTTCGGATTTCTCCTCCCGCTCTTCAAACATTTTTTGAAAAAAATTGGAGGAAATCTGAAGGAAATCCGAGGAAATCTGTGTAATCTTCGTCAAAGAGGAAATCTGGTGTACGCGATTGACCCCTCGGACTTTTGATATTTTATTTAAAATATTGGAAACATGCTTCATTTCAAAAAATTAGCTGTGTGGGAGTTTTGATCCAAACAAAATCTCATTTGGTTGGACTAATAGGTATTTATTTGCAATTCCGTACAGTAAAACATATATTTAAGAGGAATATAGCAAAATATTAATTGATTTACAACCTAATTCTAATTTGGTTGACTTCGCTAATACTCTTGAATATTATTTTACCTGTAATGGAATGTAAAATCAATCAATCACAGCAATCGGCATATCTCTTTAATAAACTTATCAAAGGATCCTACAATCATCAAAGAAACTCCCGCCACAAGAGTTTATATACTACAATATTCTCGGACACGGCACGTTGTTTCTTCGTACATTTAGTAATAATGCCGTTAAAACTTTCAATTTTTTAACCCCCGTTTTAAAATCATGCTCAACCGTAATTATAGTACACGCAAATTAAATTAAAAAACAGTGAATAGAAGAAATAATTTATAAAGTGATAATATTGGAGATGCGTACTCTAGATAAGGTTAGCAATAGATACCCGAAAAGTCCCCCCCCCATTTGGAGTTCAACCCCTCTTTTTTTTTACAAAAAAACACCCTTAAGGGGGACTTAAAGCTGGTTTTTCACTTTTATCTTGTAAACCGTTCGTCAGAGGAGAAAAAAGCATAGGGAATAAAAATGTGTCATTAAATTCTGCATAAAAAATGTGCTGTTAACCTTTCAGCTTATTCTCACTTATTTCGTGCTAATAGCGTCCGAACAGGGAGGTAGTTTGGAGTGCACAGGTAAAAAGCGATCCTATTGGAAGTTTCACAGCGGATATCTTAAAACCGGTTACTTTAACGAGAAAAATGTTCAGGAATGAATTTATAGAGCGGAATTCACGAATTCAAGATGCATATATAGTGGGTTTTGACGCAAGTGATTTTTATTTATTTTCCCCTTTTTTTCACATAGATGCGTTTATAATTATACGTAATATATATATAGTACCGACGTAGATATAAGGACGGCCTCAGGCTATACCCGGAAGGATTACAGCAATAAAAACTTCAGACATGAATAATTACCTTAAACGTATATATAGTATACTTAAAATTATATTGCATTTTCTGTATCATTTTATTTACTTTTTTCTCAGATCCTGATACTCTGAAAATTAAATATAAGTAAATAAAAAGTCAGGTATTTATAATTTTTGGAGTCATGTTTCAACTTTGAGCTTGCTTCAATGCCTCTTCCTCTCTTCGATGAGAAAAACCAAGTGTTCATCTCTGTATGATATTTTCAATGCTGTACGAGAGAGGCCAATAGATTTTTCTGATTGCCAGTTCATTGTTGATGGCGGCAATTTGATCCATCGAGTAGTATGGCCAAAGCAGGGTACTTTTGAAATGCCCTTCACCGGAAATTATTTTCAATGAGAACACGCCACTGATTGAAACGCAAAATAAAATGATAAACAATCTCATAAATAAGAACCGGTTTATTTCTCCATTAGTGGAGAGATTTGAAAACGAGGGAATCAAAACAGTTACTGCGGTAGACGACGCTGACGTACTCATAGTTCAAACCGCCTTAAATGAATCACATGCAAATGTGTGGTCATCGTCGGACAAGATATTTATCTTCTCGCATTGATTATCGCTCGCGCACCTGAAGATAAAGATATTCGTTTCTTCTCAGAGAGACTCAGGGATAAATAGAAAATAAAGCGTACAGTTCTCGTGACTTGAGTTCTCGGAAGTTTTAATAAGCTATAAGGAGACAGTTTTGTTCGTCCACGCGTTCAGATGCGATACCACCAGATTTTTTTCGTAAAGGAAAAGTGCAAACGGTGGAATACGTTAATAAGAGAAAAGATCCGTGTATTCAACAACCGTGGCTCAACGAAACAAGAAATTACAAGTGCTGAAGAGCAATTCGCGGTTGCATTATACAAAGCCCCAAAAAAGAGACATCTTTGAATCATCAATAGTTCATTATTTTCAATAAGTTGGTCGGTCAGTCTAGTACTGCCGGGATTCTACCAAGACTGCCACCAACATCTGAGGAATTACGTCAATATTCTTACAGAGTATTTCTCCAAATTCAATCTTGGCGAGGTGAAAACTTGGAACCAACGGATTGGGGTTGGAAAAAAGTAGGCAACATCTTAGCACCCATTTATACTACCGAGTTACCAGCACCTACAGCAAATATCTTGCAGCTGCAAAAAGAGTTGCGGAAAACGATGCAACTGTGTTAAGGTTGGATTGCGCTGCTAAACAATATGCTCTAATTGCCTCTAATTGCCACTTCCGAATTTGAAGAAGAGTTCGTCGACTAAGAACCCCTTAATGAGTAAAATAGGACAGATTTTTAGTGGAATAGGCCTACAGGGGAAACCACTTAAAAAAACGTACCGAGAGCTCTACCTCGAGGGTGGTGTGGAAACAAGCTCAAATTAAAAAATACAACTTTTTGGAAAAAAAAAGGGAAAATAAATAAAAATAATTTGCATCAAAACCCGCTATACATGCATCTTATAGAGATAATTCCGCTCTATAAATTCATTCCTGAGCATTTTTCTTGTTAAAGTAACCGGTTTTAAGATATTTGGTGATATTCGAATAGGATTGAATTTTACCTATGCGCTCCAAACTATCCCTCTGTTTGGAGACTGTTAGCGCGAAACAGGTGAGGATAAGCTACAAGGTTAATAGGACAATTTTTCTGTAGAATTTAACGACAGATTTTTTATTTCCTATACTTTTTTCTCTTCCGATGAACGGTTTACAAGATAAAAGTGAAAAACTAATTTTAAGTCCCCGTTAGGGGTGGTTTCTTGCAAAAAAGAAGGGACGTTCCACCCCTAAATTGAGGGGGGGGGGGGAGGTTGGGGGGGAATCTAAAGTACACATCTTAAATTATCTTTCTAAATTATTTCTTCTAAAATGTCTAATTTGCATAGACTATTACCTTTACAAATGATTTTAAAAAATTTATAAATAGTTTTAACCTATTTGGCTAACCTAACCTCTCATAATTTATTTATTTAGCTTATGCATTTTCCTTGTTACTTCGTTGCTATATTGTTTATTTTTGGCAACATTGTCAACTACACTCTAAATATTATTTTTCTTTAACGTTATCTTAATTAACTACTTTTTGGGGTAGCCACTCTGTGTGTTTTCACTAAAATTGTAGCAGGTTTCTTCCTTGACATTCTATTAGTTACATGCCAAATATTATTGTCCTTGGTCACATTTTTAAAATTATTATTTTAGAATGTCCACTGTCAGGAATCAACCTTCTCAAAAGACGTTTCCAAAATGTCAGGGAGTGCACTCGAAGATAAAGTTTCGAAAAAATTCGTACATTATCTGGAATGACACAACAGACCTTTTAGGTCGAGGTGAAGAAAGGCCAATCTAGGGCCAAGCGACCCCCCCAACAATCCACAATCTATCTGGAATGACTTTGGGATCTAAATATGGGCCGCGACTTCAAAAAGGTGTAATTTTTTTTTTCGTTATTGTTATTTTTCACGCACAAGATGTAAAGGCCATGGCAGGTTAAGATAAGCCTTTGCAACCTTTTTGTGTGTGGTTCCTTTCAGTGATATATCTTTGCGTAAAATACTACCACTAAAAGTTTTGACCTCAAAAAGTTCTAATACAGTAACTTTATACATCCTACCAGACGTCAAATCAGGTGAATATGCTGTATAAGATTAAAAAGTAATGTTAAATCCCAGTTACGACCTCGGCAGACCTCCGGATCTTTGTCGAAATTCCAAAAAACTGCGAAATTTCTGTTTAAATATGTGAAATACGTACTACTATAACTGGGTTCAGAAAATTCCGAACCCAAGCCCCAAATAGGGTAAGAGGGGGGCAAAGAATGCCCCCCCCCAGTATATAGTACTATTATTCGCGAAAATCAAACAAATGAACACAATAGGGATTTTCCTTCGATACAAAGGAATTCACGTATAAGGAAAAGTTTATATAGTAAAGTAACAGCGAAAATTTGTCATGATATATAAATCGCTGTCACATATTGGTGAATGTGTGTGTATCGAAGGTAAATCCCTACTATGTTCATTTGTTTGATTTTCGCGAATAGTGAATGGATCGGAAAAAGGAAGGAATATTTAAAAAAATGTATAAAAAAAAAATTAGTTATAAACAGATCTTATATTTTTTAATGCGTGTAGTTGCAAAAAATATGGATTAAAATATTCGACGGTTTGCATGCATTGCAGTGGACAGTCATGCGCCAATGCTTCTGATTTAAGAATAAATATACACTCCTCAGACCTCGAAGAAGAATCAGACGACGAGTTGGATAATCTCTTCTGGGTTCAAGAAGAAGAAGAAAAGAGAGAACAGCGACACAGACGACATGGACGACACTCCCGGACCGTCCAAAAGAGCTAAAGTTGTTTAAAAAGTATAAGATCCGTTTACAACTGATTTTTTTTGTATATATTTTTTTAAATATTCTTTACTCTTTTCCGATCCATTCACTATAATAGTACTATATATTGGGGGAGGAAGGTCATTCTTTAGCCCCCTCTGATCCCATTTGGGGCTTGGGTTCGGGGTAAAATGAATTTTCTGAACCTAGTTATAGGTACATATTTCACAGATTTTTAAGTTAAAAATTCTTAAAAATGTCGAAAAATGAAAATTTTGCAAAAATTTGAACACTGTATCTCGGATACTATTTGATCTACAGAATCCGCTCTGGTACCAATTTGTAGCAAATATAGTCTACTTTTAAAAAATACTAAATTATTTTTACCAAAAAAGTAGGCCTTGGGTGTCAAAATCGACAAAAACTGAAAAAAAAAAACAAAAATTTCGCAGTTTTTTTGATTTTTGACCAAGACCCGGAGGTCTGCCGAGGTCGTAAACTTGAATTTAACATTAATTTTTAATCCTATACAACATATTAAAAAAGCATAGATACCTGATTTAATGTCAGACCACCCCTTTTTCCAGGTTACTGGATTATTGATATTATCTGGGATTTTTTTTTCGAAAATCCGAAAAAAAAATTGTTTCTTAATTAAGTGAACCAATTTGTTTGTATTTCACATATATTGTAAATCTATTCGTGACAATTTATTATTGATATTTTCAGGACATCTTTTCACGAAGAAAAAAAAATGTATGCTTTTCAATTTTTTGAAAAAATTAAATACGTACTTAAACGTTAGAGACACCCACAATTTTTTTATTGATTATACACCATACAATAAGCTATAACATGTATTTTTCACAAAACTCTATCGAAGGAGTAACGTAGTCAAATTTGAAAAAAATATGTCAGGAACATAAAAGGATTTTAATACCATGGGCGTATGAAGAACTTTATGAAGCTTTTAGCTTTAATTCAGTTTCCAAGCCCTTAAACGATATTTTGACGTTTTATTTGATTCAATTTTCCGGTTTGAATTAATTTTTTAATACTGCACAAGAGGAATTTATGGAACTGATAATTCGATGTTTTGCCGGAAGCGCCGCGTGTAACAACATGACTAACTTTTATATTCAAAAAATACGTTCGCTTTCAGAGGAGAGGGGAAAATGTGACAGAATGAATGATAGGAGGGTATACGAAAAGTTCTCACACAAGAAAAATGAAAAATAACTTATATTTGGTATTTCAAATTCGTTCTTTCGTGGCAATCTATTCAACACAATTTATTTTTAAGTTTAATCGGAGTGGAAAGATTTGCAGACGAACGTTCGTTTAATGGAGTGTTTCACACACGTTACAAGTATGAGTAATATTAAAAGTAATAACGTTCTTAATTGGCCGATTTTAACATTGTTTTTAAGCTCAAAATGAAAAATCATATTTAACGTGCCTTTTATTTATCATAGTGTTTGTTTCCGTTCACCTATTGTTTATTTAAGGACTTGCATTAAAGCCAAGGCCATGTCATTAAAACCAAATTTACACTGTTTTTGATTACTTTTTAGTTATTTTTTTTCTTAATCAACTGTCAATTTGTTTGTATTTCACATAAATTGCAAATCTATTCGTGACAATTTATTAATGATATTTTCAGAAAATCTTTGCACAAAGAAAAAAAAATTGATGCCTTTGAATTTTTTGAAAAAGATCGGAAAATATTAATAAATTGTCACGGGTAGATTTGCAATATATGTGAAATACAAACAAATTGGTTCACTCGATTAAGAAAAATTTTTTTTTTTCGGATTTTCGAAAAGAAAATTTTTTTCCAGATATTATGAAGTTCCTGAGGTCAAAACTTTTTGTGGTAGTATCTTACGCAAAGATACATCACTGGGAGGAACCACACTCAAAAAGATTGCAAAGGCACGTACACTTATCTTAACCTGCCATGGCCTTTAGGTTTATTTCGTTGCACATT